>OY747124.1:109426825-110626825 GCA_963556465.1 Berberis vulgaris
GATGGTGCATGAAAATAAGCGCACATATACAATCATTAAAAGGGGGACGTGTGAATGAGGAGACATGTCGCGTAAACTAAGGTACACTTATTTTTTTCTCAAAAAATTACTATTGTTATTTGTTGATGATGTAAACAGATTAGATCGATATAACGTTTAATCCTTGACTCTTTATAAAGCCAACAAACCTACGGTTGAAAATAAGCAAAATGTAATGATTGTGTTATTAAAAATCAGATAAGATCGAACAAATATTTACATTCCTACATACTCCAAATTTTGCATCATATTTCTCTTTAAAAGAGTCAACTAGAGTTGAGGTCATGCCCATTCAACTTACAATAAACATTCTTTTGGAGTTGAAAACACTTCTTTTATTTCCCATATTTTGGTTGAATTGTTTGGATCAAAATAGAAACACAATGCCCTTCAAGAAAATTTGCAAAACCCTAAAATTATATATCATCAAATTATTTGAGTGAACAAATTTATCCAAGACAGCTCACTCCTACCTGCTTATCCTTGCTATGCTGGTTCAATGTGGTAAAGGGTTTTGTTAGGTGCTTTTGTTTGAATTTTCAAAAAAAAAAAATGAAAGAGGCCTTTATAAGATGTTTATTTTAATTATTTTTTCCTTTTTTTTTAAATTTAGTTACGGGGCCTCAGAATATGATTAGGTTGAAATTTAGATTCACGTATGAGCATCTCTAATTAGACACTGCCTATATCTAACAACATTGGTTCTGAGAGCATCCCAACTCTCGAGTTCACGTTGTAGCAATTGGTAGGGCATTTTTCAGTATTTTCTAATGCTTGTGTTGAAAGAGTACTAAAACTAAAATCCACCCAGCCGACAATAAAATCCTAATTTTGATATTTGATAGATTTGCCTTTTGCAACAGTTAATTTTTTTTTTTGAGTAAATAATGTAGAAACATTCTCTAATTTATTTATTTTCCAGTACTTGCTCTGAAGTAGATTATTGAGGCTAAAACCAAATTTATTTTCCACAAAATCTGACTATTTTGATGCATATTAAAATTCTCTTTTGCAACAACTTAAGCTTTCAGAGTAGATGTCAATTTAAAAAAAAAAAAAAAACTAACAAACAACAACAACAATCATTCGTAGTCGCATGCTTACTTATCTATTCCCTTCCACCACTCTACTCAAATTTTAGAAACTACTCAGCCAGGCTAATACTTTGTTATGGTTCCGTACAAAAAAAAAAAAACCCTTGCCATTGGACTTGCCTTTTAGTCATCCGACTACTTCTGTATATTTGAAATAATCTTATTCTTCACTCTTAAAAGCCTTATTCACCATGTAAAATGTAACGTAATTAACATGGTCACAAACACTTTTGAGGTAGTGGAAAATAAATTTGATCACCTTCCATATCCATGAACCATGAATTGGAGAAGAAGAACAAAAGAAGCACAACAAGATAAAATTTAAAAAAAAAAAAAAAAAAAAAAAGCTAATTTTGCTAGATATGGTTAAGCATGTATTCTTCCTCATCCATGGTGTGGTCCTTTACCATCCTCCCATCTTTCTGTTAAAATTTTACTTCCTTTCTTCTTCTATCTTCTTTTATCTCCTTTTTTTAGCAGAGAAAAGTTTTTTTTTTTTTTTTTAAAATTCTAGGGTTCTGAAAAGGAAGCAGCACGCTCTCTGTCAATCTCTGATTGGTCGTTTGAAACTCCACTCATCCAACCAACTTGGCCTGCTACGTGTCAGTCTCTTATTGACGGGATAGTGGTCAACCTAATACGTCAAAATGTACCGTAGAGAACACGTGTCGAGAGAGGGAAGGCTAATGGTGCTGAAACGTTCGGGAGATAATGATACAATGACACGGGTTCTATGACCTTATCATGAGACCGTATTTTGATCGAAGGGTTGAGAGATAGTTGAGAGTTTTGGCAGATATCTATATATATATAAGAGGTGAAGTTCCAATAATGGCTGTGACAGTCAAATTCTCAAGAGTTGTTACCGTAAAAACTTTGTTACCTTTTTCAGACTTGTTTTAGGAGTTAGGACCATGGTTTTTACCTTTTTCAGAAATTACTGGAGTTAGAAATGGTGTCCCGAATCGCGTGCAATTATCGTGTTTTTAGTAATTTCGTGTAGTTAGTATGTGGGGCAAATCTTGTGTCGGTTGCATCACATGGAGTTTCTGCATCACATGGAGTTTCTCAAAGGTGCAGGGAGGGGATTACAAAGTAACAATCGTGTACGTGACAAAACAACTCGTCTGTAGACACCCAGAACATATAATCGCATAAGCTATGTGATTATCTTAGTATGTGGATAGTCATGATGACTTTTGTAGATAAATGACAATGCTACTACATTTACATTGCCGATATTTGTATCTTAATAAACTAGGGATAGTAATGGATTGGATCTAGATCTTGATTTTCCAAATTTTGAATATGAAATTTCTCATCTGATCTAATAAAAGGTAAGGTTAGATCCAAAACCCATACTTTTGCCAACCCTACTATTTGATAGTGCTGAACTTTCATGCAAACAAATTATATATGTACTACAAGTGTACTAGTTTACAATAACTCTTGATCACCAAGAACAATTAAATGAATCTTTTGGCTTTGAATCAAATTCATTCATTTATGATTTGATATTGAGAAAGTTATGGGGCCTAAAACCATTGAAATAAAATGCATTGGGAAAAGAGAGTAATTAAGATTGAGGTCGGGTGTTGGGAGGACTAGTTGTATTCCTCCTTACCCTCACAATGGAAACTGCTTTCACAGACAAAACTGCACCAAAAAGATGGATACATTTCACTACATGTTCTTCCCTCCAAACATTCTTTACAATATATAATATATGTTTTCTTGTATTATACCACCAAAAACAATTAGGTCCCAAAGAAAGTTATAAAAAAAAATACATTTTGAAACTTTAGGGATACTATGCCTATCCTGCAAGGAATTCACGATAGGCTGGATTCAACCATGTATTTCGGCATTACTAGCTTTATAAGCGATTCACCAGACATAATGCGAGAGTTAACGATTTTTCTTATGGTGTAGAGATTGAATGAACTAATGTCTTTGAACTCGATGAAAAGATGTTTATGATGTTTATGAAAAGATGTTTATGTTGTTTAGATCTAAACATAAACTACCTTTTTTATGATTACATACATGCAAAAAATGAATGGGGCCTTTAAATTCTGTTTTATATAAACACCTAACTAGCAAGTACAACTACAAACATAACATACGAAACACGCATGCACGAACGCGAGCATGCACAAAGCTAATAGTTTTTATATTCGAAACCTAGAATCCCCAAATTAAGTAATAGTGATTAGTGTGAACAGTTACAAAATGGGGGAAGAAAATGTAGACAGTATAGACAGACATAAAAGATTAAAGATCGATGCAGAGAAAACTTAGAAAGGTAGGTTTGGGGATTGATAACTAGAAAACTATATAATAAACATCAAAGATTAGTTTAACCCATAAGGTTAAGTGACTCCTTTATAATAATATCATAAACAAGCATGGGTTGTGTTCCAACAATCCAGGTGATGAAGATAAAATACCAAAAATTAGACAAAAAAATCAAGTTGATATTAAAAAAATGGTGATATATATATAAGAGGGTGTTTAAAATGGTGGATTTAAAAATTAGGGTTAAGGGAAAGGAAGAGAAGAGAGAGGAGGCAGAGCCATTAGTGAATAGGAATGGGGAGGGGGTTGGAGAAGAGCATGCTTGTCTGGCAAGGGGATGCTTATCAATATGGGGAATGGAGGAGCGTGTGAAATAAAAATAAAAATGTTTCCTATGTCCATAACAAGTATGTCTAGAGGAGGAGGGTGAATTAGGGTACAAGAAGGTAGTGGAGTAAACCAAGTATGTTTATATTCAATCATCAATGCTCTATAGGATCATGTAAACCCCCACCTATAATATCCAATGACATTAAAATTTTAGCTTAAACTTAAAGCCTTCTTGAGAGGGATGATGCCTTTGGTTGAAGAGTACCAGTATTCATTCCATTTGGGTTCATATGATACCTTATGTTCATCATGTTCATGTACATACACACCAAGACCAAATGCAGTGTGTACACATTTATAAAGGAATATGTCCTTTGGGTTACACAAATATAGAATGGTAATGTGCTAGTACATATTTGTGTCATAATAATGTTCTTGTTTCATTATTTTTCTACACCATTTTTTTTATTTTCTTTTATCGATATATACGAATTTGAAGTAAGGTTAATATATAGCAATGGGCAAGAACTTCTTTAACAAAGTTGATATATAAAAAATGTCATCTACATTAGGGTTTCAAACCCCTCCTCTCCTCTCCTCTCCTCTCAAGGGTGTGTTTTGTGGGAGCATTGGAAAAGGAAATTTTCGTCAAAAATAAAAAAATTATAAATAGTAATATATAGTCAAATACTGAACACCTGAAAGTAAAATCTTCCCAGTTACAATGAACAACAACTCAAAATATCTTCTTTCTACTGGCGGTCATTTTCGTATATAGTCAATACTTCTTTTTAGGTGTTACTAATGGTAATTACAATTGTCACTTTCATATAAACTAGGATCATTGAATGTTGACCAAGCCCGTACCATAATTTCACCGTCAAGCACAAACAAACTTCTCATAATTCTCGACATTCTTTGGGTACGTTCGGTTACCCATTTTTTTGGAGAAATGGAATTCATTTATCTTGTTATGCAGATTTCTACTGTTTGATTGTCTATTTACTGACAGAAAATTGATGATTCGTAAGATTGTTTTTCGCTACTCATGGGAATTCAAGTCCGAAGGGGAGAGCCTTCGAATCGAATTCACGAAAACTGTTTTAATTTTCATGTCTATTTTCCTTGCAATCAAACAGACCCTTAGTGGAGTGGTAGGCGTGCTAAAGTTGGCACGTGCCATTTCGTTTATATATACGGCACTTTGAGAGCGCACTAAAAGTGATCAAGTGAGAGTAGTGGATATTACAATTTACAAATAGTACTGTCACACTAAAACAGGGGAAGAAGAAGAAACAGAGGAGGAGAGAAGAAGAGGTTGTGAGAGATAGACGGATAGAGAGAGAGAGAGAAACCCAAAAAAGCTTTTCATCTCCATTAACTTGAACAAAACCCCATTGTAGAGAGTGAGATGGAGAGGGAGAAGGAAATGAGATTGTCGAAATTCAACAGGATTTGTGTCTTCTGTGGTAGTAGTCAGGGCAAAAAGGCTAGCTATCAAGATGCTGCCATTGAACTTGGCAAGGAGCTGGTATTGCCTCTTTGTTCAGTGGCTTTTGTGTGTGTTTTCTTCGATTGTCGACATGGTTTTTGTTTATATTTGAGATACTGAAATGGTTTTGTTCATCTTGTATGTGGTTTTGAAATGGGGTTTTCTTGAAATCCATTTTTTTTTGAATTTTTTTGTATGTCGGTTTCTATAAATGTGGCCTTGTTCATGTAATCATGCTCATGACTTTATTTATTTATCTCTTGCCTTCAGAGCTGATAGAACCTGGGGTACAAGTTGTACAAGTACTATTTTCACTGAAAATGTGTTTTTATTCAATTTTGTGTACTAATATGATTGATGGATTTTTTTTTTTTTGGAGAAATGGGTTGTTTATTGATGTGCTAATTAGGCTCTATGTGCTTGTAATAGGTGTCAAGGAACATTGATCTGGTTTATGGAGGTGGAAGTGTAGGCCTAATGGGTCTGGTTTCACAAGTTGTTCATGATGGTGGTCGCCATGTCCTTGGGTGAGTGTTATTTGCATCCAAACCTCTTTTAATAAAAAAAAATTAAAAAAAACAGATCAAACTACAATGGGGTTGTTTGGTTTTGGTTTGGTCTTTTGGATGATTTGATTTGGTGTTCTTCTTCAATCCATTTTCATCTAATTTTTGTCATGTTATTGTCTCATTGCAGGGTCATTCCCAAGACGCTCATGCCTCGAGAGGTATGTCTGTTCTTCACACTCATAAAGGCCACAAACTTTCTCTTCAAGCAAATATAAATTAGAACAAAAAACGGGGTTTTGGTTTGTTGGGCATCTTGGGTTGTGTGTTTTTTTTAAATCTTTGTAGCCATGTGTGTGAGTTAACAACAAGGGGTTTTTGGTTGGTTGTCAAAATTCCTCAAAAAAAAAAAAAAAAAGAACTTCACATTTGAGTTTGATAGATTTATCCCATTCCACCACTTGTTCGATGGGTTTTCGTTGGAGACGTTGGCTTAACTTTAGACCCACATCAAGTAATGAGTTTGGGACAATATCGTTGATTGAAACATGTCACTTGAAAGTGCATTTTCATGTACATGCGATGGTTCCAGGGGCCTTCACTCTTGTCACCCCGGACCCAACAGTTTCACCATTTTTTGTGATAGCTACTTGTTCATTAACATTTCTTTGCCTTGAACATTTGGTTTTGGTTTTGAATCTTTTAGATAGAGCACTCATCACTTACATTTGTTGGTATAATTTGCCTTCATTATCTCCTTTTTCAAGGACTTATCCTTTCTTATCTCTCCAAAACACTTACATTCTTTTTTTTTTTTTAAATCTATAGTTTATGTTCTCTAGATCACTTAAGTTTCTCTTACTTTTTTATATGAATTTGTGGAACTGCAACACTCATCATTGCTTCTCTGCACAAAACCCCATAAAAAGTTGTCTAAGAAAATTTTCCATATACCTTGGGGGGAACCATATATGCCCTTATTTCTTGTCCCTTTTTTTCTATTTTGTTCTGTTGGGGTGTATTTTTGTGTTTTTTTCTTCTTCTTATTGATACCCTTTGAGCAGATCACTGGTGAAACAGTAGGGGAGGTGAAGGCAGTTGCAGATATGCACCAAAGGAAGGCAGAGATGGCTAGGCAGTCAGATGCCTTTATTGCCTTACCTGGTTAGTGTATACTCACTGCAAACACTTATCAGATTATACTGAAACTTCTAATAGTTAATCATCAAACATAAAGACCCCACAACATGCTTTTATTCTTTTTTCAAAAAAAATTTGGAAATTTTAGAAAAATTTGACCAGGTTTTATATGAAAACCTCAAGTGAAAAGCAAAGAAGAATAAAGTAGAACTCTTTTTTTTTTTTTTTTTTTTTTGTCTTTTATCAAAGTTGGTAGTCCTTTTACTTGGAAGAGGCCACCTCAACAAAAGCAAGTATTTAGTTGCAAAATCAAGGAAAAGAAAATGATGTTGTTAACAAGTGTGGTGCTTGAATGTCTGTTATATTTGACTAGTTTTTCCATCAAAAGAAAGCACAGTTCTGAGACTGAATTATTGCAACTGTTTGAACTTGCTAACTCTTGTTGCCTACCAAGGTTCATCATGATTAGAGTGCAACCCTTCATATCTCTTAATGTTTGACCTAATGACCTATCAACATCTGACACTGAAAATTAGGTTTAAGTGCCTTATTTTGTGGTTAATATACCATACATTGCCTCTGGTTTTCCTGTACCATATATATAGTTCTCCATTTGCCATATTAAGCAAAAATCCCCATAAAACCTTTCACCAAATAGTGTTGCCAACTATCACCTTATACTGACAAGAGATGAACTTCACTCACACTAATGGAATGATTTTCTTCCATTCTATACTGTCATGGGCAAAAAATTATATTTACATTATTTGGAAAGCATTGTTCCTTTGGTCCCTACATGAAGAGCTTTGACAGTTTAGCCCCCACTAATAGCTTATTCTTCCATGTGAATGTTACCAAGTTTGTTGTGCTAATGATCTCTCATTATATGATTCATTAAGAGAAAAGTGAAAGATTAGGTGAAAATGTTACCACTGCCACTAGTTAGTATTGATCAGTCAATATGGTAATGTACTTGCAGGTGGTTATGGGACTCTTGAAGAGCTACTCGAAGCAATAACTTGGGCTCAACTGGGCATACATGATAAGCCGGTAATGTCCCCTCGACATTCATGAATTCTAATTCAACATTTTCTTTAATTCTCCTTAACATTGTGGTTTTCATATCAGGTGGGGTTGTTGAATGTTGATGGGTACTATAACTCCTTACTGTCATTCATCGATAAGGCTGTAGAGGAAGGCTTCATTAGTCCTAGTGCACGTCATATCATTGTATCAGCTCCAACCGCGAAGGAATTAGTTAAAAAGCTGGAGGTAATATAACTAATCCACTATAGTGGTTGATCATTTAGGTTTACTTCAATTTGAACAAGAAAATGTGCAAATTTTGTAGCATAGATTATCTGATTAATGTGATAGTAACAGAGATCTTATTGTATTTGCTATAGGAATATTTCCCTCGCCATGAAGGGGTCGCTTCGAAGTTGAATTGGGAGATAGAACAATTAGGCTACACACCAAAATGTGACATCTCTAGGTGAATAGGAGAATAGATGTGTGCAGATGAAGGTCAGGCATGGATGGCTTTTTGGAGAAAAGAAGAGGCAAACTTTAAAAACTGACAGTTTCCACAGAGGAGGGAATTCTTTTTGTAAATTTACATCAACCAATTGACCTCAATATATCCATCTCCAAGTTACCTTTTAATGGAAATTTTATTATCTTACAAGTTTTAGTTACAAAATGCTTTGCGTATTTGATGTTCAAGTGTTTGTTTGTTTGTCATACGGAAGTGCTTGAATCGATTTAGTATAAAGTACAACATATATAATGGCAATTAGGGTTGAACAAAAAACCAATTAAATCGATCGGTTCGGTTTAAGTTTGGTTTACGGATTCTATGAGATTTTAACTGACAAAACCGAATATATATAATAAATATTATATATTTTATATAAAAATAATATAATATGTTTAAAATAGTCGATCGGTTCGGTTCAGATACGGTTTGCATAAATTAGAATTGGTTCGGTTTTGTTAATGGTCGATTCGATTTCAGTTTGAAATTTTTGAAACCAACCAAAGTCGATTCGATTCACGGTTTAGGTGAAAAACTGAACTGTTGGTTCGGTTTTCAACCCTAATGGCAATATAACACTAGCTCGATTAACCCAACCCAAAACTTGAAATGTAGGTTAAAAACAGAGTAAAGCTCAATAATTTACAGCATTTTGTGAATCCTCGAGTATTCTGCAAGCTGGTTATTGTAATTTTCTATTAGAAAGCTAGGGTCTCCATTGATACTCTTACTAGAGCTCCAATATTTACCAGTGTTAGTGACTTGATTGTTTGACGCTCATTATTACACAATAAATTTGTATAAATGGATCTTCTTTCAGGATACACACATGGCATATTTGGGAGACCCTGAATTTTTGGGGTGATGGGCACACATTTCGATTTCGATTATGTTTCATTCAAGTGATATGACTTCGAACACTTCACAGTTTCGAAAGTGATAGCTAGAAAGAATGCTCTACTAGGGGAGGAGGGCCATATATAGTTGAAATGAGAGAAGGGCCAATGTTTTGTAAATGGTACAACTTGTCAAATGCTAGCATTGTACTACCTATTGTATTCTTGATAGTTTGAGCTTTGAACACTACAGAACTGACAAGCAATATGTTCAAAGTTGAAGAAGGGGGTCTCCTTGTGTTGAGTAGGTGTCCTCTTTCACCAACAAATCGACAGCGTTACGTGTAGGAATGATGCCAAGAACAGACTGACAATGAGATTGAGGTGCCATTTTTAAGGGAGCTCATGAGTTTCTAAGGACTGAGAGTGAGACATGTTTAGTTAGAGCAAGAAGGGCAGGGACTCTTAGAATGGCCCTTAAAACCCCGAATTAGATAACAACACTTGTCGTAAGGATGATTTCTTATCGATAAGAGGGATAAAGAAGGGACATGTAGCCTATGGGAATTATGGAGGATGTTAGGAGATGGAGTGATCTTCACTATCTTCAAAACATGTTTTTCTGGTGATGGTGGATGTTTAGCATGGTACTTAATGCAACAGGTCCAATAAACAATTTTGGGGCACATTAGTTCCATCAGTTAAGGGACTCTGGAGGTAGGAGTTGTCGATGGATCAGTTAACTATAGGGTCCATGACTATGAAGAATGATCGCGTTCCTTATCGAAACTTAAAAGGTTGGGTCCAGATTCAATCCCAAACTATCTCCCCAACAAAGCTGGTGCATGGATCATTAGATCACCATTACATGTGGATTCAACCATGGACATTATAGCACTGGGTGTTTTACTAGAGCTTCTGCTCTTCTTTGATGCACTTGGAAATAATTACCATGTCAGCCTATGTTTCTCTAATTATAAATACTTGAGACAGCTTAAAAATATACTCCTGGTTTTAATCCACTCTACAAGACAGCCTCATAAGTACAAATGAACCAACATCCATCATTTCTCGAAGTTCTTCAAGACCTTTGTCTTGCTATGTACTACTCAAAACCCAAATTTGTTGGATTTCTTAAAAGCAAAATGGAATTGTTATGAATTGCAAGACTAAAACAAATTCAATCTAGTAGCAATCAATCAATAAAATTACTACTTAACTAAACCCAATTCTATTTCCTAAATTAATCACACTAATCCTGAATTGATCCATAAGCAAAGAGCAATCACAGCTCAGTGTCTCCCAATAGACATAGAACAAACATTATCTCTGACTTATTTGTTAATCTGAACTTCCAAAATTTAATCTGACAACTCACCGTTTTTTTCATGTTCTCCATTGACAGGTTGAGATGCATTCGAATTTCTAGGCTGTGATTTCTTCAGCCGGAGTTTTCTCAATACGCTCCAACCACTCTTTGGTTTTTCTAGCTTTTCGATCTCTTGTTTCATACTAAAATACTCCTTTTCAAGCTCATGCACCCGCATTTTCATCTCATCAATGCTTAAAGTTTGGTCGTCTATGTTATCGTGCCTAGGGTGTTCTTGGATGGCCCCATTGTTCTTATGAAGTAGGAGGTTCCCGCTAGGACCTTGCGAACTCTCTAGATTGTCAGATACGAAGAATAATCCAGCAATCGACGTTCGGAGGCGAAGCTGTTCAAAGAAGAGGACTTGAACAATAACTCTCAGTGGTAGTCGCTCATTCTGGGCTGCATGAGTGGATGCCTCTAAGGAGAGCTTCTGACAATTCATGAGCCTACAAAGTTGCTCTTTCTCGGAATCTGTGAGCCAGGGATGTGCCTAGATGAACAATAATGGGTGTCAGGATCCATGAGATTTGTAAGTATTTTACTTGCTAACTATATGGCATAAATAAACATGCAAGCACAACTAAGCTCATACCTTAAGGTATATATCAATGGCGCGGTAGATTCCATCATCAATTGGCCTAGCATAATCTGGGATCAAAGCTGCAACTGACTGAAATTTCGGGAGCTTCAAGTTAACATCAGGTGCAACCTCTGCAAGGTACCCATCGACAAGCTTGGCCACCATGGTAATAGGAGTCAGTGGTGCTGAACGATCCATAAAGTGCTCCTCATCAACTATAAGAGGAGAAGAAGACCCAGCTGCAGCCTGGTCCTCAGACAAAAAGTGATCCAGGATCCTCTGGAAACAATTGACATCGTAAAGGGTCTCCACCGTGTAGCCAGTGTTCGGTATGAGAAGATCATCCAATGTTGCATGTTCCAACTGAGCCCCCACCCGTTTCTCCAAGTTTTCTCTACATGACGGACTTGCTTGTAAAATAATAGCAGTTCGGAGCAACCTGAGTAGGAACTTGGTTGATGTGATCCCTTTCTTATTTGGCAGCAACCCGACTATCTCTTCAAGGAGAACCCCTTGATCTCCCTCTGAAGGGGTTGATATATTAGATCTGTGGTTTGAGTGGTTCGTTGTCAGCTTAAAGCTTGCATGCCTACCTAGTCCTGGAATATACCTCATCGCATAGAACATGAGGGCGCCAGCAATATTTTCAGGTTTCATTCCTCTCGACTCAATGGCCAATATCAGCCTCTTATATAAAGGTAAAGTAAGGAAACATACATCCTCATACCACCAATCCTCACCTAGCGATCTAAGATTGGGTCTTGTACTAATTCCATTCCAAAACCTTGGACTCTGCGTTTTATTGGATCCTGACAAAGGCCAACTGAATAAGGTTGGATCAGCACAAGCTTTCATTGCCAAGGAATCAATACATCTCGAGACAAGGTGGACATTCTCAGCGTGTGGGAGGACCTCCTCACATGTTTCAAGAGATTTAATGGAATCGACCCAATTGCCAAAGACATCATTGAGGAAATCCTCAGTCTGTTTAATAAGATTATCCTCTCCGTAGGCTTCAGTCATCTGAAGGTGTTCAGCCGCACAGCGAAGACTCACTATGTTCATGGATGTGAGTTCTATTATAACACCATAACAGAACTTGGCTACAAGTTCAAAGGCTTTGGCTCCACCCGGGATGTCATGAAGATGCAAAACACAGTCCCGTCCATCTTCGTCTGAGAAATTTGCAATTAGCTTTTCTAGAACCTGACTCCTCGAAATTAATGGAAACTGCAACAGAGAAATAAAAGCTTTTTAGACCATTTACATTCCAAAGAGGTTTGTAAGCATTGAACGTCAAGCGGATAGGTATACCATATAGACAAAAGAAGTTCAAAATAAAAGAAAATGCAAACAGTATTGATGGCTTCCATAACAAAAATGAGACAGGATTAGAGTTTAGTAAGTGCACCTTGTGAAGATAAAAGGATATTTCTTCAACCTCAATAATAACATCACTTCTAAGACCAGAAGTACAGCGCCTGCAAAGAAAATTGTTCAACGTAAGCTTTCTATTTGATAAAATGAAAGGAATAGAACCTCGTAAGACGTATACATCTCCCTGTAGAAACTTAGTTTCTTCCCATGCAACAGAAATAAAGGAAAGTGTAGAAACTTAGTTTCTTCCCATGCACCAGAAATGAAGGAAAGGAAAGGAAAATATGTCCTAAAAATAGCTCTTGATTTCTTTAACATGCTGTCCATTCAACCTAGTTTTGATTCAGTCACTTCACATGAGGTTCTTAGGATAAACTAGTTGAAATCTAAATAATGAATCAATGCGCTCAAAAGATTTACGGGAAATTTTAATTGCTTTTAATTTTGTTCTTATGCTAGTTTGATCCCCGTACTTCAGTGCATTGGGACTTTATTCTTAGTATTGTTTACCAGTTCACCACCTCCAGTTCTTGGAAATACAGGAAGTGTTGCTGTTAAGATGATGGGTTTTGCATTGTTTCTCCAAACTATAAACGTTACCATGCCTTCCTCCACCCCCGTCCTTAAATGCACCAAAACACACAATCCTCAGCCTCCAGGGATTGTCAATAAATAGAGTTTTGATAACAGCCCCATTAGACCTCATCTCTGACTAGAAAACAACCAGCCCTCATTGATTTGGTATCTTCTAACTCCAATCCGTCTCACCACCTCCTCTAAATCCCCACGTACACAAATATTTCACTTGTATATGATCCATCATAACATGACAACAAAATGATGAACCTGTTTATATCCATCCTTGATATCAAATGTATAGAAGGATACTAATCACTTGTCTGTTGCTTTCTTTTATTTCTCCAAGTAAATTTTGTTTTTGTAATTTGAAAATTGCTACCTAGATGGAAGAATTAAGTTACAATTAATACACTGATGACTCCCAGTATTGAGTATAGACTACTTCCAACTCACATTCTACAATTGCAATTTGTTATCAAGCTGATCTAGTGTAGGCGATATCCATAATTGCTAACATTGTAGTATTGGCTGCTTACATGGTGCAAGCGCCTATTCCATATGACCACCACATGAAAACCATCGATCACAGTTCTTCCAATTCTGTAAACAAAGATCGCAAGTGGAATAATGATTGGCATCTCAGAACTATCAACCCCCCACCCTAATATTCCAACCGCCCAAACCTCGGCCCCATTTTTTCTTTCCTTTGGCAAAGCTTGTCTCTAGCTGATCTCTCAACCAATTTATTGAATTACATAGAGACATAGGCAACAACTATTGACTTGTCTAGAGGAAACCATCCCAATTAGGAACAAAAGAGAAGAAAGACAATTTGCATTACGGAAATTTATCCAATTTGCTGGTGTCACTCTCTATTGACTCCCAATTGTTCCACTTTGTGGCGAACCTCTTAACAAAGATGTTAAATTTCTTTGCAACATAGACAATTATTTTGAAACTACCTACATTTATCTCCTTTGGGACTCCATGTGTTGGATTGTCTATCCTTTTGAATAAATAAAATTTGCCACAGTGGAATTTGTTTGAAACAAGTAATCAAACAAAGCAAGTGTTTAAAAACAAGTAAAACTTCTAACACAGTTAAACCTCAATTCTAATAGTAATTTTCACAAAAAAAAAAAAAAAAAAAAAATCCACACCCTTTAATGCAAAACAGAAACTGATAATCCACAGACAACCTGCAACAATTACCACCTTAGGGTTGGATGTAATGTGGGGTTTATCCCACATACATAAAATTTCTCTGATAATGTACCAATCATGAACACTGCTCTAATTACAGAAACATAAACACCTGATAACATACAACATAAAAATTGACCTTTTTCCAACACAACATGAAATTTCTTCAATTTCATGAAATACCCAAAATTTAATTTTCAAATGAGAAAATCAAAACCAACCCATTTCATTTTTTTCCACAAATTATCAAAACCCAACATCCAAAATTCCAAAAAAAAAATTAAAGAAAAATAAGGAAAGGGGTACCAGGTTTGGTCTTCACGATGAAACATTTGGGACTTGGAACCCAGCTTCTTGCAGGCCATGGATTCTCCTCAGAGGTTTTATGTGCATTGAACCTCTGAGGAAGATAGAGAGGTTAGAGAAGACGAAACGGAAGGACATACAAGGGAAATGTAGGGGTAAAATTGTAATTATGAATTGTTTGGGAGATCAATGGGTCCGGGTCAAGTGGGGGGAGACGACGGCGATATTGGCTGAGTACAGCTACGGCATCTCAAACTTTCGCCACGTGGCGCGCTGTGGAAATCTTGTCGATATAATGCAAACTTACGTCTTGGCACTTTGTCAAGTTGCCACCGGGACATTTTGTGTTGAGAATTTTGAACTCACGGGAGGATGGAGACATAGAGCAGAGGTGGGGCCATTTCATCTCGCAATCTCAATTTCGTACTGATTTTTGTTTTTAGTTTTTATTGGGATTGATAAATCTCATCTCAATCTCGTTCCGTCCTGATATAAAGTGGGATGTAAATTTCAATCTCGCTCATCTCATCCTGTCCATAATTGAATTTTTATTATTATTTGTTATTAACAATTTTAATATATTTATTATGAATGCTTTTATAGCTGGGAGTTGATATTATTTTTTTCTCTTTGTAACATACAACTTTTTAGTTTGTATCTTTTATGTGTTCAAAATATATATATATATATATTCTACTAAAACATTTAGAATTTCATTAGAATTTAGATCTATACTATGAACCCAAACAAATGATGCATCAAGGCTTTGAAAACATTTTAAATTAGTTTATCATTTGATTCCCTTATTTTTTCATGTATGCTCAATGTCGACCCATTGAAAATAATTTAAACAGAGTTAATTATTCATCCTAGTCAGGTCTTAAATTCGTAAGATTGATATTTATAAATAATCACATCAAATTTGTTTAACTTATATTACAGACTTGGCATAAATCAGAAGATTTTTTTGTTGTTTGTACGCACATGGGCCTATCACTTCCCTCCCACGTGTTAGTTTTTATTAGTAATTTGTACTTTTTTTCTATGTACAAATAAAAATATGTTAATCTCATATCGTTCCAAACTCGTTTGAGATGAGATGAAGTTCATCTAGGGATGTGGTTCATCCCGTCCCAGGCTCACCCCTAGAATGTTGTATAGAGGAAAATAATGAGAAACATGATTATAAATATGGTAAATTTTATAATTGAAATTTTCTTATTTGGTTATTTCTTACTAGTGCGTCGATGATGCCCTCTACTTTTAAGTGCAAATTGAAATGCTTGAAAATATTGTAATATGTTTAAAAATGATATACGAGTTTTACCAAAAAAATGTTAATAGATTATTTTCAAAGTATTGTTCACATTGCAATAAAATTGATTTTTAGTGTGCGTGACGCGACCGATTTTTATTAAATTGAAAAAGTAAAAAAATAAAAAATAAAATAGTGGTATCAAATACGTGTAAAGGTTTTTGCAATTTACAAATATCTCAAGGGCTTAAAATGATTATGTTTAGGATTTTTATGTAATTTAGCACCATTTATAGGCCTTGTTTTAGTTGTACAAGACTAGAGTATGTCCAGTGCCATTGGCATTCCACATAAATTTTTTTTTTTCTAATTATTTTGTACTGAACATTTCCGTCACTATCCTCATTTTCGCTTTCAATCAGTATTGAAGTGTAACATTCAGTTAAAATTGAATCAATTTGGGGAAAATTTTAAACACTGATAATGAGTTCTCCCCCAATATTTGAATTCGCCAAAACATGAAATTTAGTGTGTTTTGTTTAAATGTGCATTAAGATGCCCAACTCATTTTTCTGGTATAATCGACATGTCTCATTGCTTTTAAAATATTGAAAAATATTAAATACATGTAATACATTATACTTTTTTTAAAATTATGAAATATATATTTTTAATATTTTGGCTCTTATATTGATCATTAATTTTGTTCAAAAAAATCTTCAAAAATGCATTTCAACTATACTAAGTTTATCAAAATTCGACAACGATGTAGATAGTTATAATAATTTTTATTTTGCTAAAAGAAAAACACAATATTTTCTCTCTGCCACATATACATTCCACCAATTTTTTTCAAAAGTTTTTTCATTATTTTTTACCTTCTACATATTTTACATTTACAAATATGTCATCATAGGAAATGAATCTCAACCCTCAAATTTAATACATTTTCCAACTTTCAATCATAACCATATTTTATCTCTAATCCTTTCGATTTGACTTTGTCCCAGTCAGTAATGAATAATAAAACACCACTCTGAATTGTAATATAAATGAACACCTCCATCACTATCCTCATTTTTTCTCTCAATCAATAAGCTGATTCTAACTGTAAGCCTATTCAGTCAAATTTGAATCAGTTTGGGGAAAATTTTAAACGCCGATAATGAGTTCTCCCCCAATCTTTAAATTTACCAAAACATAAAATTTAGGGTTTTTATTTAAATGTGCATTAAGATACCCGACTCATTTTTTATGGTATGATCGACCAATCTCATTGATTTTAAAAATATTGAAAAATATTAAAGACGTGTAATACATTATACGTTTTTTTTTTTAATTATGAAATATATACTTTTAATATTTTGGCATTTGTATTGATTATTGATTTTGTTCGAAAGATATTCAAAAATGTATTTCAACGATACTAAATTCATCAAAATATTACAACGATGTATATAGTTATGATAATTTTCATTTTGCTAAAAGAAAACACAATATTTTCTCTCTCTGCCACATGTACATTCAACTAAATTATTTCAAAGTTTTTTGTACTATTTTTGCCCCTCTACATGTTATATATTTACAAATATGTCATCATAGTATGAATCTCAACCCTCAAATTCAATACATTTTTCAATTTTCATTCTTAACCATCTTTTATCTCTAATCATTTCGATTTGACTTTGTCCCAGTCATCAATGAATAGTAAAACATCACTCTGAATTGTAATATAGATATAAACTAGAGTATGCCCCGTGCTGTTGGCACTCTATATAATATTATTTTTGTTAAATATTTTGTATTGAACACATTTTTCACTATATACTTTAAGGTAAAGATATATATTATAATTTTTAGAGTTAGACTCAGTTAAATTTGAATCAGTTGGGAAAAAAATTTAACGCCGATAATGATTTATCCCCAAATCTTTGAATTCACCAAAATATGAAGTTTAGAGTTTTTGTTTAAATGTACATTAAGACGCCCGACTCATTTTTTGGGTATGATCTGTTCGTCTCATTGGTTTGAAAAATATAAAAAACGTGAAATACTTTATATGTTTTTTTAATTATAGAATATATATTTTTAAAATTTCAACGCTCGTGTTGATCATTGATTTTGTTGTAAAGATCTTAAAAAATGCATTTCAACGATATTAACTTTACCAAATTCCGATAACGATGTAGATAGTTGTGATAATTTTCATTTTGCTAAAAGCAAAACACAATATTTTATCTTTCCGCCACATATATATTCCACCAACTTTTTTCAAAAGTTTTTCATAATTTTTTCCCTTCTACATGTTTTATATTTACAAATATGTCATGAAAAATTAATCTCAACCTTCAAATTCAATACATTTCCCAATTTTTAATCCTAACCATCTTTTATCTCTAATTATTTTGATTTGACTTTGTCCCAATCAGCAATGAATAGTAAAATACTTTTCTTAATTGTAATATAGACTAGAGTATGTCCCGTGTCGTTGGCACTCCACATAATTTTATTTTTGCTAATTATTTTGTACTGAGCATCTCCGTCACTATCCTCATTTGCTCTTTCAATCAGTATTGAAGTGTAAACCGATTATAAGTGTAAGTCTGTTAAGTTAAATTTGAATCAGTTTGAGATGAGATGAAGTTCATCTAGAGACGTGGTTCATTCCGTCCCATGCTCACCCCTAGAATGTAGCATAGAGGAAAAGAATGAGAAACATGATTATAAATATGGTAAATTTTATAATTGAGATTTTCTTATTTGGTTATTTCTTACTAGTGCGTCGATGATGCACTCTACTTTTAAGTGCAAATTGAAATGCTTGAAAATATTGTAATATGTTAAAAATGATATACGATTTTTACCAAAAAAATGTGAATAGATTATTTTCAAAGTCTTGTTCACATTGCAATAAAATTGATTTTTAGTGTGCGTGAAGTGACTGATTTTTATTAAATTGAAAAAGTAAAAAAAAATAAAAAAAATAGTGGTATCGAATACGTGTAAAGGGATTTGCAATTTACAAATATCTCAAGGGCTTAAAATGATTATGTTGAGGATTTTGTTGTAATTTAGCACCATTTATAGGCCTTGTTTTAGTTGTACAAGGCTAGAGTATGTCAATGTCGTTGGCACTCCACATAATTTTATTTTTTTCTAATTATTTTGTACTGAGCATCTCCGTCACTATCATCATTTTCACTTTCAATCAGTATTGAAGTGTAAGTCCATTCAGTAAAATTTGAATCAATTTGAGGAAAATTTTAAACGCCGATAATGAGTTCTCCCCCAATTTTTGAATTCACCAAAATATGAAATTTAGTGTGTTTTGTTTAAATGTGCATTAAGATGCCCAACTCATTTTTTGCTGGTATGATCGACATGTCTCGTTGCTTTTAAAAATATTGAAAAATATTAAATACATGTAATACATTATACTTTTTTTAAAATTATGAAATATATTTTTTAATATTTTGGTCCTTATATTGATAATTGATTTTGTTCAAAAAATTCTTCAAAAATGCATTTCAACTATACTAAGTTTATCAAAATCCAACAACGATGTAGATAGTTATGATAAGTTAAATTTGAATCAGTTGGGGGGAAATTTTAAATCAGTTGGGGGGAAATTTTAAACGCCGAGAATGAGTTCTCCCCCAATCTTTGAATTCGCCAAAACATGAAATTTAAGATTTTTGTTTAAATGTCCACTGAGATGCCCGACTCATTTTTTCTGGTATGATCGACCCGTCTTATTGCTTTTAAAAATATTAAAGACGTGTAATACACTATACATTTTTTTTAATTGTGAAATATATATTTTTAATATTTTGGCCCTTATATTGATCATTGATTTTGTTCGAAAGATCTTCAAAAATGCATTTCAACGATACTAAGTTTATCAAAATCCGATAACAATGTAGATAGTTATGATAATTTTCATTTTGCTAAAAAGAAAACACAATATTTTCTCTCTCCGCCACATGTACATTCCACCAATTTGTTTCAAAAAAAATTTCATTATTTTTGCCTTTCTACATATTTTATATTTACAAATATGTCAGGAAATGAATCTCAACCCTCAAATTTGAATACATTTTCCAACTTTCAATCTTAACCATCTTTTCGATTTGACTTTGTCCCAGTCAACAATGAATAGTAAAACACCACTTTGAATTGCAACATAGATTTTACTGTTAATGACCTACTATTGTATCATTTTTCTTAATTTTAATAAATATAAAATAGAATATCATACACTCTGCAGGACAACATACTAATTTTTTTTTTTTCCAATTCAAGTCTTGAAACTGCACATGTTTTGTGTTATACAAATCACGTTTTTAATTGTATAGCCTTTCATTACTTTGCTTGAGCTGAAAATTTGAGGAAAATTAAAACCAACGTCAGAAACATTGTGTCAAAGTTTTAATTCATTTCGATATGTGTGCCTCGAGATCCATGCTAAATGGGATAAATGAATTTCTTTTATTAATGTCACCAATCGAGCGAGGCCCAGCTTAAGTGTGACACAATTGGCCAGTAGGTCAGCTAACACCTATTGTCAGAGATCATTCGAAAGGTTGATCCTTAAACACTAAAAAATATCGTTTGTCAAAAATATTTAATGGTGGGACCTAAATACATATCCCAATTAACAGAGTCGTAATGGTCCAAAATTTTGACACGTTGTTTCTATTGATAATCTGAAAATTTTCAGGTCAAACAATTAAAAACAACTTTTTTTTTAGTTTGCTAGAGACCTGGAACATGAAATTACGAAAGAATATCCTATTGTGTATGAATTAGAAATTTGAGAAACTCCTAACCCAATTATAAATGGAATACTCATGTGGATCTCCACATATACTTCGTGGTTTATAAGTCTAGGAAATCTCCTGATCTCCTATTGAAATTTTTTTCTAGTAGGATTCATTTCATGTGTTGCAATCAAAATACATAGGTAAGACTTCTATTCTGTAACTTAGGAAACCAAAATACAATAGGAAAATCTTCTTAACCCATTCTGTAACATAGGTAGACTTTTATTCTGTGACACTTTCCTATGTTGTAACATAGGTAGATTTCTATTCTCTAACAAATCCTTGTAGTCTATATATAGACGTGTTCTCTCCCATTGTTAGCACACATTAATAATAGAGTCTCTTCTCTCTTCCTCTATTATTTACAAAGGTACCTTTTGACTTATACCACATTTTTAACATTGCTCAAAGGCTTTGAACTTCACTCTCTTCTTTTTTCCTTTGTGTTCAAAGAAGCAAAAGGTCCTAAATCCCGTTTTTAAATCAGCCATTGTGATTGATATACATTCTGCCCAATGACATATGAGATATATAGTTAAAATTGTAATCCATCTTTTAAACTAAACCTTTGTTGCCCTGCAGTAAGACTATATAGTCAACCAGTTTGTCTTTGTCGATGCCAGACCTTGCTTCTTATGGTATTATACATCCCATAATATCAAATGTAATGACAGCCTTACAATGAAAAAATCGAAGGGATAGACTAGTATATGAGAAAGGGGTCATTAGGAGTGAAACTTCATCACTTGAAATCTACACAACCATCTAGAAATGGCTACTGTAAGGCTTCTCTCAATTTTTTTTCTTCAAGTTCTTTTCATCACAGCAAATGCACAGGGTCTGAAAATAGGGTACTACAAGAATTCATGTCCTTTGGTGGAAACCATAGTTCAGAAGGCAACTGCCAGTTTTATCTCGCGGGCACCAACTCTTGCTGCTCCACTGTTGAGAATGCATTTTCATGACTGCTTCGTTAGGGTAATTCTCTTGTGTTGGTCTACGACATGAAAGAAGCTAGTCTTCATGCAAGTCTTAACGACGTGTGATTTTGCAGGGATGTGATGGTTCAGTGCTTTTGAACTCTACAGCAAGAAATACAGCTGAAAAAGATGGATCTTCCAACTTAAGCCTAAGAGGATTCCCAAGTCGTTGATGCTGCAAAGGCTGCAGTAGAGAAAGATTGCCCTGGAGTTGTTTCATGCGCAGATATTCTAGCTTTGGTAGCTAGAGATGCAGTGCATATGGTAATTCATACATCTCCTAGGCAAATTCATTTTCCATCTACTAAACAACGACGACATTAATTTTACCCACTGGACGAAGAGATGGTAGTCTCACTAGCCTGTGAAACCGATAATGGCAATCTGCCTTCTCCTAGCGGAGACATTGCTCGACTGAAATCAATTTTTCTTTCTAAAGGCCTCAGCGTTAAAGACCTTGCAGTCCTATCAGGTATGTGAAAGTCCTGACAGTTTGATTACCATATCCATATGAAATTTATCAGATCTTAACTCTCGAACTCTTTCTGATAAATTGCCAACTCTCTAAAAGCTCGAATTTATAGAGAAGGTGAATCCAATCATATATCAAGCGAAACGGAGAGTGGAGTCGTAGGACTATAACTATATCGGTGGGTACTAATCATACAACTACATCGTAAATTCACACGATACTACCATGGATAAGTACATAGGGCAATTTTAGGCCCATAGATAATTGGAGTGAGTTTAATATTCTAACACTCCCTCTCAATGCGAGCGCGAGGAAAATACTGAAAATTCTCGCAGCAATTGCGCTGGATGAGACTCTAACCATTTGATAAATTGCCAACTCTCTACAAGCTAAAACTTATATAAAAGGTGAATCTAATCATATATCAAGCGGAAGCGAGAGCGGAGTCGTAGGACTATAACTATATCGGTGGGTACTAATCGTACAACTACATCATAAATTCACATGGTACTACCATGGATAAGTACATGAGCAATTTTAGGCCCATGGATAATTGGAGTGAGTTTAATATTCTAACACTCTCCTTCAGCGCAAGCGTGAGGAAAATACTGAAAATTCTCGCAGCGATTGCGCTGGACGAGACTCGAACCCATCGATTGGACTGGACGAGAGTCTTGAACCCATTGTACAACGTAAATTCACACGGTAATACCATGTATAAGTACATGGGCAATTTTAGGCCCATGGATAATTGAAGTGGGTTTAATATTCTAACACTCCCCCTCACTGCAAGCGTAAGGAAAATACTGAAAATTCTCGCAGCGATTGCGCTAGACGAGACTCGAACTCATGACATCCAAGAATTAAAGATGAGAAAATGTATTTATGTTTATTGATGTTGATCATTACAAAGATGATATATATACATGTATAGAATAAAGTCTACATAAAATGAGATTATTCTAAAGAGCTATACATAAGAAGAGATTATTTTGTGTCTGTAAAGCTGAGATTTTTACAAATATTATGAGATATTCACAAAATATGTTGAGTATCAAATCAAATCTCAACAAAATATCCAGAGATTTTTACAAAATATAATGAATAACCAATCAAATCAAATCAATTTCTCGTGCAGGTGGCCACACAATTGGAACCTCTCACTGCAGTTCCTTCAGCTATAGGCTATACAACTTCACAGGCAAAGGTGACACTGACCCGACACTAGACCCCAACTACGTTGTTCAACTGAAGAAGAAATGTCAGCTCTACGATGTTAACTCAATCGTAGAAATGGATCCTGGAAGCTTCAAATCATTTGATGAAGACTACTACACACTTGTGACTAAAAGAAGGGGACTATTCCATTCTGACGCAGCCCTCCTTGATGACAAAGAGACTAGTTCCTATGTCAAGCTTCAGGCAGTCACCCAGGGGTCTACCTTCTTTAAAGATTTTGGTGATTCTATGGTGAAGATGGGTAATATTGGAGTTCTCACAGGCAAGGCAGGTGAAATCAGGAAAAAATGTGCTTTTGTTAACTAAACTTTATTTTGTGCTAGCTGATGATGTTGTTGAGGTGTGGTTTCTTCTAGCTTGTGTGTTGGGTTTACAAAGCTTTAGATAATAGTAGAAAATAAAAGGTAAATCAGAGGTCTGATTCTCTCAATCAAATGGTTGATTGAGTTGTCATGTATCATTCCTTTATATGTACAGTAGTATGTGACTGGAGCACTTATAAGATGAATGTTGTAACGCAAAAAGTACGATCCGTGGACAATAAATTAAAGTGTATAAACAACAAAATTTAATATTAATGCAAAATGTCACCTACCCATTCTGATTGGGGCTCCCCTAATGGGAAGTTAAGACCGGGGAGTTCATGGAGAAGAGCTGAACAAGCTTCGCAAGTCAGCATCCTTTGGGTTCCGCAATAACTACAACGGCAACATGGCTCCCGCCTCAATGGGTTCTAATGCTGGAGAACCAGATGTGTCTTGGGTTCAATCTCTAGTGAAAGATGTTCATCCAGGAGAAGTCGGTAGGTTAAGTTCAGAGGAAGCACAACATCAGTATCATCTTAATAGCGGTGGTTCGGAGATATCACCTCAATGGGTGGAGTAAATGTACATGGAGC
Source organism: Berberis vulgaris (assembly GCA_963556465.1). Taxonomy (NCBI): domain Eukaryota; kingdom Viridiplantae; phylum Streptophyta; class Magnoliopsida; order Ranunculales; family Berberidaceae; genus Berberis; species Berberis vulgaris. Next base: position 109,451,182 of record OY747124.1, read on the forward strand.
AATTACTCACCTAACGTAACATAACAAGAAACACAAGCTGGTTGATGCAACACACAAGCTAGGACTAATTGGCAAAAACAAAGTTAAGGTAAATTTTGAGCAACTCGTGTATAAATTATGTACAATAAAGATGATGATCAAGAAAAGAAAATTTGATTTCTTCATCAACTTGTTAGCCATTTTTGTTTTATAAGTTTGCAAGTTGGCTTACATCCCCTTTTCCCTACACTTTCTTTTTCTTCTTCTTCTTTCCCATTCCTTTCATCAAACATGTACAAAAAAAAAAAAAAAAAAAAAAAAAAGAAGAAGAAGAAGAAGAAGAAGAAGATAAAATACTAACTAGATGTTACAATGCTTGGGCTAAACATGACTTCTTACAACACTACTGATAACAACTCTACTTTTCTATTTCTCTTCCCACCATTATTCCAACTGCTACCACAATCCACAACTGCTTATGGTAATTTTGTGAAAATGTTCACCTCCAAACAATCTTACTTCTTTCACAGAGGACTGAACCAATTTGTTAACTGACTCAATTGGGTAAATCGAGCAATACAATTTGGTGGCAGTGGAATTCGAAATCGGTTTGGGCTTCCAAGCAATGTAAAGCTTCTTAACTTCTCCACCAGTTCATCTTAGAAAGCTAACAATATCTCCAGCTTTTAAGTTCTTCTCCTTGACAAATCTACTCCACCCACTACAACAATTAAGGCATTTTTCAAGAAAAAATATCCTTGATAAAGCTCAAAATTTTGTTGAAAAATATTTTTAACAAGGAAAAAATTCGTTGGTGGGTTCCTGGAGGCATCCCCGCAGCTAAAGGTATTTGTCAAGGAATTATAGTTTTTGTTGGTAAAAGGGATGCTAAGTCAAGGAAATATTTTGTTGGTAATACTAACAACTACCAAGGAAATTCGTTGGTAAAAATCAAATGTATTTACCAACAAATTGTTTGTTGCAAAAACTATTTTATTTACCTATGAATTTTTCCTTGAAAAATCTTAAAATCATCAAGGAAAATTGGCGTTGGCAAAGGTAACAACCTTTATCATAGAACTTTTTCGTTGGTAAAATGCATGTGTATCAACGAAAGTTTTCATAGGTATTGTTAGTAATTACCAAGGAAATTCGTTGTTAAAAATCAAACATCTTTACCAACGATCCATTTTGTTGCAGAAAAGGGTTCGTAAATCCAAGGGTGATTTTTGTGGGAAGAGCTATTTACTTATACCAAGAAAACAATTTGTTGATGAACACATGAGCATATATACCAAGGAAACACAATTTTGTAGCTAAACAATGTACTTTCATCAAGAAAACATTATTCCTTGATAAATATATAATATATTTAACCATGAAATGTTCCTTGAAAAAGGCTTAGGATAAACAACAAATAGTTGAACATTTTCCAAGAAAATTTTGTAGGAAAATTTAATGAATACCAACATAGTTTTCGTCAGAAATAGTTTAATACCATGACAAATTGTTGGTTTTATACCCAGGAAAATTGTCTTTAAAAAACATGTTAAACTACTTTAATCAAGGAATGATTTGGTTATAAATTTTCCTTCAATTTTCTGTCGCCAAATTGTTGACTACTCTTCAACCCACATTGGATATTTTATCAACAATCTTATGAAAAAATTAACCGAATCTGTCATAGAATAAATCTTGAAAATTAAGTCTAACAATATAATCATCAAAACAATCTTTAAGCTCCACTAACAATCCTACAAACTTCGTATCAATTAAAATTCAATAAATAATTTCTAAAAATCAAGTAAATATTAATTCTGTCATAGTGGAATTCAGAAGTTCTTCAGCATATGCATGCTAAACAACACCCACAACTTGGTTGAGTAGCCAGGTGACTTCGAGGTGTACTTTCTTCAAACAATAATATCTTTTCTAGTGGTTCTCATCATTGTCGCTCTCCTCGACTCCATTAATATTGCTCTCATCTCTGAAAATAAAACAATCTTTCAATCAGCCAAAAGATATGGTAATCATATTGTAAGCATGTTGGACAAACAAATCTCATATGGTAAGCATGTTTTTGGGAGTTGGTAAATAGATTTTAGATTGCAGATTTGACCATGATCCAAAAATCAGACTGCTAAACTCGCATGGTCAAAAGGATGTGACACAAGATCATCATTATGTTAACCATGGATGTGATCCTCTGCCAAATAAGTCGCATACTCTGTTTAAGATCATCATAGTGGCCCTCTTGTGTTTGCTATAGGAACCTAGTTTCTCTAAACCTTTCTTTTACGGATCAACTATACTGTGAATGCTTGGAGAGCTTGGAAATGTCTAATATATCATGGAATTTCAGAGCAGTAAGTGAGTGAGTGAGATGAGATGGTGTTCACATGTGCATTCCAAATAAAGTCCAACAGACACAGTGCCTAGCATCTGGGTGATGTTTCACTTTAGATTGTTTAAACAACAACAATTCTAGGTAGTCAAGCCGACCTAGAGTGACATTCATAGTATCACCCAACCTGTTTAAAATATAAACCACTTATGCTTCATTATCATTAAAGAAAAGGAATGATGCCCAGTAAGGTTATGAACAGTAAGGTTTGAGAAAGAAAGCCCAATTGCCAGAGTTTGCTTTGATCTTTCTTTCTCACTTTGCTTTTCTTCTCCTTTCTCAGCCTGTAGTTTTGAAAATATAGCCCAAACATCCCACATTCAATGCTATCACTTGCTCTTTCCAAGCTGCAAGTACAGCAAGTTTTAGTGGGTGAAAGCTGCAGACTCTCTGGAAGTCTTTTTACAAAATTTTGGGAAAGTAACAAAGTCATTTTCTTACCATCAATTGAAAGATATCACTTTTCCAATCAGGAAAAATCTTCAACACTTTTACAGAATATACTTAACACCATCTTAGCCATATGAAATCACTTCTAGCATGTAATATTAATGGTTATAGCATATAGGATCGAAACTCCATCAACCATTTCACAAAAGTTTTAAATTAATGGTTATAGCATGTAATAATTAATGGTTATAGCAGTGCAGTGAAACTATTGTTGGAATGGGATAGAAAACTCATTGAGAAAAAAGAGAGTTACATGCATGTTTGTATCTTAGAAATCAAAAGTTTGTTATTCAGCTGGTGTAGGGTGTTTATGGAGTGCCAAGGTGTCTGATTCAAGGGTTATGTAAGCTGTTGGGAGGAGGTTCTTTTTGTTTGAGATGGTATCTTTTGTTGGTGTTATTTTCGGGGAAAATAGTGTCAGCCTCCTTTCAATCTGTCTATATCTTGTAATCTATATCTCATTGAGAATCCCATTCCATAATTCTAGGAAATAAAGCTAACACAAAAGATGGGTTCAAGAACCCTTTCAATCTTTGAGTCCCACCTTGTCAAATACTACCACACAAGAGAGCAAAGGTGGCTTCACAGTTAAACTACTCAGATTCTAACAGATACTACTCATACTTGACAAACAAATATTAAGAAGCAAAACATAATGAAAAAAAAAAATTTACTTGACTTGGAAAAAATAAACATTACCGTGAATGACGCGAGGCTCCAGACAGCTGCGTATGTCCTGACATGAAATTCTGAAACATATTTTGTATCTGATTTTGTTGGTCCTTTTGCATTTGGTCCACCCGTTTAGATAACTCCGTCTCCATCGTAATTTGTTTCATCCTTATTTCATCTGTCAACTCATCTACTCGTTTACGTAATTGTTGATTCTCTTTTTCAGCATTCTCAGCTCTACGACTAGCACTCACCTCGATTAAACTACGTTTGGAGCTTGATCTAGCGGTTACCATGAGCTTGGCTCCATGCCCTAGCCCACGTACATATCCTGATTTTGTCCCAAGGACCTCAGTCATGATCTCCAATTCACTCCTTTTAGTACCATCTGGTGTTGGTTCATTGCGCATTAGCTCCATATTTTGCTGTGATAACACAATTAAAAGTTGATAAGATACAACTTAAGCGCCTATATAATTTAATTTCTAGTCAATTTCTTACCCAATTAGCCTCCGCTGACACGTGAACCCATTCTCCCGTTTTTCGACAATATACATTCTTGTAATGATCTATCTCACTAGGCACTTGGCCAGTCTCTAGATTTCGCTGCGCAGTTATAACACATTGTAATGAATGATATGTGATATAAGATATGATAAAAATTAACGCAATTAAGAATCTTACCTTATCATATAGATTTCGAACAAATGACTTGGAACCTGAGGTATGAGGTGCAAGATTTACTCTTAGCTTATCATATAGTCTGTAAAAGTTGATGCTCAAGATGTTACCGGTGCAAGATTTACTCTTAGCTTGTCCGGTCTTAAAGGCTCATGTTTTTTGGGATGAATTTGATCATTTGCAGGTGGGAACCTTTAAGCTGTAGTCTTTGTTGTCATTTCAAATTAATCACAATTGTGTTTATATCACATATGAGTGGGTTACAAGAAAACGAACAACTTGGTTCAAGGGAAATTTTTCTCGAAGAAAACTTGCCAAAAGTGAGAGGGGAGAGGAGGTAAAGAGGAAGAAATAATGAACATGAATTTGGTGATGATCTCCATATTTTTTATTTTATACAAACTTGTGGCAAATGTTTTCTTAGCTCATCCCCTTCGAAAATACTTGCAAAAATACATGGTTGTCTTCAAGGTGGAGAATTTGTTCCTACTTTCTGCACCATACCTCTAAAATGAAACACACCCTTAGTATCTTCCCCAAGTGTTTTCTTAGTTTTTTTAAAAAGCCACAAGCTTCAATAGAATAGAGCAGGTAGGGAGATGCTCTAAAGATGAAGTTTAGGGTCCTGCTGCTGATTCCACTGGTAGACTTTATTTCTGGGAAGAACTTCAGGTTATTGGAAAGTTCCCCGAGTCTTTGGAGGAGATTTTTTTAATCCCATAAAAGACTTAGATGACAAGAATTGCTGTAGTAGGTCTGCTCTAGTAGGTCTGCTCGAAAGAGGCAAGAGAAGAGGAAGATGAAGAAGAACAGGGGTAAGGACTTGTCTGAGGATGAGAGTGGCAATAGTGATATCAAAGCACCTGAACAGCCTGATGACTTCTTTATGGAAGAACCTTCTGTCAAAAACAGTAAAGCTGGGAAGAGTGATCGTAGAAACAAACAGGAACAAGAAGCTGACAAAGAACAAGAAGCGAGTAGAGCAGAACTTGAGTTACTGTTTGCTGATGACCAAGCTGCTGAAAGCAATCTGAAAGGATATAACTTGAAACCTAAAAAGAGTAAAAGTAAAAAGGGGACAGAGGAACCAATTGAGGACAAACTACCTGCTGTTGATTATGAAGATGACCCGCGATTTGCAGCTATGAACAAGTCATCTCTCTATGCATTGGACCATCCACTCCACTTATCCAAGAACCATCCAGTGAAAATGTATCAAAGAAAGATGCAAATTTTCATTCAAGAAGGTATCAAAGAAAGATGCAAAATCGCAGTCTGATGGTTTGGTGACAGAGAAAAAGAAGAGGTAAAATAATGAACTTCTTTGATGCTTATAAGATTATCGTCCTAGGTGGAAAACTGAATTTAGACTTGTTTATCATTGAATCCATGTTTCTGGCAGAAAATAGTGCAAAACTACCTGGTCACTGATTTATTGGGATAGTTACAGAAGAGAATATGTTTTAAAATTGATGAAGGACAAATTGGCCTGCATTGTTCAGCGCGGATTCATCAGTTTTTTGCACCGAAATTGTAGCTTGTAGCATGACTTGAGTTGTAGGACAGAGTTTGTAATGTTAGAGATCTAGTTCAGACCACATAATTGATTTTGAACCTCGATTTATGTTATGTTTTGGTTTCAAAAAATTTAAAAAAAAAAAAAAAAAAAAAAATAGTAGGTCTGCTCACATCAGAAACTTCAACTCCTTTATCAATGACTTTGCTTTGGTGGATTTTGTTCTAAAAGGGGTAGATTTGCCTGGTAAACGATAGAAACACCCGACACCACACACACACCATTTGCACGCTGGATAGGTTTGTCTCCTACAGATTGGACTGATCATTTTGGACTGTTCCAAGAATCTCTTTGATTTGGCAGGGTCAGATCATCACTGTATTCTTCTTGACCACCCAAGATCCACCCCCAATCTCCAACCCTTTGCTTTTGAACTCATGTGATTTGTATTCTTCTTGACCACCCAAGATCCACCCCCAATCTCCAACCCTTTGCTTTTGAACTCATGTGATTTGAAAACAAAAGCTTCATCCAAAGGCATCCCAACTACCATAAGACAGGAAATATATTCCTTTTGCTTTTGCATTTTTATGAATGTTTGGATTCTAATTTTCGCTTCTTGTCTATTTTCACGTGCAACTTCTGTCACACGCATAAATAGGATAATGGGGGGAGAAGGGGAGAGTTTTCTTCACATAAATATGATAATATGGGGAAAAGTTTATTCTATTGAAAGACAATGTGTGATCAACACACATGTGGATAGTAGAAAATTGCCTGAATTTGTCTTAAACAACTTGACGATTGAAAGTAGAATGTTTACATAGTTTTCAACAAAGTCATATGTAAGATAGATATCAGGTTGTTAGACAGGTTGTCAGGATAGACGTTGTTAGACAGGATAGACAAGCTGCAAGGATGAAAAGGAGGACCAAGAGAATCCCCACAACTTCTGCATCACAAGAAGTATATCAACTATTGAGATTAAAGTTGATCCCCATTGTCTATAGGTCCAACATTTGATATACGATAGATACGACTTATCAGATAACTATTATTCAATAATCCAAAACACATCATCATACCATTTTATAGTTGATAAACAAAACTCAATCTAATAGCTTACACTACATGATATGTATATCATAGCAACTATATCATAGCAACTGTGGTTTATTTCTACTTCAGCTTGGGAGTGCAACACATCTAAAGTTGACAGCGTCCAAAAGGCACATACTATCGTACAAGGATCATTAATGTTTTCCCAGGCCGTAAAAGCATATAAGTTGATTAAATCATTGCACAATGAAGTATCCATTCATTTGTTTGAGCTTGTCCTCCAACAAACTGAATGTGGCCAAGGTATTTTTTTTAATGTCAATTCTGTCAGTTGAAAAAAATACTCATTATGTGTATGTCAACATAGTGAAAATAAGTAGTGCAAGAAAAAAAATAAAAAATAAAAAATAAAAAATAAAAAATAAAAAATAAAAAATAAAAAATAAAAAATAAAAAATAAAAAATAAAAAATAAAAAATAAAAAATAAAAAATAAAAAGAATAAGAGGATCATATCCTTTCTCCAAATGGTGTATGATAAAAACCAGCAAGGTTACGAACTTTATATGGATATCTATTTTCATGTTTGCTCACTTTCTTCATTTAGTTTAATAGCATCAGCCACAATAATTATAATCTCTTTTTTTTTTTTTTTAATATTATCTTCTCTTCATGAAAACTCCCATTATCTTGCCAAATCCAGGCTAATGTGATTAAAAAAACCATAGAAGCACTCCAAGAATCACTCCTTGCCAAATAAAAGCAATGATATTCCATCTGACATGATTTCCTCTTTAATACTACTTTTTTTTTTTTTGAAAACAAACAATTTTGTTAACGGGAAACGGTATACATCAAAACATCGACAAATGTCTTCATAATTTATTTTAAACCAAGAACTACAAACATACAAAACAATTGTAAATTGTCTAAAATAAAATCCATCATTAGTCACTTAATCCAGGTACCTTCCAGTACTGGATTGTTATTATCTGGATCGAACCAGTAAATACCTTCAGTATTAGCAAACCTATGGCACTAAAAAAAAAGCTACAAGCACAGACAACAAATCCCAGCTAAACATTTCTTCAAATAGCTAAGCTACATTAATAAATGGAACACAATCTCACAAAACCATTTACCACCAATCCAATTAATCAAATTCCAGTAAGAAGAACATGAACAACACCATAAAATGATCAAGAACACCAACAATTCAACTTGGTATCGTTAAGCAAAAAAAAAAAAAAAAAAAAAACAAACAAACAGTAATAGTTCTACAACAACATTATCAAGAGTTCTCAAAGAGTCATCAAATTGATTAAGAAGAAGTAATAGATACCTAGTTGTATCGTTCTCCAACAAGTGCAGCAGCAACACGTCTTCTTCTCCAAGTTCTTCCTCCAACTAAGCAAAAGGCAAGGAAGGAAAGATGTAGACGGTTAGGGTTATATCTACTGAGATACCCCATATTTTAGGAAGTGTATCAAGGGTTGATTCGTGAGAAAAAGGAGGGAAAATCGAGCCGGAATGAGAGGGTCTGCAAGAGGCATTCACGATTTGCCAATTTTCACAATTTGGGGAGTCTTCAGGATTTGGGAGTCTTCACAAGTTTGAGAAATATTTTGATGTTGGGAATCTTCATGATTTGGGAGTCTTCACGATTTGGGAGACTTCTCAATTTTGAGAAAGTCTTTGAGAAAATTGGGAATGAGTGAGAGAACGTGTTTGAGAAAATTTGAGAAAGTGTTTGAGAAAATTGGGAACGAGGGAAGTTTATTTTCCCCAATAAATTTTGAGAAAATATTTTGTTTATATATTTATATAGTTTTATTTATTATTTATCAATAAAATTATGTCTATTATTTACTAATGGCATGATATCATTTTAGATTTTGGCACTTTTAATAACCTATTTTCTTACCATATTATTATTTAAATTAAATTAAAAACTTATTTTAGGGTTTTTTAACTGCATAGTAGTTAAAAAAATACAACTATTATGTATTTTAATTAATTTCTAATTAATTCATTCCATTGCTTATGGTGTTAGGTCTCAAATAAATGGTGGTGTAAATTTTGGAAATATTTTAATCGATACTGATCAGTATTGAAAGAGTTGATCAAATCTTGAAAATATTTTGATCGATACTGATCAGTATTGAAAGAGTTTATTAAATATTTTGATCGATACATTGACCACTCCCTCGAGCTTGATTCCTAGTCGGCCACACTCAGGCATGCCTACTGGTGAGTTGTTCCGTCGGCCATGACAGATTGACCAAGGGTATGTGTTCAACAGCCAACACGCCACATTATTACCTTCTGAAGAGGGAAGCACCCGTTCCATTGGATACATGATTCGAACTTGAAACCATGTATCCACCATCTCCCTAAATATTTCAGGATCTGTGAGAGTTAAGAAGGCGGTAGTATCGACGCTTTCATGTATTGTTCAAGAAATTATTTCAATCAAACTATTATTCAGAGAAGTGTTCTCTCATTCCTCTCTAATTGTAATAAACCTGCTATCAAACTAATTGTACTAATCCTCAATAAAAAGGGTTATGTAAAAAGTATCATAATTTTTTTTCTATTTGAAAGCATGGGTGTAGTGTTGATCACTCAAGCTTGTTTTAAAAATCCAATTGAGTTTTTTCAAAAAAGACTTTTTGCCTTGCATTTAATACAAATGACTCTGAAGCATAGCTAATTAATAGTGTATTTTTTATCTTTATAAAATAATTTAATTTATTTGAACTTAATGCCCTCAATAAACAATACTACAGTCAAGGCTTTTATCAACGAAATTTACTTCATTTGAAAATAGTACATTTTTAGTTGAGAAAAACTTGTACCAACAAAACATTTGTCTCTAGATTTCTTGAATTATCCTTGTACAATATTTTGCAATGAAACAAAAAAAAAATTGCCAATAAATAAATTTGTTGACCATAGTACAACAATTTCCAAAGAAACAATAATGAGTTAATGAAGTTTAGTGAGAAATAAATTTTCATGGAAATGATTATTAGTTTTTAACAAGAAAAAGTTGTTACCAATAAAGTTGCAATTACCAACAAAATTGTATTTTTTTTTGTTGTAAAGATGTAATTAATTTAACAAGGAAAAATTAGTAAATGACTATCTGAAAGGGTTATGTAATAATGATTGATTATTCGTTGCTATTAGTATACCAATTTCCAACAAAATAATGATTTGTCGCTGTAAAATAGTTAGTGAATTTTAACAAGAAATAAATTTTCATGATAGTAATTATTACTTTTTACCAACGAAAATAATTTGTTACTAACAAGGTTATAATTATCAATGAAATTTAATTTCCTTGCTACAGAGATTTCATTAAACAAAGATATTGTTTCAACAAAATAAAAAACCTTGCCAATAGTATAACAATTTTCAACGAAATATTACTTTGTTGCTATAAGTTAGTAAACAAGTTTTAACAAGGAAAATATTAATGGAAATAATTCTCAATCATTATCAACGAAACGAAACATTACAAATAATGTGATTATTATCTAGGAAAACATATTTCCTTACTAAATAAGTGTCAATATTCATTAGCAAGGAATGTAATTTGTTGTTAAAATTAGTCTTCTTTAGCAACAAAATATTTCATTTTAGATGATGTCATAATTACCGAGGAACTAGTATTTTGTGACTATAAAATTCTTTTTGTTGGTAAATCAATTCGGCGTGAAATTAGATTTGGAGGGAATGCTTCTCGCCACCTATTTAACAAGGAAAGTTTCCCACGAAATATATTTTGTTGAAAAAAAGTAACAAGTTTATGGTTGTTTCAAGGAATTTTTTTTTTCGTTGCCAATGATACCATATTAACAAGGAAATTAAATTTCATAGAAAATTTTTTGTTGGTAATTGATAGATTTCTTGTAGTGACCCCTTTGCCAACACATAACTTTGGCTACTATTCCAATAAGAGTATCTGAACCTCCAAACCTTGCCGCCACAATCATTCTCCTTAAAATTCAATAACACACCCTTACAACAAGCACCAAACTGCAATAAAAAGTGTTTCTCTCTGGGTTGTTTCGAAGACGAAACCCACCACCAGATCTGGTTTCGAAGACGAAATCGAAGGCTTAGAACCAGAGAACCAGAGAGAGCTTCGATCTAGAACTTCAGACTTAGCTTTTCTTTAGAGAGAGCTTATGAGATTTTGAACTTGGGGACGAAATCGAGCTTTTCTTCGAAGACGAAATGGGGAACGATTTCATCAGAAAGAGATTTTGAGTTTTTCTTCGAACTTAGTTTTTCTTCTCTATAGGGTTTTTTTTTCTCTAGAGCTTTTCTGCAGAGAGCAAAGAGAGCTTTTGGTTTAGGTAGATTAATTTTTTGGGGGAAAGGAATAACGGACAGTGATACTGTTAGTTAGGTTTTTCATGATATATTTTTTTACATCCCTCTCTCTCAAAAACACGTGCCAAGGAGATTCCTTCGGGCTCCTCTAGCGCGCCTCCCTGGCTCTTAAAAATGATTGTATTCATTTATTAGAGCCTTGCTAGAGAGCGAGGCCGGCCCATCACCATCCATCATCCTAGAGAGGAACATCTCTAGGATGATGGATGGTGATGGGCCGGCCTGGCGCGGGCCTAGCTTTCTAGAATCAGGGCATTTATTATAATCACAATTTGATTCTTAGTAGTCAAATTTCAAAATTTGGAGAGTGTTTATATTGTTGGGAAAGTTTTGGCTTGAATGGTCCTACATCACGTAAGGAGGCTTGAATGGTCCTACATCACGTAAGGAAGAGTTGTCACAAAAGGTTTATAAGGAGATGGTCCACTCCCTAATAGCAACGAGGCCTTTTGGGAAAAACCCCACACCACCTAGGCCCAGATGGAAAACTCAACCCGATAAGTGGTGTTTAAGTTGGGGACAATATCGTTGCTATATATAGTGGACCAAGGGTTGTGTGCAAGTGCACGTGCGCGATGCCCCAACAACCCGATGGTTCGACTGGGACTCGGTCGACAAGGTGGAGGTGCAGACGACACATTGTTCAGGGGATAGGCGTAGGTGCAGGGCAGTGAGCCAGATCCAGGCGGGAGCACAGGTCATTCGGGTAAACGATCATCCTCTATCGTTCAAGGAGAGTAGGCGCATGACAGCGAGCCAGACCAAGTGGAGCATCGCAGGTGCGCAGTCAGCCAGATGAATGATCCAGATTAGGTTCTAGATCCTTGCCGAGGTGGTGTCCGGGATTATCCTACAAGTCCGGACGAGATGGAGTTAGTGTTGAGGTTGCGACTAGGTGGAGCCAACAACGCCGAGAATAGTCGAGCCCGTACACCGAGTGCTACCCCACATGATCGTGGTTGCACATGAGACTCGAGGAGGAGGAGGTGTACTTCGAGATGTTGCTGACCGGTGGATGAATTATAAGATGTGTGACAATTCACGCTAAGGTGGAGATTGTTGGGAAAATGTTGGCTTGAATAGTCTCACATCAAGTAAAGAATAGTTGTCACAAAGGTTTATAGGGTCAGTTAACTATAGGGTCCATGACTATGAAGAAAATGTTACTGTGAATCAATGTTGTTAGTTAAAATTTGTATGTTACTGTGAATCAATGTTGTTAGTGCAATTTTGTAGTCTCCGATGACTAATGAAACTTGTTAATACAAGATTTACCTAAACAAAACTACACCAAAACTTTTATGGGGAGTGTACTTGCCTGAACTGCGGAGTATAGTTACCTTCACCTAACAACATAACATAACAAGAAACACAAGCTGGTTGATGTAACACACAAGCTAAGACTGATTGGCAAAAACAAAGTTAAGGTAAATTTTGAGCAACTCGTGTATAAATTATGTACAATAAAGATGATGATCAAGAAAAGAAATATTGATTTCTTCATCAACTTGTTAGCCCTTTTTGTCTTATAATATACACTTGTTTGCAAGTTGGCTTACATCCCCTTTTCCCTACACTTTCTTCTTCTTCTTCTTTTGCCTTTCATTTCAGCAAACATGTACTTTCTTCTTTTGAACAATGAAACATAATAGAAAGAGAACCACTATAACAAATAGGTAATGTAAGATGTCACGATAGATAACAGAGGAGAACAAAGCTCTGCGAGGGTTAGGAACCAACCGCCGTCGCCATCCAGGCCGCTAGATCGACCGGCCGCCGAGACCGCGAGATCGACCGGCCTATGACGGCTTGAGCAACGAAGGCGAATGCGATTTGGGGACAGAGCTCTGCTAGGGTTGGGAACCAACAGCCGCCGCCACCGCTAGATCGACCGGCCGCCGCTTGGACTCTTCAAGGCTGCGAGATAGACCGGCTTTCTCCAGCCGTCTCTGCCTGGAGATCGACCGACTTTCACCAACTGGAGATCGACCGTCTCTGTTTGGAGATCGACCGTCTCTGCCTGGAGATCGACCGGCCGCCGCTTGGACGCTTCAAGGCCGTGAGATCGACCGACTTTCACCAACTGTTGCCACCTCTCTCTCTGCCTGGCTTTAGGCTCGGCCCTGCAGACCTGGCTTGGGAAGGGAACAACGTGATAGGACGGCTCCTCTAGCCGTCAACACTTCCTCTCCCCCAATGGGGAGTAAGGAACCTGCGGTAGAGGCTACTAAGCCGTCTTTCGCTCAAATACTTGAAAAAATACTGGTTGATGAGGTTAAAGAAACAAATGTCGAGGGGACTAGATTCCGGAAAGAAGGAGAGCTAGCCATTGGGCTTACGGCAGTTGATGAAACACGTGGGAAACTTTCATGGAAAAACATGTGATAGTCTTAAAGTTCTCTAGCTACAGACCAACATTGGAAGATATTAGAGATTCGATACATCGAACCTGGGGGATTTTAGGCGATTTCTCGCTAGGTCTGCTAGACCAACGTCACGTTCTTGTCCGACTTCAATTTGAGGCGGAAGCAAAAAAAGTCTTGGCAAGGGACTTTTTCTTGATTCGGGGCGTTCGATTCAAAGCTTTCCGCTGGCATGATGGTTTCAGTCTGAAAGCAGATCCGATATCGGTTCCACTATGGGTAGAGTTGCCTAACTTGCATTTGCATTTATTCCATCCCCCTCTTTTGAAAGCAATTGTGAACTCTTTTGGTGTTTTTTTGCGCATGGATGATCATACTCGATGTCTTTCACGCCCGGGTTATGCCCGTGTTTGCGTGGAGATGACTTTGGCGGAAAAGTTACCGAGTAAAATTTGGATAGATAGATCTAACAATAGGGGCTTTTGGCAAAAGATTGAATACCCGGGTTTCAAATATTGTGATTATTGCTCATTGCTAGGACATCAGGAGGATTATTGCAGAAAAAAGTTAGGTCCTAAGGGCAATGTGAGAATACCCAACTTGGTGAAAGAAGAGAAGACTGAGAAACAAAAGGTGGAAGCCAAAGTCCTCAAGCAACAATATGTCCCAATGGTTAAAAAAATAAAATTTCACCGCCAGAAGCTGACACTAGTGGTGTAAAGAATAATCAGGGTGAGGAAATTCAGGAGGGCGTTGGTGTTGAGATGCCGATGGTCAAAGATTCGGGGAATGTCATGTCAAACAAATTCAAGTCACTTATGGAGAACATAGTTGAAGACGAGAGTAATCTAATGAATCATCAATTACTGATGCGCTATTTTAATAGCACACAACTTAATACCCTGCTTTGTGATTTGTAGTATAGAATAAGTAGGGATCGTTCTAGACCGGGGATTAGAGGGCTTGTTAATTACACTAATAATAACTAAAAAACAACTAACAACCTAATTAATTAAATAAAAGGGGATTGGATTTTCTAAATTAAATTATGAAAATAACTACGAAAATTAATGTAAAGATAATAAACTAAAGAGATGACAAAGATGAAAAATTAGCTAAGGGTTTATCTCCACACACCAAACATATGCTTATAAATTAATCTTCAATAATCACTTGCTAACTCGTGAGAGACAATGCTCAAGACTAACCGTGACCGCACTGCATTAATCTTATTATTTTCCCAAGTTCGTTGAATTAAACTAAGCGTCGCTTTCAAACTATTCTTATCATGCTATCTAAACAGGAATCGCAAGTTAGACAACAATATAAGATCATTAAGTTTTGTGAAAAATATGAACACTGACTAGGCAATTACAAGTATGATCAGCATCTTGTTCTTGCCTAGGTTTCTACTTAACCTTACCAACGTTCCTTGGTATTTACTACTTGTGAATATAGGATTATAACAATTAGGTGAAACTCTCCTATACTCTAGCCCCAAATTCTAGCATGCTTACTAAGTTGGCTGATGCGCTATTTTAGTAGCACACAACTTAATACCCTGCTTTGTAATTTGTAGTATAGAATAAGTAGGGATCGTTCTAGACCGGGGATTAGAGGGCTTGTTAATTACACTAATAATAATTAAAATACAACTAACAACTAACAACCTAATTAATTAAATAAAAGGGATTGGATTTTCTAAATTAAATTATGAAAATAACTACGAAAATTGATGTAAAGATAATAAACTAAAGATATGACAAAGATGAGAAATTAGCTAAGGGTTTTATCTCCACACACCAAACATATGCTTATAAATTAATATTCAATAATCACTTGCTAACTCGTGAGAGACAATGCTCAAGACTAACCGTGACCGCACTGCATTAATCTTATTATTTTCCCAAGTTCGTTGAATTAAACTAAGCGTCGCTTTCAAACTATTCTTATTATGCTATCTAAACAGGAATCGCAAGTTAAATAGCAATCTAAGATCATTAAGTTTTGTGGAAAATATGAACACTGACTAGGCAATTACAAGTATGATCAACATCTTGTTCTTGCCTAGGTTTTTACTTAACCTTACCAACGTTCCTTGGTATTTACTACTTGTGAGTACAGAATCATAACAATTAGGTGAAACTCTCCTATACTCTAGCCCCAAATCCTAGCATGCTTACTAAGTTGGCCACCTTAACAAACATAAAAGGAAAAGTTCTCTATAAAGCAGTTAAGCAAAACACAATCATTAATAGCAAGGAAGATTAAATTCAATTAATTTATAAAGCACATGTTCGGGGCTTCGAATCCACCCCTAACTAAGAGGAGTTTAGTTAGACATATTAATTATGTTTAAACAGTAATTCATAATCAATAATCAAACTAAAATTAAGAGAAATAGATGTTTAGAGATGAAAACAAAACACTGTTTCGTGGTGGTATTGAGCAGAAGTGGGTGCGAATAGCGCGAAATCCCTTCACCAACACGCGAATTGCTTCTTCGCGATTTGCTTCACCTCTCTGTTCCTTCGTCTTCACGGTCTGCTTCTTCTCTTCTTTTCGATTTCTGCTTCAGCTCCTTTCTCCAGTGAGAAGAAGATGCGAGTGAGGGGATGACGGTGTTGGGTTCGGCGACAATCAGGGACAGAGAGAGAGGATTGAGACGAGGATGTCGGTGTGAGGAGGTTCTGATGGTGACGGCGATGAGGGAGTCAAGCGAGAGAGAGATGCGGACGGTGAAGATGGCGTAGACAGGGGACAGCGAGAGAGACTGTGGCGAAAGAAGGGACTGTGGTTGTAGATGAGGGCGATGAAGATGGTTGATGATGGGTGAGGACGGTTGATGGCGGCTAGGGTTTTTGCGAGGATGATCAGGGAGGAAAAGGAGACGATGGAGGCGGTGGATCAATGTTGTTGCTCGATGGGTGGTTCTTGGATGATCCCTCCAAGCCAGGTATGTCCCCTTTTTATTCTTGTTTTCTTCTGTCTGTGGTTTCCTTGTTGGTGTGGTTTCCTTGTTGGTGTGAAGTCCTTGTGCAATTAGTATTCCTGAATTGCCAATTTGCTTCTATTTTAAAGTATTGTAATTGGAAACCTACACAAACATGAAAATAACAATTAGTACCATAATTAACAAATAATAGCTAATAATACATATAGAAATATGGTACTAACAATAGCATAATTATGCCCCTATCATTGGCCACCTTAACAAACATACAAAAAAAAGTTTTCTATAAAGCAGTTAAGCAAAACACAATCACTAATAGCAAGGAAGATTAAATTCAATTAATTTATAAAACACATGTTCGGGGCTTCGAATTCACCCCTAACTAAGAGGAGTTTAGCTAGACATATTAATTATGTTCAAACAGTAATCCATAATCAATAATCAAACTAAAATAGAAAGAGATGTTTAGAGATGAAAACAAAACACTGATCTCTGATGGTACTGAGTAGAAGCTGGGGTGCGAATAGCGCGCAACTCTTCCTTCACCCTCCTTGCTCACTTCGTGATTTGCTTCTTCAGCTCTCCTGATCTCTTCAGCTCTTTTCTCCAGTCAGAAGAGGATGTGAGTGAGGGGATGACGATGTTGGGTTGCTGGCGGAGAACGGGAAGAAGGGACGAAGAGGGAAGAGGCGAGAGGATGGAAGAAGGGACTGTGGTTGTAAGGAGGAGGGGATGAACAGGGTCCTACGGTGGCGGTCTGCGGCTGTGGATGAGGGCGGTGAAGATGGTTGATGATGGGTGAGGACGGCGGCTAGTGATTGGCGAGGTGATGATGGATGGATGCTATTGCTGGATGGGTGCGAAACAGTGAGGGATTGCGGCTGTACGAGGGTTAGGGCTTGTTGTGGAGGCTGTGGATGGGATGGATCAAAGCCAAGTATCTTCCCCCTTTTATTCTTGTTTTCCTCTTTCTATGGTTTCCTTGTTGGTGTGGTTTCCTTGCTTGTGTGAATTCCTTGTGCAATTAGTATTCCTAAATTGCCAAGTTGCTTCTATTTTAAAATATTGTAATTGGAAACCCACACAAACATGAAAATAGCAATTAGTACAATAATTAATAAGTAATAGCTAAAAATATATATAGAAATATGGTACTAAAAATAGCCTAATTATGCCCCTATCAATTACCTTGTACGGCGAAGGATCCAGTCAGCGACATGGTAGAGCCAGAAACAACGGAGGAAGGACTTCTTGAGGCGGGGTACACAGCGGTTGAGATTGCAAAAGCGATTCACAAACAAGGAGAGACAATTTCAGGGCTTGCTTCGTCCCAGCCAGAGCGTGTTATGCCAATAACAGGGCTTGTTTCGTCAGAGCAAGTCGCGCTCGGAGCAGAGCATGTACTCTCTGTTTCTGCAGAGCTCGTCGCGTCACCAATAGAGCAGGTTGATTTGGTGAACAAAACATCAAATACTATAGATGATGATCCAAAGAAGTTGATCCCTAGGAAAAATGCGAATGATGACCAAGCTTTTCTGCAAGAATGTGATCATGCTTCAGGTAGCAGCTCAAGGTCGCCGCAGAGAGCGTACGAGTTTGTTAACCAATTGGAACCAGGGAGGGCGCAGGGGGTTTCGACCAAGGCTATAGGCGGGGATGTCGGGATCTCTAGCCCAGGGAAAAAGAAGAGCAGTGGGAATGCTTCTCTACCAATAAATGCAATGATTCCAGGCAGCAACTCCGGGTCAACAAAGGAGGACGCAGTAGCTGAAGATGATCATGTTGACAGTGGGTTTGTCTATGGCTCTGGCAATGGTGCTGGCAGTGGAGCTCACGTTGGTGCTCAGACTCGCGTTCAGATTGGTGACAAGGTGCATGACCGGAAGGTAGGGGTTCCAGCAGATGCGGGTATTGTACAAGATGACGAAACTTTAGTGGATGCAATAGTACTAGAAGCACCGAATATAAAACATATTAACTATTTGGTTCGTAACGCTAACAGCGAAACCGACATGGAGACCGATACCGACATTTCGGACACAATCAGTTCAGAATAAGAAGATTTGGATGAATACACCATTAGGTCAAGAGTAGTGTCAGGTTTAAAGACAGACCAAATTCGATTATCAAAAAGATTTGATGCGACAAACTTCAGAGACATCAAGGTATATCCTCGAAAATCATCTAGAATGAAGAAAAGTAACAGCAAGTACAGACATTGATCTAGGGGTCGGGTCTATATTTATTTTGGGTTTGCTATGATGTATGTCTTCTGGTTCTTTTTATCGGGTAATCATGTACCCCCGACTAATGTAAAAGATTTTTTCAAGTAATAAAAATCCTAGTATTCTTTATAAAAAAAAAAAAAAATGTACAAAACAAAATGCCCAAACAAAAAAAAAAGATAAAATACTAACTAGATGTTACAAAGCTTGGGCTAAACATGGCTTCTTACAACACTACTGATAACAACTCTACTTTTCTATTTTTCTTCCCACCATTATTCCAACTGCTACCACAATCCACAACTGCTGATGGCAATTTTGTGAAAATGTTCACCCCCAAACAGCCTTCCTACTTGCATAGAGGACTGAACCAATTTGTTGACTGGCTCAAGTGGGTAAATCAGGCAATACAATTCGGTGGCAGTGGAATTCGAAATCGGTTTGGCCTTCCAAGCAATGTAAAACTTCTTATCTTCCCCACTAGTTGATATTAGAAAGCTAACAATATCTTTGGCTTTTAAGTTATTCTCAATGAAAAATCTACTCCACCATTTTGCCAACACATAACTTTGGCTACTATTTCAATAAGAGTATCTGAACCTCCAAACCTTGCCGCCACAAATACCATTCTCCTCAAAATTCAATAACACACCCTTACAACAAGCACTAAACTGCAATAAAAAGTGTTTTTCTCTGGGTTGTTTGGAAGACGAAACCCACCACCAGATCTGGAAACCCTAGATCTGGTTTCGAAGACGAAATCGAAGGCTTAGAACCAGAAAGAACTTCGATCTAGAACTTCAGACTTAGCTTTTCTTCAGAGCGAGTTTCTGAGCTTTTGAACTTGGGGACGAAATCGAGCTTTTCTTCGAAGACGAAATGGGGAACGATTTCAACAGATAGAGCTTTTGAGTTTTTCTTCTCTATATATTTTTTTTCTTTAGAGCTTTTCTGCAGAAAGCAGAGAAAGCTTTTGGTTTAGGTAGATTAATTTTTTGGGGGAAAGGGATAACGGACAATGATACCGTTAGTTAGGTTTTTCGTGATATTTTTTTTTAACATCCCTCTCTCTCAAAAACACGTGCTAGGGAGGCTCCCTCACGCTCCTTTGACGCGCCTCCCTGGCTCTTAATAACGATTGTATTCATTTATTAGAGCCTTGCTAGAGAGCCTGACGCTGTCGGCCTAGCTATCTAGAATCATGGCATTTATTATAATCACAATTTGATTCTTAGTAATCAAAATTCAAAATTTGGAGAGTGTTTATACTGTTGGGAAAATGTTGGCTTGAATAGTCCCCCATCACGTAAGGAAGAGTTGTCACAAAAGGTTTATAAGGAGATGATTCATTCTCTAATAGCAACGAGGTCTTTTAGGAAAAACCCCATACCACCTAGGTTCAGATGGAAGGCCCGACTCGATAGGTGGTGTTTAAGTTGGAGATAATATTGTTGCTATATATAGTGGACCAAGGGGTACGCGACGCTCCAACAACCCGAAGGTTCAGCTGGGACTCGGTCGGCAAGGTGGAGGTGTAGACGACACATTGTTCAGGGGATAGGCGTAGGCACAGGGCAGCGAGCCAGATCCAACGAGAGCGCATGTCCTTCGGGTAAACGATCATCCTCTATCGTTCAAGGAGAGTAGGCGTATGACAGCGAGCCAGACCAGGTGGAACATTGCAGGTGTGCGGTTCGCCAGATGAATGATCCAGATTAGGCTCTAGATCCTTGCCGAGGTGGTCCCGATCATCCTCTATCGTTCAAGGAGAGTAGGCGCATGACAGCGAGCCAGACCATGTGGAGCATCGTAGGTGCGCGGTCCATCAGATGAATTATCAAGATTAGACTCTAGATCCTTGTCGAGGTGGTGTCCGGGAATATTCTACAAGTTCGGACGAGATGGAGTTAGTGCGGAGGTTGCGACTAGGTGGAACCAACAATGTCGGGAATAGTCGAGCCCGTACACCGAGTGCTATCCACATGATCGTGGTTGCACACGAAACTCGAGGAATATGAGGTGTACTTTGAGATGTTGCTGACTGGTGGATGGATTATAGGATGTGTGATGATTCGAGCCAAGGTGGAGATTGTTGGGAAAATGTTGGCTTGAATAGTCCCACATCAAGTAAGAAAGAGTTGTCACAAAAGTTTATAAAGATATGATCCATTCTTTAATAGTAACAAGGCATTTTGGGGAAAACCCCACACCACCTAGCCCCAAATGGAATGTCCAATTCGATAGGTGGTGTTTAAGTTAAGGACAATATCATTGCTATGTATAGTGGACCAAGGGGTGCGCCCAAGTGCACGTGTGCAACACTCCAACATATACTTCATTAAGTTTTTTCAAACTTGGATAATCTAGATTTAAGTGACATCCCTCATCGAGATATGTGTTAAAAGTTAATATTAACTATGTTTTTTATTTGTATTCATTTATTATATCACGAAGCTGAGTATGGGCTAACTTTGAACGCGACACAAACTGATCAATCAATACCCATTGTTCCAGACTGGCAATCCTTAAACACCGACAAAAATCATTTCTCACCGAGCCCTTCTAGGGAGCGAGTGTTCCCTCGCCCCTAGAATTTTTGTTTATCACCGTATATAAATAACACATACCCAACCAAAAATCTAGAGAGTCAGGCCCGCACCAAGCCAGGGCCAAGCTCTAGGATGATAAATGGTATTGGACGGGCCGAACTCTCTAGACTTGCTCCATACCTAAACATGTATGTCAAAGAACTACATCAAAACAAATTGAAACTCTTGAAGTCTTAACACGTTAGTTCCAATGACTTTCCATTTTTCCCATCAAACCACCAACCAAACAATTGACTCCATGAAGTCAAGTACGTCGCGTGTCGTATCGTAAGTTTTTGTAACTCAAAAAAACGGCTTTCCTCTTTACTGTCACAATCAAAACCCCTAAATAAATAACTGAATCGGTTTCGTTCCGTTCACTCTTCCTTCTTCGTATTTTCCAGTTTCGTTTACTTTGAAAAAAAAACAAAAGCTGTCCTTTTTTTTTTTTTCCACAAATCGACCGAGTGAGTGGCATTCTCGTAATTTATTGTAAGTACCTCTCATTAAACCCTAACATTGATTTAGATTTCTTGATCGTTCTATTGATTTCGATTTCTTCAGCATTGTTAAGTTGTGATTGATCTGTAAGTTCGATTTGCGTGTTTTTAGGGTTTTAGGGATTTAGCCGAATCAATCTCTTTTAAGTTTTTGAACAATTGAATATTCAATGCTTTACTTAATTGCATATTTTACATAGATTCTGTGCGATTGATTATTAGAGTTATAGAATAAATGGGGGGTTTTTTAGTTGGATTTTTTGACACTGAAGAGAAAAAATTAGATTGCTTTCGAGAGGCACTTTGATTAGTTTTTATTTGTTAGTTGAGTGACATTTAAGCTTGAGAAATGAATTGGGGGAACTAAGATTGAAGGAGTAAATATATTATATGATTCGTCAAGGTCAAGATTTTATTATTATTTAGAGTTTTAGTAGAACAAAGATGCGTTTTTTTAATGTTGGGTAGTCTAGAAGAAGTGTGAAAATGAGACCCGTTTTAGCTCAGTTCAAGCTGGTCTTCATTGGCGGTGCTAAAATTGCGTAAAAAAAAAACTAGTCCTTTGAATAGTTTTGGATGATTTTCAGCTAGTTTGACTGATCACCAGTTCAGTGAAGTTCAACAAATTTTTTGAAAAGAATGCAGAGTTATTTGGCTGTTTGATGTTATTTGTTTTGTAAATTCGTTGTTGTTGTTGTTGTCAATGATATTTGCAAATTGCACAGATGGATCTGGATTAAGTTTACCACTTAATGATCTTTGGAGACAAAGTCCCTGTTTGGTACATCGAGAGAAAAATGCACGTTAGATAATCTGAGATGATACGTGTTTCTGGGATTGATAGATAAGTTGAATAAACAACTGTTGGTTTTCGAAATTGAAAAAGTAATTGCAAAGTTGAATAAGTTTAGTTATTTGTTTGTTATCTGCTTGTCTCTTGCATATTATGTAGATATTTTTGAAAAAGTAATTGCAAAGTTGAATAAGTTTAGTTATTTGTTTGTTATCTGCTTGTCTCTTGCATATTATGTAGATATTTAGACCACCAAAAAATGATATCAGTTTTGTCGTTGGAAGCATTTCCTAAGGTGTCCCAGTCACCTTATAGATTAACTAGGTTAAGTGAAAATTTATATTTCTTTCAGGGCTTTTCTGGCTTACGCCTTTAAGAAGATCGTCAGGCTTTCTGTATAAAGTAGAGTTTTTTCAGTTGAAGATGCCATATTCTTTTCAAAATCATCTCAAGGCTTTGACGCGACATTCAATTCCTCAATCAACAACAGCTGTTTGAGTTTTGTAGAGTGGTTACTAGTCTGAGATGGTTGTTCCTCACCGCAGGTCTGTTTTGTTTATGTACTTCTAGCTTTATATGCCAATTGCAGAGTCCTTTCTTTGGGTTCTATTTGACACTGAAGCAACATGTTTCTCACACTAATTATGAGGCTTTATAATAATTTGGTTGCGCTGGAACAGAAAATCAAATGAAAGTGCGAGGCTTTTTATCACAACTATTATAGGAGTCGTCTTTGGATTTTTTGTTGGCCTTTCATTTTCATCATTATCAGTTAACAAGGTATTGACATGAGGATATTCATTATGTTTGGTCATCTTAGAGACTCGAGTTCCTCTGACATATCACAAAATCGTGACAGCTTTACCGACATTCTGGCCTTTTATCGTCCAGAGATGTGCCCATTAATGATGATGACAAATCGTTTAGAGTTATTCAACATAGGCTTGGTCTGAACAGATCTCATGATACTGATAATACAAAGGTACTATTTTACTGTTAGTATCTCTCTCTCTCTCTCTCTCTTATTGCTGTTTGTTTTGCTTGAGAAAACTAATTGTCAAATAATTACTAGTTTGATACTTCCTGAAATAATTACTAGTTTGATAATTCCTGAAGTAATTACTAGTTTGATACTTCCTGTTCTCAACATACAGCAATTTCTGTTTTCTTAACAATTACCATCCTGAAGATGCCTACTTGAGATTCGATATGACAGTGCAAAGAACCTGGACTAAAATCTTATACAATAACTGAAACATTAGGCATCCAGATGTTAGGTGTGTTCACTATGATAGAGAACAAAGTCTCAGAACAAAGAGTGTCTTAGTTGTTTATTATGGACTCATTACTACTGCCAGAATAACTTGATAGAATTAGATGTGTTCTTAATGGAGTGAAAGTGAATACTCGTAATCAGTAAGAGTTTCTGCATGTATGTTATTTGCAGAAGACATGGTTATTTGATGTAACCAGGGAATTTGTCAACTTAAAACTAGAGATCATCAGAGGTGTTAGTTAGAGTTAAAGATTTTATACTTAAGTGAAGTCAGACTAAAAGATAATTATGAAATGCAACTTTAGGACGAGGCTACATGGAGAAGACGTGTCAATTGCTGGCAAGGTATACTCGGAAATCTTTATTTCTATTTTATGTGTCAAGGATACTCTATTTATGGGGGGAAAAAAGCATGTCAACACTGTCATGTAGGATGTACGTGTTGACACTCAAGGATACTCCCATCTAACACTCCATACTTAGATCATCAACTTTTTCTCATAACTTTGAAAAGTTTTAGTTACAAGCATATTCTAATAAGTTAGTACATAAGCAACAATATTGACCTACCAGTAAATGAATATGACTAAAAATTCAAAACTTATTGCTGAAAAGGTAAATAATGCTAAAAAAAGTAAATAATGCTAAAATGTACAGATATGAGCGTTTCCCGTATTGTTTTGTTTTGTTTTTTTGCCAACATGTATGATACTTCATATCCATGTCGGATACCGATACCCATGTTTGTTTCATTATTACATAGTTTCCATTACCTTGGTTCCATTGGTCATGGATATTTCAAGGTAATGAGGCTGATTAGGGCTGGATGGTCAAAGTAGGGCGTCATTGATGGAATGTTAGCTGATTGAGTTGGTCATGACTAATTTCATTATCTTACTTTGCTTTTTTATTGCTTTCCCTAGAATAATGGTGGCTTATTCTCATTGTAATAACCAAATATATATTTTTTCCGTATCTCGTGACTTTCTTTGCTTTGGTGTAGATATATGTTGCCACGAATCCTCGAGGTGCAGAGTTATTACCTCCTGCAATTGTTGTAGCAGAAACAGATTTCTATTTGCGCAGATTATGGGGTGAACCCAAAGATGTACTTCTCTCCGCCCGTCTATCCAACCTCTGTTTTATTTATTTATAAAATATGAAAATCAATAGAGCATTTTTTTATTTCTGCTCTTTGTTTAGTCTCACTTGGTGCCTTGCTTGGTTGGGTTCTTTCATAAGTTGTTGCCTGAGTACATTTCTAACAGTGGGATAATGAGATTGAGCTAGCTTGAATTATCAGGGTAAGCCTAATACTCAATAACTTTGAGATTATGTGAAAACAATAAAGAACACATGAGTAATAATACAAATTACAGTAAAAGTGAATAATACTAAAATGGACAGGCGCATCCCTAGCGTGTCCTGCATTCTGTTTCTCCGTCTGACGTGTTGGACACTGATACCCATGTCTGTGTTGTTATATAGAATAAGACGGTCAAAGTTTTTCCAACCCTTCTACCATCTATTAGAACAAGGAGTACAATATCTCAAGAACAATCCGTTGAGGCAAATGCTTAACATGTTTTGACGTACAATACAATACAAAGGTTATGCAAACTCAAAGCTCATTAATCTCTCCTAAAGATAGATACTCCTAAATCAAAGCCTAAACTAGAGGTGGTTGACCTAGGACCTGTAAAAGTCAAAAACCATAACTGAATCAATAGTAAGGAATGACTTAAGTCCTATGAATTGATTGTGCCAAATATCGCAATACATCGACCTAGGTTTTTTTTTCTGATAAAAATTGGGATATAATGTGATAGACCATAAAACAACAATTTCTGATGCAAGTTGCTATATTTTGAACTCTGCTAGAAATATATTTATGTTGGTTAGTAGGAACTCATGTTAACATACATATTTCAGAGTACTTTTATGACATCAACCCGCCCATTTTTTAATCATTTCTCTGTTCGTTCTTTAAATGTGGTTCTTTGAATAAATAAATAAATAATTTTAAACAAAAAATTTGTACTCAAGATGGGGCAACACATGTGGCACAACATTAAACATCGAGATGTCCAATTCCATTGTGATGATGTTGGAGATGTTGCCACGTCATTGAGTTCAATCAAGTTAGAGTAGGAGTCAATAAAGAACATTTATTTGTCTTGAAAGATTTAAAATTTGAACAAGTTTTTGCTTCAATGAGAGTTTTAGGTCTTGTTTAAAATAAGATCATGGTGGACTAGTCTTCAAGATGAGTTATGATGCGGTGAGGGCCTCACATGGCTGTCTCAATTTTCCTCTATTTTTTTTTTTTTTTTTCAAGTTAATAATTAAATTTCTTTTTAGAATTAGGTTCCTTAGGACTCACCTAAAGTTCTCGACCTGGCATTAAGCTGACCAGCTTAATTCGAGTAAGCTGCCTCGAACAGCACCCTTGTCTTTTTTTTTGTCATAGAGGCTTTAGCTTGTAGTTCACTGCTCCTTTATATTTGCATTAGTTGTCATGCTTGGAAATGACAAATGCATCAGCATTATGGTTACCTTTATTTTCTCATCTTACATTCCTGTTATCAAATGGTATTGTGTGGCTTGATGAATGATGTGCATATATGTATGCAAGGATGCACACAAATAGCTTTGGGAAAGATTTTGGTTATCTTAGCAATAAATTTCAAATGTGGTACACATTTGGGCAAGTTTTATTGAATGTCAGACTGTATTCACACTGTTGATGATCTGGAATTTGCAGGATCTGAAAACTACACCAAAGTACTTAGTGACATTCACTGTAGGCTTTAACCAGAAGGAAAATATCAATGCAGCAGTTAGAAAGGTCAAATGAAGGACTGATTATCATTATTTACCTACTCTTGTTCCTTCTTTGTTTTTAACTTTGTCTGATATTGTTATCTTACATCATCTTCTGTCTCAACTTTTATGTCCTGACAGTTCTCCGAGGATTTCCAAATTTTACTTTTTCACTATGATGGGATGACTACTGAATGGGATGAGTTTGAGTGGTCGAAGCGTGCGATTCATGTTAGTGCAAAAAAACAAACAAAATGGTAAATTATTTGAGCAGAAAGATGATTTAAACTAATTAAACGTGAACTCCATTTTTATTTTATTTTTTTCCTGTCTTCTTATAAGTTTTATTGCAAGTCTTTATCTTACATAGATCGATAATATAGTTTATGCATTGCATGCCATAATATTAGGTGGTATGCGAAGCGGTTTCTGCATCCTGATGTAGTAGCAGCATATGATTACATTTTCATTTGGGATGAAGATCTCGGACTTGAACATTTCAGTGCAACAAAGTGAGTGTTTTTTTTTCCTTTTTGTTAGTTAAGGTTCCTGGCTAATCTTTAATTGCAACTTATTTTTGTTTTTTCTTTTTGAATATTAATTTATGCTAATAGGTATATTGAACTGGTTAAGAAACACGGTTTGGAGATATCTCAACCAGGCCTAGAGCCTAATGAAGGATTGACATGGCAAATGACAAAGAGGAGAGGGGACATGGAAGTTCACAAGTAGGACACAAAATTTCTCATCCGATCTATATGATTACTATAGTCCAGTTCACAAGCAATTTGTGTCTTAATTTTGCACAGAGAAACTGAAGAGAAACCAGGCTGGTGTGACGCCCCACATTTACCTCCATGTGCAGCGTAATCTCTCTCTCTCTCTCTCACTCACACATCATACACACATTTGTGTGCCACTTACAAGGGGTTTGGCTTGTGAAAGATGGTTAAGATCTTTGATTCATGGTTTAAGTGGATGTTAACCAGAACCATTCTTTGTAAGGGAGCTTGTATTCTTCCTTCTGCTTTTTAGGTTAATTAGTTATCTTTCATTTCTTCAGTTTTGTGGAAATTATGGCTCCTGTATTTTCTCGGAAAGTATGGCGCTGTGTGTGGCATATGATTCAGGTATTCTTGCACCTGTTAGGATTTCACATTAATTTGAATACTTTTCACTATTGACCTTTCAATAACAGTCATAGTTGGGTGATGTGCTTGTAGAATGATTTGGTACATGGATGGGGATTGGATTTTGCACTAAGACGGTGCGTAGAGGTCAGTGTTCTATTATCCCGAAACATTTTTACAATAGACACGTAGATATACATTAACCCCAGGGCCAAGCATTAACTAGTCCAGATTCTTTTTTAGGCCAACTGAGAGGGAAACTGATTTCTACAAGTCGAGTAAATATGTAAATAAATGAGGGACATGTAAGTATTACATGTTCAATTGTTCAAATAAATAATTTGGGTGGATTTGATTAAATATGGGTGGATTTGATTGATATTGAATACTATACTTGTTAATTATTTAAGGAGCCACAATCTACAAGTCTCATCTTTAGTTTAGACAGGGTTCACTGAAGGTCCACCAGTCAAATTGGACAGTTTCTTTTAGATTATTAAGGACATTGCTTTATTAAGGAAGTATGTTTCCTCTGTTCTTATTTCCTTTGTTATTGCCTTTATTATCTGCACAGCCAGCTCATGAGAAGATCGGTGTGGTTGATTCACAATGGATTATTCATCAAGTAATACCTTCTCTTGGGAATCAGGTGATACATAATTATATTGTTTTGGCTTTATTTTAACTGCTGCTGAGCTGATACAATAACCCATACCCAAATGCTCTCTCTCTCTTTTTCTATATATACATATATATGTTTTGTTTTATGATCCAATACAAGAAGACCTCTTTGCTTGCTAGTGTTAATATTCAATAGACTTGTTAATCCATCACTGTAGATCTGAAATTTCGTAAAAAAAATTCCGGCTACTCTCATTATGAGGTGTGCCAAAGTTGGAAAGTCGACCCACTTCATAATGGTGGTGGCAACAGATTTCTTTGCAGCTTGGTACATTTTCCTTCCCATCTGAAAATAAAAAACCTTGAATACTATTCAAAATTTAGAAGAATTGCGTGGAAGTTCTTGAAAGGCTGAAATGGGATAGACATAAATCTCACAATGGGAGAGTGAGTTGGATAGATTTAATTTCTTCCCGTTTCTGCTCCTTTTGTTTGGAACCCGCAAGTTAAATATTACTGGATTGTGAAGGAAGTATCATTTTTTTCATTTGAGATATCACGTGTAATTACAAATCAAATGAAAGTAAATTCTTTGAAGCTTCTTGAGGAGTTGAATTTTATAAAGGAAGGGGATCTTGTTATTGCTCTTGGGGAGCAATGTTTGAAAGGAATAGAAGTCTTGGGGTCTGAAGATGCAAAATTAGCCTCAATGCATAACCAGTGTGCAGTTGAGGTGTAAGTCTCATATATATGCATACATTGACTCTTACAAAAGTTGACATGCAATTAATTATAAAAGTGAGGCATCGAATTTTACTTCAACCGTTCAACGTCACCTCAGCCACTGACGTTGTATAGTTAACTCTTAAGTATCTAACTAAATCAAATATACAATAAAAGAATGATATCATCCATAAATATAAGCTAAATAAGATCACATATAATGTCATTAGTAACCAAGTTCAATAACAAAACATAGGTTACATTAGAAAAGCAAAAGTGCATGTGATAACATGTTTATATGTTAATGAAACAAGAAACACATCATAACAAATGCATGACATAACATGGTCCACAGATAGCAACCAACTCCTATACTGCTGGGCTTAAGCCTCATACCGATCACAAGTTTTAAGCCTTAGGGTTGAGCAAAAAATAATAAATAAATAAATAATAAACAAAAACAAATAAGGTCAATTTTGACTAACCATTGTATCTATCAGGAAAAAGCTCCAAGTCTTAATCATAAGTCTCAAGTCTTCAACTTCATTTGCAAAAGGTGTAAGGTCATACCTATGTTAAGAGGCTTAAACGTTAATGCTAAAAGGGATAGCATTGATTGGGGCGTAAGCCTTTTCAAACATAGCTGGGCAGGGCTAGGGCGGATTGGATTGTAGGTGCGATCATTTGTCTAGTGTATTTTGTGTGCCTAGTGAAGGAAGGCATTCAGGCAATGCTACTTTGAAAGAAAAACATATTGGCAGGTGAACTTGGAAATATTGATTCTGGATAACCTGAATTTGTTTTCCTCTAGTATTGAGTCTCCCGAATCAATATAAGAAACAACCTCACTCTTCCTAGACTCTAGACTATCACCCAACATTAATTGGACTGTTTAAATCCTTCCACGGTTCCAGTATCGAGGAAGGTTAAGGTTAAGAAGCAAAAGGATACAGAAAATTGATAGACTCTTTCCGTTAGGGCATTCTATCAACTTGGTAGGATAATAAGCTCATGGGCTTGGTCTTATTTCGCCAACGAAAAGCAAAAGAAGACTTTCATCTTGAAGCTTACCGATGTAGCTCGCATGATGTTACAATAGATAAATTGATTGCCTGAGTGCATGCGAACCATGAGAGTTTTTTCAAACCCAATTTCCCCCCTTTTGAACTCCTTTCCCCCAACTCAATCCAAAATCTTATCCTACCCTTTTTGAAATTGAATTGGTGATAATTTCGTAAGTTTGATCCAAACAGGCTTAAGAGTGACTCTCTTTGGATCAAACATGGCGTCCCATCTAACCCTGGAGGTCTCAGAAACCTGCTTGCATGATTGAGGTTGGTGGTAAGTGAGAGATCTTCACTCTTGGAATTACACAAACAACAGTTGTTGAAAATGTGGCGTGATTGGACCATGTGTGTCCTGTTGTCGATTCCAAGTATCGGAATCAATCAGTATTCACCACTTCAGCATTTAGAAGGGTCCAGGAAATTTACTAATTTATTTATTTGATTTTTGGAAAGATTTGGGAAAAGTTTGGTTTTGTATGGAAATAAATGGAATCGTGAAAACAAGTGGAGATTTGTGCAGAAATAAATAAGGAACACAGATCTCCAATGTGGTAACACAAACTCTAGCAGGTATTGGTTTCATTGACTTTAGAGTGAACTGCATCAAGCCTCTCTTTCAACTGAAGGATAACTTGCAATGCGTTTTCAAGATGCCTTGTGCATTTAGAATGGCTAGTGGTTGGTAAATATTTTTTTTTTTTTTTTTTTTTTTTGAGGAAATTCTATATCCGGGTTTATTCACATATAACCATTGTTGCAGAGTATGAAATAGGATTATAAATCAGTGCATGCTTAGGATACACTTGTGTGTCACTCTATTGGATGACAACATCAGCAGTGAAGGGCATTTATGATGGAGTTGTAATTGGAGGTCTAGAAACTTCGTACTGTCCTGCCTCATTAGCTATTCTTCCCCTCCCTTTTCAAGCCTAAGTGTACTTGGTGAAGACATGCATATTCAGACCACATGGTAAAAACAAAGAAAGACCACACAATGAAGTAGAGAGATTGTCCAAAGTGTCAATAAAAGGAGCAGAGGTTTCGATTTGGGATTCAAGGAAAATGAGAATTCATTCCAAGCTGTTAGGAGGAATAAAAAAATTGGGTTGGGTTATTTTGATTTTGGTGTCCATTTGGTTTAGAGTAATTGACTTTGGGATCCGTTTTGAAAACTATTAAATAGCATAATTGACTGAATGTGACAACATTGCCCTTAATAAAATCAAAGGTCCAGATTACAAAAAGAAAAAAAAAAAATCTCGATAAGATCTTATGGACCCAAAGAAGCTCGAGATAAAACATATTTCGAGGTAAAGTTAACGGTAATAATTAAATAAAAAAGAAAAAACAAAGAATTGATTTCTTCTCCAATAATCCCATCCACCCTCTCCATCCCTACAACTCTGCAACTAAATCCACACCAACATCACTCCTTCATTTCTCAAATCCAAATCCACAGTCCGACTGCCACCCCCCAACCATCTCAAAAACCACCATCACTCGAATCTACAATAATAGAAGATTGAGAGAGAGAATTGGGGATTCGAGCCGCATCCCCAGCCAATCAACACCAAGCATCACGAAATTGTCTCCATCAACGATTGTCTTAACCAACACCACCATGAAAACAGATTTGAAAACATAAATCTCTTCACCTCATCAGCTGGTTGTTCTTGCTGTATTTTTTCAAAGTTTCTCTCCGCATTTCGCCGTTTTATTCATTCAAATCCCTCAACCAAATTTCAAATGGAAGATACCCAAGTACTCTCCAAACAGAGTAATCTTCCTTTCTCTGTCCACTACTTCAGATGGTTATGCTTGCAATGTGAAAAAAACAAGTCTGGGTTGTCAAGGAAAAGTAGGACAGGCATGGACGGAAAGTCTTCGATGAAATTAGGTATTGGTTCTCATGCAGCTTTGATCACAATTTATTTAAAAGATGGGTTTTTTTTTTTTTTTTGGAAAGGTTTTCAAGACAATGCCCACAGACAATTTAGTGGCAAAGAGAATGAATGAAGCTCGTGAACTTTAGTTTTCTATTGGAGAAGAAGATAATTTTTTGATTTTTTTCTCCTTTTTAATCACCATCGTTAATTGTGTCTAGACATACTTTATTTATTTATGTATTTTTCTTCTTTTAAATCACTATTGTTAATTTTGTAGAAATACATTTTCATCTCGAGGTTCTTTCGGTCCATTAAGATCTTATCGAGATTTTTTTTTTTTTTTGTAATATGGACCCTTGATTTTATCAAGGGCATTGTCATCACATTAAAAGACTTTGACAGTCAACTAGGTTGATTATGCATTTTTGGACCCCAAACTGAAATAGTTTTTAAAATGGACCACAAAGTCAATTAACATAAACTAAATGGACCCCAAAATCAAAATAATCCAAAAATAGGGATTCAAGGATAGTTTTAATGATTTTAATTGATAAATATGTAAGTGCTATGAACTATATTATCTTAAACTGGTTCAACATTGTTTTCTCCTTTCTATTCTATTTTTGGTATTTTTGAAAAGTACAAAGCTTTAAATGCACGAGTACAAGCGAGAGTGATGAAAACCACATCATTACGAGGTTTTGATTGAACATATTGAGGAACCCAATCCCCCAACCCACACACACATACACATTAAGCCATTACATAATAAGGCGTTAGATACTTCATTTCCGGAAACGCCGAATCCGAATGTCATAAAAGATGCATAATTTCCTTGGGGATTCTTTCCTTGTTGAGGGTTTTTTTTTCTTTTTCTTCTTTTTCCCTTTCCCTTGAGCACTCTTATTTCTCTAAGTCGTATGCCTCGATAAATAGCTAATGAGACTAGTGCTTGTTCCTGTCTCCTTGCTAGTAAGTACACGTCTTCTAATTTTACAACCCTCCAATGGTGTGATCAAACACCAAGTTAACTACCCTAAAGTCCCATATCTTCTTACTAGCATGAGTGCAATGATGAATGGCTACTTTTCCAGTTCACCATTTTACATTTGTGTCACATCCACTTGGGAAAAAAAGGAAATAAAAACGAAATCTTATTGTTTGATGCATTCATGTAATAATTTCTTTCTCAGACACCTTTTTGAAAAAAAATAAAAAATTATAGTAGTTGTCTCCTTAATGAGCTTAATCTTGATTTTAATTGATTAGAACATTATATTCTCTTCCCTCTTGCTATTTCTTTTCTTGTAGATTTGGTTCCCTCAAGTTTCTGACTCCTTTCTCAAATTATGTAGGGGATTGCGGAGAATGGAAAGACACCATGGGCAGTGGTATGTTACATACCACTTTCTGCTACATTGTTTTCTCTGCTTCTGTTGAAGTATATGTGGTATCAAAGTCCTTCAATTTTGTATATTTGAGAGAGAACAATGACTCTTCTCTCCAAGACGGAATTGCCTTTCTATGAATCACTCCATATGTTTGTTTAACCACAATTCCCTTTACATTGGCTGCAGGTGAGAGAAAGGTGCCGAAGCGAATGGTCTTTATTCAGAAATCGCCTCACATTAGCAGATAAATTATACTTTTCTCAGATAGGAAAGGAGCATAGCTTAAAGCCTTAAACAGCAGCGGGTAACTTGCATTTCTATGCTTGGTCTTCCCTCCTGTTAGATTGAATGTCTTTCTGTATTTTTATTCTCTCGAGGTTTGGCATTCAATTTTTTTAAGGGAAGTTTCTTCCTCAAGGCACACCCCAAAATTTTCACCGCAGGCAATGCATAATCATAGAGTAGTCATAGAGGGGAAGAAAGTTTTACTTCATGTCCATAAAAGTTCAATTAGAGCATTCTTTTACTACTTTTATATCGTTTACTCACCTTTTTCCCAATCTTTACGACAGTAGTCTGTAATGTTTTCATTTTATGTATACTATCATATAGCAATACAGTTTCAACGAATCTTATTGTCTCCTTGGTGTAAACATATGGTCCGATTTGACTTCCCTGTTTTCTTTTAATTTGACGACTTTAGATTTGCGATGGTTTCTGCATGGCATCACAAGGCAGACTTACCCAAATAGTAAATTACTGTAGATTTTCTGCACCGAAATTTGCATCTTCTTTCGGTATCATAAATCTTTGACAAACTAAGGACGTGTTTAGAAGCATCTGACCTGACAGGCATATGTGGCTAATTTGTCGATGATAGAAAGGTAAGTGGGGAGGGCTAAATGTGGAGGTTATAGCTTCGAATTAGGTTTTGAAACTTTTTTCAAGATTGGAGTGTTAGATATCGCGTTTTGCCTGGAACTTTGCAGTGGACCCATTGCGTTCATGCATCAACAGGCCATTGGATGTGCACTTCGACGCAGACTCAGCAAGGATATCCTCTTGGGGATGCTAAATTTTGGATAATGTGAACTTTCAGAATGAAAGAACCAATAACTTGTTCATTCCTCAACTGCTCCACAAGTTTCCATACCTCACCAACCAATGTCATTTGTATATACCTGAAACAAGGAACCTCAAATGTTAGGTGAAGAAGACGCTTGATCTTTTACGCATCATAGATAAGCAGACCATCTTTTTTTTTAACCTTGCTTAGTCCAATCCCATAGGCTACACTGCATTTATGAAAAAGAGACTTGAAATACATTGGAAATGTAGGAAAGTATTAATGAACAGTTTAGTAACAGAGAATTTTCTTTTTTTATTTTTATTTAGGGTACGTAGTTTTTGTTGTTTGGTTGTCTAACAGGAAATCGTTTCTTCGTAAGGTTGTGTTCCTCATGAGAATCCAAGTCTGAGCGGGAGGCCTCGGAATCGAATTCACATAAATGGTTTCAATATCTATGTCTATTTTTCGTGCAACTAAACAAACCTTAGAATTGGATTGAGATGAGCTAGAGAAAAAAAAGATTCGATAACTTTTTAGATTCCCAACACTTAATGCAAAGCCGATTGAGAATCTTGAATTAAATCTATATTCAGAGTGGTGTTTTATTATTCATTGCTAATTGGGATAAAGTCAAATCAAATGTATTAGAGATAAAAGATGGTTATGATTGAAAGTTGGGAAACATATTGAATTTGAGGATTGAGATTCATTTCCTATGATGACATATTTGTAAATATAAAACATGTAGAAGTGCAAAAATGATGATTTTTTTTAAAAAAAAAGTTGGTAGAATGTACATGTGGCGGAAAAAGAAAATATTTTGTTTTTCTTTTAGCAAAATGAAAATTATCATAATTATCTACATCATTGTCGGATTTTGATAAACTTAGTATCGTTGAAATACATTTTTGAAGATCTTTCAAACAAAAGCAATGATCAATACAAGAGCCAAAATATAAAAAAAATGTATATTTCATAATAAAAAAACGTATAATGTATTACACAATATTTTTTGATATTTTTAAAGCAATTAGACGGGTTGATCATACTAAAAAAATGAGTCGATCATCTTAATGTACATTTAAACAAAAATCCTAAATTTCATATTTTGGCAAATTCAAATATTAGGGAAAATTTCTGGGGGTGGGCAAAAATCGATTTAAATTCGGTTAACCAATCGAACCGGTTTTCAAATTCGATTCGGTAACCGAACCGAAATATGAGTAGAAAGAAAATAATTTAAATCGAGTCGAACCAATTATAAACGGTTTGAAATCGGTTTACGGTTTTGAACTGACCGATTTATAACCGAACCGACCAATTAATTAGATATATATAAATAACTAAATAACATGTAGGTGTCAATACCTGATTAGTGCAACAAATGCACTGCAGTACACCTTGTTGCACTGAATCGCTCCCTTTTTTCAAAGTTTTCAATTTTGGGCTAAAAATTGGGCATGTAAAAATATTGGGCATGTTTTAATGAAAGTCTTTCAAGTGCTTGAGCCCAATTTTTCGGCTCAACCGAACCAATCCGAAATTCGGTTCAAGCGAATTCATCGGTTTATAAATACAAAATTCGGTTTCGGTTTCGGTTTGGGTTTTGGGCAAACCGAATGAAATCGGTTTGGGGCTCAAAACCGAACCGAATCGACATTGCCCACCCCTAGAAACTTCATTCTCGGTGTTTAAAATCCCCTCCCCCAATTGATTCAGATTTGACTGAATATGTTTACACTTCAATACTGATTGAGAGCGAAAATGAGGATAGTGACAGAGGTATTCAATACAAAATAATTAGCAAAAATAAAATTATGTGGAGTGCCAATGTCACGGAGAACACATGTATTTATTTATAATGTATCTTTGAATTATATTATCTTCCCTGTTTGATATATTATTTAACTCTTAAATCATGATAGAGTCAATAACATATCATATTGAAACTAAAGTAAATATCCCAATAAAATTAACAAAACTAAAACAATTAAGGGCTAGGGTTAGGCATGACAAAAAGGGATCATTGCTTTCTTGACCATTAAATAGTCATTAAGAAAAAACTTAACTAAGAAGCATCAGCCATCATATATTTTATGTTAAAAAATTCTACGATGTCTGGACTGGCATGCCTGGATGGTACCAGGCACGTGTCTCTTCCCCTTTTTTAGGTTCAAATCAGATCCCTTTTTTTTTCCAAGCCATTCACGTGACTGGTACCATGCGCTGCACGTGCCTGGTACCATTCAGGCGTACCAGGCACGCACCAGGCATGCCAGACCAGGTACCGTAGTCTTACTCTTTTACGTTTGATTTCTTATTTTATCAATTATAAGAATAAGAATGATATCTTGAAATAATAATCTTTACTCATTGTCTGCTAGGTTACAAAGTCTAGCTAATACAGTGATTGAGTTGTGAGCTGTGTTTCACCCGAACTAGTTTAACTTAAAATACACTTTTTTTTGTCTCAACCGTTAGATATCCGATTTACGATTGAGATAATTTATTTTTATTTTTTTAAATTCACACCCTTGTTTAAACGGATTTCATAACATGAATTTTTTATTATTATTAAATTATTTTTTTTTGGCTAACATTGCTTAACACTAAACTCGTTTCAAGAAACAAATGACTACTTCATAATTTTCTACTTTCTCTAATTTAAAACCTAAACCTGATTGATAAACAACCCCCAAAAACAATCCATTTAAAAACAATTTTGCTAGGTACTATGACTATCTAAGTATCCAACAAGTTTTTGGGCTCAAAAAACCAAAAATAAACATTTCTTCTCTTACAATATAAGCCTCAGGTCAACTTTGTTTATTAGCTAAAAACATCAACTTATTATTTATTTGTTATTTTCTTAAACTAAGGCTTATAGCCACAGAACCCAATACTTGGATTTGATGCCCACACTCATAATATAAGCTTAAAAAACAAATAAGTTACTTGTCCACCTTTATTCCATTTCAATTAGGTAAAAAGCCATTTTAATTAATTATTAGTTTATTTAATTTTTTTAATAGTGACTAGTAGGTATGGTGGTTAGGGAGGAGACACCCAAATGAAAGCCCTAGATTGAAGGTGACTTCCTAATTTAAACTCTGTAGGCAGTCCACTGCATGGGGTCAAGCTTATGAATCAGTGTATTATTAATTAATCAAGATAGCATATGTAAATTAAGTGATATATTTAGCTGATTTTTTTACACACCAGCCGATGGATGTTTGTATCTCGATACCAATTTAATATAACTCACGTGGTATGTGTGAAAAGAGAGAAATATGAGAGTGCTTGAATGACTCTATAGATTATAGCAATCTATCTTTATCTTTATGATGATTAGGAAAATATTGGAAGAATGAGTTTGGCTTGTAATGTTTTCATAGACTTAAATTTTGACACTTTCATGATGTCTTGACATTCCTTGATCTAGGAATGATTCTACTCGTATTTTGTTTTTCTTTTTATCTTCAATAAAAATCTTCGTGTTTGGCCAAAAAATATATATATGCGTCTCAAAACGTATATTCAGCAACTATCCTAGTGTATTAACAAAAATAAAGTGTATTAGGTTCGACAAAGATGCCTTGAATGGAGTAAGTGTAGAATCCATAAATGTCTCTGTTTAAGGAACAAAACAAAGCTTTCATTCATGATGTATGTGAACTAATTTCAATTTCTAAGGAACCTGTCTCAGACAACCTAATCACTGTATAACAACTGCTTGTACTATTTTAAATAGCCACATAAACAAATATTTCATCACTTAATAATGTGGTTATGCTTTGGCCATAATTTGAATATACCAGAGGTACTAAAATACAATGTTTATCTTCACATATGTTTACCATTTGTGTCAATGAGGTACCAGCTTAACAGTAGATTTGTGGTGGATGTAATCACAAATTCAGAGTTCGAATACTACCGCCAGCAAAATTTGGGATGGAAGGGGGTTAAGAGATTAAAAGTGTAAATGAAAAACCAGAACATAACCAGTTGTCATTCTTGCTCGCAATTATTGTATATCAGAAACATTTGAGAAAGCAAAAGTTTTAGAAAGTCATGCAAACAAATCCAATTAGCTTTAATCAAGCAAACAAATCATATATAGTTTTCTTTTCAAGGATATAACCTTTTTTTTTTCCCTCTTTAATGCAATTGGCCCTACAATCCATTGTTTCAGTGTTCAAATGATAATAAACTTTGATGACAAATGAAGAAAAAATTGTCATAATTATAAAAAAAGTAATAAAAGAAATTGATGATTCTTGTAACCTAAAGACACTACAAATAAGCCATACAACATCATGGAGAGGACCCCATTTATGTTACTTTAGAAGCAATTCTGTTAATTTCCAATAGAAACCTTACCAATATGTTGCAAATTAAAGTGGAAATATATCATAGTTCAATTTTTATTTTTATTTTTATTTGCTATTTACACTGTACCTAAAAAGCAATTAAATTTGTTTTGGTTGGTGGTTAATATGAGCTTGAGATTAATTAAAGGTAACTTTTAGGGAAGAATAAACTCTTCACAGTGAAAAACTACCATTAATCACATCTTCAACCTTAGGCATATGAAGTAGTAAGAATTGTTAACACCGATAATTTTATTGTTACATGCTTAAAAAAACATATTATTTTACCGGATGGCGGATATATAGCTAGGTAAAAAAAGAAGATGGTAAAGAGATTTAGAGAGTGTGGGATTGCGACAAAAACCTTATGTGCAAAACAATTCAAAACAAAACAAAAACATTACAAATGATCTTCCAAGGTGAGTTACCGTGCATAATACGAAGAAAACCAATAATGCTAGGAAATCGCAAAACCTTTGGCTTCATGATCATTTATGAGACCATCTCCAATAGTCTCTCTAAAATAGTCAAAAAACTATTTTAGGGGATTTATAGAGAAAATTCTTGCTTCAATTATCTCCTAAACAATCTTCTATAATAACTCCACATACAACTTTCCTATAAATTTAGGGGAAAGTTAATCATTCTCTATATATCATATAATAATAAAATATTTTTAATATTTAATTTTTTTAATTAAAAATAAATAAATAAAAACAAAAGAAACCCTCAACTACATTATCCTCTTCTTTAATTAGTCAAAAGGAAATTAAATTATATTTAAATAATGATAAAAACTAATTATTAATACTAAATTTTTTAAACTCTCAAATATTTTTATTAGTCAAATTTAAATTAATTTAAAATTGATAATAGTATATATTTAATAATATTATAATAATATAATTGAAACTATTAATAGTATAATTATATTAAGTTGAAATTATTAATAGTATAATTGAAATTAATTTTGTATAAAAAATTTGAAGATATATTAAAATAATGATGAAAAAAGTTAAAATAGGGAATGTGGTTGGAGTGATGAAAAAATAAAGAGACTCCTAAATTTAGCTTTTGATTAAAATGAGAAATGGTTCATTCCTCATTTTAACTTTTATCATCGGAGATTCTTTGAGTGACAAAAACTATTTTTTTTTTCCTTTTTCAGTCACTCTTTTCACAGATTTTGTTCTAGAGTGGATATGTTAAACTTTGATGTTAATCATCAACAAAGTATCTACAAATATTTATCTTTCCTTTTTAAAGAATTGAAAGTGCCCGAAACATCCCATATTTTTAACCTTGATCTTAAGTGCTCTATTTTCTTCCTAGCCCTATTTGGTTCCATGTTGTAATGGGAATATAATGAGAGTGGT
Source organism: Berberis vulgaris (assembly GCA_963556465.1). Classification (NCBI taxonomy): domain Eukaryota; kingdom Viridiplantae; phylum Streptophyta; class Magnoliopsida; order Ranunculales; family Berberidaceae; genus Berberis; species Berberis vulgaris. Next base: position 109,491,500 of record OY747124.1, read on the forward strand.
AATGGGAATGTAATGATGTGTTTGGTTTACCTATGAATGTAATGAGAGTAGGAATGTGTCTTTACGAATATGCCCTCATTACAAAGCATCACAACTTCAACACAACAATAAATGAAGTCATTTTGAGGGCAAGTGAAGTCATTTTGCTTTATTGACCGTTACAATGACCAATGTAATGGCCATTCATAGGGTGGGAGGAAGGAATGATCATTACAACTAAATTGGTAATGGGAATGACGATTACGATGTTTTTTTTTGCCACCAAACCAATGAATGCAATTGACCATTGTAATAGTCATTACATTACAATGGTCAAAATGGTAACCAAACATGCCAGAAAACCAAATTAAAACAAACAAAGGGTTGGAGTTGAATTTGACCAATTAAAAAAAACAGAGTTGGAATTGAAGAGCTATTTATTTAGAGACAGATAGGTAGCACATAGATTTCAGCAAACTATGAAAGGGAAGTTGAAGAGGAATTTGATTCAATACCTTCTTCAGCCTAAAGTCTCCATTTTTCAACAAACCCCACAAAATTTATGAATCAGATTGATTGCACGAAAAATAGACATGAAAAATTGAAATCGTTTCTGTTAATTTGATTTTAAGGTCTCCCTTCAAACTTAGATTCCTATGAGCAGTGAGAATGCAGTTTTGTGAATAATCAACTTTCTATCATTAAATTGACAATCAAACAACAAAAATCTACGTAACAAGATAAATGAATTCTATTTTCCAAAGAAATTGGATTACCAAACATACTCTAATATCTTTCGGGAATTCTAAGTGTTGAGGAAATGGGCAAGGAAACTGGCGAGGGAGGGGATGTGACCCTTCATCCCCCTCAAGATACGCGCCTTAATGAATTTTGAGAGGTAAAACCCCTCTATTTTCCTCGCCCTTCCCTCGACGCTTAGAAGGGTTCAATACCTTTTCTTTTTCAAAATTTTACAGCTCTTGGCCATCTCAGCAAGCCGGCTTCTCTGAAAAGCCAACCAATATTCACTCAAAAAAGATAGTTACTTTTTCTGAATAAACTTTTTATATTGTTAATTAACTATAATTATTCCTTCTCTTTGGGATGAATTATTTTTGTATTTTATTAGTGTGTACCCCACTTACAGGTTCTTCAGAATCATGACTTAGTTGGACCAAAATACCCTCTACTATGAGTAGAGTGAGCATGCTTAATAATTGAATATTTCACAATGAATTATTTATTGGTTCTTTAAGTATCTTTTTAAAAACTAGATTCTTTAAACAATTTTTTTTTACCCCCTTTCTTCACTCAACTTAAAGGAGGTAATTGGCATTTTTCATTTTTAAAACTTTTTATGTTAATATGTATTTCATAAGTTTATCAATGTTGGGGCTTCAAAATTTCAAATGATTGTATAAATCGTGCTTTGAAATTTCTAATGTCAGGTGGATGTTTGTTTTGGTTTTATTACAAACAGATTCGACAAAACAATATGATTTTGCTTTGTGGAATTTTAGCAAGTCTTAAAGTTGTTGTTATGTGTGTGAGTATAAACAGAACTAATTCAGATGGTTGGGGAAGCGTAATACAATACCATCCTATATGATTGTAATGGACGAGAAGTTGTTCCATAAAAACTTCGACTCATTATTATGTTACCTATTTTCTTCTCAAATTTATGAAAAAAAAACTAATAATACAATCCTCACAATGAAGGTACAACATCAAACTTTCTTTCTCCACTAACAACATATATTTTTTCTTTATTTATTTTTTTAATTCTAGAAGAAAAATCTTTGTGTTTGACACAATGACGCAGTAAGTGAGGTTATAACTGAGGCCACCATGTAAATTGCTGGCCGAAAACTATTTCCAACCTCTTTCTACGCTTGGGTCAACATTGACCATCGAGAATATCTAGGAACCCCTCTTCAAATAAGGTTATAATTATATACTCTAAAAAAATCAAAATTGTTTTTTAACAAAATCTTAACTTGGCAAAACAAAAATAATAATAAGAAAACCTCAAATATAAACAAAGGGTAATTTGGTCATTCATTAATCCATTATCTCTCCCTCTCCCTGTCCAATTTTGTCTCATACATTTCCTCATTGAGATTTGATTCCCTTTAACCGAGGGAAAAGAAAAACAGAGAGAGAAAAGAAAGAAAGAAAAACAGAGTAGAGAGAGACAGAAAAGAAGAAGGAAAGCAAGAGAGAGAGAGAGTTTGCATTAAACGATTCTCTGATTCCCGTTGGTGGGATCAGAGGATCACCTGCGCACACATCTCGATTGAATTGAACCATTATGTGTTGCAGTCTAACAATTATAACAAGCAATCAAACCTTTTCTTTCAATGGTGTGGTTTTGATTGATTTACTGAAATAAACCAGTCTCTCAAAGAAGAAGAAGAAGAAGAGAAGATTGGGTTTGGGATTGTTGTGAAGATGGGGTGCTCTCAGAAGGATGGGAGGATGGAGGGATGGATGTATGTAATCCGTTCGAATCGAATTGGGTTGCAGTATTCGCAGAAGAGATATTTTGTTCTTGAAGACCATTGTTTGAAAAACTACAAAACCATGCCCATGTCGAAGAAAGAGGTAAAGAAACAATGGATATTTTTTGAGTTTTCAATTTTTATTGTTTTGTTGGTTCATTGGTTGAGTTAATTGGTTTTGGAGGTGCATGGTTTGAATTTTGATCGAAATAGAAGGTACCCATGGTTTAGGTTGGAGTGTTTTGGTGTTTACTTGATTTTGTGTTGATGAATGATAATGGGGTATTGGCTCTCTTTCTGTCTGAATATTGGTTGAAGGAAAAAACCCCATTGTAAATAGCTGTTTGTTTGGTTTGATTTTTAAGTATTTATGAGATGTTAAGCTGAACGGCAGAGTTGGCGAAGGTTTATTTGTTTTTTAATTTTGATGTCGGGATGATGCTTTGATGATCAATAGCAGTGGATTATTGGCTTTTACACTTGGTAATGAGTTGAGAAAACCCCACGGTGTAGAATGGTTTAGGTTGGATTGTTTTTGTGTTTGATCTTGTATTGATGAATGATAACAGGGTGTTAGCCTTCTTTCTATATGAATATAGGTCGAAGGAAAAGCCCATTCTAAATAGTTGTTTGTTTGGTTTGATTTTGAATATTTGTGATGTTTTGTTGATGGATGTAAATAGGTAGATTTTTCCCATTTGTATATGAACTAGAGATCAGAGTATGTTGACCAGGGGTATTTTGTTTGAATTTTGATGTGGGGATGATGCTTTGATGATGAATAGCAATGGGGGTATTGGTTTTTACATTTCGTAATAAGTTTAGAAAAAACCCGTGTAGCCAAAAGTAGGTGTAGTGGTTGGGAATTTGGATGAGGTTTTGGATATTGGTGCAGTGATCATGGTAGTCCGGATCATTCTTTGGGGTTCATTTATTTGAGTCTTTGTACGCTAATTGCGATTTGTTAGTGCTGAGGCTTTAGTGTTTCCAAGGCCGTCCTTTGTGTAATCTGCGTAGTAGCTCATCTATAAATAGTTTACCCAGTTAGCAATGGGTTGTGTCGTGTAAGGTTTCGCCAAAACCCAACCAATTTTGTAAATGAGTAATCATGTTAAGGCAACCCAACATGGCCTTGTTCTATCAAGCCCTACTGATACAATTCGTTAACATCTCAAATAAAAAATGTGGTTGAGTTGACATGCTTAATTCGAGAACAATAAGTGTCAAAACTTGCCAAATGGGTTGAGAAGTATTTCCCAAACATAAAACTTACTTTAACCTTTTTCTTGTTATTATCAAGTTTCATGTCAGACCACGAAGTCATATGCAGACATATCCTTGCACCATACATCGTAGTAGATATGTTTTTCAAAGTCCTCGAGTTTTAGGTTGCTAGACATTTGTACACATGGTGAGATAGTAGACCCTGAGAAGATGAGGCAGTTCGAGGGTACGCTGGGAAGTGTAGAGAACTGATCCAATTGATATACTGCTGTACTGTTGGCTATTCCTCTGATTTCTGTTCTTGATATAGCCTTAGCTTCTCCTATACCCTTTGCTTTGCTAGTAGTATCTCAATCTTTACAAGGAAAGAAATTGGGTGTGTGATTGGTGGAGAGGTTCTAAGAAAATGATTGTTCTTGGTACTTTTAGGTGTTATTTTTATTTGAAACTATTATTAGGAAAGACAAATAAATTATTAATCAAAAGAGAAACCAATACTCAGGGAGGCACTTATTAAAGACAGAAAAAAGATAAGCACCATATATAAACTTGAATCCAACCTGTACATGTACTAATTGATAAACAGCACACGACCTGGAACTTTTGCTCACGCTCCCAACGCCACAGCAGAGACTAGTGATTTGAATTTACTGTTAAAATTTCTGTGATAACGTTCTTTCATTTATACTTCAGTTTTACTTGACTAACCAAGGATGCTATACCGCAAGTGGTTAACTAATAAATCTCAATTCTTTTGTCAGGAACCTTTGAAAAGTGCAGCTATAAATTCATGTATCCGGGTCATGGACAATGGGAGAGAGAGCATTAATAGAAAAGTATGAACTTGAAGATCAGCTGATTGTTTTACAGCCTAATGATGACATTATTATGATATTTTATTGTGCAACTTGCAGGTAGTATTCATTTTCACTCTGTATAACACATCCAATCACAACGATCAGCTTAAGGTGTGTAAGTTCTTGCTAGATAAGAACTTCTTTTCCTTTATGAATTTGCTGAACAACCCATTTGTTTCTATTTCTGAATTTAAAATTCACAGTTAGGAGCTTCTAGTTCAGAAGAAGCAGCTAAATGGATTCGTTATTTCCAGGAAGCTGCACTAAAGGTTAACTACTAACTTTTACCAATGCAATTTCCGTCTAGATTTCTACCTGTGTGCATCACTATATGTATTAGTTTTATATGCACGTTTTATTTTGTGCAGGAGTGTCCGATTCCAGAAGAGAATATGTTGATTAGTAACAAAAGCAAATGGCAGTCTTTCAGGTATCACGTGGACCTTATTGTCTGCTTGAGATAACTCCTTTGTTATGCGTCTGGCAATAGTGTTTTTCATTTTTCTAAGAGAAATTGCTATGTTGAGAATTGTTTGAAATAAAAGTGTAAAATTCCAGATTTTATGTTTTATGTACACTTTGGAATCTGTCACTTTTATTTATTTATTTTTAAATATTTAAAATGCTTTGATGCTTGCTTGTATATCACACACATCAAATCTATATCCACTTGTTAATTGCAAGAAGGGAAGTAATTATTCTTTTATCTAGATGCGAGTCATTGGAAAATGTATCTCCACCCTATACCTCATCATTTTCTTCATCGCATTTTATCCCTTTTTATCAACAAAACAGGTGCTTATGTTTTCAATTGTAAAAAAAGGTTGGGTTAGTGAGGGAGGTTCTCACTTGCCACTCCCAAACTGAAACCAAGATACTGTTATCACTTTACAATATTGTCCCACCCTCTCCTACAATGTCTTCAAAGGACCCCCTGTATAACCCTAAATTGACAATGTGATTTTCGTATCAGCAATAATTTGCTCAAGATATTTCTTTTTGCCTTTAAAAGTCTGAAGTTTCTTTCTTCCCATAGTTCCTAAATCACCATATGCAATACGTGACCCCAAACCCATCCGCGTTGCGGCGTAAACATCGAGCAATGGAATTCTGTTTTGCCACAACTGGATACCTCATTGAAAGGGATGATCCTCACCAAATGTGCACGAACATCCTGCAACAAATTCTGCCAAATTGTGGTAGAGAAGCTGCAGTTCATGAGGAAATGATCAGTGGTTTCTTCTTCAAATTTGCACAGGTTGCACCTATTTGGAATTACGGCCTCTTCTGTTGATATCAACAATCAGAACTTTCCCATGATAGCACAAAATTGAAAGCTTGCATGTGGAGGACGTTGTTTAAGCCAAATCTTATGGTGCTGACCCTCAAATCAACTATTATCCTTAAACATTAGATGGGGTTCTAACAGATATAATGCCTTTTCACAGCAAACACCTTTGACTTATCATCTCTGTCATCAGATGCCTTGTTTTTTAGAAGCTCAATGAATTTGACCAAGTGGTCAAGTTCCCAATAGATACACGTTTCTTCAAAACCTTAAAGGAAAAAAATAGGCATAATAAATGAGAAAGCTTTTGTCTTCATCTTCTTTTTTTTGATATATCAAACAAGGTTTAAATGGACTCCAACGAAACTGTTCAGTCTGGGTCAAGATTTGTGAACCTGCTACTAAGCTCGTATTCACTTAAAAAATTAGGTAAATTTTGGTCTGTAGGACATTCTGCAGAGGCTTATGGAATTAAAGAAGGCAAAAGTCCTTAATTTAGAAAGTTACTCCAAATAATCATTGTAATTCACTGCTAATTTTATCTCTCATTCTCATGCTTATGCTTTAGTCATATTCCATCAATCCATTTTGATTTAAGTAAGTATTTCTTTTGGTAACAGGTTAAACCGTAACAAGGAGAGAGTCCGTGCCATAGAGTGGACTCTTTGTTCATCCATGCACATGGAACCAGCTACGTCTGATGTTATTGCACCCTCTCCATGGACAATCTTTGGCTGCCAAAATGGTACACGTTAAAATGATCTATTGTGTGTAAGACAACTAAATTTTATTCGCTGATTTTGAGTTGTCACACTCATACTTTGTTTGGAAAAAAATTTCAGGGTTACGTCTATTTAAAGAAGCGAAAGATTTCCACGTGAAGGTTGGTCTTCAGTTTGACATATGAATTATTGATCTTTAAATATAAATATATTGTGCTAAAATATGCTGCTTTCCTCAGAAGTGGGATGATCATCCAGCTATAATGGCAGTTGGCGTGGTTGATGCAACATCAGAAGCTATTTTCCGCGCTTTTATGTCCCTTGGTCCATCAAGAAGAGAGTAAGAGAGAAGATTGAAACTTACGTCCGTTTTCTGTCTTTGGAAAATTTTATACTTCAAATATATTGTTTAATATGATTATTTTGCTGTCATTATATCATACATTCATTACTACTTGTGTTTTCTTCCATGACATGTTGGTGAACATGCTAATCAATTTGGTCCATGCATCCTCTTTTATTGCATGCGTGTTCAAAGTGGCTAACCATGGCTATCTTGAACAGTTGGACCATCCTATCCAGATATATCTGCCTTATGTTATATATAGTCAAATGGTTGCACCCTCTTTGGAAGGATGGTTCATTGATTAGGCGTTTAAGATTACAGTTGATTTATTTTTGCCCATTTGTAACACATGTATCAGGTTAGTTGATTGATAAGCATCTAAGGGTATGCTTCATCGTAAAGAATGCAATTCCTAGGATAGGAACCAATTTAACAAGGCTTTTCAAAAATATCTCTCAAAGAGAGCTCTTCGTGTAAATTTCTTTGAATAGGTAAATCATCTGTCCTGGTCATCCTTAAACTTTTGAAAAAAGATAGGAATCAAATCATCTAGTTTCTCATAAATATGGGAATGAAATTATTTTGGATGGGTTGGAGATCAGGATTTTCCTACATAGATTGGGAATTTGAATGTCATCTTCAACCTCTCTCTTTTATCTATTTCCATCTTTTCCATGGTATTGAATTCTTGCAAACAAAAATACTCTGAATGGAATATAAAATTGGACGTATTTCAATATTGTGAGAATTGAGGCCAAGGAGACCTAGAAAACCTGACAAGATATTCAAAACTGTAAATGATAGCGTCAGTTTTATGCCATATAATACTATGGAAGGATATCATAAAAGCCAAAGGTACATGAACATTGAAATTAGATGGACATATGTACGATCTGAAAATGTACATGAAAAAACATGACAATATGGCTTAAGTTTTCATTCGTATAAGTGCATCAATGTGCATCTGGCATGTTTTCATGCCTATTCCATGTCACAGTTAAAATTTTAATCAAGAATTCAACATTGTGCAGATGGGACTTTTCTCTAAATCGCGGTTGTGTGATTGAGCACCTAGATGGTCATACCGACATTGTCCACAAGCAGCTGAACAACGACTGGTTACCTTGGTTAGATCTTAAACCTTTGATTTCTTTGAATGGGGCAGATGTTAAGACTCAGTTCTTGAACAGAATCTTTTCACGATCTATGCTCCAATTAATACATCATAGTTGTTATATAGGGGGATGAAACGGAGGGATCTCTTATTACGACGTTACTGGAGAAGGGAAGATGATGGAACATATGGTAGATTGACCTTTCAAAAGTTTGCAAGTTATGTTAACTTAAGAGTCGCTGAGACACTAAATCCTTTTGATTACTTTCTTGCAGTTATTCTCTATCATTCTGTGATTCACAAAAAGTGTCAAGTCCAAGAAGGCTATATTCGCGCTTGCCTTAAAAGTAATGTATGCTTTACAATAAAAATTCCTACTTCTCTTTTTCTCGCATTTTGTTGTGTTTCATGTAATATGGGGAACCTTTGTGTACAAAGGTGGTGAGTACTGAGTAGTGCTTTGCCCTATCCCTATTTGGCGTGCATTCAGGCTATAGGGCTCACAATAACCTTGGAAGTGTTTTTCATCAAAGCACCCTTCAGAATACATAAGATTGTTGAAACATCAGTACCAATCACACCATAAGGATTAATGTAGAAAATCTCAAAATTTGGTATAAAACACAGCCAATGATTGCTCCAAATTTGAGTAAAACCTCAAACCTTCACAATACTAACATTTCTCAACTGTTGAATAAACAACATTATACAACCTCCCTGGTCTAACATGAGTTGGTCAGAGTCCTTTTCTAAAATACTCACGATCTTGTTCTCTAAACCTTTAGATCATTTATAAAGTTACATAAATTCATATTAAGAGGAAAATACTTACCAAGTTACATTAATTCATTGAAATGGGACATTCATCACAAACCATTTAGAACCGTTAGGAAATTCATCAGCTGAATATGAGTCACTTCTCCGAGTTGGAAAGTCTAGTGAAAGCTGATCTAATCAATGAACATAAGACGTATGTCTACCTAAACGAAAAAGAACTGGAAATTACATGTTCTAGTTGTGTTGGGCATCATCTCGTACTCTGCATTAGCAATGGCCTTTGAAAGAAAAAAATTGAATTCTTTGCATATTTAAAATATATTAATTATGCTATTAAATGTCAATTGGGTGCAGGTGGAGGATATGTCATTTCTCCGGTGAACCAAGGTAAACAATCGGTCGTAAAGCACATGCTTGCTATTGACTGGAAATACTGGAAGTCTTACATGCGAGCATCATCAGGGAGATCTATAACCATCCGAATGCTTGGGAGGGTTGCAGGTACAGCCGAAATTGATGAATAAGATATTTTCTCTTGATTTTTTCAATGTGGGATAGAAGTTTATAAAAGCTGTGGCTTTGTTTCCAGCTCTGCGAGAGATGTTTAGAGCCAGACTAGGAAACAACCCTTTCTCAGTATTCTCTTCAGGGGAGTTGACAAGAGATATAGGACTGCCTCATGGTGAACGAGAAGACATCAAGGTCGAAATTCCAACTGGAAGAGAGAATGGGAATAGTGATGACTCGTCAGAAGAGGAAGATTCACCCACAAAAACTGCAAGCATAGGAGAGCTGAATGATGCCGCTGATGAATTTTATGATGTTCCCGAACCAGTAGATTTAGACCAGTCAGATAGTTGTTGGTCTTCTGATAATACGAGCCCAGAGACGTCTTTGCAGGTACTCCAGAGTGATAATCTTTGTGTTGTATTATGTTTGCATGAGGAAAGCTTTTTGACATGTACTTTTCGAATGATATTAACCTATGCTCGATGTCTGTCCAACTTGGCCATGCTTTCAAAGATAACAAATATAATGTTATGAAAAAAATATTCAGGCAATAAAATGGGGCATTGATCAGTTTCAACTACTTTTTAAATATATCATTGGCTTTCAGAAGATCATTTCTGGCATTGAAGTTTATTGCATTCACATAATATATGCCTCAGACAAAAGCTTGAGTATGGTAGAAAGAGTATCTTAATAGTATGCAGTCATACTAATAGACTTGTATTGCAGTTTTCATGCCATAGCACATGACCACTTTTAACAACATGTCACGATGTTAACTGTGTCATGAAATCCTATGGCTTGTATATTTGTAGAGAGTTAACCTTGGTTTGGTCTAGCTATGTTAACTCTATAATAATCACGGAATTTTAACTAATAGTTATTCCTATTAGACCTCCAAATCAAAAACCTATTTGCAATCTCATTTTGCATTACACATCTACAATTTATCTTAAGAATGATGCATACTTAGCTCAGGTGACCCACTTCAATTGTCTCACGTTTTCTCTTGATATTGAGAGGTGTAGGACGTACGTCATCCCAAGTTATCAACAGCCGCAAACATTGTGAAAAAACTGCACGATCTTACAGGTATTATCATTATCCTAGTTAGTATAAAGTTTGTCATGATGGGCCCTCATTTAATTGTCATTCTCTTGCAGCTCCCAGTTTCATTGCTTAATTAGCTAATTTGAGAACTCTACATGTTGCAGCTCCCAAGAGGGCTTACCAAGACTTAAGTGAACTGGGAAGGGAAGATAGTCTGCCTTGCTGCTACGGAGCCACTCTCCCAAAAGACCCAACGTGTACTTCGCCTTGCAGTTGGAATACATCTGATCCTTCCACCTTTCTAATCCGCGGCGATAAATATCTAGAGGACAATAAGAAGGTACTCTTTTTGGGCTAGCATATAATGATGGAAACTGCATGAAGGTCATGTTGTAGTAATGATAGGAAGGTAATGGTATATACAATGATTCTACTGTAGCATGATTTTGTGCAGTTTGAGATGAGTCACTGTTTTGTATATCTGAAATAGCGGAAGCTCTTATTGCAGACCCTTTTTATTCACATGATGGTGTATATGGATTTCTTCTTGGCTACTAACATTATTCAAACCTCTTCATGTTGTTTGCTACAAAAATTTGATATGCATGATGGGGTTGATTACACTGGCCATTTTCTTTTGTGTTTTTACCCTCTACATGTTCTTGAAAGTTCTCTGCCTAAATATTTATCTGAGATTCTTCTTTTAAGTTTTAATAGCTTGCTTTTTTCGTTATAAGTATCAAATTGATAATCCCCCTAGTCCAACCCCATACAGCTATCCAAATTTTTGTAATGCAGCTGTGGGTTGTACTGCAGAAAGAACTTCAACAGTGATTGTGTTTATGTGCATTACATGTTTACAAATCACTGTTTCAAATTTTCTCGACTTCTGTAACTGCTATTGCTCACGTTTTTCTGGTTCCTAACTCATCCTTTTTCTTTTCCTTGTCTGTCATTCCCAGGTTAAAGCAAAAGGTACCTTGATGCAAATGGTTGCAGCAGATTGGCTACGATCTGATAAGAGAGAAGATGATATTGCTGGACGTCCAGGGAGCATTGTTCAGGTTAACCTATTTTTCTATAAGAATTAGTTTCACCTGTGTTTCTGTGTTTTTAATAAAAATTTCATACTTACAATTGAACTTTGGAGCTATGCAGAAATATGCTGCACAGGGTGGCCCCGAATTCTTTTTAGTTGTAAACATTCAGGTGAGTTTGAACTATTTATTCTAATTTTTTTCGAATTTCATTTAAATTAATCACTTATTGAAGTATTTATCTTGCAAAATGTTATAAACCAGGTTCCAGGTTCGACTACCTACAACCTTGCACTGTATTACATGATTAATACCCCAATTAAAGACCATCCTTTACTCGAGAGCTTTGTGAATGGAGATGATTCTTATAGGAATTCAAGGTTTAAACTTATACCCTACATATCTAAGGTTAGTATTATCTTTGCAATTCAGAAACTGCATTCCCATGAGAAATTTTGTTTCGTGTTTTGGTCTGGAAACATTTTTGGCCATGAAACAGCACACTCAGTATCTAATTTGATATATGCCTGACACCTTCAATTGATACACGAAAGAACTGGGTTTCTGTATCAAATTTATAGAGCTGAACCTTTCCTTGTTTTACAAATTGGTTCTCTGATTTTTGTATCAAATTCATAGAGTTGAACCTGTCATTTTTAAACAAGCATTTTAATGAATTCATTATTTTCAGTGTACTTCTCTATATCTTCATTTGTTACAATTGTCTCTGTTCAAGTAGGAAGAAAATGTTTGAAATCTTGAGATTAAATCTCAAAACTTTTGCTTATGTTATTTCTGTAATATTGATTTCTACCTCTTTCTTTTTAACCGTGTTATATTTTATGTTCATAACTCCATTTTTTATTGGTTCTTTCAGGGGTCATGGATAGTAAAACAGAGTGTTGGAAAGAAAGCATGTTTGGTGGGTCAGGCCCTTGAAATAAATTATTTTCGTGGGAACAATTATTTAGAGGTAAAATCATAAAATTCCTTAAGCATTGAACAGGTTGGGTTGATGCAGATGTTTGTGTGAGATATGTATGTTTTAGCTGTTAGGATTGACCACAATACAAACATGCTCGAAAAGTACTGTGAATCAGTAATTGAAGTATCATTATTGTGTGGCTTACTAAGAACAATTTGTTTTACTTTATTCAAATTGTAGTGCTATTTTTGCTAACTATTATCTAATGAATCTTCAGCTTGGAATTGATGTTGGATCATCAACGGTTGCAAGGGGTGTGGTCAGCCTTGTTCTTGGTTACCTGAACAATCTGGTTATAGAAATGGCATTTCTAATACAGGTAACTTGACGATATATGCGTACTCTCATCCAAATGTTCTGCTTTTGCCTCTTATCCCTTCCTATTTTCTCAATCTTGGGAGCATTGATGGAATATTTTGGTCAATGCTACTGAAATTATATCTTTTAATTCTAGTATTTATGACTTGTTCATATAGTTTAAGATCATTAGTGTGCTAAAATATTAGGGGTTCGGGACTTTAGGTGATAGCTATAGAGGTGTTAGGAAAATCAAGAGGATGTTGATCTGAATGTCAATGGAGAGAATGCGACATGGGAAAGTGATAATGTGATCCTTGTGATCTCTGTTTTAGATACATCAATCGTTCTCCTGCTTATCAATATGGTATTATTCATTCTCACACATCATGATGTTTCTTGCAGGCGAATACAGCAGAAGAGCTTCCAGAGCTCCTCCTTGGTACATGTCGGCTTAATCATCTCGATGCAACTAAAGCAGTATTAGCAAAGCAATGACACCCTTCCTAGAACCTTGTGTGTGTTTTGCCTTAACCTTCTCGTCTTATTTGGGTGCTGGGTGATTGGCTCAGTTGTATAGTGACGAGGAAGGTGATTGAGATCACGAAATCTTCAACTAACACAGCATTCTAAATTCTTTTATGTGATGGAAATTCCGAAAGTTGAAAAGCAATTGAAATATTCGTTGAGATTTTTAGGGAGGGGGGAATTCAGCATTTGTAAATGGAGAAAGGAAAATTGAACAAAAAAAAGAAAGAAAAAAAATGTCTCCACCCGGTGTGGAGCTCATTCTTCAATTTATTTATGTGTTTTTATTGGTATATTTGTATTATTATTATAAGTGGTGGATAATTATTATATTATAATCTTTTTGATTAACTGCAGATTAATTGCTCTAACGTCAAATCCCTCACCCAAAAACATAGAAATGGTTGGATGTCCCCGTATGTTTTCGTAGCTTGCAGGATACCCTTGTTATGAAATGTTCAGTTGGAACTTGGAAGCCTTCCGCTGCTCTAATCAAGTTCAGGCTTTATCGGACTAAACCAGATGTGAAAGTTAGAGCTCGATCAAAGTATGGGAGTCAAAACCGAATGGAAAATACTCTATTATGCTTAGAAATCTTTCAACAATAGCAACTGCAGACGGTAGTAAACTGTTCTGTAGCGTATTGTTCGCACTTACTGGGAACAGAATCTGGATTCATACACTTTTCAAAAATGGTATGTGTGCCGATAATCTTGAAGTTTTTCTTTATGGAATTTGTTTAAGGTGTAAAGCTTAGAGTTTTACATTCATACATTCTGATGCTAGATGCCCATCAACTTGTAATCCCAGCTGCAGATGATTCAGATTCAGATACGCGTTCCCATACGCTCTAATCAATACCCTTTCGTTTCAAACCATTTTTTACATGTTGTAATCTTCAGCTAAAAGTTGATAAAACAGACTTTACAGCTTGTAAATATGAATATGCAAATGCCACAACTCACAGATCAACAACTGAACTTGTTTTACAGTTAACTAATATCACCTTTAGCATATTTTGTGATTTGGAATCGTCCGCAAGCTAGTACGCTGTCTTTTTGCCAAAATTTTGAACTATGTCTTAGTGTTTCTGTTGGATGGAAAGAATTGCAGAGTAAACAGCTCCATTCAATATCTTCTTTGCATCTTTTGACTTATTGTGCTCCATGCACATTGCATCGATCCTTTTTGACAATTTTTTGCATGATTGGATGAGGTTGCGGTTTATGAAATTGCAGTCATTCGAAAGATTGATATTTGATCATCTCCTAGCTCGGAACAAGGATTGGATAAAACTTGGAAAGATTTGGTATTAATCTTGAGATGGTTCTCTCCATGTTTGGTTTTAATAATAAAATTTCAAAGAGAAAAGGGATGTAAAGATCTGTCCTGCAAAACAAGGTTAGATTGTCAAAGATGAATAAAAATAAATTTATCGATGGATAATTCTCTAACTTGTGTAGCATGTTTAATCATTTTATATATCTTTAAATGAGTTGATTTTCAAAACAAATTAAAAATTTCTGAAACTCTAGTAAATATTCTACGAAAGCGAATCACACAGCTCGAATGCTCACAATATCCATGCCCTAAAGGTGTTTTCGCTCCCACTTCCCATTTTGAATAATGAGAAATTCTAGCTGGTCTGGGAAATCAGCCTGCATGGGAAAATTTCTCTAAATGTGTGTTTAAAGAAGGGGAGCAAAAATGTATTTTCACCCCCCCAATGCGGGAAAGGCCAGCTAGAATTTCTGTTGAATAATAATGCATGATCACCCTATCACTATTATTTTTGCATAAGGTGAGGTAGTGATATAATGTGTCGATGTTGGCACGTGAGCAACACATGTCACATGCAAGCATGTTTCACCTTATTCAATTATCCCTCTGAAGTCTGATCCCTCAGATTCAAATCCCCATTTTTATATTTTCCAAAACTCAAATCCAATAAATTCATATTTTATAATAAAATAAAATAAAAAGGTCGAGAATCCGGACTACATCTCAGAACCGTTACGATTACGTCGTCCTGTAATGAAGGTCAAAAATATCGGCACCGACACTTCTACTTCTTTCTCAACGCCTTACATAATGATGACACATGTCGGTAACACGTCCTAGTTGTTTATTAACTCTTCGCCAGTTGTGCCGAATAACCTGTCAGCGAATGTGGCGTGTTGCGAATGTGTCGGTGCACCGACACGCCACAATGAGTCTAATGGAGTGATCTCTCCATCCATTTCGAGCAATGGCTTGATTCAATGCTGTAGTGTGTTAGCTAGCTAAGATGGACCCGCTATTATGATGACGAGTCAAACACTCGACTGGTGATTGGATGTCTGGGTCCTACCCTTGTCCCTCAATCACTCATTCCATTGTCTAAGTACATAATGTTAGTACTTAGAGCTGTGCATGATTCGCTCCGACAACAGAATTGGGCTACATTGGTTTGTTAATTTGTCAATCAAACCATATATGAAACGACTCAACGAATTGACAATGAACCTTCATAACTTGAGTTGAGATTTGGATGTTGTTAATTAACCATTAATTGAACTTAAGTCTTAAGTAATCTCGATGCGCAAATTTATTCCGCATTTAACCTAACATATTAATCATAAGAGGAACAGGGTATCCTAGGAGGGAGTAGCCTGTCTGCTCTAATTTTGCCACGTGTCGACCTATAAACCAGTCCAAATCTATAGTACTACTTCACTTAGATTCCAACTTAGTGAGAATCTCTAAGAAAAGAAAGCCACGTGCGTCGTCCCCACGTCACATGCATGCCAGGTGGCGATACTCTACCCTCTGAGGTGTGGGGCCTACCCTTGTTTGAAATCAAGTGGGGCCTGCAAAACGTGTGTAGGGACGATCACATACTACAGACTCTTCGCAACGTGGTTGGGCCTACCAAATAATATGGGCACGCACGTACGTACGTTCGAGCACCGTCGCACGTACTACTCTCTCCGCCATTTACGCACACCCCCGTTTTTGTCTTTGTTCTCCCCACAGTCACCATACATCGCGGCAAGATGTTTGCATGCTAGGTGTAGCAATTTGACTTATCAATGCCGACACAATACGTATCAATCAACAAAAATTGTTGGAAATTACCACAATGTCCATTGGAATTTGATTTAAATTGAGAGATCGTAGGGGCAATTTAGCCGGAGAAAAAATAGGCGGATGGTACGTAGTCATGGTCATAAATATTTATGACAATGAACATATAATAGAATTGGAGACAATAAGGCAACACCAACCACATGTATGTTGTCATATCTTTATACTACTTAGTTTATAATAAGAAATTAATAGTATGAGAGTACATAATGTGCAAGAAGAGTGGGGGTCAGGGAATTAGGTTATGCAACTAAGATGATATGGCATCATCAGAAGGTTTTTTACAATATCGCGATACACATAAATATTTTAAAATTTTTATCATTCTTTCAATATCATGTCATGTCATTTTAATTGCAAAAATCTGAATTCCTAACATTTTTTACGCAAAAATACCTTCAAGGATGTAGACTTATAATCTTTTACTCTTAATGAGCTCAAGATACGTATCATAAGGCTTTACGATGATCATGAGATGGTATTCTTATAAATACGAAAGAGATTGAAGGAGAATAGTTTGAGTTGCTTTTCAATGTTGTGTGTTTTTTTCGTTTCTTATAGTAAGCATAATGGTACTCTCATAAAATAAAAGTAGTAATTTAATTTACGTAAATTTGGCGAAGGAATATTGGCTTATAAGTAGCCCCGAGAAAAAGATGCATTTGGAGCTTCTACATTTTTGAGAAAAAACCAATTCTCAATTCCTTTCAAGGATCATTCTCAATTTAGATGTGGGGATGGGAGAATGATTAATCATTTGAGAATTGAGATTGGTGATTTGTTTTTAATTTTGCCTAATATTTTTATATAAGTGGGTTTGGAGTAGAGAAATAAATGTTTTAGGGTTGATTTGCCAACCATGACTTCATGTTAAATTTATAGTTTTTTTTTATTAATCAAAACTTCAAACTTCAAACTTCATTTCATTATTGTAGTTTTTAATTAAGTTAAACTTTGATGGGTGAGTAAGTTCCACATATTTCTCTCAATTTAATATGATGTGCATCCATCCTTGCAAAAATAGTATTTTTAGATTTTTTTTTTTTGTGTGGTTTCTCCAATGAAGAAAAAGGAAAATAACAAAAATACATTATTTAGCAATTTGTGAAGCTCATCGATGCCACTCGAGAGCCTCTTAGATGCATAAGCGACAATAACGTGTCATTCGTGTTATGTCTTCGACTTTTCATGGTGCGTTTATGCTCCCTTTAAGTTTTTAGATCATTTCGAGCGTCTATCTTCTTAATACGTGTATTTTGACATGTCTTTCACTCGCTTTTACATGTATTCTTAAAATTAAAAGTCTCTTATTCTTTTTTCTTTTTTCTTTTCTTTTCTTTTCTTTTTCATCGGTTTGTTTCATACTACATGACAATTTAGATTCCCTCACATCCTAAAAAATAAATAATAATGCAATCTTGACAATAATTAGAAATTTTTTATTTATGAACAAGTGTATCTAATAAAGTAGACCTTAAAACTCATGCTCACCTATACAAAACTACATAATTAAAAATGGTTTTTTTTATTTACTATTTTTCTAATATTTATTTATTAATTATACTCAAGGCACATGATGTCTCATATAAAAAGATGTAAATAAAAAACTGAGATATTTTCATTACTGGAATAGGGACATTTTAACTCATAAGTTACACTTAACCCTTTTATTCCATGAATGATAATTAACCCCCCAACCTCTTCTTTTCTTCTCTTTTAAGTAAATATAAACTGAGTTCATTGATCATTTACCTAGAAATAGATAACTCAATCAATTATACGGAAAAATGTACATATATACTGTGATAATGAAGCAGAGATGGGGTTTGATTATAATGTAACCTATTGAGGCCATGTCATCGTATCGTGTGTGGTTTAAGGTTGATTTATCATTCTTGATTTAGTGATGACAAAGACTAAAGAAGGGAAAATGGACAATACCATTGTTGGTTGATTAGACCATTGCATTTATCATTGCAACCATAATTATATTAAATGATGATTAGGGTTTTCTAATGAAATAAGAGGGGGGGAGAAAGGGATTGAAGGAGTACAGTTGAAGGTAGATGAAAAATATGAATGAGTTTAGCTTTGGTGTAGCTCACATGTTTTGTATGTGGGGTTGTGAGCATGTGAGAAGGGATAGATATAGATAATAGAGAGGAGAAAAAAGAGAGAGTCATTTAGAAGGGATTGATGCAAAGAGTAGACCTCAAGTTAGTTAAAAAGAGTGATATATGGGTGGGAAGGTCCATCATTAGCATTAAGGCTAAATTGAAAGCAATCCCCTCCTCCCCATTGTGTAATTCACTTTATCAACTATTTTATTCTTTATTAGGAGATTTTTATATTCATGAAAAAAAAATTTATTCAAATAGAAGGGTTTGTTTTGGTTGCATGGAAAATAGATACGGAATTGAAATTGTTTTCATGAATTTGATTCGAAGGCTTCCTTCCATTCGGACTTGAATTTTCATGAATAGTAAAGCTTTACGAAGAATCAATTTTTTTAAACTTAATTGATAGGGCAAGAATGATGTGATTCCCAATTTGAACTAGATATGATTTGGGCAATTGATATTAACTACAATAATCAAGATTAGAAGTAATAATAGCCTAATAGGAAGACCCCCAAAGCCAAAACCAAACTTCATACTTCATCATTTGAGAGTTGAATAAGCTTAACCCTATTTGAATTTTGAATTTGAAAAGTTATAGCATGGCAATGAAGAGAAGTAAGAAAAGAAGACAAATCTTTTGGAACTTTAACATACTTCCAATGCAAGAACTCATATTCTGGCAGAACTTGTAGAGACTATGATCAGACCCAGAGCAACAGTTCGCAGCTTCCACATTATCTTTTAGCTCATGCAATTGCTCATACTGCAAACTACATAAATGCTCATGTTTTTTCTTTAGTAGTTCCAAGTCGATTTTTGAACTCAATTAATTTGAATCTTGATGAAGTTATCAGTGGCACTACGACAGTAGTTAACGTTGGTTTGTATAAGTAGAAATTCTAGGTGGCCTAGTTTTTCAGTGCCTAGGAGTTGAAAATACAATTTTGCCCCACATCTTTAAACACACACTCTAAACGGTGTTTAAAGAAGGGGGCATTGTTTTACCCCTAGATGTACAGTCAACTGCCGTGCGTCAACACATTTAGGAGAGAACTAACTAGCTCTGAGATTCGCGCCAATCTTTGATTAACATTATGAGTTATTGACTAAGCAAAATGAACAAAGTGTCGTTCATTTAGAGCAAAACTGAAAATCACTTCCTACTAATTGAAGCACTTAAGTCCTCCTAATCAAAATTTTCAAAAGAGAAAATAAAACAAAACAAAACAAAATAAAAGGCATAAAAATGGGGGGAAATAAAGAGGGTGTGGAACCCACACCATATTGCTTTCAAGAGGGGAAGGAAGGGTGTGATTGTTGAATGCTTAAACATCAAGACAGGTGAGAGAGAGAGCAGAGAAGAAGAAAAGATAACAAGAAGAGAGGTGGTGAAGTCATGTGTTATGTGAGTGTGTGTCGAGAGAGAGAGACAGAGAGAGGAAAGAGTTGAGGGGGCAATTTGTATTTTGTTTGTAAAGTACAGCTAAGCAATGAAGAGGCAGGCTCACCTACCAGAAGTAGAGACTATAACCTTCTCTCCACCTTTCTTTTCTCATTTTTAGGGTTGCTCAACCTTCTCCTGATCACAAAACTACTTCTTCTTCTACTTCTTCAACAAAAACTGTTTCTTTTTGTGTTCTGAGTTTGGGTTTTCATGGAGGACTAAAGAAAAAAGGTTTCAACTGAATGACTTGAATGCTTCATTTCTCTCATTTTTAGAGGATTTCAAAGAATGGGTTTTTGTTTATTGACCTCAAAGTGACCAAAGTTTTGACCTTTTTGGACATTAAATAGAGAGAGAGAGAGAGAGAGAGAGAGAGAAGGAAACAGGGTTTAAGTATAGGTTTCTTTCTCTCTTTCTTTCTAGCCTCCCTTGTTTTACTGGATTTTTAGGGGTTCTTTGGCAGTTTGGATGAACCTTCACTGGCATTCATGAAAAAAGATTCCTTTTTTGGTTGATTTTTGATGGAATTTGAGCATGATTTTGGGGAATTTATGGACATTTGTCTTGAAATGAAACATTTTTTTTTCAAAATTTTAGAAATTTCTCTGGTGTGGGGATATTTTTCCATTTGTGTCTGAAATGGGATGAGATTGCAGTAATTTCTTTGGAAAAAGTTCCTGCCTTTTTTCTTCATTACAGGATTTTGAGAGATATTATTGAATTTTGACCACATTCCCTCTGATTTTTTTTTAAATTTGGGGAGATTTGCATGCTTTATCTTGAAAAAAATATTAGTCTCAATCTTACTGGATTTTTGGGAGTTTTTGTTCATTATGAGCTTATTTTGATAAAATTTTGAGGGTTTTAAAACCATTTGCCTTGTTTAAAAATCTTGTCTTTCCTGCCCATTTTTTGGAGACAAGTCTTTTGTGAAAGTTGGGAAAAACCCCTTTGAGTTTTTCCTTGGGTTTGAGTAAATTTCCTGCATTTCTCTTGAAATTTCTTTGGGTTCTATGTTTCTTCTCATTCTCATTTCTAGTCGTTCTTGTTTTGCAGGTGTTGAAGGAAGAGTCTTGTTTGGTGTGAAATTCTCCATTTTTACTAGTTTCGGACAGTATTGACCTTTGGAGGTTTTGCTCCACTTCTCAAGCTCTTCATTAACTTTTGTATTTTTACTCTTTTTAGCATTTATGAAGAAATGATTTCTTTGTATGCTTTGTAACATATTGTCATTGGAAATACAGAAGCAGTGGTTTTTGAAGGATAAAGCTTTGGACTTAGTTTTACTACAGAGAGGAAGAAACTTAGTTCTGCAAACAGTTCTCAAGGTTTGCATCAATTACAACTTCATTATCTTTTTGAATTTATAAAATGTTTGAATTAAAAAATCTAGAGTTTGAACTTATGCTTTATGACCAGAAATTTTACAAATTACTGAAATATACCAGTATTTACTGTTGAGCCCTACTTGTTCAATCCCCTTTATTTGAAACCAATATAATTTAAGGAACACCTGGCCCTGACTTGGACAGATTGTCCGTATGGTATTTCGTCGGTGCTTTGTATCCATTAGATATAATCACCATGAAAACTCCTTAAACGTATCTACCACAAATCTTAAGAAAATGTCAAATGTTACACACCATCAATCATGCCAATTATGTGTATGTAGGTGCCAATTATGTGTATGTAGGGTAGGATCTCCAACTGGTGGGTCGCATGTAGGCCCAGTCGTGGACGTGGCACTTTACGTGGGTGGGTGAGACAGCCCATGTGGGACCCAATTATTTCTTCGTTATCACATAATCGTGTTTTTATGTTTGAGTGCAATGCACTCATTCAAACATCTTTAAGGCCAGCTTGCTTGAATTAATAGTGTTAGTTACTTTTCTATTGTTATTTAATAAGTAATTATCCTTTCATCTTGAATTGTTCAATTTTTTTAAACTTTATTGGATGTTAGTTCCAGTGTTCATATCTGTATGTTTATATCTCTATTGTTTACTGTATTTTTAAACATATGAACTAACATATTGACATCTGACCAAGAGACAGATGCTTCAACAAGAATGCCCCTACTGTTTATGATAATTTTGCGATTCTCCAGTTAAGAATATGAAGCTTTTGAATAGTTCCTTGCCTTGGGTGTTTTGTTACTCGCCTGAGCCAGTGCATATTAAGGGCTGACTCTAACAATTGTTCCTTTTACAACATGTCTTTGATCTAGTTTGTTTTCCCACCAATAGATTCTTGCCCCTTTGAATGTATTACTCCCAAACAAAAAGACGTATGGTTAACAAATTAGGTGGAGTTTGAGTTTTACCATGTCCAGACTCATTCCCAAGAGCGTTGGAGCCAGTTTTGAAATGGTTTATCACTGAAATGGCTTAAGCTACTTTCCTGACGAATATACACTATACACTAGGTTAATGTTCTTCGCATTGTTTTTTTTTTTTTTTTTTTTCATTTGATTGTTATGCTGTTTGTAATCCATTTGCCATTGCGTTTTCCATTGTGTTCTACGGATGTGATTTATTTAACTCATTGAAAGCAATAAACCTTCAACATAATCTATAAGGGTGTATCTCCCTAAATACCAATGCTTAAATACAGAAAATAATAGAGGAGATATTTCTTTACCATTCTTTTTTGTTTGTTTGAAGTGAGAAATGTGAATTGAGTTTTTTCTCTGCATTTTTTTCAGGAGAAAAGATGATTGAGCCAAGCTTCATAGATGATTTGGACTTCGATATTGGCTGTGATTTCTTTGATCACATTGACGATTTACTTGACTTTCCAAATGAAGATATCGATGGGGGAGTTCTGGGAGGAGATTGCAATGGCTTCCAAAATATCTGTCCTGCTCCTCAACAAGACATGTTGCCTGGTTCTGACTCTGGTTTCACTGGCAACGGCACCAATAAGTGCTCAGAACTTCCCACGGAGCTCTCTGTTCCAGTAAGTCTTGAGGGCGTAAATTTCTGTCCTTGGTAGTTTTGTAAACTGTTGTTGTTTGTGACGGTGTTTGGTTGACATAGAAAACAAATGACCGAATTTGCTTTAGCTATGCTAACCTCATGAATGGAAACCCATTCATCTCTTAATGTGGAGCAATCAGTTTTCTTAAAATTTTGACAGTTCCTCAAATTTAACACAATTTAGTTGCTTTCTACATCACATTGACATAGGCCAAGTGTCCTGTTCAGATACCAACACATGTAGAATACTCTATTTTTTGATAATTTTAGGAATATGTTTCAGTGTTCTTTCTCTCTTGTCTGATTTTTCTCTTTGATTGGCTATTCACAGCAAGAAGATATTGCTCAGCTCGAGTGGCTGTCGAACTTTGTGGAGGACTCGTTTTCTGCAGGAAGCATCACTCTTGACAATGAAAACCCCAATGACCAGCACTACCAGAATAACAACCAATATCCCACCGTCTCCACCACTGCCACCGCAACCAATAACATAAATGGAAACAACAAAAATTCCCATCGGTTCCGGACCTCTAGCCCTGTCTCCGTTCTGGAGAGCAGCAGCTCCAGCTCTGGAGGAAAGAGCACATTACTAGGCTCTGACACTGTCATTCCCGGGCGTGCCCGTAGCAAGCGCCCACGCCCTGCAATCTTCAATCCGAGGCCCATGCTCCCACTCATTTCTCCTACCTCCTCCGTAACTGATCCAACCCCACAATTCTCGTCAGAATTAGCATCAGAACTAGACAATTTTGCAGAGTCCCATCCCATTAACAAAATGGCGAAACCAGTGGGGTCATCAGAAGAGAAGAAGAAAAAGAAGAAAAAGGCGCCAAGTATGACAGACCATTCTGATTCACCACATCAGCCCATGGCTGTTAGAAAATGTCTTCACTGCGAGATAACCAAGACCCCACAATGGAGAGCAGGTCCATTGGGACCCAAGACCCTTTGCAATGCTTGTGGTGTGCGTTATAAGTCAGGCCGCCTCTTCCCTGAATATCGCCCAGCAGCAAGCCCAACATTCGTTGCATCGCTTCACTCTAATTCTCACAAGAAAGTCCTGGAGATGAGGGTCAATGATGACCACAAGATGGGTGGGACTTTGTCTGCAATGCCACCGTCTCCTGAGTTTCTTCCAAGGAGCAATTACATGATTGACTACATATAAAGAATGGATGAAGAAAAACAGTATGTTTATGTTCTCTTTTTCAGTCTGCTAGTTTGGTTTGTTTGTTTTTTGTACAGAGACGAGGAAAGGGGGGAATAGGAGCTATAGATTGAGCATATTGTAGGTGGTAGAGAAAAGGAAAGATGAGTTTAAAAAAACTGAAAAAAAAAATTGGTAGAGAAAGAGTGGAGGGACAGAGCGAGGGATTAGGTTTAGGGATGCATAGATCCTTGTTGTAGGTCTTGTTTAAGTTTGTGCTTCATGTTGTTCTTCCGTCTGGAATTCTTTTTGCAGTTTATGTGTTGCTAGATGAGATTTTTATTTTATTCCTTCTTACATATCTATTGTGGTTGTTCATGCTCTCTCATTTGCAATTTATCATATGTATTCCTCCTTTTTCCTCAACTTTACAAGATTGGGTCATCTAATTTTAGTGTTAATTGGACTAGGTTCTCATAATTGAAAATGTCTTCAACTAACATTGACAGAAGTGTTGGAAACTGAAGGAGCGTAAACTGATTTGCATGCAACATCTTGTATTCTTGATATTACTCTTCAGTAAATGTACCCTTTCTTGCATGAGCACACACTTCAGATTTGTCATTCAACAATAAGCTTTTTAAACCTGTTTTTTTTCATTTTGGTTTTCCAATTTGTCATTGCTTTTCAGATTCATCGTGCAGCTGTGCTACATGTTTTTGAAGTAGATTGTTATTGCAAGGACTAAATGGGGTGTTTTTTCTCTTTAGGCTTTAAAAGGCTCAAATGTTCTGGACAATTTTCTACAAATATGATTGATGCACTCATTATTAGCTCCATAGATTCAATACACTCTACTCGGAGCATCTCCAATGAGGGTCTCTGAACTCAAGGGGAGAAAAATGATTTTGAGTAGTTTCAGGAACAGCCTCCGATTCAAGATTATGATTATCAAGGCCATTGCATCTCGACGCTAAACTAAATGTGCACTGCACATGCCTATCACCTTGAACCCTAAATGTACTTCAGCAAACTAACATAATGTAGCAATGGAATGGTCATCACAAATGAAAATGCAGCTCATTTTAATCGATACATAAGTAGTGAGGATTGTCCCAAGAATCTGGTTTAGATGGCATTACCACTAGTAACTAAATTTTGCACTCACTAAATAGAGCGGTGTCCATTCATCTCGCATAACTCTCTTTGGGGCACCTTACAAAATAAGAATTCGAGAGATCAATTATACATTGTGTTTTGGTATCACTGGTGAACTTGATGAGTTTGAATCCATTTTCCTATGTACTTGATGCTCAATAAAACATGCAAATTGATCTTACTAAGGTTTGGGCTAGGAATTTGTAAACTATCTGATGTGTCAGTTTCCGTTTTCCTTGACTTTTACCTGCACAACGAACACACACGAGTCCACTATTATGGCGGATAATGGCACTTCGATGCTTAAATCAGACAAGGCTTGATAAATGTGTAATGTTTGTAATTAGGGTTGGGCATTTAAGACCGAAAAACCAAACCGAACCGGGGACTGACCCGGACCGGAACGGTCGGTCCGGTCTTTAAATAATTTTTTTTACCGCCGGTCCGATTTTTAGGCCCGGCCCGAAAATTGCGGTCCGGTCCTCGGTTCTAGCTTTTCAAGACCGTTGGTTACCCGGCCCGGCCCGAAAATTTAAAGAAAAAACTAAATATCCTATTCCCAAAGCCCAACCCAAACTTTACCCTCTAACATCAAAACTCAGCCCAAACTATACCCCCTCTAACATCAAAAGCCTATTCCCCTCCAACATCAAAACCTTTCAAAAGCTATCAATATTTAATTTTGAATAAAAAGCTATCAAAACCTATAAGCTATCAAAACATATCAAAAGCTATGCCACCACTACGTGGAAAACAACCCACTAATTGCAATCAATCACAAACCCCATCTTTTTCTCCTTTCTTACCACCATTTTCATAAAAAAATCAACATTTTTTCAAACAACTCACACCACACACACAAGAGCAGAAGGGTGAGAGACTGAGATCTCCCTCAAGCTACAAGGGTTACACATTCAATAGAGGAGTGTTGGGGGAGGGGAGAAACGGTGAGATATACTCCGTCTGTCTTCGTCTGAAAATGCGAGATCTGCTGTGGTGTGTGTGTGTGTGTGTGTGTGTGTGTGGGGGGGGGGGGGGGGGGGGGGGGGGGGGGGCTGGCTGTCTTCCAGTGGTTGAACCCGTCCTCCCTTCTCATCTTTATGTCCACTTCCTCGCCACTGCACAAACCCGAGAACCGACCTAGACTGACCCGAATTCTCAGTTACCTGGAACCTCGGTTAACTGGTTTCACTGGTCCGGGCTCGGTCCATAGAAATCCAATTTTTAAAATTTCGGTCTGGTCCTCGGTTTTGAAAAATCGGGCCGGTTAACTAGAACTGCCCAACCCAACTTGTAATTGAGTTTTGTACCGTACCTTAGTTCCTCAGCCTTGTGCTATTTTTCTCATGCGAGAGTACTTATCCGGCTATGCCTTTGGTGACCTAGTTTAGGGAAAGATATCTTACTCGAGATCTTTTTCCCTGCTGATTGGGTCAAACCTCTGAAACCTGCCTCAGTGAGCTTTGTGTTATCTGAGTTTTGCAAAAAATTACAAAAAAAAAAAAATCGATCTCTGAAATCCAATTTTAGATCTTAGATCTGAGATCTGATATAACTCAGATCTTTGATTTCAAATCTGATATAACTCAGATCTGAGATCTGTATCTTGAAGCTAGGGAAGGGAGGCGGCCGACAGAGAGATGAAGAGGAGACCACGATGGAGACGACCTTCGAGTGTCCGTGAGAAGGAGACGAAGGGACTACCCTTCGGCCTTCACTGTGAGAGAGAAGGGTGGTCCGTGGTCGTCCCTCCGCCTTCGCTGAGATCAAATTTTCGTTGTCAGATCTAAGATCATTTTTTTTAAGAAGAAGAACGACGCGGCGGAAATGGAGAGAGGCATGTTGCCCATTGGTCTTTGGCCGAGATGGAGAGGAGACCGAGACAGCGCAGAGAAGGAGACGATGGCGGCCAAGAGAAACTTGTTGGTCTTTGGGCGAGGTGGAAAGGAGACCGAGAGAGGTCTTTTTCTCTCTTCACTTCTTCATTTCAACTCTGTGAGAAAAAAATGAAGAGAAGTGAGTGAGAGAGGCATATAGAGTGTTTTTTTTTTTCTTTTGCTTTTAAGTCGAGGGTAATTTTGTAATATCAATACCTAAACAGATATCCGCGGGGCGGATATGGCTAAATCCGTATCTGCCACGATTAATAAACAGATACAAATTAAAAATCCGTATCCGCCCCAAGATTCAAGAACTCTTTACCAAATTTGCTCCAAAAGGGGCGAGTGGGACGGATATCCATGAAAATCTGCCCCACTGCCATCCCTATTTAGCCCGTTGGTGAAGTTAGAAATAATCAAGTTATTCTATAAATAAGAAAAAGAAGTACTAAAAATTGGAAAATTGTATCTAATTGATCGCAAGAGTCTCCTATTCAGTATAGAGGGTCTGGTTCACAAGTACGCCTCTATATTGTTTCCAAAATCATTTAATCTACGGTCGTGAAATTAAATCCAAACTGCACTTTATATAATCCCTCGAATGGTTTGCCCGATTGTTACAATCATCCAAGCCAAACCCTTCTTTTATTTTTTGTTAAAATTGTTCTTAATTATTTTTATCAATAATTGAGCAAGAAGAAACATTTTTTGTGCTTTACTAAAAAGAAGAATATTTTCCAAACAACCGTACAATAATATTATTATTTAAAAAAAAATATATATATATATATTTCAATGCAATCAAGCAGGCCCTTTTGTTTATTAAATTTAACCACAGGCATTTGTTTGGGCCACCACCATCATCTTTGTCTTTAGACTGAGTACGTAACACCCTGGTTCATTTTAGAGGACAGCCTTGTTGAAAGCTTGAGTGAAGAAGCGGCAGTGTCGTACGCAGCAGGCCTCGGCCGTCAACGCGGCGATTACAGAGGCTGCTATTCGCATACGTGTTTACACTTGTCACTTTAAATGTCATCTGGGCCCACATTCTATTGAATGTTTGTTTTGTAGCAAAGTCTAGGGGAGCGAGGGAGAGTACTCTCACCGCACATCCTCCACGAGATACGCATCACCGCACATCTCCAAGATAGTGGGAGGTGGGAGGCCTACCTCGCTCCCTAGAATCAGGGACACTAATTACTTCACGAGTAATTCTTGCTGGTCTGACCCTCGCTGCTTGGTTGTTGCTCGAGAGCAAAAATACACTTTTGCCCCTCTTTTTAAACATATTAATCTCTCCGTCTCTCCCTTTCCCAGGCCAGCTAGAATTGGAGTTACTTCACATCTACAATTCTAGCTGCTACAAGCCAAAAGTCTTGAACCCTTATAGCTGGCCTGATTTTGGCGCCTAACATGGTTTTTTTCCATTTTTTTTTTACATCTTTGTGGTTGTGTTTAAAGAGATAGGGGCAAAAGATGTAAAAAGACCCTTCTCAGGTGGCAAACTCAGGCCGGCTAGAATTTTTGAAAATCTATTGTATTTTAGTTTTAATTTTATAAAAATTAACCCCCGATTTATTTTTTATTTGTTATTTAATTATGTTTGATAAGAGTAATGCTACAGTGTCAGGCTGTATGCTCGGTTACAGTGCTCGGTGCACTGTAGCACCGTAGATTTGCATTAAAATCAGAGTTGACGCTTATCTCGATGCAAATCTATTGTGCTACA
This sequence comes from Berberis vulgaris, assembly GCA_963556465.1. Taxonomy (NCBI): domain Eukaryota; kingdom Viridiplantae; phylum Streptophyta; class Magnoliopsida; order Ranunculales; family Berberidaceae; genus Berberis; species Berberis vulgaris. Next base: position 109,520,297 of record OY747124.1, read on the forward strand.
GTGCACCAGACACTGTAGTCGGGCATCCTAGAATTTTCCGTTTGATAATGGAAAACGAAAAATGTTTAACTTCATATAAAATAAGAAATTTATTAGTGCCAATGGTAGCGTGATTGAATGGTTAAAATTATGGTTATTTAATTTTCATGTCTTAAATTCTATACCCACCCACGATACCCTTGCATTTCAATAGTAATAATAATTAATGATATTAATGAGTGTAATAATGATATTGTTGAACAAATAACATATTAATGATGTCAAAAGTCTATATAATTGATAGGGGGGGACAACCAGAGAGAGAGTGAATGGAAACACAGCAAGCGACAGAGATTCGAAGAAATGACCTTCCAAATGGGCCCAACCCACAAACCCTCCTCACGTCCCATCCCAAGTTTCTATCAAGTACTTCCACGGTGACCACCATAACATTACATTGGAGAATTAACCATGTTTGTTTTACAATTTAACCCTTTCTAACTTTTCAACTCAAATTTGTGTTATTTTTACATTCTCAATAGAGGCAGTAACTGATGATACTTCTGAAAATTTCACGTTAGAGAATCATGAGGCCTTCTATTTTGACTCTCTTAAGGTTCAAAATTATTGATTTTTCATAGGTAAACACATTTTACGAAATAGAAAGGACGCTACGTTAACTGTCACATTAGAATGTGAAAATTAGATTAGATTAGAGAGTCAGATTTGAGTTTTTTGGTTCATGATTAGGAAGAGTTGAGTTGATATAAAGTATTATAAACAAACACGATCCGTTGCTTGTTCTAAATCAAAATGGTCTTCGTTCAAAATAGGCTTAACTCACTTTGAAGGACCATGAAACTTTAGGTAATCGAATTTCTATGGATATGATTGTATTTTTAGTTGATGGTACATCAAATAAGACTCGAATTACGATCGTATACGTGATGAATAGATGGGATTAGACGTTTCAGTTCAGACCTGACTCGCAAAGTCCCAAAAGGCAAGTCCAACCATTAAAGCTCAAAATGGTTATTTAGAACATATCGTAATCAGAGGTCCGAATTCAAGCCCAACAAATATCTCTTAAAAAAGAGAGACGTTACAAATGAGACAAATTCATGACACTAATCACTCCACCAATGACATATTTCAATGAATGGGGAGACTGTTACAAAGAACATCTCCCTCATCAAGCCTTATATGATTAAATCACGCAGAAAATTAATAACAAATTTTATATGAAGTAAAGAGAACATTCGACAAAGGTATGCAATTTTAATGAAGTTATACGTTATCTAAATTGAGTTATCTCCTACAGATTTACTGACTTAAGCATCAGAGTGTCTTCGGCCATGAAAATTTTGATCTTTTGTAATCTAACCCTATTTTACATGTCAGATCTTTGGGATGCCAGATTTGTACGCATCTGATGCTATGAAACGTATTGAGGTGGTAGCTAAAAATTGTTAAGTGGAGACCAGGAGCAAGATAGCCAATTTCTGTATCAGTGATTGGGACAGACAAAAGAGTTGTGGTGGGGATAGAATTCAGGGGGGACCCCACTTTCAGTTCAATTGTTGCTTTTCGTCCTTGCATTGCTTCCTACCAAAATCTCTTGTGGTTTTGTGCCGATTTAATCGCCGAGTTGACTGTCTATAATATCTCGTTTTACTGGGCGAAATTCCCCTAGTATCTTTCTGACTCAAATGGTAAAAAGAGGAGTATTGGTATTTTTGGGGTGCCTTTTATGAGAAACTGATAGTTACCAACCTTTATGTGGAGTAATTCGTAAAAAAAAAATGTGTAATATCGATTTATATGTTTTTTATCAATAAAAATCATTTGTTGGTTAAATTTTCTTGTTCGTGAGCATTACTTTGTTCTTGATGATAAAATAAAATATAAATTTTATCGATAAAACTAAACTTCAGTCAAGAATTCTAAACTTTCAAATTTGCGTACAAACATCAAAAATACACTAACCATCGTCACAAGTTCTATAATATATAACAAATACTATGGTAGGTTATTTATTTAGGATTTTTTATTGTAAATTTTTATAATAGTTGCAGCAAAGATGATTCTTATTGTAAATTTTTTTTATGTAGAGTTTTTGGGTTTGAATGTGTTTTTTTTTAATAATTGCAGCCACTTACATTTTTTATAATTTATTTATTGACGCTTCTAAACGAATAAATTCCATAGTTTCCATTTATTAAAAAAAAAAGTAAGTTGATTTTACATCTTTTAAGTTGATGCAACAAAGTCAAAACATGTGCAATAAAAAAAATTGATACAATCAAATTAAATAGTCAAATGTACGTAACAACCCCCTTTTGTATAGTCCCTAGATAGTGCAAAACTTTGCCTCCATGGTAAGAGTTGGAATTTTACAGGCCATATCCTCTTCTTATTGATAACCTCTGTTCAAAAGCATTTTAAAGACATAAATGATCTCAGTTAATAATTCATCTCACTTTAACCCAATTACTGATCAACAAACACCTAGAATTCCTTGTTTGTGGCCTGTCAATTGTCATGATCTGATCAAAACAAACAACATTTTAATGGCACTACCATTCCATTAATGAATATTTTTTAAGCACTCCATCAAAGAACCCTTATATATATTATAGCTTTCTCTGATAAAAACTGAACCACTGAGGACAGTTATAAATTCTCTTTAAAACTCTCTTACAAAGAAATGTTATAATCAATATAAAAGCAAACAATTCCAAAAATGGTTAAAAACCAGCCTTGGTTTATTCAATAAATATCCTTGTTAAGAGGACCATTTTTTGGAAGACAACCTCAAGACAACTCTTATCTCACCCTCTGTTATGCATATATGGTCTTCATAGAGTCCCTTATTTGTGGGGTTTTGTGTTGTGGAATTGTTGCATTCTAAGTGGTCCAATTGTCGAACAACGAGTTGTTGTCGTAGAGTTGATGGACACTGGTGTTTCTTCTTCAGCCACTCTTATGTTCTTTGAGTTCTTACTGCAAATGGAGATATAATGGCTTAGATAACTTAACTAGCTAGTCTATTTCTGTATGGTTGGAACATCTTGCGTATTATTTGGAACATCTTTGTAAGAAATGGTTGTTTGAAAGGGCTTTCTTTTGGATCTTGTAAGAGTTTTGTGGTTTGAATTGGTTCAAATCATATTGGATGTGTCATTGTTTTTAAGTCCCTGTTTTTTGTTTGGTTGAATTGAAATTGGGTTGTTTGTTGTTTTTAGATTTGTTTGTGTTACATTGAAAACTTATTGTTTGTGAGAAATATCTTGTCAAAGGACCCTAAATGTTTGAAACCATGAACTAGAAGATAGTGTGAGGGGTGGTGTGTACAAGTTGAGAACAAGTTCATTTTCGTATGGTTGACCTATAATTATTTCGTATGGTTGACCTATAATTACTACCATCTGATGTCATTAAAGCCAATTGCAGCCTATGGAGGTAGGAGACTCACAGGTCAAGAACTTTCTTTCCTAAAAATAAGTAATGGTAGTATTAGAAAATAAGAGCAAAGGATGCAAGATTACAGTCTTTTTCTTAAAGTTCTAAAAATCGCTAGATGATAGGAGAATGAGAGCAGGGGACTAGTACCTATAGCTTAGGCGGATTTTTTTTTATATATTATAATTTATAAAAGTTAAGTATAATAACATATAAATTACTTCTAATTCAAATCAAGATAAATATGCAAAATGTATTAAAAAATAGTCTTCAATTTTTTTAAAACTTTTTTTAATAAAAAATTAGAAAAAAAAATTTCTTCAAAAATCCGCCCAAATACACATTAATGGTCATGATGTAATTTCATGTAATTAACTGGAGAAATGCTAGAAACTTCGAAATGGTTTTTAGTGTTTGTATGTAATGAGAATGTTTTTATCTTGTTTGAATGGTTGCATGCAGAGTTGTAGACAAAAGGTTATTGAATGTGAGTTCTTTCTTTTTTCTGTTGGTTAAAAGTGTTGAAGTGATTTCAGTATTTGTGGTAGTAAGGGAAGCAATGATGGTGATAGTGGCCATTGTTGATGAGGTGGTGTTGCTTATTTTGGTAGCAAGGGAGGAAGCTAGTAATGATATGGTGTTTGAAGAAGTGAGATTGTGGTATTCAGGTGTTACTGGTGGGTGGGTTTAGTAATGTTGTTGATCATGAGAAATGGTACAAGCCATGAGGGTGAACATTGTGGCATTATACGCGTATTATTTGATGGTACATTGCTTCTTATATTATTTGATGGTAATGATAACTTATTATTGGATGGTGCATACGCTTTGAATAGTTAGTTTAACTTTTGTAAGCTACCTGAGGAGAAAGCACTGATTAGTGTCTGAGGAGGTGTCCAACATGTGAATGTCAACTCTACTCTTTTTTACATCTTTTCCAATTATACAAAGAGGGGTAGAGTTGTCACTCACATACTGGACACCATACCCAAACACTAACAAGCATAAGGACTAGGCTGAGTGAAATTTTCTAGTTAATTTGATTTTAACTTATCGCGCAAAAAATGAGAATTCAGTTTTTCTTTCATCTTCATAATATAATCCAGACAAAAATAGGGCAATGAATATTGAAATTGTAAACTTAAAGAAAAACACAAGTCGTAAATGTGTACACAACATTATGTATGAAATCCATGCAAATAGATCTCATGAATTGTATAAATCCACTATCCATGTCTTTCGGTGAATATTAGAACTATTTTTCTTTGAAAACCCTTCTAAACTGGAAAAAAATGAGTCAAGATCATCTACGATGTAGCGTACCTCTAGTTCATCGACCGTATCTCCCTTTTATAGTATAGGAGTCTTTGTTCGACTAGGCTTTTGGTGACATAGTTTAGGAAAAGAGCTAGGCCAGCACAAATGCATCAATAATCTCCGATCCTTTGGACCCTACAATGCTAGGCGTTGGGCGATTGGGTGGACCACGGGCAATCGATAATGAATCAAATATTCAATTACTGGTAAGCAAGGTATCTTTTTATACCGATCAAGCAAGGGAGGAAATCAAAGCTACAATTCTCTTATCATTAAATGAAGAGAAAAAAGAATTGCTTTCTTTAGGAGCGTCAAACTGAAACTCTGTATTTCTTTTACATTTACACGAATGAGAAAGACTCGATACTCCTCACGAAAGAAAAAAAAAAATCTTAGTTTTAGTTAGAAAAAATTACTTATTTATCGATCGGTGATGAAGGACTTCGATCTTGCTAAACAACGTTGTTGCTTCATCTATATCTAACATCATCGCGCAACGCTGGCGGGACCTCGCTACTCCTCGACTTCCTTTCCTCCTCGTCTAATTATCTGTTCAGAACCATCTGACTTTCTCTCTACTTCAGGAAGTTTTCAAACTCATACCTTATTTCTCTTTGGTGGAAAAATTATGCTCATAGCCAATAGGGTACTAACTCCGTAGGTAAACTTGTGATATATGGTATCACAAGTCTAGAATTCAACCCTGGAGTTTAATGATTATGAGATTCAATAAAAACTCTGCTCGTCCCTAAAAAAAAAAAAAAAATTCCTTTAGTAAGTTTTTCCAATGAAATACCCCTTGTTTTGACTCCCTTACCCGACCCAACCCAATCTGACCCGACCCGGCTTACTCGTCCACAACTCCACATTAACTATAGTTACTTCACCAGTCCAACCTCGTTTTTCTCATCTCGTCACTCACGAGATTTTCCCCTCAATTTAACCGCGCGAACAGAACACTAACTAACCAGTTTGGTTAGAGAAAAGAAAGAGAGAGACAGAGAGAGTGGTGTGTGTGTGTGTGTGAGAGAGAGAGAGAGAGTGCCTTTGAGATCATCCCAAAAAAGATAAAAGAGTGAGACCTCATTCGGTTTGGAGGTTTGTAAACCCACCAAGTGAGCGATGAAATGCCTCTTTGGACCCTTGTGTCGTCTTTTCTCTTCTAATCTCTTTTAAGCTATTCTCTTCTCTTCTTCAGGTGTTGGTGATCCTTACCGAAGACGAAGAAAGAGTTCAAGAAGTTGAGAGAGATTTTCAAAAGTGGTGTTTGCGTTAGAGATATGAAGTTTCATTGAAGGTAGAGAGGAGAGATTCATGTTTGATGAGTAAATGTGTCTATAGTGATTGCAGAAGCTCAAAAGACAGTTTTTTTTTTGGGTCTCTTTGTTTTGTTTGTTGGGTTATAAATTTGCCTTTTTGAGTGAGAAAGAAAAGCAAGTGGAGATCCTGAGAAATCAAACCAGTGGTTCTTATCAGGGCAAATCGGAGAAGAAGAAAGTTTTTTTTGCTCTCTCTCTTGTTTGGTAAAAGGTAAGAAGAGTTTTGAAATCTTTCTTTTAGTTTGATTGAATAACGACTCTCTGTGTACTTTTTTATTGCAAAGTTTGTAACTTCTTTAGTTCATGATGTTGTTCTTGCCTGAAAGTTTTATTGCTCAAAGTTGGTGATTGGTTTTTTTTTTTTTTTTGTGTGTCTGTGTGTGTTGTGGAACATTTGATTCAGACAAGAGACGGGGAGTTTGTGACACGATTGCATTTTCTGGTTCAAGAAAAGAGAGAGTGATGAGGGAGAAGGAGAAGGAGAAGGAGAAGTGTTTGGATTCACAGCTATGGCATGCGTGTGCAGGAGGGATGGTGCGGATGCCTTCAGTGAATTCGAAAGTGTTTTACTTTCCTCAAGGGCAGGCAGAGCATGCTTATGGTAACGTGGATTTTGGGAAGTCGGAAGCGAAGGAAATTCCCGGGTTTATTCTGTGTAGAGTAGTAGGGGTTAAATTCATGGCGGATCCTGATACGGATGAGGTTTTTGCAAAGATGAGGCTGATTCCGCTGAAGAGAAATGAACTTGGGTATGATGATGATGATGATGATGATGGGGGTTTGAGGAGTAATGGGTCTGAGGTTCAGGAGAAGCCGGTGTCATTTGCGAAGACATTGACTCAGTCGGATGCGAACAATGGTGGGGGGTTTTCGGTTCCAAGGTACTGCGCAGAGACGATCTTTCCGCGGTTGGATTATACTGCTGATCCCCCTGTTCAGAATATTCTTGCTAAGGATGTTCATGGGGAAATTTGGAAATTTAGGCATATTTATAGGGGCACTCCACGGCGCCATTTGTTGACTACAGGATGGAGTACATTTGTGAACCAGAAGAAGCTCATTGCTGGAGATTCAATTGTGTTTATGAGAACTGAAAATGGGGATCTTTGTGTTGGGATCAGGCGTGTGAAGCGCGGGTTTGGTGGTGGTGGACCTGAATCAGCTTCAGGGTGGAATCCGGTGGCAGGAAATTGTGTCTCACCATATGGAGGGCTTTCTGTGTTTTTAAGGGAAGATGAAAATAAGCTTCTCAAAAATGGAAATGGAAATGGAAATGGTGGAAATTCAAACACAGGTGGGAGTACGTGGGGAAGGAGTAAAGTTAATCCTGAATCTGTTATTGAGGCTGCTACTCTCGCTGCTAATGGGCAACCCTTTGAAGTTACTTACTATCCACGAGCAAGCACTCCTGAGTTCTGTGTAAAAGCTTCTTCTGTTGAGGATGCGTTGCGGACCACCTGGCATCCAGGAATGAGGTTCAAAATGGCCTTTGAGACCGAGGACGCATCGCGAATCAGCTGGTTCATGGGAATTATAGCTTCTATTCAGGTTGCTGATCCTCGCTGGCCTAATTCTCCTTGGAGGCTTCTTCAGGTAATCATCATCTCTCCCTGCTAGATTACTACTTGTCTATATCTAGTTGCTTCTTAATGTCATGATTCATGAATTATTTTAGCGCTCCTAGGTTAGACTGTTGTGCTTAATATTTTGCCTTCAGTTTCTATTAAAGCTCAGCTTCTGATTGGGTCATTTGATACTTTTTGTATTCGCGCTACTACATACTTCAGCAACATAAACTACTAATGCCTTTTTAGTTTGTCGTTAGGTGGTTCGTGTGGCTGTATACACAGACATACTTTAATAGAATTGTATAGCTCAATACTCAACTGCCTACTGATATGAAATACGTCATTTTTTTTAGTTTTTTTTGCCGCACATATCAGTTGGATCAATCATCTTAACCATCAAATTTTGGTATTAGTTATTTGCTTATATTTTTAGCAATCTCATGGATTTGCTTTTCCCTAAAAGCAGAATTGTACCTCACTAAATACATTACAAGATGTGTTTGGCTGCTGACCGAAGGGTCAAAACTTTTATAGTTACACTAGTGGGATTGCAAATGCCGTTATATGTTGGAGACAATAAGTTCTGTACCAAGTGAAGTCATTGTTTGCTAACAGAGGTTTTTTGAAAGCTTTTTTCGAGATACCGACAAGGAATTGTTCATCGCCTCGAAGCTGTTTTTAAATAACTGAATTTCACTAACAAGGGTAGCCTACAAACACAGAGTACACATCCATCTGGAGGCCTACCTAGATAGTAGAAGTTGTATTGTGTGGCCAAGTATCTTTGAAATTGTAACAAGGACACTTCATTTCCACATAAAATCTGTTCATGTATTGGGCACTCCCACACTTTTGACACTCAGTTGGATACATTATCATATAGATTTGGAATGTTATATTTATTATACATGTTTCGAGTGTATTATGGCACGATAGTATTTACATAAATAGAAAAGTTGAAGTTTTAACTGAACAGGAAATGATATTGCAATGTATATGAGTATCTCGTCTTTAATGCCTATGTTCGACGCTTGTAGTATTTGTCTATTCAGTTTCATTGGTAATTTGTATCTTTGCTTTGTGATATTTTGGCATATATCACATCTTTCTTCTCAATCCTAACCTGTCTTTACTGGAATATGAGTTGCAGGTGACATGGGACGAGCCTGATTTGCTTCAAAATGTGAAGTGTGTCAGCCCGTGGTTGGTTGAGTTGGTGCCAAACATGCCCCCAGCCATCCATGGGTCACCTTTCTCGCCACCAAGAAAGAAGTTGCGTCCCTCGCATCACCCAGATTTCCCGTTTGACAGTCGATTTCAAATTCCGTCACTCTCGAGCAACCCCCTAGGGGCCAGCAGCCCCATGTGTTGTTTATCAGACAGCACTCCTGCAGGCATACAGGGAGCCAGGCATGCTCAATTTGGTACATCTTTATCAGATCTCCGTCACAACAAACTGCAGACCTTTCTGCTTCAAGCCGGCAGCCGGCAGGTCAATGTTGGTCCACCAGCGAGAATGTCCATTGGCATCACCAGGGGCAACCCCAACAATGATGAGAATGTATCTTGCTTGTTGACTATGGGAAATTCTAACCAAAATTCTAAAAAACCCGAAGACAAAAAGAAGCACCAGTTTGTGCTCTTTGGTCAACCCATACTCACTGAGCAACAGATCTCTCTTACTTGTTCTGGTGGCCCTGTCTCACCAGTTCTTACTGGAAACAGTTCATCCAATGGAAACCCAGAGAAGACCACAAACTTCTCCGATGCTTCTGGATCTGGAATCCATCAGCATGGTCCACCAGAGAATTCTTGTGAATGGTACAAGGATCGCCAGACGACTGAACTTGGTTTGGAGACAGGCCACTGTAAAGTGTTCATGGAGTCGGAGGATGTTGGTAGGACTCTTGATCTGTCAGCCCTTGGATCATACGAAGAACTTTACAGAAAGTTGGCCAACATGTTCAGTATAGAAAGATCAGACATGCTAGGTCGCGTTCTATACTGCGGTGCAGATAATACAGGGAAACACACTGGAGATGAGCCTTTCAGGTAAAGATTCCACACCCCCTCCCCTCCTTATGCTTCCTTCACCCCAGTCGCTTTCTTCAGACTTGGAAATAGTTCAATGCATCCCCAGAATTGTATTATTCTTGAGGTCCTAATATTTCAAAATCTGACATGGATGTTTTGATTTAATCCATTGCAGCGATTTTGTTAAATCAGCAAAGAGGCTGACAATTCTAATGGATTCAGGCAGCGACAACATGGGAAGGTAGACAACGAAAACTATACTGTTTCAATGTAAAGTTGGATTACCAAGTCCTTCAGTGCTGACATTGAGTTGTGGGACAAAACCCTTGTTTGGATCCTAGGTTTGGATAGAGTAAAAGTCGATAATGATAGCTGTTTTTATGCAGTTTCTTAATGAAACAGGAATTAAAACCTTGAACCTTCATATTTTAGTCTGTGTTACAGTTTCATTTGTGTGATTTCTAGTTATAGTCAGAGATTTCCTTCAAATACTCATCCAAAATCTTTTTGCATGATATGGATCACAACGTTGCAGATTGCAGAAAATGGATTAAACTCTTCCAGTAAGACTGGCATGTTAAGAGCCCATTTTGGTTTTGAGACCGAATATTGATCTTAAGCTGTTGTTTGAAGAAAATCGGTTTAGGTCATTGGTTCATTTTACGGGTAGGACTTAGAACTTTGATACAAAGTCGGTATCTTTTATGTCATTAGTTCTTACTATGCTCGTCATTTTCTTTTAGTGTTACTCAAATCATCAGTCTTTAGTCATGTCTTTCACTACGACAATTTAGGCTTTTGTTGTGATACACCTTACGGGATTTTAAACGAAGTGAACACAATCCACATGGGATGTTATGATGTTTCAATATCAGCGATAAATATCGTAGTCTGACTGTAGTTTTGCCTAATTTATGTTTGTCATTCTATTGGGATTAATATATGGATAGAAAGAAAGCTGGTTGCCGATGAGACTGAATAAAACAACAACAGGTTGATATTCGTCACTGGATCTTATTGGATGCTCTTTGCAGTTTGCTATTGTTACATTTTCATTGTCCTCCGTTAAATAAGCTAAACTCAGGGTGTATCTAGACTAGCACATATGTCAATAAAATTATGAAAATTTAGCGACAACTGGATGTTCTTGTTCACCAATAATAGTAGGTTTATACATTTTTTATTCGATACAAGATTATACTATAGTCGACACTCTGTGATCACATGGATTGCGGATCACATTCCAGTTGCGTAGTATTTATTTGGGTTTGAATTTTTCTCATACCATAACAATAAGTAATAGTGATTTGATTAATTTTGTTCGAGGAGATTCAGAAGGTTTATTTAAGGAAGACGATGAATAATCGAAAGTCGCATTTTCTTTTTTAAAAGGAAAAATAAAAATATCATGACCTAAGAGAATATGTTGGTGTGATCTGACCACCAATCGGTCGGTAATGGCCTCAAGCGTGGGGGATAAAATATTTTTCGGGATTATTAAATTATTTATAATATTAATTATCCTATTATTAAATAAACAAATAAATTAGGGTAGAAAGAAATTGGAAGACCGGGAGGGGGAAAAATAAAAGTTTCTTTTTTAATTTGACACTTATTAGTTTATACCTATTAAAGTTTGACACTCGTTTTGAAAACTATTTGAATCTAACTTTCGTTTTATGATGAAACTGTAAAGTCCACATCATTTACTAGTTAAAAATTATTTTCAGACCTTTTTACTCTTACCTTAGGTTAAATCATCTCTTTTTTGTTTTGCAGCCCCACCGCCACCGTTCCCCTTCTTCCTCCTATTTTGTTTATGGCATCTCTCCTTCTCTGTTTTGCATCCATGTCGCCACCCTCCTCTTTTTCTGTTTCGCAGCTCCTTCGCCAAGAAAAGGGTAAAATGGTCCGAAAATTAGTTTTGACTAGTCAATGATGTTGACTTAACGATTCTATTCAAAAAATAAAGGTTAAAACTCATAGTTTTCAAAACGAATGCCAAACTCTAACATGTGTAAGTCAATGAGTTTCAAACTCAAAATAATCCAAAAATAAATAAACAAATACTCCGAAAGTCAAGCACGTGAGTGTGAAATGGTCACGTGAGGCCACGTCAGCCGCTTATGTTGCGCCGCTTGGATGCGCGGGCCATCTCTGTGGGGTTGACTATATCCCCTAACTCCATAAAACATGCCGTCTTTTTCCCACCCCGATAAATCGTCTTCAGTTGTGTTTTTTTTTACTGTCGTCCTTCATTTCATCGCCGAGATTTATTGCTTGATGAGAAATTGAGAAAATATCTTGTCTGGTGTTTTATTGCTTGAGATCCTAATTGACGCGGAGGGCGTAGTACGCCACCTCTGTAAACAAAACAAAACCATGATAGTTTTCAACTTTTCATTTGCGATGTTGGCGGGTCACGTGCCTTGCGGAGCCCCATAAGATAACACAAACCAACTTTGTATGTATGATTAATGTTTTGCTTATGAAGGACTTGTGAACCATAATTAGGAGCGTTTGATGATTTTACCGGAATTATTCTTGTAATATTATCTCAATTTAATGGGGTCGTTTTTTCATTTTCATTTTCATTTTTATTTTTGTTAAAGCTTTAAGCATATTATAAATTATGAACGGCTACATATATCTTGGCCACCTGTTGCTGCCAAGTTACAAGCTTCCATATTGAGGTCTCTACATACATAACAACAGTTCTATGAAAGAAGCAAAATAATCAGCCTCCAAACCCATTCCTTTTGTTTTTGTTATAAATAATGTTTGATAGATGAATTTTGTTAGAGCCTCCGACATTTAAGTTATTGACGTCTACCCTTTTACCCTATAGATCTTTAGGTTCCTCTCGATGATATTTTGGTTAAAGATCGTTGATGATATTGGAGATGCCTTCATAATAAAATGTAATTCTTAATATGGGTGTTCATTGTTTATTGGTGGGAGGTGAACTTTATGATAGAGAGGATACTTGAGGTAGAAGTATGTGCTTTAGGTTAACATATATATATATATATGTATGTATATGTTCACAAAACGCGAACTCGTTGTATGTCCACATTCCAACCTAAGTAGGCTGATGACCATTGTTTTTAACCGAGACCTCTAAGGTGAGAACTAAAAATGCCACTAAATAATTGTTGCATAATGTTTTGTGTGTGCACCGGAAGCACAACCTAGTCAATTAAGATTAGGAGTGCATTGCAAGTAGAAAGGAAGAGAAGGTCCGTACACACCCAAGGGCAAGCCAACCCAAATTCCAACCCCTTATCAAAATTGGTTAATTTGCGTGTATGTTGTCTTCCTTGAATATGGTAGTCGTTTCTCAGGAGGTTTCCTTTCCAAAATCAAACCTTAATTAATTTTTTGTTTTTTGTTTTTTTTTTCCGGACTCGGATTGGGTTTGGTACGGGTCAGATCATGCACCCGACTTGCTTGCAGTTCTTAAACACTCTTACTTCAAACCTGTAAACCTTGGGTTCCACCAAGCTTCCTCATTCCAATTTCTCCGGGCAGAGATTTTGTGTTAACCAAACCTAAACCCTTCTCAGTCAAATGGTCAAAACACCCACTTAAGGTGAGATTACAAGTTACAACAAACAACAAAACACCTTCACAAAACCCTAATTTTCATCATTTTTTTAATTTTCTCCCCTTGTTTTCAGTTCCAACTTCCAACCAAAAAATTAAACAAAATATATATATAAAAAATCCCTCACAAACCCGACATGTTTCTCATCAACCAATTTTGACACATTATTGTCTTTAGTATTTTTAATTGATTCACTTGCTAATTAAATATTGATTAATAATAGTTAATCACATTTTTAGAGATCCAATGCTCATAAAAAATTAACCACATTGCGTTGCACACACGCCAAATGCACGTCATCGACAAGAAGATCCTTAGTTTGACCTTTTCATCGCAATATGATCCGCCACAATACATGGTTTCACTTATCTTGACTAATTAACTCGGGAAATACATATTCTAAGTAGAAACAAACAACTTATTATCAGATTTTCTTAGCTCAAGATTAAGCTAAAATGCAAATAAAACATAGTAGACATCATTCAACAATAGTGAAGTTTTTTTTTTTTTTTTTTTTTTTTTTTTCTTTCGTGTAATGGACCATAAGTATATAACACGCATGCCAATAAGAAACTTTCGTCCTACTTTTTTTTTTTTGGAAAGCGAGCTGGGTTTTTATAGGATCCCATAACCTATTAACAAGGTGCGACCTACCGGTCAACACCATAAGAAAGTAACCATGCCGCCGGCCGATCTCGAACCTAGGACGTGGGGGATAAACCCACACAGCCCTAACCACTCGACCATAACACCATTGGCCTTCCGTCCTACTTATTATCCCTTATATATTTTTATTGAGTTTTTTGGAAAATAAGAAAAGTATTTAATCATTTTTGAAGATCCATTGATATTGTGAAACAATGCATCAAAATTAAGAAGTCCATTTAAGATGCTTAATGGCAAAGCCCCTCTAATTAGGGACATGTTTTTGGAGTACTTCATTTCTCTTTAAGGGATCCTTGATAACATATTAAGGGATGACTCCTTAACCCAAAGTTTCATGCCTTCATCAATACATTCATAAAGGAAAGAAATTTTAATGGTTTTTGGGGACATTGGGAAAGTCAAGAAGGTGTAAAGAATGGTGTTGAAATTGAGCTTAGCTGCATGTGTAACAACAAAATGAAAACAAGATACGAGAATGCCCAAACCATTTGACATAAAAATGCATGTTTTTTAGCACAAGTCAACCTTGAATTCAGCCTTCTAAGTTTCATGATAATTTCCAAGTTTTCTCTTTAGTTTATTTCGATTTGTTATTGATCTCCTTGCACATTCATTACCATTGATTACATGGGATGTGTTTAATAATGTTCTTAAGTAGGGTTTGGATATGAAATGTTTTTGTGATTTGTCCAATATCTTCTTGAGTCGAACTATTAAACCCTAAAAGAGCGAGTCAATTGGGTTGATTATGTCATTTTGGACCTCAAACTGAAATAATTTTTGAAATGACCCTAAACTCAATTACGATAAACTAAATGAATGGACCCCCAAAGTCAAAATTACCTTATTTTTAACTTTGAATTAGGAACACATTCTTATATTTTTTCATGTGATTTGTGATAAATTGTAAGACATAAAAATTGAAATATAAAAAATGTTGCCCAAATGTATGGAAGTTTGGCATCAACAGAAATGAAGATGTGACCAGTTATAGCTTATATGCTTAACTCTTTTTAAGAAGGAATTATGACAATTATGGACTACCAAATTCATTTATTTGATAATGAATGTTCCACATGGCGGTCTATCTTTCTTAGATACCTAAATTGCTTTCTTAGAGTGTTATGTTGTTTGCTATCTTTTGCTTTAAATATAAAATTAGGTCCCAAGTATATATGGTAGGCAAATGCATTAATCAAAAGACAGAATACCAAACCCACAGTTTTGTACATATTGTGTGGGCAACCTAACAAGATAGGAAAAGGGGTTACATTATTTTCACCATCAACATCTTTAGTCACAAAATAATCGAGAAAAAAAAAAAAAAAAACCTATTTCATTTCAACAGATATCATCATGACTTGAAGGACTGAATGTGTTATTTGGTGGTGGGGATGTAGGTATAATTGTACCAAATGGTTTGTTAGAACAAGTGTTTGAGCTCATGTGGAAGTGGAGCACCATTTTACTTGTATTTGACATGCTTGTTAGGTCCACTAGAAAGACATACTTGTATTTAGCCCTGTAAGCCCAATTCATGTCTTTTTCAAAACAAAACAGACCTCATCACCATAACATGGTCCAACCCCTACTCTCTCCTCCATCCACCCCTTTTTTATTGCAACTTTGTAAGAGCTTAGACTGAACTTGAATCAATGTGAAGGACCATATAGTTTTGACTTGATGAATTGCTAAACTTGTGTTAAAATGCTAACCATTCCTATTCATCGACGCCTTGATTAGAACTTGTTACACGAGTTTATAAACTCGATAGTTAGCAATGTATCGTGTAGGTAACCAATTTGATAGAGTGACTCCATTGATTTGACAAAGATCAATCAAATAGTGGGAAGCATCGATGACAGAGTGTCGTGCTGTATTTTCAAAATTGTAATTATTTTGATAAATAATATTAGTAGTTGAATGCATTTGTTGAGATAGTTTTGTCAAAATGATGATAAAATTTATTTTAGTGGTTTGAGTGTATTGGACATCCAAAGGACAAGTTAACATGATAAGAGTATGTTGAAACTTTGTACATATAATGTTCTGGTGGTGGTAGTGGTGGTGGGGGAGGTGTAGGACATGTACTTGTTCCACACTGTAACTACTTGCATGTATGGGGGTCTTTGGACCTGTTTTCATCTTCTTCACTTTTTCTCATCCATTTCTGTTCACAGATATACAGTCATGGCAGAATGTGTAGTTTTCAACTTTGAAACATGTAAATTTTTTGGAAGGCAGGAATAGGGTTAAAGTGAGTCTGATCTTGTTGGTAGAAAGGAAGCAGCAG
The DNA here is from genome assembly GCA_963556465.1 of Berberis vulgaris. Taxonomy (NCBI): domain Eukaryota; kingdom Viridiplantae; phylum Streptophyta; class Magnoliopsida; order Ranunculales; family Berberidaceae; genus Berberis; species Berberis vulgaris. The sequence continues at coordinate 109,536,542 of OY747124.1, forward strand.
TAACAAATACAACAGTTTTGTCAAGTTTATGTTATGTTATTCAAAGGTGAAATATCATCTACATATCCTAAAGTTTGGGTATGTTCCTTTGCTCGCATTTGGCACACCCCAGTTGCGCTGCCCTTCCAAACCCAATGACTGATTTACGAACTTACTAGTCTAACCACCCTTCCAAGCCAATCCCTAATTGAAAAAAAAATATGTCTATACCGTAAGCTTGCATTTGGCGCAACCAAGTTGCACTACGCTTCCAAGGTAATCAATGGAGGATCCAACACCCAGACGAAAGGATTCTAGAGGAGTTCATCAAATCCTTCCCTAAACCTTAAAAATTTGAGGTCACTTGAGCTCTCACACAACAAAACCAAAACCTGTAGATCAGAGATCTGAAACTTGACGCGCAGATCTGCAGTGCACCAAGTAATTAACCTGGGATAAGGCGACTCGGCAGTCATTAACAGGCATGGAGGAGACCCTATACTTAAAACAGCCCGAACAAAAATGCGGTCTGCGGATGCTCTTTGCTAGCAAGTCCAAGAAATCCCCAAGGCATCCAACTTGGGATTGAAAAATGAAGGAAAATTCAAAACGAACTGCTACTGCCTTGGACAACTGAATGTGAACTATGTACACAAAAGATGTCCACAGAACTACATACGGATACCACACAGCATAACTGAAAGACTTAATGTCGACATCACAAAATAGAAGCTTCTCGTCGCACATTGAATCAAAGATTAATAAGTGAGGAGTCCACCCTATTTCAAGGAATACCTACTAAAGATGTTGACTGTTGAATGTGCATAACAATCTATTTAATACTACTAAAATCCTACTAATGCAACTGCCATAACATGAAAAGCAATGCAGGTAATGCACCATGACACGCCATTGCCGAACCGGTTAATCACATTCTGGAGGAAAGGTTTCCATTCAAGAAGTATTTATAACAGAGTTTGGATTTTCAACCAAAGGTTTATCAGTTGCATACATATATTACTTGGTATTTTCTAATCAGACATTGCTTGGTAACTGCACTCCCGCACCATACCCCAACCTGAAACAAGCAAAAATTAAATGTATGTGTATAAACACGTCACAGGAAACTGTTAAAAAAGGAAAGATCCATATTGCACAGAAAAGTAGCCAAACATGGATAAAAGATAAAAGACCTAAAGAATCTGTGTTCTGTTCTGTATTAATGGACGATTAGCTATCAATTGACATTTTTCTTTGAACCTGCATCAAGCAAATTGGGTTCAACTGTCTGTTCTGATGTATATTTCAACATTTTTCTGCGATATGACTGAAATTTCACTCTTTATTCACACAAGCTAATGGAAGTGGAAGGTGATTAATTTATAATACAATATCATGATAAAAGTTTACTGTTAAAATGCTTCATTAATATTCTAACCCATTAAAGGTTGCCATGAACGCTGTACATAGAATTCAACTCGACCTTGAAACAGCTGGTCTGCTAGAAAGTCATCTTATGTGGATACAAAATCCATGGTGTCAAAATTAATAATATGTTTCTCTTGTAATGGCTTTACAACATTAACCTTGTGTACCGCTAGGGCTGCATTTCATCTTTGGAGCTTGACAATGCAACCTGAAATATAGGTTTAAGCTGTCGTATTTGTTCCTCAAAATGATTTTAACCTACCTTATTTGGAGGGTTCAAAGGTGCATCAATTTGGGTTAAATAACCCATATTCTTCTGATCTCTCAATTTCCTCAGAGCTTTCTCACCTTCATTTCTCAAGCATTACCATAAAATGCCCTCTCCAAAATCCCTCAAGCAACCGACTTGTTCTGAGTTTTATGAGTTCCTTGAATCACCAGACAACCCTTATTATACCCTTTCAGTCGAAGCACACCACATGCTTAAGAGGGAGGATAGCTACTCAATTGCGGATTAGTCGAATCCCTATGAGAGTAATGAAGAGAGGACTCGAAACGAAAGTAGCGGAGAGGCTAGTGGATCCACCAATGCATTTCCTTTTAAGGGCCCGTTTGTTTGTATGACTTATAAATGGTGGATCCCTTACAAGGGCTTACAAGTGGTTGCCACTTGTAAACGACACTTATAAGAGGCTTTAAAAACATGTTTGTTTGCATCACTTATAAGTGGTTGGAAGCGACATGTGCATTTGCTTTATGCAATCTTGTAAGAGGGTAGTTTACAATTGTACCCTTATGTAACAAATGAAAAAGAAAACGAATTGTCTAGCATTGTCGTTCAACAAAGAATTGTCTAGGTACCCATCAATTTTTTAGATCACTTTGGTTTAAAATAAGGTTGTGTATTTTTCGTTCAAAGTATCCTTGGTCGGTCTCCATGAGCATGTATTAAGGGACGTTCCTTGATATCCCTCTCATTCATTGTCAAATCTAGACACTACTCTCTTAGCCCTTCATCCATCTTCTACTCCATAATGGAAGTACGGCTTATACAAGTAAAATGCACAAAAGGAAACACCTTGTTGACCATAAATATTATTCACCAAATGTATTATGTAGGAGAAAATTATAGTGGAATGCATACTTTGGTGGAAATCTGCACATGGCTTACAAGAAAAAAGAAAAATGTTTAGATGCTATTTACGTATTAGGGTTTATAACTTTATGATACATCGGGTGGGAATTGTGTGTTCACGTGGGGTATTTTAGTCATCTAAAACTCATGAAAACCTATAAGTGGCTATAAGTACCATTTTAGAAGTGCGCCACTTACAAATGTTATTTGACCGTTGGGTGCAACCAATGGTCCACCACTTAAAAGTGGTTATAAGTAGTCCACCACTTGTAAGTGGTGCAAACAAACACCCCCTAAGTTTGAATTCAGGAATCTGGGCTTGAGCCATGGATGTAACTATCAACCACGAGAAAGAATGCTCACTCCTTTGTTCCTTCAGTTCAAACAAATCTTCAACTTCGAACTAAGTCATCTCAAACTAGAAAGAACACCGGAGAATGACTCGGCCCTCCCCAAGAAGATGAGCAAGTGTTCAAACACAGGAACAATGATGTACATATTCCTCATGATCAAGCCATTCTCAAGCCACCCAAAAACCTATCCAATTCCTAATACTGAATTGATTTGATTGTTGAACCAAGTGAACCTGCCCTTTCTATAGGAATATTGCAACATACTCGTAGTAATACCCATGTTGTTTGTATTGCATCTTAAGCAAATTACAATTTTCATTATCACTCGTGCCAAATCAACAAATGCCACAAACCTCCAATTGCACAAAGCTCATTTCCAAATATTCCCTCTCTCGGTGCTTCTAGGAGAACCATTGACACTAGTAAGTGGTAACAAGGCAACTAAATGTTTAAAAATGGACAACACAAGAATTGATGCATTTGAGTCTTGAAGGGAGGCTAGCCTCCTCACCAACCCAATCCACCCCCTCCTCTCCCAACATCACAAAAAAAAAGGTGATGAAAAACCTAATAATCATGTAATAAGAGAGTGATCAAGCACACCAGTGTGACCCTCTCTTCAACATTTACAACATATTCTTCTAATGTGATCGCTTTCCTATTGCATAACAATAGAAAATAGATCTTCATGCATGTAATGTGTAGCGCTTAAGCCTCAATAATATCAAGTGCAGCCTCGATTTGAGGTGAGCCTCAATAGTTTTTCAAACATTGATATGGGTATCAAACGTACTGACAAACAAGAGAAAGGTAGGCACGCAACAAACCACCCTACCCACATGAATAACATACCCCATTTAGCCCCAATGGCCGGAGAGGATTGCCACCCCACATGAGGCCAAACAACTCTTGAAAAATCTCTTCAGAGATCTCACTTTAAGAAGAGGAGCTTAATTTCCCAACCACCTCACATATCATACCATCGAACATGATAGGGGCCATCATCTTCTCGGAGATTTCTCCCATTTGATCCTCTTACTAAAACTCACCAACCTCAAACCATCCAACCAACATCATCTTTGTGAATTTTAGTATGCACACTTTTCTTTATGTAATCTTATAGTCATTGCTCAATGGAAGACTTCACTTGTTAGTTTTAGACTTTTAGCATACAGACTTTCGCTTTGTTATCGAGCATTTCCAACTAGGTTCCCAAAAAAGCATACAATTGTAGTAATTTATACTATCATGCATGATATGGCACTAAAGGCTATTTTGAGGAGTAAATTTTGCACTTTTGGTTGCTTATCGCAACATCAAAGATCGCTATAAAGATCTCACCATCAATACTTGGTTCCACCAAAATGCGAGCTTCCATCTATCTTTTAAACTTTGAAAAATGATATCATGTGATTTTGTTCCTTAGAGTAGCACAGCTGCACAGGCATGGAATCATTTCCTACCAAGATCACCTTATCCCTGCACTTGACCCTTGACCTAAGCCGTCACATTTCTCCTCAAAATGGCATAACCTAACTTAATTTTGGGGTTCAAAGATGCATGAATTTTGGGTTTAACACGATCACCTTGTCCTTGCACTTGACCCTTGACCCTTGACCTAAGTCACCTTCATTTCTCAAGCATTTACCATAAAAATCCTCACTCCAAAGCCCTTTCATTTTAGCTAATAAAGTAACAAGATTTGGAAATGACCCCTCATTATACCCTTTCAATAGAAGCACAACACGTGCTTCAGAGGAGGAAACCCACTGGATTGCAGAATCAAATTCCTACGAGAGTAATGAAGAAAGGACTCAAAGCAAAAGCTAGAGGGAGACACTAGTCGATCCACCAGTGCATTTTTTAAAGCTAATTTTAGGAATTTAAGCTTGTGACACAGATGTAACTATCAACCCCCCGAAAAAAACCTCGCCTATTTGCTCCTTAAGCTCAACCAAATCTTCAACTTTGAACTAAGTCATCTCAAATTAGACCGAACATCTTATGACGACTCGCCTCTCCACAGGAAGATGGGTGGATGTTCAAACATATGAACAATGATATCCATATTCACCATGATCAAGCCGCTCTTGAGCCACCCCAAGCCTATCCAATTCATGAAAATGAATTGATTTGATTGCTAGACCAAGTGAACTCTATCCCTTTCATAGGAATATTCAAACACACTCGTTGTAATATCCATGTTCTTTGTACTGTGTCTGAAGCAACTTACAAGTCTTCACCAATCACTCAAGCCAAATTAGCAAATGTCACAAACCTCCAATTGCATAAAGCTCAAACCCAAATACTCCCTCTCTTGTCATTTCTAAGAGGTCCATGAACACTAGTAGCAAGCCATCTGAATGTTTAACAGTATTACACGCAAATTGCAGTATTTGGGTTTTTAAAGAGGCGAACTAGCCTCAATGTATCCTCAAGACATAAATCTCAATGGGATGGGGGGATAAAAACCTAAAAATCATGTATTAGGTGAGTGGTCACTAGTGTGATCCTACCTTCAACAGTTCTTACATTTTCATCAAACATCCAGCCATCCCTGCTATTCCCCTCAAACATGAGATTTTCCAATAAGCCCCATTTTCCCATTCTGATTCTCCTCCAAATCACCCAACCCTATGTTCTATTGCTTTCTTTATTGGTCCTTGGCCCTCCCATCTTATTTAGAATAAGAAACCCTTGATGCAATCTTTATCACTACCCCTACCAAACCCAATTTTCCAACTTCCTATTTGAGCTTTTATAAATCAAAACAAATGAACATAGTATTATAGATAGAAAAACAACGCTCATTATCAATCAATCATATAATTCACAAACGCATCAAAGCTAAAACACTATATATCAAACAATTTAAGACATTAAAGTAGTAAGCTAGATCAAAATTGAAGAAGAAATAGAAAGACTACCGAAATGGGTATTAGTTGTAGTAGAGTTCGAGACCCATTCCGTCGTGGATCTCGTAGTCCTTGAGAGTGATGTGATCCTTGTATATGTTGTACCACTTCTGAATCCGTATCTTATCAGCCCTCGTTCCAGTCTGTGCAGCCACCAGCTTCTTCAGGTCTCCGATGGTGTCATCATCGTTGCACTTCACTCGGACCTTCTTCCCCAATCGATCGTTCAACACCACCTCTATCATCTTCTTCTCTCTCTCTCTCTCTCTCTCTTCTTCTCTCTTCTGCTCTCTCTCTTTCTCAACTTATCAAGGTGGTCTTGTTGACCCAACAAAAACCCTTATCTTCCTTGTGGTGGTGATATTATACGGTGGTGGTGACATCGACTATTTGCCACCAAACTTACTCACACCCACATCACCCATTTTTTTATTTCCCACACCATACACTTTCTGTCCCACACCACTCTTCTCTTTCACACCATCCATTAAAAAAAAAACCTAAATCTTACCCCCTCCCAAATTCAAACTTACGGAGAGTTCCCTCCCCCCCCAACTTCTTCTCTTCTCACCGCCACCATTCTAATTCCAACATCTTCTTCTTCTATGATCTTCTTATTTTTATTCTTCTTCTTATTCTCTGCATTTTCTTATCTTATTTCTCTTTTTCTATTCCCTCCCCATGATAGGGCACCCCTCACATATCTTTTCCATTATCTAAATTGAAATTGAAGATGAAGTCAAATAAGCAGAAAATCTGGAACCTTTACAGGATCTCCACCTCGATTTCGTCGTCGCCCATCTCCCTCTTATTCTTCTCATTCCCTTCGCACTCTGTTTTTATTTCACCTTCACGGTGGACCGTGCAAGGATGAGTTCCCCACTCGCACGGGCCACTGGGAAGGCAAAATCATCCGTGACTGAAAAAGTTTTTGTTCGCATGTACCTTTACGAGGGTCAAATTTGTTTGCCCTCATAGCGGTCCGTGCGAGTGAGGAACCCATCCTCGCACGATCCGTCACGAGGGAAAAAAAACAAAGTATGAGAAAAGGAGAAGAAGAAGAAGAGTGAGAGGGGGTGACGGTATGTACGAGAAGAAGAAATAGTGTGGGAGAGGGAGTGGGGCGACGACTTGTGTGAAAAGAAGATAGGGGAACTGAGAGAGAGCGATAGAAGAAGAGATACTGGGAGAGGGAGAGGGATAGGAGAAGAAGAAGATGGAGAATGGGCGACAGTAGTTGTTGTGGCTCTATCTCCTTTATTTCTAGTTGTTGCCGATTGTCTGTCACTGTCCCTTGCAATTGATCGCCCCCTTCCATGCTATTGTTTTTGTTCTTGTTATTGAAAAGAAATGGTGAGAGAATAAGAAAATGAATAGTGGTTTAAATGGGTGGTGTGAGAGAGCAAATGGGTGGTGTGAATGAGAGTAAGTTGTGGTGCAAAATAGTCGCTGCCTTATACAATTACAATCACCAATAAGGAGTTTTATTGATTTTTATTCTTCCTTTTAGTAATAAATGACTTTATAAAAGGTTTTTCAAAATAAGAAAAAAAAAACTTTTATTTGTTTCTGTGGCATTGAGTAAAGCATGTTGATACATGTTAGATCATGTCGAAGGAATTCTACAATGAGATAGAGGAGCATAAGCACGACATGATACTAAAATGCATAAGAAGAAAAAAGGGAGTTTGGAGAAAATGGAAGAATAATGACTACTTAAAAAAATGAGCGTTGCTAGGGGTCGACCACCCATCCTTCGCTCCCTTCCCCTCGACTCCTAGAATTTTCGTAAAAAATTTAAGGAAACTTTGAGTAGGTGAAATAATCGCCTTTAAAATGGTGGTATGTTTTCCTTTTTATATCTTCACACTTGGGGGTGCACTATCTTTCTCATTTTTGTCTCTCACCATGTCACATGCTCATTCACAATCACAACCATAATGAAAATTTCATGATAACACATCTATAAGATGCAAATAGTGTATTTTTACTTATATCTAAACCTTTAAATAGCAAATTAAAGCTATAATGTTTTATTAATGATAACTAGACATTTTATTTTCTATATAATTTGGACTATAATAATTATTACAAATTAATTTCATTGGTAGTCCTCAATCAATTCAGTCACCCAATGAAAGTAAGAATAAAAAATTAATAAGTACTAAATTTTAAATTTATTAAACAATTACTAAGTAACTAAGAATTTCATAGAAAAATTATTTTCTCCAAGTAGCAATTAGCAATAGAATTGTCTTACACACAACATTGTCTACTTGGTAGAATTTGTTTTCCTCACTTTGGAGTATTTGAAAACAAAAATTCTAGATAGTCGGGCCCTAAGTGCGAGATTAGCGCCAAGGAGGCTCTGTGTGTGTGTGTTTGTGTTCGATTGGGGGATTATGAGGATCTCTAGGATGATGGAGGGTATTCAGACTCCCTGACGCAGGCCTGACTCTCTAGACGGACTAATTTTAAAAATGAAACCAATCTTTACTTTAAAAATCTGCAATTCTAATAGCAATTCTCATTACCAAATTCTCTAGTGTAAAAAATAAAATAAAACATTCTAAATTTAAAACACCTTTTTTTAAAAAGTGGTCGCTTTGACAACTTTGCTCTTTAGCCAAAAACGACAATTTTTTCTCGCATTTTCTCGCTTTTGGTTTCACTTCGCTTCTTGCTTTGACTACACTGTATTGCCCAACAACTTTTTTTTCAATGCGCAAGAGTTTACTAGTTTAAAGTTTTTTTGTCCACCAATTGTAGCTCAGTTGGTCGGACATCCACTCTCCTTGTGAGAGGTCGCGGGTTCGAGATTCACCAGTTAGGATTTTGTGAGTTTTCGCCCGATTATTAGGAGCACATTTGCTCCGCCGTTGATAAGCCTTCAGGTATTGAATGCAGCTGCTTAGATGGACTAGACCGGAGCGAAAGCGAGTCTTCATACAAGGTGGAGGCGATGGACCAAAGCAAAAGCAAGTCTCTATATGAAATGGAAGCGACGCCGATATTAAGTGGCAACAATATTGTAGCCTTCGGGCCTAGTTTGGTTAACTCTATAGGGTCAGTCATGTAGCCTTCAGGCATGGATTAATACATAAATAAAAAGGGTCAATGACCCAATTTTAAAAAAAAAACCTTAAATACATATAATATTTTCCAAAATAAAAATGCCTCAACTATAAAACTATGTACCACTTATTTACTTCCATCTAATGTATGATTAGGAAATGACAAAAGTTGAACAAACTTAAACAATTTAGGGTTTTGGGACAAAAGATACAAGATTAAAACAAACTCTGAACAAAGAAGATAGAGTTTGCACTGACTCTAAATAAACCACACCACCTAAAATTTTCAAAAATAACGTGTCAAAGAATTTGGTAGACATGGGCAACACTTTATTTAACCTTTTTTTTTTATATATTTTTTAAAGTTCGAACTTGTGACATGTGATTACATTTGCTACCCCTACCAACTCAACTAATACATCTTTGGCCATTTTTTTAAACTCTAGTGAGTACTTAACCCTATAAAAACAAGCATATCTTCTAACTAACGAGATGACCAACTCAAGCGCTTTCTTTTTCAAATATTATTTTCTTAATCTCTTCATTGATTTTAAAACTCTAGGTCAAAATTTTATTTTTGTTAATATAATTTTAAAGTTTACATTTTCTTTGGCTTATATATACTTTTTCTAAATAACAATATAAATATATAGATGGAGAAGAAACAACACGAGATGTGAAGAATGAAGCAGTAGGACTATGTGGATCATGGAGTAGTAATTGCAAAACACTTTAGGTGGGATTTTAGGATAGGGTGAATTTCAACGTCGAAGAATCGTAACTGATGATACATAAAAAAGGGTCACATTTCTAAGCCTAACACGTGTCATGATGATCTCGAAGAACTACGAACTCAAGCATCGGCCCAACACAGATCTAGCCCAAGCGGATCTAAGCTCGTTCAACTTCAGTCCGTCAAGCGGACTTGGACTCTTACATCATGTTAGGCCCACACTTCTCACATCTATCCACGATACTCATAAGTTCTCTTCAAACAAGTATCTTGAGGATCAACTTCGAACGGGCAACTACAGCTGTTCTTTGCTTCCAACTAGGAAGCAAACACCAGAATATCTTCCACACAGGGAAACTCTCTTCTACGGATTGCTCTTAGATTGGGAATTATCTCCCGCATATCTAGAAGTGCAGAGCTAACAAGGAACTTCCCTTCTACAACACAACTCTTAATTAGAAAGGGATCTCCACGATGACCTGATTAAACCAGGACTCCTTGCACTGTAAATAAGACATGATGTTGGTAAGCTAAGGTGCGTTACAAAATTCATGTTACAGCATTACACCTTCCTCAGATCCCCGTATGACTTTAGCATCGGAGCATCATCGGCCACCCCACGGTAGTCTGTGGCTCACGTGCATTACTTGTGCAGGTCAACAGGAACAGATTCAAAGCAGGAAGCGAAAATCAATTGCATCAGTAACAATGATGTATTAGCTCAATGTATCATATATTTAGATAACTACCAGTGAAAATAAGAATGTGATATGTCGTTGGCGCGATTTGATACTCTCCCTAAAATGTACACCATTGTTTATTCTCATGGCATTTTATATAATGAAGCTCCCAAAAGGATATTGAAAGAGTTGTTTTTGGTGTTAGACAAAATGAAGTTAACTTGTACACTTGATCTAATATTTGTCATTAGATCGAGGATGAAACCTCATAAAACACTCTTAAACTCATCATCATCATTTTTCCTTCCACAAAGCTCCAACCACCAAGGAGGCCACTGCACCACTCTGCATCTCTTATTCCTTCATTTTTTCTATGCATGTTTATTTACTCCTCTAGAGTAGTGGCGGATCGAAAGCGTGTATCCGACTATTTTGCTCAGTTGCACCAACTTTTTGTTGCATCGATAGTTTAGGATGTTTCGACTTTGTTGCGCCAACTTAATGTACACCGACTTATCATTTTTTTTGTAATAATACAAATCATTTGGTACGAAAATTTCTTGTTTATGAGCGTTAATTGGCTATTGAATGAAAGAACAATAGTAACATCATCTATAAATTATAAAACTAAAATTCAGTCACGTATTCGTTAACAATGTGTTCATTAACCATACAAACCAATACGTATTAAAAATAAAAGATATAGATCAATCCATAAATTTCAAAATTGTTGCAACTATTATATCGAATTCCAAAAAATTGCATTCACAACCTTAAAAAATTTGACATCCAAACATTTACATTAAGAATCATGTATGCGAAGTCCCCAATAAACAATATGATTAATGTATTTTATACGTTTTTAACATTAACAAATTTTTGTTGGGTACACCAAGCAATTTTTAAAAGTTAAATCTAAAATATAAATTGGGGGCATCGAGTCAAACAGTCGGGTACACGTAGTAACTCCCTTTAAATATTTTAAATTTGAGTTGTCCAATTAATACGGATTTAGATCAAACAAATAAGATATATTTTTTTTTAAAACATTAAGGGGCATTAGCAATTTAGGTACAAGACAACCATTTTGATTATTCATTTAGGATCCTCTAAATTATTGTTTAGACTTGAGAATGCTACCGAACAAAAAAAAATGTTCTTAATTTGTTTGAGTTGAACACTAGAAATAATATACCAAAGTTTCAGTTTTCTTTTGCATTGTTCTTCAAGATACATGTTTAGGTTCACGTCATTAAATATCTTGATAAACAATCTTTCTGGGTGTTTAAGGACCACCCTTCACCGGCCCGTGTCACTCCCAAGGTGGGCCTTCGCTCGTTTCGTGATTATGAGATAAAAATCCACATTTTAACATTTAATGAGTATCTCGAGGCACACATGTTGTAACCAGGTGAAACTTTTAACTAGGGGTGGGCATCCCATCTCGCAATCTCGATCCATTCCTGATTTTTTTGGATCCTATTGGGATTGATCAATCTCATCACGATCCCGTCACGTCCTGATCTAGAGTGGGATGGGATTGGGATAAAGATTTTCAATTCCGCCCATCCCGAACTAATTTTTTTAATATTTAGTATGAACTATGTAGTATGAAACTATAAAACTATTTATTGACATGACTATTTTATTTATTCTTTTATTTGTTGATATGACTATTTTATTCTCACAAAGCTTCCAAGTGCTAGTCTAAAGGTAATATATATAAGGCTGTTGTGGAGGATAATTTTGCTTCTAAAACATTAGAAATTATATGTAATTTTAAGCAATGACTTTTAGCTTCCAGAAGCCATTAATTTTAGTTAAGTAATGGATTTATCCCTACCCAAAACCTTTAAATCCATCACCATGAAAACTTAAGTAGAGTTGAGTTGTGTGTTTGGTAAATCCAAAATTTTCAATCTTGCATGTTAAATTTTCAATCCAAAATTTAACACATGCTCATCCCATCTCGTCCTGTCTTGAACACGTTTAGGATGGGACGAGGTTGGGATGAGGTTTATCCCGTCCCGATCCTGAACAAACATGATAGGACAGGGATGAGGTCCATCTCCCATCCCGTCCCGTGCCCACCCCTACTTTATACACATTGTTCTAATGTGAATCTTTAATTTTATTTACAATTTCAGTTCAAATCGAGCACAAATGATTTATTTTTAATTTAGTCCATCTGTTAAAGAATAAAAGTCTTAGGTTTCCTATCTCCACAAGGGTAGGTCAGAGTTAACTTTATAAGCTTGTATTCTATTCAATGATATTACATAACAATAGTATTTCAATACAATTCTTTACATGGTATCAGAGTATGGTTCTTAGGTGACCTAAAACTCTGGGAAATCAAGTTATTCTCCGCCTCCGACGACTACCTAGATGCAAGAGGCGGGGAAGGGAAGATAGTAGTAATAGCCTACCTCAATCAATTTAACAAGCAAATAGCCTACCTCAATCAATTCAACAACATCATAACAGACCACATTGCGAACCACAACCTCGTTCGCCACTGCTTCCGCAAAAAACATCATCATCACCAATCATCGTCACCGATCAGTTCATCATCTCCAGCAAAGCTCAAGAGCAAGTCAAAACATCATCAGAAGATCAGAACCATTGCAATCAGAACATCAGTAGTCGATCCGCTCATCGAACGTTGCCATCAAAGCATCTCGTGTTCATCTCTTCTGTCAAAGAACCATTGCAATCCGAACATCATCATCGATGATCATCGCTCCATCACAATCAACATCATCGTCGATCATCATCAGAGCAACACTTTCTCGCCATCACACGCGACAACAACAAAACAAGAACTCCGGGCATTCCAGGCATCATTAGTTGCTGGCATCCCTGGCATCTTCCTAACTCCAAGCATTCCAAGCATACAACCAGCACCAGATCGATTCATAGGGAAGGTTCCTCCAAGAACTCCAAGAGAAGTACGACCATTTCTCATTCCCGCAATTGCACCTGGGCGCAATCCAAGATTTTTCTCTGCCTCGGAATGGATTTCATAGGGAAGCCTCCTCCAAGAACTCCAGGAAAAGTACGACCATCCAATACGATGCACAATCTCTCAACCCATAAATATCATCAATATCAATATCAATCTCAAAACATCATCAATCTCAGAATATCATCAATCTCAGAAAATCATCATCAGACCATCATCAATCGAACATCATCATCATCAACAAAGATCAATCATCATCGTTGAACAATCTTCATCAACCTTGCAATCGAATCATTGAGCAATCTTCATCAATCTTTGCTTCTTTACAATCTCAGAATGTTGCAATCGAACCATTGCAATCGATCCGATCATCATCAACATTGATCATCACTGATTATCAATCATCAACACTGATCAATCGTCATCATCATCAATCATAATCAAGTTGTAAAGGGAGAGGAAGAGGATAAGCAATGACACCTCAACCCCATCTCCAACCAAAGGGAGAGAAAGACAAATCTGATTCAGAAGAGAAACAGGTTGAAGAAACAGTGAAGAGCCAAACAGATGCCGACAAAACTGATATTTTGATTTTTTCACTATTTGCACCCCATTCCTTTACTCAGTACCACAAAAAAGTTCTCAATTCAACAAAGAACAACAACAACGCCTCTCTAGCGCACACGACGGTAGCACCCAGACAGATATAGACCACGCGATCTTTCACTCGTCCTCCCTGTCGCAAGTTCGATCGCACAATGGGAAAGAAACGGAGGGAAAAGAAAGAAATTTGAATCTCTTTCACTCCGCTATTCACACCCACCATCTTTGGTCACTACCAAAATCTGTGTTGACTCGAATTGAGCAATACCAAGACTCAAATTGAGTCATGATTTCTTCATACAAGAATCACTACCAATATATGTGTTGACTCGAATTGAGCAATACCAAGACTCGAATTGAGTCATGATTTATTCGTACAAGAATCATCCAAAATCTGTGTTGACTAGAATTGAGCAATACCAAGACTCAAATTGAGTCATGATTTCTTCATACAGAAATCACTACCAAAATTTGTGTTGACTCGAATTGAATCAGGATTTCTTCATACAGGAATCATCCAAAATCTGTGTTGACTCGAATTGAGCAATACCAAAACTCGAATTGAGTAATGATTTCATCACCAAATAGGACTTCAAAGTTTCTTCCAAGCTGCACATTTTGTCTGCGTCTACATGTCCAGCTTGCGGAAAGATTAGAAGTCTACCTATTAGGAAAGTGTTACAGAATAGGATATATTAGGAAAGTCAGAATAGAATAGAAGTCTTACGTTTCCTATCTCCACAAGGTTAGGTCAGAGTTAAAGCTAAGCTTGTATTCTATTCAATGATATTACATAACAATAATATTTCAATACAATTCTTTACACTATCAAAATATTTTTTGTCAAATATACCACTTTCTAAAACTTCAAACATTAAAAGTTGTTAAGTGGTGTTGTGAAGCAGTACTTAACAAATGCAATTATCCTCCCACCCTCTCCTTACTTATTACTTATAGGAAGCAATAACGACATTAGTAATGGAAATCATCTCATAAGTTATTTCACCATTTTTCAATTGAGGAGTGGATTCATATGATTTTAATTTTAAATTAGTTAGCACTTGTTCATAATATATATATATATATATTATTTATGAAGACCTTAAGAATGTATTAGATACGAGGGAATTCGATCAATTTTGATATTTACTATCAAAGTAAGTAACAATGAAAATATAACGACCCTTTGTTTCCGAGAATAAATTGAAAAGCTAATTATCATATGAAAAACAAGGAAATCATCCAAAATAAAAGAAGAAGAAAAAAACCTTAAATTTAATGCAATTTCACACTTCTAGGCGGTTAAATATTTTTTTTCTTCTTCTTCATCCCGCTAAGATGTTTTATTAAATGTTTCCAAATCGTATCAATATATAGGGTAGCCGATAACTCAGCCACCTAAAAGTAAAATGAATTCCTGGGTTTGCCCTACTATAGAGAGATGTCAAATGAATTTTTTTTAATCCATATGATCAAATATCCAAAACCAAACATATGGATGATACCTTGAAACTGAATTTTTTTTTTAATTACTATTATTAAAGAGGGGGATTCCATCCCTAATAAAATCCCTTACATTGATCCAAACACAACCTACAGAAACTGCCCTTAATTTGTTTCATATCATGTAAGGATAACAAGATAGATGGAAGAGATATGGAAGTAACTATTTAACACACCAATTAACTTAGCATAACATCTTGCCCATTTTCATGACAACCATTAAAAACCTGGCAAAACCACCAAATTCTAAAGAGGGAGATAGATGACATAGATATGCCCAAATATCATAAAGAAATTCAAATTATTTTTTTCAATGCACAACAGTTTACTAGTTTAAAGTCTTTTTATTATATCGACCTTAAATATGTACCAGCTCACTGGTAGAGGTGTGGGAGTTGTATACACATGTCACGGATTCAAACCCGACCGATGGCATACTATGTTTATGGGATCCTTTGAAAACCCAACTCGCTTTCAAATTTTTTTTTTTTGCAAACAATCAACTCTAAAACTACTACCGCTTACTTCCATCTAAAAGTTGAACAAACTTAAACAAACTAGGGGTGTTTGTATTAGGATAAAAGACAGAAAGTGAAACAAACTTTATACAATGACAAACATATTTGAAACTAACTCTAGAAAGAAAGAAAAAAATGCCACCTCAATTTTTCAAAGACATGGGACAACAACACATTTTAACTCAAATGAGTACTTAACCATATAAAAACGAGCATGTTTTCTGACTAACCAGGTGACCAACTTAGACTCTTCTTCTTCTTCTTCAAATACTTTCTTTTCATCAAGGTTCCTTTCAGAGCTCTCCAAAATTTTCTTCTTTGTTTTTGTTGGTATGATTTTCAAGTTGACATCTTTCCCTAGATTGTCCTGACTGATTTTTTTTTTTGATGAAACAGTAAAAGCATGCAGATGGAGAAGAAGCAACACGGGTTTGACAAGAAACAACACGAGGATGCTAAAAATGGCGCATGTGCTAAGGATGGGAACATTGTGAATAATGCGAGTTGTGGTAGCCAGTGCGGAAGTGGAAACCACGGTAATTACGGGTGTGTGAAAAACCGTGGGGCAAAGGGGGAGAAATGTTCTATGTGTACATACATGAAAGAGGGTGAAAAATGTGCTGGAACCTGTGGTGATGATCTCTGTGGGAATGTGATAATAATAGGAGATGGTGAAGGTGGTAGTGCTTGTCGGGTTATTCCTCCTCCATGTTGTAGCGGGTGAGAATGTTTGGGACAGTGAAGTTCAATGTGGGAGAATCATAATAATGTATGTATCAGCTCGATGTAGTTTTTTTTTTTTTTTTTTATGTTGTTGAATAAGTGTCGAGGAAAAGCCTTTTTTGTTAGTGTTGTGTGTTTGTTTAGTTCTTAGAAATCTCTAATAATTGAGGTTTGTATTAAAAAATTAGGGTTGTTTTGCATTTGGGTTCTATAGTTTGTACTAGTTTTGATCTTGAGTGGGTGACTACAAGCATAAGATCCCTTCTCTGTGTTGTGTTATTATTTTCACATGGTGTTGTTTTCTGTAGGCTATGGCACTAGAAGAATATATGAACTATTCACAAAAAATAAAGATTCTCGGAAAAAAAATATTTTCAAGAATTTTTTATTTTCATAATAACTTTTAATATTGTTGTTTGATTGTTTCATGGAAAATAATATTCAGTGATTCAATATTTGTATTGTGGAAGGTGACTGAGTTGATAGTGGTGGCAATGGTGGAGGTGGTGTGATTGACTTCACTATTAAAGTGGTGGTAAGAGCGATGATTGTGATGGTGATAGTGGAAGTGTGGCAGCAGTGAAAGTGGTCGTGATAATGACAACAATGAATATAGTATGGGATGATGGTGGTGGCGGTGGTTGTGGTAGGGAATAAAAATTCTAGAAAGTCAGGCCCCTAGCGCCAGATCAGCGTCAGGGGCTCTGTGTGTTTGTGTTCGATTGGTGGATTATAAGGATTTCTAGGATGATGAAGGGTATTGAGACTCCCTGGCGAGCCTAGCCTGACTCTCTAAACGGACTGGGTAGGGAACTGTAATGGTTGTAACAGTCGTGGTGATAGTGGTGGAGCGATGGTTGTGTTGTTGGTGGTGGTAATAGTTTTGCTATTTCAATGGATTTGTCATGTGGTGCTACAGGTGCTGTGGTTATGACATGGTGGTAGCAGTAATGCGATTGTGGATCGCTGTAAGTGGTGATTGTAAGGGTAGGCTAGTTAGTGGTGATGAATATTGGAAATTTGAAATGATCAAAATAAAGGTCAAGGAAAACCCTGGGGAAAAAATGGGGCTATTGATTTTCATCCCATGAGACTATTTGGAATAAAAATCTACCAAATAATTATAATTTTTTTACACAAAAAATATTTATTCTTTTTCGTGAAACAAACGGAGCTTGAGACCAACTTCAGTAACATTGATTTTAGGGTCAAGGCCCAAGTTCCATTCCCTTACATCTAAACAACACTAAAAATAAAATAAAAATTGTTAGTAACATCGATTTTTAAATATCATTGTAAAAACTTTGAGAGTTATTTGCACACCCCAAAAGTAAAACCATATATATATATATATATATTCATTCTGCCTTGGGGCTATGTCGAAAGAGGGTGAGAGATGTTTTTTGTGTAAAGCCAGAGTGACATTAAAGACTTTGGAATACAAGGAACTGAGTTGGGGAGGGATGAAGTCTGAAGTGCCTTGAAAAAATAACATCATCTCACAACCATATATTTGCTGTCTGAATCCTATGGAATCAGAGCTTTTTTTTTTCGGAAAGCGAGCGAGGTTATTTAGGATCCCCAAACCCGGAAATAAAAAGGTTGTTACATCCGAACATAAGCCTTGCCTATTTTGTCTTCATATACAATGTCCTTCATATCTTGAGCAAAGGAACTAGGAAGAATTTCCAAAAAATCTATGGTTGGGTCTAAGCTAGCCAGTTTATCAGCTAACCGATTAGTCTCTCTGAAAGCATGTATTATTGTGTAGTCGTCTAGGGAGCCAAGCAGCCTCATAATTCGTCTAACAATTTGTCGTAGGTCCCATGCTGTATTCCGCGGTTTAGAAAGATACTGGAGAACACTTGTAGAATCTGTGCAGATGACCAGTTTCCTTAAGTGGTGGATATTAGCCAGCTTTAGGCCGGCCTCCACTCCTTGAAGTTCATGTTTGACGACTGAATGTCCTGTGACCGAGCCAGTGCACGCCGCTCTGACTTCACCATCTGGGTCTCTAATCACTGCCCCGTAGCCACCCTAGTCTCCTCTCAGTGACCCATCAGTGTTCAACTTGTGCCATCCAAAGGGAGGCTTCTCCCATTTGCACACGACTGGATTCTGGACGATATATGTTGCATCCAGGTTCCATCGTCCAAGGAGCTGTCTGTTGGCCGCATTATCCTCCAATATGAGTTCATCCACACTGAGTTTTAGTCGAACATCCTGAAATATGCGTTTCACAAGTTCATTGCCTGCGCATTGTTGGTGCTCATGAATTCTTCTGTTTCTTTCAGTCCAAATGTAACAGACCGTAGCATTAAAGGTGAGCTTTTTAAGTTGTGAACTAAGTCTGGGTCCCTCGAAGTGTTGGCTGCACCACGCAATTTCTTCCTCTCAACTCGATACCTGTCGTGAGTAGCTAAGGTAATGCAACATCCTTGTCCACACATACTGCGAGTAATGACATTCAAAGAAAAGGTGCTTGTCTGTTTCACTTTCCCGATTGCATAATGGACATAGATCTTGTTGAGTTACACCCCACTTCTTTAGTTTGCTTAATGTCTTCAAGGCCTTATGAACAAGCAGCCAGGTTATGAAGTTGTGCCTCGGTATGTTGCCCTTGAACCATACAAGTGAGGACCAGTCCGCTCGACTCTTTCGTTTTCTAATTGCTTCATAGGTGGTTTTGAGTTGAAACTGACCATCATTGCTAGCCGTCCACAGAACTTCATCTGGGTTATGCGCATCAATCTCAACATCATCTAGGTAACTTCCTATCTCAGTAATGCTTGTGGCTACACTTGGCGGTATATCCCAGCTATTGTTCCTCACTATAGCCGAGACTTTTGCATATTTGTGCAACGTGGAGTCGTAGAGAAGTTCGTGAGAAAATTTGTCAATCAGGATTCCTATAAAGGGTGCTAGGGGTCCTTCCAAAACAGAGTTTGTTCCCCATTGCCAATGGAATGTAGAGCTAATTTGGAAGCTTTCACCCTGCATTCCAGAATACGCCTCTAGCACCAGGAAGCATCCCTAGGTGGGTTCATGGTCCAGAAGTTTCTGTGCTTGATCAGATGCTTGTAGATCCACTTGACCCACATTGATTCTCTACGTGTCACAATACTCCATACGTGTTTCATGTTAGCAGCTTCATTCCCAATTTTGATATTTCTGATGCTAAGTCCCCCTTCCTTATACGGATAGCACACAATGTCCCAGCTTACTAGCGGTTTTTTTACTGCAGCATCACCACCTGACCAAAGGAAACTTCTTAGGATGGCATTGATACAAGCAAGCGTTTGCATAGGAAGGCCGTAACATGAGGTCCAGTAGACGTGCATGCTTGCAAGGACAGACTTGATCAAAACTAGTCGCCCTGCATATGTAAGGAATCGGTTCTTCCAAGAGTTAATCTTCTTTTTGATTTTCTCAATAATAGGTAAGCATTGACTGTGGGACAAATAGGACGAGGTCATTGGTAAGCCTAGATACCTTATTGGAAGCTTGCCCACAGAGTATTGAAGTTTCTCCAGGATGCTGGATTGCTCTTCAGTCAAAACGCCTGCCAAGAACACTTGACTTTTTTCGCAGTTCACTGCTAGGCCAGTACATGCTTTAAAGTCTGTTAAGACATCCAGGAGAGATTTTGCTGAGTGTCGATCACCATGGAAGAATGCTATCAAATCATCCGCGAAGCAGAGGTGCGTGATGATGGGATCCTTACATCTATGATGAAGCTGGTAGTGACCCTCCTGCACCTGTTTACAGAGTTGCAAATGGAGCATTTCCATAACTAAGACAAAAAGATATGGTGACATGGGGCAGCCTTGCCTGATGCCTCTTGTAGCTTTAATGTAACCTTTAGGAGACCCGTTCAAACTAATGGAGAATTTAGGAGTCGAGATGCATTCCTTGACCCATTCAACGAACGGGGCAGGAATATTAACATTCCGTAAAATATGCAAAATAGCCTCCCATCTAATCATGTCATAGGCTTTTTTTAAGTCGTAGAGCTATGTCAGATAAGCTTCAATCACTGTTTTAACTTCAAACCAAAAGGTTCAAACTTGTGAGTAGTTTAGTCAATTGTTTAAAAATATTAGTGCCAAAGGTGACCAGGTTGGTTGGTTAAGGCGTTTGTGGTTTAACCTCCGTATAGGAGGCTACATATGGTAGTTTGTTAGTTTTTGAACTCGCCCATATACAAAGCTGTCAGCCTCAAAGCCCACCCATAGATAGTAACTCATCAACCTCAGAGCCCACCCACAAAGAGCCTCAAAACCCGCCCACACAAGACGATTACAATCTTTAATGCAAGTTTACCATTTTACCTTAAACACAAATGTTTTAAATATTTTAAATTTGAGTCAAATAGTCGGGTACACGTAGTAATTCCCTTTAAATATTTTAAATTTTAGTTGACATGGCTATTTTATTTATTCTTTTATTTGTTGATATGACTATTTTATTCTCACAAAGCTTCCATGTGCTAGTCTAAAGGTAATATATAAGGCTGTTGTGGAGGATAATTTGCTTCTAAAACATTAGCAATTATATGTAATTTTAAGCAATGACTTTTAGCTTTTAGAAGCCATTAATTTTAGCTAAGCAATGGATTTATCCCTACCCAAAACCTTTAAATCCATCACCATGAAAACTTAAGTAGAGTTGAGTTGTGTGTTTGGTAAATCCAAAATTTTCAATCTTGCATGTTAAATTTTCAATCAAAAATTTAGTACATGCTCATCCCATCCGTCTCGTCCTGTCCCGAACACGTTTAGGATGGGACGAGGTTGGGATGAGGTCTATCCCGTCCCAATCCCGAACAAACAGGATAGGACAGGGATGAGGTCCATCCCGTCCCGTGCCCACTCCTACTTTTAACACAATGTTCTAATGTGAATCTTTAATTTTATTTACAATTTCAGTTCAAATACAGCACAAATGATTTAATTTTAATTTAGTTCATCTGTTAAAGAATAAAAGTCTTAGGTTTCCTATCTCCGCAATGTTAGGTCAGAGTTAGCTTTATAAGCTTGTATTCTATTCAATGTTATTACATAACAATACTATTTCAATACAATTTTTTACATGGTATCAGAGTATGGTTCTTAGGTGACCTAAAACTCTGGGAAATCAAGTTATTCTCCGCCTCCAACGACTACCTAGATGCAAGAGGCGGGGAAGGGAAGACAGTAGTAATAGCCTACCTCAATCAATTCAACAAGCAAATAGCTTACCTCAATCAATTCAACAACATCGTAACAGACCACATTGCAAGCCATAACCTCGTTCGCCACCGCTTCCGCAAACAACATCATCATCACCAATCATCGTCACCGATCAGTTCATCATCTCCAGCAAAGCTCAAGAGCAAGTCAAAACATCATCAAAAGATCAGAACCATTGCAATCAGAACATCAGTACTCAGTAGTCGATCCGCTCATCGAACGTTGCCATCAGAGCATCTCGTGTTCATCTCTTCTGTCACAAAACCATTGCAATCCGAACATCATCATCATCATCATCAACGATCATCAATCCATCACAATCAACATCACCATCGATCATCATCAGAGCAACACTCTCTCGCCATCACACGCGACAACAGCAAAATAAGAACTCCGGGCATTCCAAGCATCATAAAATGTTGGCATCCCTGGCATCTTCCTAACTCCAAGCATACCACCAGCACCAGATCGATTCATAGGAAAGCTTCCTCCGAGAACTCCAAGAGAAGTACGACCATTTCTCATTCCCGCAGTTGCACCTGGGCGCAATCCAAGATTTTTCTCTGCCTCGGAATGGATTTCATAGGGAAGCCTCCTCCAAGAACTCCAGGAAAAGTACGACCATCCAATACGATGCACAATCTCTCAACCCATAAATATCATCAATATCAATATCAATCTCAAAACATCATCAATCTCAGAACATCATCAATCTCAGAAAATCATCATCAGACCATCATCAATCGAACATCATCATCATCAACAAAGATCAATCATCATCGTTGAACAATCTTCATCATCCTTGCAATCAAATCGTTGAGCAATCTTCATCAATTTTTGCTTCTTTACAATCTCAGAATGTTGCAATCGAACCGATCATCATCAACACTGATCATTATCGATTATCAATCATCACCAACACTGATCAATCGTCATCATCATATCTCGTCATCATCAATCATCATCAAGTTGTAAAGGGAGAGGAAGAGGATAAACAACGACACCTAGACCCCATCTCCAACCAAAGGGAGAGGATGACAAATCTGATTCAGAAGAGAAACAGGTTGAAGAAATAGTGAAGAGCCAAATAGATGCCGACGAAACTGATATTTTGATTTTTTTCACTATTTGCACCCCATTCCTTTACTCAGTACCACAAAAAAGTTCTCAACTCAACAAACAACAGCAGCAACGCCTCTCTGGCGCACACGACAGTAGCACCCAGACAGATATAGACCACGCGATCTTTCACTCGTCCTCCCTGTCACAAGTTCGATCGCACAGCGGGGAAGAAACGAAGAAGAAGAAACGGAGGGAAAAGAAAGAAATTTGAATCTCTTTCACTCCGCTATTCACACCCACCATCTTTGGTCACTACCAAAATCTGTGTTGACTCGAATTGAGCAATACCAAGACTCGAATTGAGTCATGATTTATTCATACAGGAATCACTACCAATATCTGTGTTGACTCGAATTGAGCATCGATTTGAGCAATACCAAGACTCAAATTGAGTTATGATTTCTTCGTACAAGAATCATCCAAAATTTGTGTTGACTCGAATTGAATCAGGATTTCTTCATACAGGAATCATCCAAAATCTGTGTTGACTCGAATTGAGTCATGATTTCTTCATATAGGAATCATCCAAAATTTTTCAGAATTCGACAATCACTTGACTGTAATGATTTCATCACCAAATAAGACTTCAAAGTTTCTTCCAAGCTGCACATTTTGTCTGCGTCTACATGTCCAGCTTGCGGAAAGATTAGAAGTCTATCTATCAGGAAAGTGTTACAGAATATGATATATTAGGAATGTTAGAATAGAATAGAAGTCTTACGTTTCCTATCTCCACAAGGTTAGGTCAGAGTTAAAGCTAAGCTTGTATTCTATTCAATGATATTACATAACAATAATATTTCAATACAATTCTTTACACTATCAAAATATTTTTTGCCTAATATACCACTTTCTAAAACTTCAAACATTAAAAGTTGTTAAGTGGTGTTGTGAAGCAATACTTAACAAATGCAATTATCCTCCCACCCTCTCCTTACTTATTACTTATAGGAAGCAATAACGACATTAGTAATGGAAATCATCTCATAAGTTATTTCACCATTTTTCAATTGAGGAGTGGTTCATATGATTTTAATTTTAAATTAGTTAGCAATTGAGGAGTGGTTCATATGAAGACCTTAAGAATGTATTAGATACGAGGGAATTCGATCAATTTTGATATTTACTATCAAAGTAAGTAACAATGAAAATATAACGATCCTTTGTTTCCGAGAATAAATTGAAAAGCTAATTATCATATGAAAAACAAGGAAATCATCCAAAATAAAAGAAGAAGAAAAAAACCTTAAATTTAATGCAATTTCACACTTCTAGGTGGTTAAATATATATTTTTTCTTCTTCTTCCCGCTAAGATGTTTTATTAAATGTTTCCAAATCGTATCAATATATAGGGTAGCCGATAACTCAGCCACCTAAAAGTAAAATGAATTCCTGGGTCTGCCCTGCTTTAGAGAGATGTCAAATGAATTTTTTTTTAATCCATATGATCAAATATCCAAAACCAAACATATGGATGATAACTTGAAACTGAATTTTTTTTTTTTTAATTACTATTATTAAAGAGGGGGATTCCATCCCTAATAAAATCCTTTACATTGATCCAAACACAACCTACATAAACTGCCCTTAATTTGTTTCATATCATATAAGGATAACAAGATAGATGGAAGAGATATGTAAGTAACTATTTAACACACCAATTAACTTAGCACAACATCTTGCCCATTTTCATGACAACCATTAAAAACCTGGCAAAACCACTAAATTCTAAAGAGGGAGATAGATGACATAGATATGCCCAAATATCATAAAGAAATTCAAATTTTTTTTTTTCAATGCACAACAGTTTACTAGTTTAAAGTCTTTTTACTCTATCGACCTTAAATACAAATAATGCCAATGACGTACCAGGTCACTGGTATAGGTGTGAGAGTTGTATACACGTCACGGATTCAAACCCGACCGATGGCATACTATGTTTATGGGATCCTTTGAAAACCCAACTCGCTTTCAAATTTTTTTTTTGCAAACAATCAACTCTAAAACTACTACCGCTTACTTCCATCTAAAAGTTGAACAAACTTAAACAAACTAGGGGTGTTTGTATTAGGATAAAAGACAGAAAGTGAAACAAACTTTATACATTGTCAAACATATTTGAAACTAACTCTAGAAAGAAAGAAAGAAAAATGGCACCTCAATTTTTCAAAGACATGGGACAACAACACCTTTTAACTCAAATGAGTACTTGACCATATAAAAACGAGCATGTTTTCTGAGTAACCAGGTGACCAACTTAGACTCTTCTTCTTCTTCTTCAAATACTTTCTTTTCATCAAGGTTCTTTTCAGAGCTCTCCAAATTTTTCTTCTTTGTTTTTGTTGGTATGATTTTCAAGTTGACATCTTTCCCTAGATTGTCCTGACTGATTTTTTTGATGAAGCAGTAAAAGCATGCAGATGGAGAAGAAGAATACAAGAATACACTGTGTTATCATGTAATGTCACAAATCGGGACATAAATCCCTCTTTTATTTCAACCTCAACCTCAGAAGTACACAGTGTCTTGCAATATATATGATAATGTAAATACGAATACACTGAAAAATACAAGCTTTCATATTGTCTCCACTTTGAACTTAAATTGTTTGTTCCTATAAACTATTTTGTCTGAATCACTTGCCACAGTAGCAATGAAGTCATCCATGGCTTTAAGTAAGGAACCCTCCACACCTTCATCCTCTCTTGTCGCGTTTGCCATCATGTTTTTGACTTCACATGCCTTCTTCTTCATTTCCTCGGCTTTAAGAGTCCCACCCATCACCAAACCAATCACTCTTGATATCTCCTCATGTTTGATCTCACTAGTAACAGAATTCCCTCTAGCAACCTCAACACACACACGCAATTCCTCCTCTAACATCTTGGAGTTGTAAAACTGTTCTCCTGACAAAGGCCACCCAATGATTGGCACCCCATTGCTCAAGCTCTCCAACGTAGAATTCCAACCACAATGACTCAGAAAACCACAAGTAGACTTGTGTGACAGAATCTCCAGTTGTGGTGCCCATTTATACACTATCAGTCCTCTGTTTCCTTCTTTTATGCGCCCTACAAATCTCTCTGGTAGCCATTCTGATCTGAATTCCTCATTAATGTCGAACCCCACTGGAGGCCGAACCACCCAAATGAAGTTCTTACCACTAGCCTCCAGCCCAAGTGCTAGTTCCACCATTTGTTTCATAGAAATGGTGTTTTGTGAACCAAAGGACACATAGAGAACTGAAGATGGTGGTTTGGTGTCAAGCCATTGGAGACATTCTTCCAAATTGTCTCGTGGGCGCGCTTTCATTGAATCATAAAGAGTAGGAAGAACTGTCCAAATTGGACGATCACCCATTCTTGCTCTGAAGTATTTCAACCCTGTTTGATCTAACTCCTCTATGGTGCTTATTAAGTGTCCATCAGATTTCCACCAAAAACTCACTACAGTTTGAATAACCACTGATAAGTAATCGGTGCCGTCAGCATTGTTGAGAGCGCCAGATAGCTGAGATCGGTGTAGTGTGGAGACTTCGGGAAAGTCGGGCAGAGAGAATTCATCTGAAACTGTTTTATTATGTGGTAGTTGAGTCCACAGAGAATGGTAGATGGCCATACTGTAAGCATTACTGGTAAAGTAGATGGAATGAAATATATTTAACTCATGTGCTACGTCAACAGTCCATCCAAGGAACATGTCAGAAATGATGCATCGAGGAGGTTGGCCTTCTTGTTGTCGTGTGATGTCTTTAATGAGTTGGTTGAAGGAAGGTTTAAGGGTCTGTGTGGCTTCAAGGAGGCGACCCGTCAGATGATAAGGGAGGACATCAGTGCACTCGGAGTGGGGTGGAAGCCCATGATCAGTGCTACAGAAGGGAAGATCAACGAGGTTTATAGAAGAGTTGGGTGGAAGAGAAGAATGAAGTTTTTTTATGTTGAGAGGGGTGTTGACTATGGTGATTTTGTAGGATGTTCTCTGTTCCATGTGGAGAGCTAAAGCTAAGAAGGGGATGAGATGGCCTTGGGCCATAAATGGGAACATAATTATGTGATCTTCTTGAACTTGTTCCATGGAGAAGGATCAAGTCCAACTTCAGAAGATTACTCTCTCCTCTTTTTTTCTGGCTTTTGATACTTCAAATGGGAAGAGAATTGATTGATGAAGATAAGGGTTGTCTAATTGGCGAGGAAACGGGCGAGGGAGGGGGGTGGAACCCTCCATCCCCTCGAGATGTGTGCACTCGCGCATCTCGAGGGAGATGGAGGGTTCCACCCCCCTCCCTCGCCAATTAGAATTCCCCAGATAAGTATAATTAAAGTATGGGGAATTCTAAATGTCGAGGAAATGAGCGAGGAAACCAGCGAGGGGAGTGAGGTGGAGGGAGGGGAACCATTCCCTCCCCTCGGGATGCGTGCAAGAAAATTCAACGCGCGCATCCCGAGGGGAGGGAATGGTTCCCCTCCCTCCACCTCACTCCCCTCGCTGGTTTCCTCGCTCATTTCCTCGCCATCTAGCCTTACGCTTAAAGTATATATACAGTTGTAATGCGTAGGTAAGGTTTTTTTTTTTTTTTATGTAGGTAGATAAGTAGAATTCCCCAATGTGGGAGAATCATAATAATGTATGTATCAGCTCGATGTATGTTTTTTTTTTTTTTTTTTTTTATGTTGTTGAACGAGTGTCTAGGAAAAGCCTTCTTGTTTGTGTTGTGTGTTTGTTTAGTTCTTAGAAATCTCTAATAATTGAGGTTTGTATTAAAAAATTAGGGTTGTTTTGCGTTTGGGTTCTATAATTTGTACTAGTTTTGATCTTGAGTGGGTGACTACAAGCATAAGATCCCTTCTCTGTGTTGTGTTATTATTTTCACATGGTGTTGTTTTCTGTAGGCTATGGCACTAGAAGAATATATGAACTATTCACAAAAAATAAAGATTCTCGGAAAAAAATATTTTCAAGAATTTTTTATTTTCATAATAACTTTTAATATTGTTGTTTGATTGTTTTATGGAAAATAATATTCAGTGATTCAATATTTGTATTGTGGAAGGTGAGTGAGTTGATAGTGGTGGCAATGGTGGAGGTGGTGTGATTGACTTCACTGTTAAAGTGGCGGTAAGATCGATGATTGTGATGGTGATAGTGGAAGTGGCAGCAGTGAAAGTGGTCGTGATAATGACAACAATGATTATAGTGTGGGTTGATGGTGGTGGTGGTGGTTGTAATGGTGGTAGTGGTAGGAAATAAAAAGTCTAGAAAGCCAGGCCCCTAGCGCCAGATCAGCGTCAGGGGCTCTGTGTGTTTGTGTTCGATTGGTGGATTATAAGGATTTCTAGGATGATGGAGGGTATTTAAACTCCCTGGCGAGCCTAGCCTGACTCTCTAAACGGATTGGGTAGGGAACTGTAGTGGTTGTAACAGTCGTGGTGATAGTGGTGGAGCGATGGTTGTGTTGTTGGTGGTGGTAATAGTTTTGCTATTTCAATGGATTTGTCATGTGGTGCTACGGGTGCAGTGGTTATGACATGGTGGTAGCAGTAATGCGATTGTGGATCATTGTAAGTGGTGATTATAAGGGTAAGGCTAGCTAGTTAGTGGTGATGAATATTGGAAATTTGAAATGATCAAAATAAAGGTCAAGGAAAAAATGGGGCTATTGATTTTCATCCCATGAGACTATTTGGAATAAAAATCTACCGAATAATTATAATTTTTTTACACAAAAAATATTTATTCTTTTTCGTGAAACAAACAGATCGAGCTTGAGACCAACTTCAGTAACATTGATTTTAGGGTCAAGGCCCAAGTTCCATTCCCTTACATCTAAACAACACTAAAAATAAAATAAAAATTGTTAGTAACATCGATTTTTAAATATCATTGTAAAAACTTTGAGAGTTATTTGCACACCCCAAAAGTAAAACCATATATATATATATTCTTTCAGCCTTGGGGCTATGTCGAAAGAGGGTGAGAGATGTTTTTTGTGTAAAGCCAGAGTGACATTAAAGACTTTGGAATACAAGGAACTGAGTTGGGGAGGGATGAAGTCTGAAGTGCCTTGAAAAAATAACATCATCTCACAACCATATAAGCTTCAATCACTGTTTTAACTTCAAACCATAAGGTTCAAACTTGTGAGTAGTTTAGTCAATTGTTTAAAAATATTAGTGTCAAAGGTGACCAGGATCAGCCTCAGAGCCCACCTACACAAGAGCCTCAGAACTCGCCCACACAAGACTATTACAATCTTTAATGCGAGTTTACCATTTTACCTTAAACCCAAATAATATTTTCTAAAGTAAAATGCATCAACTCTAAAACTAGGACTTACTTCAATCCATCTAGCGTACGACTAGGAAATGACAAATGGAAAAGAAGCAACAAGGGGTTGACAAGAAACAATATGAGAATGTGAAGAATAGCAGATGTACTATGTACAGGAACATTGTGAACAATGGGGGTTGTGGTGGTAGGCGTGGAAGTGGATGCCATGGAAGTTCTCGGTGTGTGGCAAACATTGGGACAAAAGGGTGAGAGATGTTTTTTGTGTTCATATCCGGAAGAGGGTGGGAAATTTGCTGGTTCCTGTGGTGGTCTTTGTGGGAATATGATAATTATTGGGGTTGGTCGCAGTGGTAAATGTGGGGTTTATCCTCCTCCATGTTCTGCCAACTGCGGTGGTGCCTAGGGAGTATGTATAGGGCGATTGCTGAATGACTATGGAGACTGTGGAGTAGTACTTGCAATAATACTTAAGTGAGCATGTTTGTGGTTTTGTTAACTTGTTACTCATTGCCAATAATGGTGTAATAATAAAAATCGAAAACAAAAAAATCATAAAGGAATACCACTGCTGAGCACAGTCGACAATCCACAAAGAATTGACATACTTTCATCAGGTTCCAACGAAAAGAAAGAAAAAAAAAAAAAAAAAACAAATGTAAGTTGGAGATGCTCTAAAACCCTGTATCTCAGTTCTCCTTTGTTAAAACAATCCCGATGATTTATCACAAGTGGAAGAATTTACAATCTGAAATCATCTACTTAATAAACACAGGCTTTCTGGTGAAGCTAAGCACTAGAAATTCACAGGAAGACTGCTCAAGTAAGCTAAAGTGAAGGGAGAAGTTGATTTGCCAAACATAGAACACCAAGAAGGGAGTTTCTGAAGAACTCTTTCAGCTTTTGCAGTCAATCTGTTTACATCTGTCCTCAATTTCAGTAGCAGATGCTTATCCTCTGTCTTCCTGTCAGTTGACCGCGTAGAGTTTTTCGCCCAGAACAGAGTGATTCCAAACTTAGTAGGAGCATTCTTGCCTCCGGAATACTGAATAATGTGCCATCCATCAACACCCGCCTTCCCACCAACTGAAACTAACTCTTCGGAATTTGCTGCAAACCAGGGAAGTAACGGACATGTCAGTACCCAAATCATGAATGATTGCCACCAAAAATGATATTGAGCTAAGTTGAAACTGAATGGCAGAAGGTCATAAAACAATCAGATTCTTGTGATTAGAAACTAAAATTTTATTTCTAACTTTGACAATACACATTCAAAGCCCAGGCTGTGCAAGGAAACCTTGTTGACATTTATGTCGAACAATGTAAGGAACAAGGCTGGGCCATTCAAATCTTGGATGGCTAAAAGAATCCAGGCTAAATGTAAGGAAAGAGGTCTAGGCAACCAATATCACGAGGTAATGTCTTTATTTGGTCAGACTCGTCAGAGTAATGAACTAAACAACCTTCTCAAGTGACGCTCAGCACGCTGTGTGTCTGTTGGCTGTAGGGAGCATCTTATATTTAGTTTAGTAAGGAAATCTAGCATCAGGTGTTTCAACGGTCCAAAAACGGAAAATTTCACACGTCTGATTAGATGGAAAGAATGAAACATTTGCAAAGAAAAAAAGAAGGGGGGTTATTTTTGTTACCTTCAAACTTGAAGTCTTCAATTTCATTGGTATTGATTGCAAGTGCCCAGCGTTTGGAAACTTTTGTATCAATTGAGACACGAGTCAACCTCTCATCTTTCTTTACATCTTGTTCAACTAGCAGTGTAGGAATTTCTGATTCGTCCCAACCACTTCCTGTGTCATCAGAGCTCCAGCAACCATAGTCAACTGTAAAGGTAACAAAATCAACAACCTTCTCTTTTCCACAAGTAAATCCTTCTTCTTTAACGTGTTCAACCTCCTTCGTCAGTTTTCCAGGAGTGTTAGAATATATTGACACATAAGAAAGAGGGGTTTGGTTTTCATCAGGTCTTCCTGTTGATTCCACAACATGGACAACCTGCAACCATATACTTGCTGTAAGCATCAAGCCGTCAAAAGTTCAATAAAGCTGTTTATTTGAGAACTCCCATTCTTTGTAAAATGTACACAATATAAATGGAAAGTGCTGAGATTTCAGAGTGCAAATTTCAAAAGTTCTGTTCCTAATCTAAGTCAAATCTCTCGTCACGTAAAGTGGCAACCAAGTCGAGCAGTATTGAAAACACATTATATGAAATTTTAAACAAATCAACATGATTTTCGAAGGAAGATTATGAATGTCTAAGGAGAGCAGATACACTTAGTATTTGATGAAAAGTGTCTCCTTTATGACTATAAAACACAAATATGGAGCGTCTTTCATTGAGAATGGCTTAAAAAGTCAAACAAATTGGATGGTCCCAACATTTCCAATACATTTACTTATCTGAAACTGTTGATGCATTTCAACTTTTGTTACCATCCAACTCTGGTCTTCATTGTGGACAGTCTGCCATCAGTGAGATCTTATGTAGTGAAAGAAGTAATTTAAAATGCCAAAGATAACTTACATTTACGTTTCGAGAAACATCTTCAGTAAATGGCGGGATAACACCAGTCGACACTGCAGATAATGCAAGGACAAACAGAGCACAAGTTGCAAATATAATTGGCTTCTTTGCACCTAAAAACACCAAATAAACAAGGAAGTTGAGATGCAATAACTGACACCATTCATATATGATTGATATATAAGAAAATAACAAAAACAAGATGATAATCGAATAAGCGAGACTTTTAGGACTTCAAGGAACAAAGAAAGCAATTTATAATATTGGAACAAGCCACTACAGATTCGATAACCTATTTTCAACATCATCCAAACTTAATTGATTGGACAAGTTCACTGAGGTACTAATTCAAGTCAATAATCTAAAAACTCAACCACATGGTCTACATCTATCTCTTGGTGCTTATGCTGTTTATCAAGGTTTTATAGTTTATGGGTTGCCACTTGGATGCTTCATTGCCAACACAAACAACATGAACCTGGTGCACTTATGCCGCCAATGAGAAATGGTTGGCCACAGCGTTCATTGCCATCTCAGCACTTAACACAGGATCTGCAGGGTCGGGGATAAGAGAATAATATGTTTAATGGGACACGCCTTACTCAAATTTTTATTTTATTTTTTCGATCGAGCACTTTGGGGCCATGTCTACAATTATGACTTCATAATTGTCAATCTGTCCTTGGTAAAGTGTCCTTTTTCTTTTTTTCGTTCTTAAACAAAATTTTCTGGAACTAGTAGAAAGGAGGAAACATAATGGAATCAGTACCTGACAGGTGAACATACGAAAGAAGATAAACCAGTGTGAGACAAACTAGGGAGGCAATAAATATGGAACTCATTACATTTCCCAAACACTCAGGTGTGCCACCAGGATTCCTGCAAAAAATGAAAAAGAAAAAGTTAAAAACATAGAACGAAAATCATAAATCGTCGCGGTTTCATAAACATATTAGGATACTACATCTTTGGGCAATCTGAGATTGATAGGAAAGCTGTTGAAAGAGCACTGGGTCCCAAATAAAACACTGAAGGAGAGATGGAGAATGGACTGACAAGCTAAACTTGATAAGAGGAAGAAAAAAATAACAAACAAATCATCGTTGCCGCCGTCGTCGCCGTCATCATCTGTACCATATAATGCACGGTCTCCTTATGAACAGTGAAATCGTGTGTTTCGTCCTGATATTTGTTATTCCGCTTTTGCCCTTGCTCAAATTAAAAAAAAAAAAAAAAAAAAAAAAATTCCCCTATCCCCTCCCTCTCTTCTCACCTTCCTCTCTCAAACTAAACTCAAACTTTTTCTCCATTTCCTCCTCTCTCCTATCCATCTCTCTGTCCGGCCATGACCACCATCGCCCCACCCCGTTGTTTCCTCTTCCTTTCTTTGTTCGACCATGACCACTACTGCACCCCTTCCCTTTCTAGCTCTTTTTACCTACATAAAACCCACCTCCCCTTTCTCCCACAACATTCTCCAAACTGTTAACAAAAAATTTTGTTCGTGGGTTGCTTCGGTCAGGGAGAAGGGGAATTCGACAACCACGACAACAATGGTGTCTTCACCGAATGACGGTGTCGGAGGGGTTAATTTCGTTGAACACATAGTTTCCAAGATGGATACACTTGTCGGTTTCACAATCAAATATGGTGTTGAGGTATTCTCTTTTTTCAATTTTTATTCGATTTATTTTGATCAACAAATCGCACATTTCCTCCTTAGGATGGATCAATTTGGATGATTCATTTCTGTTTAAATCAGGGTTTTGGATTGAATTGAACAAGGTAAATTTCAATACTTTCTGTGATTCATTTGTGTAAAATTGAGTTTCATTTGGAATTTTATGACAATTTTCGGATTGAAGATGATGAATTCTATAGGTTCTGAGGAAGAATTTCGGAGCTGAAGTTGTCGGCGAGAATTTGAAACAATATTTTTTTTAAATTAGTTTATTGAGAAGAACACCATTTCCAGCAATTGGCGCTTTTTCTTCGATGGGATCCGGAAAGCCTTGTACGCTTACTTGCTTCTCGTGACGTGACTTTCGATTTTGAGTGACTAAACGGACCATAGAAGGGACGAGAGAGCAGTGCTTCCAGTTCCTTAAGAGTATGCCTCTTGGGATTTGAGTTATTTCTCAACACTTTTTGTTGATGTTGATTACTTTCTTCAGAGGCTTTTCCTGCCTATCGACCTCTGCTGCTGCTTTTGACTAAGGAGAGGAAGAAAACGGATTGAGTCAGGACACGATCGATTAAGACAGAAGGGCTAGGGCTATTGACCCATTGACTCACTTATGGCACTTTAAATGGCAAATGGAAAGGTCGAACTTTCTTTCAGAGACTTCCTCTTGGGGAGCAGACCTAAGTCTATTTAGAAGGATACCGGTTATTTCCTCTCTTTTAATGCAACATTGGAACGTTTTCATTCTTCAGGCCCCTGAAAATATTACATGCTAGCTCAGTGGGTCCTGCTGCTGTTCTTATTCCTAGAGTCCTTTTTTCAGCCAAAATGATTAGTGATATTTCTTTTGGTTCTACGTTTTTTATTGGCCAACTCAGGCTCACATTTTCTTCTTTTTTATTTCACTGCATTGTTTTTTTTATGACCAAAATGAAATAATGATTATTCAAGATGGGTTATCAAAATTTTGTTAACGGTTTGGAATGATTATTCAAAGTTGTAGGCCTCAATGAATACTTTGCATGTTCATATCTATAGAGGTTCGGTCATCCATTCAAGCACAGAGTGGGAATAGCTATGGAGTGAATCCACGTATTTAGATAAACCAATCCCTTCCTTAAAAAAGAAATGCAACAAAGCAAAGTTGGAAGCAAATCTGGTTTGGTTTAGGGGATGAGAAGAAAGAAAAGGAGAAAGGCACGCGGAGCGTGCATTGATACACTAGTAATAATAATAATAATTCACTGGATTCTAGCATCTCATCCTCGACAATTACAAAGGTTAAATCTTGGCTTCTTGTGCATGTGGTAACCGTTGCAACTCAATGGACTTTCCGCAATTCAATTTTTTTTCCATTTGAGAGTGTATGCGAATAGGTGATTAAAGACTTCCTCAGAGTGTTGTAGTGGCTTTCATAATCCATAAACAACACTCTTAGAATAATGTTCTTATGTGATTGAACACTAAAACCCCAACATTTTTCTCTAGCATATAAATTTGGTGTAATAAATTGTGAGAATATAGAAAACCTTACCTATCAAGTCGAACAATCATCCCAAACAATGTGCCCGCAAATCGAATAAATGTGCCACCAGAAATTAAAATTGGAACAATCATACCCAGCAGCAAGGTTACACTCTTGAGCGGCTTTGGCGATCGCACTGGAGATAAGGTCGCTTCAATCAAGCCATCTAGGTATACCAGAAATCACAATTAGCTGAAGTCATAACCTTTGAAAATATTTGTCTAATATGTGAAATGAGACAAAGAAATTTTATTTAAAAAACAAAATAAATAAATAAAAGTTGCAATTGCCATGTCAACATGTATTGGACACACGACGCTCGATAGGACACTCCTCTAACACTCCATGCTTAAATCATCAAGTTTTTCACATAGCTTTAGAAGGTTACAATTATATAATGAGTGTGTACTACTGAAATATAGTAAATAGAGATGTCCAACAAAATGAAGTTATTAATTGAAAAGAAAATGATATTTAATATATTGGCATGTCACTGTTTTTCATGGGTTTTCATGGACGTGTCCGACCTGACACCCGCATCTGTTTCATTGTTACTGGCAGTGAATGAGTAATGACAATAATTGGGAAAAAAGTTCACTTACATGCAAAAGCTGGTGAGACCAACCAAAAAAGAGCAATGTAGGAAGATCCAAAATCATAAACAGTTCCCACCATCAAAACAGCAAGCCATTGAACAAAACCAGCTTTATATAGCCACCTTTCAGCCTCCAACTTGATTATATCAGTTTCGATAATAGGCGATCTCATAGGCTGTCGTTTGGAAGAAACGTGCCGCAAATATTTTAAAAGAATGAGATATCCCACGTGTTGACCAGTTAGAGCACCAAGAATAGCAGGTGCAACAAATAAGCCAACAGTTAACCATGGGTTGGCAATGTATGGCACCGGCGCGGAAGAAATAAGTGGTAGAAGAAAGGAAACAGGTACGGATAAGCCAAGTGAAAATATCCACATCAGAAGGACACTTAAACATGACAGTCCCAGTGAGACAGCAGCTGTATAACCACCTACAAACAACGATGCTCCCCATATAAGAAGTGTCTGCATCATCACTGATTTATGAAGCATATTTGCAAGACGTTGACGGTATACAATCATGTGAGTCCCCTGTAAGTTGCAATATGAAAATGGCATTAAAAAACGACATGCAAATGTATTCTTGAGATAAAATTAATGCCCCGAAAAAAAATACTAAAAAAAAATCGAGTTTGACTATAGTAGTTACAGTACCAGAATGTCAAAGAACACGGCCTGGCTGTGACTAATATCTTCACTGCTTTCCTCTGTCTTCTCTTTTGGCAAATAAGGTGAAGAAGCAGTTTGGAGCAGGAAAGCAAGCATATTTTCTCCAAGGTGCTGAAGTGAGCCTGGCTTCAAAAACTTCAAGTTGTCGTTCTGCATTTAGAAGCATTCCAACTTTATACTTGAATCTAAATTAATATCAGAATGAGTGAGGAACTAACTGATTTAATAGAAGGTTTATGAAATTCTCACCAAGTACCTTGAACACTCTAATTTTGATAAGAAGTGAACAATTTTTAGTTGATTTAAATTCAGATTCAAGAGATCAATTTTCAAACCAGGTCAAAGTTTTTGGCCTTACGGAAGAAAGTTATAGAGACAAGGACATCCAGAGGACATTCATTGGGATAATTCACCCACTTCGGAGGGATTGCTTGGACATTGCATCGAGCGTCTACTGGTATATCTCCCCAATAAGGTGTAAAGTAGAATGTTAGACAAACAGGCTGGTCCAAGGGGAATTTCAAAATTTGAGCAGACAAACCTTTGTGTGATATACAGTACCAATATCTGTATATGCAAAATCAAGCCCAGAAAGCCCAGCAACTTCTCTGTAAATTTGAAAATCTGTTGCAGAACTTATTGCTCCAGAACGAAAGAGATCCTGCAAGACAATCATACTCATTTTAATTGGTATTGAAAGAGAAAAAAATAACTTGACAATTTAGAAATTAAAAGTTCATTGAATCTCCCGTCATACAGTTAAAGTAAACCTGCAGTCTTTCAAAGTACAAAAATTCCTACTTCTTAAAGAGATGACAATGATTCAAAAAATCCAGTTTCGGGCCGAGGTAACTATTACAATGTTCCTACCATCCAAGACTTTGACAACTGTTTACTTTTGACTTGCCTATTGGTCAATAAAATGTATGTTTTTTTTTAAACGCGAGCAGGGTTCGAACCTTGGACGATACCATCCACCACAAGTCCTCCCAACAAGCAAGCTCGCTGTCGGCAATCCATGTATGTTTTTGCCCAAAGAAGAATCAGATAGATTAAAAAGAACTACACATATTTGCATTTAAGCACACACAAATTTCCCTTCCATTGGCAATTTAAGGGAGTAGTGTGTTTAGATATATCGCATTTTAGGGATAAACGAATTACAAATAGAAAAGGAGAAGAAAAAAAGAAAGATAAAACATAACTAACCTGCGCAATGATTTGGCCAGATGGATACTTTGCTACCTTTGCGAAGTTTTCAATAGCCCATGGATCAGGACCACTCTGTTCCAATGCATGTTATTCATCAGTGAATTTTCTTTTGATGTAAAAAGGTTAGATGTCAAACTAACTAGTAAAATATGGAGAGAACCAAACTGGGCAAATTTTTCACAATAAAAAAAAAAATGGAAAATAGGACACTGAATTTTTGAAGTCCTTGAGGAATGAAATCGACAAACCTTTACATGGACAATCCTCCATTTATTGTCCAAATGGTGCAACAAGACCATTAAGCAAATGTAAAAGAGTAAGTGCTAGAAATAACCTCACCTGAAATATGCTAGACTTCCCTCCAATACCCATTGCTTCCAAATCAATGGCTGATCGAATGGTATTACTCCATGGATGCTGCAACAGTAAGTTCATATGTCATTCAATAAATATTCAAGATATGCTGCTTTTTCTAGAGATGTACTTAATGCCTAACATTTATATCATCTCTTAATTCATAATGGCTGGATATTTAGTTATTTACAACAAGAATAAACATGATGTCTTAACAATAAATTTTTGAGATCATTAATAAGTGTTTGAGAAACCAGCATTTATTATTTGAAACACTAGATATAAATGGCTTTTCTCAACAGACACACTAACTGATAGAAATTAGGCTTTATCTTAAAATCGATTTGTCAGGAAAGACATGCATTAACATTATTATCAATCTCAATGCTCAAAAAACCTCTCATATCGATGTTCCGACCAGATTGAACACAACAGTGGGTAACTTTAAATCATCAACATTTTTCACATATCTTTTGACCGTCCAAATTATTTGTACAAATTATGAGTAAAGCATGGCAAGATACTCAGATAGACATATGTTAGTACTTAGGATCAGTATTGGTCTACATCCTATAGGGGAAAACGTAACTAACAAAATGAAGTCATTTATACTTTACCATGTGTAGTTTTTTCTTTCTTTTCTGTTTTTTTTTTAATCAGTAAAGCAAATCCATTACTTGAAAACATAAAAATATGGGGAAAGTGAGGTATTTTTTTCTCTTTTTTTTGGTGATACAAACCTGTGTTATAAAGCTATGAGCACCGTTCAGACCCTCCTCCTCCCCAGTATTAAGAAGAAATATAACAGAGTGCTTGAACCCATGGGCCCACTGAGAAATTCCTCGAGCGAGCTCCAACATGACAGCCACACATGAACTGCAATCACCAGCTCCTTCCCTGGAAATCATAGTCACTTTTTACCAACACTAGAAAAAAGGGAGGGGTCAATTATCTCTGTTTTCTTGTTAAAAATAATGCATGTCCATTAAGATTTTATGACCACAACATGCCAAGGATAAAAGAGGCATACGTTGAAAAAACAGTGTCGATATGGGAAGAAACCAGAATCGCATTTTCATCTGCATGATCTACATATTTAGGCAAGATTCTCAAAACCACATGCTTCAAATCTGAATACACGAGTGTTTTCCCCTTGAAGAGGCCACCAACAAGCCGATTTGCCCCAGATTTTGCATGGAAGAGGTCCACTTCAACATCAACCTCCCAGTGAGCTGTTTCCTTGATCTTCGCAGATACTGCCAAAACATACTGGGATAGAAAAATGTCAGAACATAATTCTGAACTTTGGAGTAGGCATAATTTTCACATTCTACATAGTAATATTGGAACAAGAAATCACATGAATTAGCATTTGCCAGCACAAAGGACATATCACCATCCAACATATGCAAATGTTTTTTACAAGAAAAGAATTTCATTCAGATTGATTCACTGTAAAGTCTGACAAAGAAAACATCAATTGATGCATAGACCTGAACTGCATAAATATCAATAGCCATGCGGGATGATGGAGAAGTCAAATGTGCGCAACTGAAAATTGATATGTTGGAATTAAGCAAGTACACAAGGATGAAATAACAATAACATCCCAGGTAGGTAGCCTATCCCAAACCAAACTCTACAAAAAGAAGTTGACTGTGGGAGAAATGTCCTTCCACCACACCAACCCCATTGAGAAGTCATACAACACAAGAGTTTTGCACTAATGGAGTGGAGTCTTCAGAGGTATGATTCCAAAAAACATTATTCCCTATCCCATATCCAAGAGTGATCATCCTCCTACTCCTTAAGAGACTTGGAGCCAACAATGATAGATAAACTAATTGCATTCACCACTTCAATATCATTGAGATGCCACTCATTTCCAGTCCCTCTACAGATTACATTCTCTAGGCGAATTTCCATTTTCGTCAGATACCAATCAAACATGTAACAAGTTGATGATGGTTTTTATGAAATAAATACTTTATAATTGTGAAATACTATTTATCAAAACATGTGTCATATTGTACATTGGAAACCTAAACTTAAGATACACGTATCGTGTATCGTAAGACATGGTGCAAAAATCCATATATAGATACAAAAATATATATGATTTAGTTAAGCCTATA
Organism: Berberis vulgaris; assembly: GCA_963556465.1. Taxonomy (NCBI): domain Eukaryota; kingdom Viridiplantae; phylum Streptophyta; class Magnoliopsida; order Ranunculales; family Berberidaceae; genus Berberis; species Berberis vulgaris. Next base: position 109,576,511 of record OY747124.1, read on the forward strand.
AAACACATAAGGTAACATTCATCAAACAAGGAGGTTCCAAAAACAATTCCATTGATATTTGACTTGTGTAACACATATTAGCAAGCTAATGGTTATCACTTATCATCCATCCATTCATTCATGTCATTTGTACAAGGATAGTACATCCCTACATCATCTTATATCAGTACATCGTAAGATATATGTGTAGTATATATGAATAGACCCAATTCTCCTATTTTACTTAGCATCGATGAGGCTTAGATACGACACATATCGTATATCAATAATATCATATTGATAACTATGAATATTACTGATTAAAATTCAGAAATACTCCAGAGCTACCACTTTTCGCAACAGTTATAACCACATAAAAGAATAAAATTTTGTAATTCAGAATAAATCATGTGTACATTTAATGTTCTCCTCTCTTATACAATCCTACAGCAACATATTAAAATACAAAATGAATATTTTCAACCAAATATATCACTATGAAAGAATCAATAATCCAATTCAAAACATCCAGCTAGAAAATTTTCCATTCCACGAGCACACAATACTAACCTCCACAGCACGGCCAAGTGCATCAGAACCAACAGGATGGGGACCCAAATCAGTCAAGGCCTTGACATGTTCAATAGCCGCATACTCCGAGAACCCCCGCTTCCCCGCATTTTCAACACTAAGAGGCAAGGGCAGTTGCTCATACTGGTAATAGTAAACACCCCAAGCTAAATTCAAAATCACCACAAGCAAAGTGAACCACAACCTCGCCGTTCTCTTCGGCACTTTCCCACCACCCTGGGCATTAGTTTTCTCGTTACTGGTATCTAATTCATCAGTTTTCACAGCCCCTATTGGCTTAGATGTCGATGGTTTCACAGACTTCCGTGGCATTGCATATGATTTATAATAAGATTAAGTGCCTGAACAAGATTGTAAATTTATAGTTAAAAAAAAAAAGACTGAGTTCTAATATAAATAAAACACAATTAAGCAAAAGGGTATGAACAAATCTCTGTGATAACATGAAAAGTTGTAAACTTCACAGGTTTTGATTCTGGGTTTTGATTGAAAACATGAATTAAGTTCAATAGTTCATGAAATTGAAGACAAGAAAATGAACGCAGACAATGAGAGAGATGAACCTGATCAACTTCTGGGGTTGTCGGCTTTCAGTCAAAGAGGGTTTAGAGAGTGAGGAGGGAGAGGGAGCTTGAAGTAGACTTTGGAAACTTTGGTTTGGATCGAATTGAAGGGGGGTGTATTGTATCTGGATTTTGTGGGCAATTTAATAAATTCCATGGATTCTGAAAATCCAAGTGTATTCAATTTGGATTTTAAAAAGTCCACAAAAGTCTAGGGGTATTCAATCAGGATTTTAAAAAGTCTTTCTGAAATCCACAAAGTCTAGAGGTATTCAATATGGATTTCAAAAAGTCCACAAAAGTTTTAGGGTATTCAAATTATCATTCATATTTATGGATTTGGAAAATCATGGATTCTCATGGACTTTGTAGTGTTAAGTATAAATAACAAAGTTCATTAATTTGCCAGCCTTCATATCAAAGATTTCAAAATGAAAAAAAGTCTCTCAAAGTTCTTTCTTATGCCAACCGCGAAGAGGTTGGTTCCCATCCTCTTATTTTCTTGATTCTTTTTCTATCTTTGCATAAGTATTCTCTCCCTCCGGTCTTCATAAAGCAGACTCATCAGTGGACCCCTTTTTCTCTTTATTTCTTCGTATTTCTTTTAAAAAACTGCTCTCTCTCTCATAAAAATAATTTCACCTTTAAATCAAAACCTCTCGTTGGCTTGCTCTGGTTTTTGGATCTTTTAATGGTGTGAAGAGTTTGAAAGAATAAGCAAGCAAGGAAGGAAGGAATCATGGGTTCAAGTGGTTTGAGAAATGGTGGTAGTTCGAAGGGATCGGTGAAGTTAGAGAGACCACTTTTAGTAAATTCGAATGTGAAGTCTTCAAACATCAAGTCCAAGTCCACTTCAACTCAAGCATCCGGTGGAGGAGCTCGTCGAAGTCCCTCTCTTGGAGGCTCACCCGGTGGAATCAAAGACGATGCAGGAGGTTACTCTTACTCTTCCAACATTATTTCCATTTATTTCACTCCCATCTTACTCATTCTAATTGGAGAAATGCAAGATCTGTGTGGAGCTATTCATAAGCTTTTCCATTTATTTTTTGCAAAATTGGGTTTACATTAGGGGTTGGAAATAGAGTAGAGTTTCAACTTTCATGAAGCAAATACATGGATTGGTTCTTCGAACTAAATTTTTTTTTTTCTGGGTTGTTTGAGACTTTATGCTTTTTGTTTGTTTTGATTTGGTCGCTGATATGCACAGTTTTGACTTATGGATGAGTGAAAGTGGATCTATTTTTATCACCTTCAGTGCAATTCAAAATTTTCATTTTGATCTATGAAATTTGATATCTCAACCTTGCAAAAATCTGTAATTTCTGTGGATCCTGAATTTATTTTGAACACATTTGGTAAGATTACAGAGTTGTCGAATAAAGCTTGAGAAAATGACATTAAAAAACTTATACACATTCCTTAGAAATATAAAATCCTTGTTATGTGTACAAATAATCATTGTTTCAGAAGAAAGGGCATTGAATTAATGCATAAAAGTGCAGCAGAAACAGAGATAACATCATCTTTCAAAACAATTAATGACATGAAAGTTAGGACCTTCTCTATGAGAGAAAGATAATACAATCTAATGAAATCTCCGATGAAGCCCTTCAATCACTCAAGTCGCTTGTGCTCGAGCCACCTGGTGTGAACCACAAATTACCTTGTTGTTAAACCATTTAGCACATGTATCTCTCACTTTTGTTAATTATATGCGGACGTTTTTTTGTTTCATCACTATTTATCAACTTCTTTTTTATCTTGCAAATAATTAGAAATCTGTAAAAGTCGTTCATACAAAGTCCGTGGATTTTCATAAATCTCTAGAAAATCTGTAGCAAAAGTCTATGGATTTAAGAAATCAACAGAAGTCCGTGGACAATTTAAAGAGTCTGTGGACAATTTAAAGAGTCCGTGGACTTTTCAAATTATTTATCAATTCCATAAGAATCCATATACAATACACCCCCCGAACAGTGAATCAGAAGACATGGGCAATTAATAAGAGCACCCACTACTTGTGTTAGTACCACCACCTATTAAAATTATAAGACTAATAATTACATGTTCAAGACATAAGAGCACCTACATACTACATAGAGTTCGTTTAACAAGCTCTAACAATGTTAACAAAGGTCGATGGTCAATGGTATACTAACTTATACAAATATACTAACTTAGGTTAATGGTCGAATTGCATACATTTTACAATACAAATTCTTGATAGGTTCAATTTCAATTATTTTTTTTGGTGAATCATATTTTCAAATCTAAAGTTAGTCCTTCACCTTATCTCATAAATATTATATCCAACAAACTTCGACGATTTTCAGTTGGATTTGACAAGAAGAATCACCACCAACTACAGCTTGACAAATATTTGAATACTTAACTGTGTGCTTCTCATTCACGTTGTTCAGAAATATTTGAATACTCTAGCAGCTTCTGCAAGACTTCAATATTGTAATATTATTTATTAATGAATATGCTATTTAACAAAAAAAAAAAAAAACTGTGCATTTCATCCACGTTGTTCAGGTCCTTGATGTGTCTCTAGATATATATTTACATTGCCAAAATGAGAGCAAAAGAAGCAAGCATTTAATATTACAAATAAGAGGTCGCCAGACCCAATGCATAGTAGAGAGCTGTTGAAATTCACCATTTTGGATAAGGTCAATACCCAATATCTCTAATCCAACCACTCCTGACAAATTCAAACCAATCGGTTTATGCAATGTCATCTACAAAAGTCATTTCTAAAATCCTTACAAACCGATTAAAACCTTTCATGGATAATATCATTTCCCCTAACCAAGGTATTTTCCTCAATGGGCGATCAATCACTGACAATGTTAACTTGGCACACGAAGCCTTATTCTAGATGAAACACTGTCGTCGGAAGAAGCAGGGTTGGATGGCTATTAAGATTGACATGGCTAAGGCCTATGATAGAGTTGAATGGCCTTTCCTCCTTGATATACTGAGACAACTCAGCTTTGCTGATAAATGGATCACACTCATTCATCAATGTGTTTCTACTACCTCTCTTAGAGTGTTTCTCAATGATTCACCTTTTCCTCCTATTAAACCAACGAGAGGCATTCGCCAAGGTGACCCTCTCTCACCTTATCTTTTTATTCTGATGGCGGAAGCCCTATCCCATCTCCTGCACAAACTGAGTCAGCCAATAACCTAAAAGGTATTCACCTTAGACGTCATTCGTCGTCCATCAGCCATCACATTTATGCTGATGACCTCATGTTTTCTGTCGAACTTCTCTCGCTGAAGGGCACTCAATCAAAGACACCCTTGCAACATACTATGAGGCTTTGGGACAAGCTGTGAACTATGATAAGACTTCGGTTTACTACAACTCTAATGTGCACCCCAGACATTCCAAGATGATTACTCATATCCTAGAGTCAAAGTTGTACAATCATAAGGACAAGTATATGGGGTCCCTTTGCTACTTTCTAAGAAAAAAGCAAATGACTTTCAGTTCCTTGTAGATAAATCAATAATAAGTTATCCTCATCGAAAGTCAAAGTGTTATCCCAAGCCGGCAGAACTGTTATGATCAAAGCAGGTATTCATTTTATCCCAGTCTACAATGTGCAAACCTTCCTTCTTCCTAGCACGACCACCGCCCAAATTGACAACCTGACTCGTAATTTCTGGTGGAATGGTACGGAAGAGGGAAATGCCAGACACCTCTGTACGTAGGATAAAATAACCATTCCTCGGCATCTTGGTGGACTCAATATTCCATCCGCCAGACAGAAAGATTTGTCTCTCAAAGCCAAATCAATTTGGCATGCAATTGCAAACCCTCAGAATCCTTGCATTGCACAACTAAAAGCTATTTATTTCCAACGAAAAAATATTTTTCAGTTATCCAAGCCTCCCACCACGACATCCTTCGCTTGGAGAGGAAACTTGAAGGCACTTGATAAGATGCGAAGTCACCTTATATGGCAGATCAGATCAGGCAATGAAATTGATCTTTGGAAAGACTGCTGGGTCAAACCAGGATTACTGCTGGCGAACTGTGTCTCACTATAACACCCTATAACTTGCTTAGCAAAGTGAAAGACCTCTGGACTCAGGTCAGTCATAACTTGAGTTGGAACTCTTATCTGATCCTGACACTTTCCAACCCCGATGGCCAGAGACATTCTCAGTATTACCATCCGCCCTACACACGCTCCTGATACTCTGACATGAAAACCTGAGAAAAGGGGGGTGTTTTTGGTCAAAAATGCTACAAAAACTTTTGTCCTTGAGACACTGGAACCATCCACTTCTGACTTAGACAGGAGAGACTTAAAACCCAAGATAGCCAGAGATATTTGGTGCATCAAGGCGCCTTCAACCACAATTCTCTTGCTTTGAAAAGTGTCCCAAGACATCTTACCTACAATGACCAAATTGAGCCACACCCATATGCCCATTGAGGACTGTTGTATTTTTTTGTCATAGTTATAAGGAAGATGTAGTACACATTTTTTTTATTTGCCCTGTGATTAAGAGGCTTTGACTACTTTCTCCTCTACCCATTAATTGGAGTCCGACAAGTATCCCTAGTCCAACCGCTACAACTTTTCTCAAGTTTCTCTAGGACTCGATAGCCGACATGGCGCACTTAAGGGAAGAACTACTTGCTCAATTTACCGTGGTCATCCCACAGATTTGGCTAACCAGAAATAATTGTATTTTCAACAATGTAAAATTATTTATCCCTAGTTTCACCAGATCAACCAATCACACTTGGTCGAAATGGAGGAAACAATGGTTTCAGCCTCCCAGGCACAACCTGATCCTAGAGGACCCAAAATCCCTCCATCAAGTTTTGGAAAACGCCATAGCGGCCAAACCACCAACCCTTGTCCCCCACAACCACAACATATCTACCTCATAATCTCATTTTCCTTCACTTTCTCAAACTGAACCTCAACGATCCAGAATCCTTAATATCATTATTCATAAGCAAATTCTGGTAGTCAACACACACAGAATCAACTCTCTAGTTAGAGACGCCAGACCCTCCACGGCCTCCCTATCCCTTGATATGATTGTGATTTCTTATGATGCATGTTTTTTTGCTTCATCTCAACATGCAGCTTTTGGAGTTATGACAGTTGATGATTTTGGTGAGGTGCGTGTTACCTTGGGGGACACGATTCCCAGTCGAGTCACAGATAGTACCATGGCCGAATGTTTTGCAGCAAAAGCCGCTCTCTTACTATTACAAGTTACAAGCAATGCAGTGATCAACATGGATGATCTTAGAGAATTTCGGTGCTTTACTATCTATTTTGCATGTCAATTTGGAAGATGAGCAGACAGACATACAATGGATGTGGCATCTGATAGCATGTAGTGTTTAGACTCTTCTTTCAAATTTGCCTAACGGGTTTGTAAATATTCATACCTACTGTCGCAAACACGATTTTCTGGTCTCCAGATCCGTCAACAAGCTCATGTGAAGGATGTTAGTCACCACATGCACACTGCGGTTTTCACTCACAATTTTTGTTTAGTTTTCAATTCCATGTTTACTATTTATATGAAGAGGTTTAAATGGGAATATATTTTTATTTTACTTTTACTTTTAACTACAATGGTTACCAGTGGTTGTAGGCTGCTGTTGGATTGAATGGGGTTGCAGTGGCTAATGGAGACGGTTTATTTAGGATCCCTAAACCTTTGAAGATTAGCGAAGATTACATTCTTGAGTACATTTTTCCTATAGCAACTTCATATACAATACAATCCCTGAATCCTTGTGGGGCAGAAGATGAATTCTAGGGATTGGACTTCAACGGGTTCACCTGAGAGATTGATAATATTTGAATTGCGAGCTGCAATACAGTAATAAGTATGAATGCAGTAAAAGATTTCTATTTGTCAAGACGCTTCAAATCTGAAGGCTCCCTGTTGAGTAACCTGCAATGAGTAGTTGTCAGGATCAAGGTTCTCCTTATCTATGCAAAACACATCTGCATGCTGCTTTTCTACGAGTGCTAAGCCTAAATACAAGAGACAAAATTTGTTCTTACTACATCAAGCCTCAAAATTTTCAGTGGAGACGTAACTCGGAGAAGGTTATGAATCAGCCCAACATGAACTTGTGATGGAATCCCCAAACTACATGTTGCCACAATAACCAGGGAATCGGTAAACTGGTAAAGTGTATATGACAATTGCGGTAAAAAGAAGAAAACGCTAAAACATTAGATTATAAAATGTCGACATTTAGCTTATATTGATGAAGAAATTAGCATATTTGTTCATGGAGACCAGAACAGCCCTCTCAGCAAATCAAATAAATATTAAAACTATTAACCAGAAGAATTTGACATGAAAAATAAAAATAATAAAATGTTAAATAAACAGTAACGCTAAAAAATAACCATGGTAAGACCTACCATTCAATCCCCACTTGGGCTGATACTGTACATGTACATTCTGCTGAAATCAAACTTTGCCAGCAGAGAGGGACTGGAATCAATTCTCTGATCGAACAAACAGAAAGGATTTTTCGAGCCTTTTACTCCTGAACGACACCAACTTCCTGTTCAACCCTCCAATAATTTGCATCATTGAACTCCAACATCTCTGCACCGTCTCTGTCAGACTGCTCCTTTTCTGGTGACTTGGGTGTGAGGTTCCTCTTCAGAGGCCCAGCTTCCCCAACTATACCCTCTTTCAGGGCCTGTTCCATTGCCCTCTCCGTACCCTCTAACTCCACACCGACAAATTCAACGTCTTCTTCAAACAATGAGGGCATTGTAGCTCTATGACTTGCTTCAGCCTCCTCTTTGCTCGACTCCATAGGAGTTGTACCATTCGGCAATTTGACCTCAGCAGATTCCGAAGTCTCCATTGAATTTGACATATCAACATCAGGTTTATCAATGTCATTGAATGGATTCGCATCTGACCTACCAACCTGCAAATCAGATGACTCGCGCCATCCCACCCATTCAGGTAAAGGTCGGTCACCAGTAATATCTTTGTTGTTATCATCTCTCCCAGTTATGGGATCATTGATGTTCATTCCATCTGACACACTGGGACTCAATCCTGATACTCCATTCATAGAAGACGAGGTATCCACCAATTCCTCATCTTCCCCAACCATAACTTCATCGTCACTACTGCTACTCCCACCGTTAGTTGTTCCATTCAACTTGATATCGTCCAGTTTCTCAGAGGGAGAAGTGCTTAGAGGACCATTATGGATTCTGTCGTCTTGGAACGCAAACCAGTTGGAATTTGAGAACAAGCTGCTGCAACAAAAAACATATAAAGTTTATCAAGAATTACTGAATTAGAATCTGTGAACAAGTTGTCAGTTTGATTCTCGCCCAACCAACCACCAGAGCAGCTTCTACTATCCAAAATGATAGTATTGAAACTAAAGTTCATCCACGTCCTTAACTATAAGGTAGATGGCAGTCTAACACTAGGCAATAGGCACATTCCTCCCAACTAGAGATGCAACTATATATCTACTAGAGATGCAACTATATATTTAACACATGTAATGCATACCTATCCTGGTCATCACCAAGCCTTAATGATGATATTACCACCTCAGCTGATTCATCATCAAAATAGACGTCCTGCATGATTAGATCAAAATACATGATTAAAAAGCTGATAATGATAAGACAAAATAACAAAAATACATGATTTTAGACATCCCCTGCCAAACTTGATATTATGAGTCTAGTAACACCAAAAATATTGACCGGGCAGAGCATCATTATAAGGATCAAATCCCACCTTGATTATTTTATTGTTGAAGAAGCCTCAATAGAACCATATTTCTTTAAGAAAAAAAATCCTGAAGAGAAACATTGTGAAATCCGGAAGCTCCTATTGAAATCGTTCATGTGTATATTATTATAGTGAAACTTCATGTGTGTAACAGGTGTGGAAAGAGCGAAGAACACCAAGTCTAACATTTGAGAGCAATATTCAGGTCGTGTCTTTTGGTGTGATAGGCTTCAAAGACGTTTAGGTGGGTGAAAGAGAAGCGGTTATGTGTTAATCATTGTTGGCTTTTCGAGTGATATTTAATTTGCACCATTGGATCCTTTTGTCCTGAAGATGTTTTAATCTAACTTGTTGCTTCGAGATGTTTTAATCTCAACCATTGACGTCTACTAAATGGGACTGGGTGAGAACTAAATGTGTTTGCCCCAAAACTTCCTTCAGGTTTTAATCGCCACTGTCCAGAGAGATCTGATAGACATGTTTTAATCTCCATCATTGGTTTTTTCCAGTTAGTTAATCTAAACCATTGGTCTACGAAAGAGAGTAGGTAACAGCTAAGGAGTGCCTTACATGCCTCAAAAGTGTCATTTTGCTTTTTTAATAGCTGAGATAAGTGTCAAGCTACTGGGCTCCTTGTCTATCCTTTCTTAATTTGTTTCTAATCCCTTTCCACACCCAACCCAACTCCCATTCTCGACCATCCATGAGTGAATGTAGACTCTTAACCTCAAATAAGTTCTAAAAGGCATGGTCAACTAACTCAGCCATAAAGATCTTAACTTTGTGATCTACGATCTACAATGTGTAAATTTATATCTAGTATATATTAGTTATGGAAGAACATTTCCGAAAATATTACCTCATCATCTCGCTCTAGAGATCCATGAACCTGCAAGAAGAAACCACAGTGATATATTACAAAGCAAAATAAATGATGTAATAAATATAATACAGGTCTAAGTTGAAACAGGACATACCTGTTCGGCATCATCATTTTCATACAAGCTGTATCTAAAGGCCTGGCTTAAATTATTTGCTAAAGTTGCTACATCGTAGTCTCTGTCTTGAAGCTCATCATCGTCACTGTCCCTTGTTCTGTCATGCAATGCAGTTGGACGACTGCACAGAAGTAAAACAAAGGAGTAACCAGTATAACAATGTTTGGGCAAGGCAGACCAAGGAATTCGTAATTAGGGGCGTTTGAGACCAGACTGTAGTTAAAAATCGAATAAACTGGAGAATGTGCATAGAAAAAGCTGTGTTGAAAAAATGTAAGTAAAGCTCCCATTGAAATGATTTTCTAGTGATTTGTCTTGTCATGTGCAAACTTAGGCGTTATTAGTCGCTCGGCCACTTCCAATGGATGCATTCATTTATTTTAAAACAGAGTTAAATAACATAACAGCAACCCATAACGAGGTATTACCGTATTAGTGAGCGTGCATAACTAGTGCCTTTCACATTGAATGGTTGAATAAAATTAGTACGAAGAAACACTAGAGATTTGTTTGTATTGAATATGTATGTAATGGCTAATAACTTATGCAAATATATGACATTAGAAAATTTGGAATACTCCTATGTTAAATATTCTTGAGAAATTTTTGAATATTCAAGGCAACCGCCTAGGCGCGCCTCAAGGCGTTTTTACAGAATTTCGCCTCAAAGTGAAGCAATGCGGTGCAATGAAATGAGACATCCGCCTCACCCCGCCTCGGACGCCTCAACCCAAAAATGGTTGCAGCCAGCCCAATTGCTGCCTATTTACAATCCATTTGCAGACCAATTGCAGCAAAAAGATGTTGCAACCCACTCTATAATAGGATTTTATGTTTTTTTGTGTAATATTTGATAAATTAAAAAAAAAACAAGATATAACATTTTAAAGTTTTGATAAATTTCTCACTTTTTTTAATTGTTTGGAGAAAACATATAATGTTATGATCAATCTGTGATCAACATCAATCTTGACTTTCCATAGCATAGTTCAATAATTTTTATGTTTTGAAATACCGATAGTGATCATACTTGTGAATTTTTACCAACCATTCCAACAATTTCTTCGAACAAATGCTTTATTGATTTTTAATAATTTAGTGAATGTTTGCAAGTTATTTGACACTTATGTCGTGCATCTTTTCACTATGTTATACGAGTTTATTATTTCCATTTCGATTCTAGGTAGTTGTCACTTTTTATACATATTTGCTTATTATACTTATCAAAATGATGATATATACTATTATGCTGATATGTTTCAATTTAATATAAAAAAAATCTTTAAAAAATGTTAAGACCGCCTCACTTCATGCCTCGGGCGTTTTTAGGCTCGTCCGCCTCGCCTCGCCTCCGCCTCAACTACAATGGGTTCGGGTTGGTCTTAGATGGGAAACACAATTCCCCGCACCTAACCCAAAAATGATGACGGTGACCGACCCTAACCCAACTTAGGTATTGCCCATCCTGCCCAAATCTCGGGTTGGCCACTGCTATACACCCATGTTCTAAACCTTTTAAATTATCAAGAAATTTATACTACAGGGAGGAAAGGTAGGAAGCATACCCACAAGCCCATCTATTGACATTTTCCACAACATTGCGCTCTTGTAGAACAGTCGATTGCCAATCAGGCCACTCAGCATTTTCCTGTATGGAACAAAGTAATTCAAATGAACCAAAGTTTTGTCAACAAACAAACTGACATAAATATAAATTTAATCAATCCATTATGGCAACAAGGGGACATTTTTAGTTCCTTCTTGAAAATCAGTTATCATAAATATCCTTGATTGTCATATAACTACTGAGAAGCAAGACAGTGTCACACTTGAGACTTTTCTGAGTAATGACTTCCATGAGTGATCTAATGAATTTTATCATTCATTTACCAATTTTTCGAAGGGATATTCAGTTGAATAAAAAAGTACAGTATTTATATGATTGCTTTATCAGACAACTCTTGTGTGCATAAATGTCTTGTTGTAGTTTTCACGAGTTTTATATTTTGTCAATATGAACTTCCATCTATAAATGGAGAAAAACTATTGTGCCATAACCCTCGTCCTCAATGCAGTTGTTTACCAAATATGTCCATGTGAAAGCACATATTCATTTCCTAAAATGGGACTAACTTGTTACAAGGTTTTCGAGAGAGCAACCATCATGAACTACAAACCTCAAGGTTGACAGAGACTCGAGACAAGTGAGGACAATGAAATACAGGGGAACTCGTCAAGATAACTGAAGAGTGAAGACTGAAGAGTATACCTCAACCAGCTGCAAAAGAGTCTGGTGGAAATTTTTAGCATCTTTGACATGATTCAGTCTGACTGATACATATATTTTACTTGCAAAGTGCACTTGTATTAGAAGCCTGATATAAAAATATTGTTTTAAATCTTTTCATTTACTTTTTTGTTTTCAAAGTTTAAGACTTAAACTTTGTATCTGTAACAAATATAAATCAACAGGTGGTGATTACCTGCAAGTGTGCCTGAATGCGCTCGTTGCCATTTCCAAGCTGGAGAAGCTTGTTAGAGATCCTTGTAATATGTCCAAGGTTGCCTGCCCGAGGTGGCTTCCGCCCAGTAGTAGATGAAGTTGGCTTCAGAAGTAAAAAGTCATATTCATCAATCATAGTTCGACACAAACAAGAAAGATGACAGTACTTACAAATCGATTCTCATGCTCCCAATGCCTTGAAAACAAGGACTCAAGAACACAACAAAAAAGAATTAATCTCCTAAGATGAGGTTGTCCTAGAGGTCGATAGCTGTGATTTAATCATTGCAGATCGATCAAGATCATGGTCCTTAAAAAGCAAAAATGTAGGACAGGGAATCAGAAGCAAATGTTTCATTATTTCCCTGTTATTTCTTTCGTAGCTTCTTTTTTTACCTACTTAACCTATCCCAAGATCAGGCATTCTCTTCAAGAAAATAACAATAAAAGTACATGACTTCAACCAATATCTAATCGAACATGCAAATGGATTAGACAAGAATACCTGGTTCGAATCACTAGAAAGAACAGGATGACGGTCTGCTTGGAGAAATTTACTAATTAGATTACACTCTTGAAAAAGATGATCAACGATGAAATCATTCTTGCTCTCTAAACATGATACTATGATGCTCTCCACATGATGATGCAAAGCACTGTTGAATGGATATCTGCACATATCATCACAAGGCAAATAAGTTATTACTATTTAAAATGTCTTCTCTACAAAATCCTAAAATGAATCAGCAGCTTACTCAAAAAATAAATCTATAATTCTCTGTATGGCACCCGAGCTAACCAAATCCTTATCAGCAACTTTGTGCCCAGTCCTCAATAATACTGCAATGAATTCTACAATCTGAAATGCAATAGATGAATGGAATACAAATCAAAACTCAAACAGATATGAAAATGCAATAGATGTAAAACGCTAGAGAAATTTAGAGTCTTAGATGTCTTCATTGAGTGAGGCTTTTTTCTTTGAAGATTAAGAACACCCACCAATCACAATGATTGTTTTTATTTTATTTTCTTCGAGAAAACCTTTTTCCTGGACCTGAGTTTAAGTAAAAATTTATTGAGTGAAGTTCACAGAAACATCAATGTCACCACTGGTGTAATGCCAAGGTCCAACTTCTTCCGGTTGACAGAACATGCCCCAACAATTTGATCTAAAGATTGCATATAGTTCATCAAAGGATTTGTCAGAAGCTCTGCGGGATTAGAATATTTATGAGACAAAATTAAGTCTCTCTCTAATCTATCTTCTCTGAGAAATAGAGATAGAAACCATAGTCCCGTAACTCTTTTGTGTAATATCTGGCCTTCAAAAAGAATAACTCAAACGCTATTGAGAAAAATTGACGGAAGAGTTCAGACAACACATCCAGTAAAATTTATTTTTGTGAACACTTCATGCCAATCCAAAGCTACTCAAGTTATCAACTCCTCGGAAGCCTTCAAGAATAAAAACTAACAGATAAATTATCGGGCAAATTTGAATAAACCCACTAATTCACTATTGCAACCAATCAGTGACGAATATTAAATAATTTCTTGAAGCTGACGTGTAAGCAACAATAAGGATGCTTCAACACAAACTTATGATTGCCATAGTGAGGAAGAGCAGTCCGTGCACATGGTAAATAATAGCTTCCATCACATGTATCAATTTTGTGACAGAAAAACAACTGAGTCCTTTATTGCTAATCAAAATTAAACTCTGAATCATTTAGATTTTTCACTCGCAAGAATCTAAATCTACTAACCATATACGGTATACCATAGCTTCGCCTAGAAGGGAGTACTGAGCACATAAAAGGATTGACATAAACTTCCAATGAAGGCATCATTTTGACCAGAGGTTATGCCTAAAAAGGAAAGGATCCCAGTCTTGAGATTCTTAGAATTATTTAACAGTACATCAAACAATAATCTATTTCCCAGCTCTACCCTAAGTTAGTAGAAAAGTATTTCCACGCGCCAAAAGTACCAGCAAGCACATTGTACAGTGCAAATATTCTGCAAACAAATAAAGACTGACCTTTAGGCGATGCTTCCCTAGAGGAGGCCTTAGTTCGCCATATGTGGTGGGCAAAGCTCTCTCATCGGAGCAAACGTTCAAAAGATTAAGCAAGTCACCTGCAACACATTAGAAGTGATAACCAATTTTATGAGATTAAAATGATAATATTTAGCTAAAGCACGTCACCAGCATTCAGCAACAAAATAGCTTATGCAGCAATCACTTGTACACCACGAGAAGTAAAAGAATAGCTATACAACAAAGATACGGCACTTTTAGATGAATTGGGGTCTCATGTCAGAACATATCAGACACACTGATTAAACTACTAGTAGATCATTAACGTTCTATAAAAACTTTTGAAATCTATCATGCCTTCAAGGATCCATAAAATGCCTTTAGCACTGTTTGAACCATCGACTTGTAATGCCATGCACCACAGATCTGATCAGTTTAACTACCAGCCATTGGAAATATAGCTGATGTGAGCCTATTTTAACTCAGTGCCAACAGGGCTTAAACCCCAAACCCATGCTACCATCCCACACATGGCTAGTATATTATGCAAACCATGCTACCATCCCAGACAAGGCTAGTATGTTAAGCTCACTTACTGACTTATGAGTAGCAATTTTTAGAGACGGATACAGGAAGGAGATGAAATTTTTCATTCGAACAATCAAAATATACTAGGAAAAGCCTAATGGACAAAAATCAACAACTAAAATTCATCCAAACGGAAATAGACAAGGAACTATCCAATTGAAATCCTTTAAGATTATTATGAACAAAAAATACTATTATCTTGATATCTCCCTCCCAACCCCATCCCCCCCCACCCCCCACCGCGGATGTGATTGTTCTTTTAAGCAAAAAAACCCTGGCATAAAGCATTAACAAGCAAATTACCAATCTTCCATTAGAAAAACAGCTTCATCAAGCAACTGCAACACATTCTAAGACCTAAACCAATAATCATCCCCCTAAATATGCAGCCAACATCACATCCGGAGAAAGTTACAACAAAAACTAAGACAATAAATTCTTGAAAATATAAAATAAAAAAGGTCATCCTCGGGCATTTCATGATTTGTCATACATCAAACCATCCACCCATGTCTAACATCGAGAGTACCTATATCATTTTTAAATAGGATAAAAAGATTGTTACAAAGAGTCATGGTTGAAGATGACATACACAAACGAACTTACTAAGTTTTGGCAGCATGGCACCCACAGTCTCTGGATTGACAGGAATTGGCGGCTCATAAAAATGTTGACTCCGCATAGAGTGAAGTAAAGGAGATGTTAATCTTTTGGGATCCAATAAAGAGATGCAGACGGTCAGTGAGTGCACCAGAGCAGATTTGGACTCTGAATCTTCGAGTGCATGCGTAAATATCCTGGTAACAAAACTGCACGAATAAAGGTGAAATTAGAACATGTTATACTTTAACATAAGGTTGAAAAATGAGGAACCTTTCATGAAGATAAAGGAAAAAAGAACTGCAAACCTTGTGCTACAGAGTTTATTCGATAATGGTGACGGAGCATTTCGAGTGATAGAACAGAGTGTTTCAGCAGCATTAACATGAACTTCAGGAGGACACTGTTCCATTTACATGAAACTCATTAGGGAGAACAGAGAAATATTTTGATGATTTGAACAAACCACTATTCAATTCTCGCAAGTATAACTATAGAAAACCGAAAAACCAAACAAGACATGGGCAGCCAGATGAACAAATTAACAAACATAAATCAAGAGGAAAGTGCAGCTCATGAAACAGCAGATCCTGATTCTAGATAACGCCAACAATTTTCACATCAACCATGTTCATTTAAAGACGTAATCATACAAAAAAGAAAAGTCTGATTGGCAATGCAAATCCATTCGACCATTACATTTTATCTCAAGATAATAATAAAAATATATATGTATGTATGCACATGCATGCATGTGCGTACATACATACATACATACATACATACATACATACATACATACATACAATTAATTCCAAAAATTATTTCCTGCCAGAGCAGGAACTGCCAAGGGAAAAGGCCCAGAACTAGTGATATCAAGCACATCAAGCAATAATGAACATGTCCATTTTGTACCTTGAATGTAAAACATTCAAAAAATTTGAAACGACCATGCCATAGAACAAGAGTTTGGAATCATTGTGCATCTTCTACAGTAATACCTATATAGCAAAGCAGTCTTTTATTCCAACTTATACGCACTTTTAACACTTACAAATGGATTCAGTTTGTCTACAATCATTTCTAGCAAATTGCTATCAGCTAGCCATTGCATCACATCCATAAAATTGGGATACATATGATCATCAGCTCCAACAAGTCGAATCAAAACCTGTAAATGAATAATTCTTTAGGAAATATATCCTCCTGAAAAGGTATAATTCAAATATGAAAATCAGCCAGGAGCCGAGTCAATGAACAAACGTCAATGATTTACTTACTTCCATGATTGAAGTAATTCCTATCAAATCAACAAGTTGCTGGAAAACGTCCTGATGGGCCTGAAAGGATCAACCACAGAGTCAATGAAGCAGGAAGGGAAAAAATAAATAAAATAATAATAATAATAATAATAAGCGCCGAGGCGGAGGCGAGGCGACAGGCCTGAAAATGCCTGAGGTGTGAGGCGAGACGGACGCCTCAGTGAAGTGAGGTGGCCTTAACATTTTTTAATGATTTTTTATAATAAATTGAAACATATCAACATAGTAGTATACATCATCATTTTGATAGATAAGGTGTCGTAAGCAAATATGTACAAAATGTGACACAACTACCTAGAATCGAAATGAAAATATTATAAAATTGTATTGCATAGCAAAAAGATGCACTACATAAGTGTCAAATAACTTGCAAACATCCACTAAATTATTAAAAATCAATAATCTTGAAAGAATAGAAACTTAAGAATAATGAACATTTGTTAGAAGAAATTGTTGAAATGGTTGGTAAAAATCCACAGATATGAACACTATTAATATTCCAAAAGCATAAAAATCATCGAACTATGCTATGAAAAACCAAGATTGATGTTGATCACAGACTGATCAAAGCATGATATGTTTTCTCCAAAAAATAATAAAAAAATGTGACAAATTTAAACTTAAAAACGTTTTATCTTGTTTTTATCAAATTTATCAACTATTACACCAAGAAACATAAAATCGTATTATAAAGTTGGTTGCAACCTCTTTTTGCTGCAATTGGGTTGGCTGCAACCATTTTTAGGCCGAGGCGGGGCAAGGCAGTCCAAGGTGGACGCCTCATTTCACCGCACTACATTGCCTCACTTTGAGGCGAAATTTTGTAAAAATGCCTTGAGGCGCGCCTAGGCGGTCGCCTTGACTACACTAATCCTGAGTATGTTGTTTGTGATTTTGTTGACGAATGAGAGAGAAACATGAGATACTTTGAAGAAAAAACAATGTTCGGGTGATAATTATTGTATCAAGGAGTGTTTTATTTAGAAGATCTTTTAAGCTTAGGGTTGGCCAGTATTGCATTGGTATCTAGTTAGTGTTCCCAAAGGGATGTCTAATTTCAAGCATGATTTGTATCTGTACCAACCTTTTCACAGTATTTTTCCGAGGTTTTGTTTCCACTATCCTTTGATTCCTTTCATTTTTTATTAAAGGCATACATTTACTTGACCCCTCCAAAAAGAATAATAACCAATGCAACAAATAAATAAATAAAAATAAATGTTATATCATGTACTTACTTGAACATAATTCATAAGTGGCACTGTCTTTCGTAACATTAGGCATATAACAACCTAGCAGGCAACAATCAGATCAAAATTTAAGTTTATTTTTAAAAGAACTTTTCTCAGAAAAAAAAAATAATAGTTACCACAAGCAAACAAAATATGATAACAGAATACCTTGCTGAAGTATCCAGCCAAGAGAGTACAATGAGCACGGTTCGGTTCCAAGAAGGAAAAAAGTAAATTCATAAGCTGCAAACACAAGATACAGATACAAATCAGTGACCCAGTCCTGTGAAAAATCCCACAACCGATACAGGGCATGAAAGTTGAAGGTGATGAAAGCATGTACCTCCTCTTCCTCCACCAAGGTCTTCAAGATAACATCAATTTCGCATGTAAATATCTCACAAGCAATGAACGGAAACCTAATCATGAAACAATTGAGAATTTGAAACAGAAAAGAAATGAAAAGCTTAGAATGTTGAAATAAAACATGGCACGCATTAGAGGCCAAAAATTAAAATATTCAAAAAATTAACAAAATATTCAAAAAATTAACAAAATATTAAAAATAACAGCAATAATTGGAACATCAAATGGTCTAGCTAAAGATTGCAATTCAGTCCAAAGTAAAATAAGTGAGAACAATTTACTTGAAAATCCGCTTGCTTTCTGCATCTTCAGGGGCTTCTTCGACAATATATCGCAGCAACTGCTCTACCTGAGCTCTATCTCTTAGACTGAAAATAAATTGAAAACATAAATAGTTTTAGAGAAAAACTCTCAAAGTACTATAGAAAACTTTTTTACTTGTAGAATATCAAGTATACCTGGCATGGTTAGCATACTACAAAGACACCCATGAAACTCCTTAGTTTTTTCTTTTCTTTAAGTTATACCATTTTAATGAGATGATTTTATCAAATATGAGGGAATAAACCTCCCTAAAATCATTCCCCACTCTTATTATCAATTATCATGGTGGAAAAGATAACAAGAGTAGGCTCCTCCCACATAATATTTTGTGGCATTAAATGTAATTGCACAGTACATAATTTGTCGGAGAGGCTGGAATGAAAGGCAGCTAACACGACGAAGCTTGTATACATATTTTTAGATTTTGACATGTTAATACATTATGCCGTGGAACATTGAACATGGATATATGTATATTATTTGACCTTACTAAGTACCAAATACTTATTTCTAACTCAATGGGCGTGTAATGAAATGTGAGAATTTGTCCCAAATACAAGCACCAGTAAGAGTTCCCTCATCTAATATGAAATCCAATCAGCTATTGATCTTGAACCGCTTTCTTAGAAACCCATACTCAGCCAATTCCTTCCTAAATTTTGGAGGTGCATGGACAACTGTGGAGATCCAAAAGTGTTATGAAACCGAATGGCTACTGTTCGTGCTCTCAACTCCCAAGAGCTGCTCTAAGAGACTTGACTGAGAATCCTTTTGTATCTTGAGCTCATTTCTCACATCTCCATTGTGTAATGACTTGGAATAAAGCAGCTACATTAGACTGGCAACCCATTGGATTTCCCATTAGATGATCCTTTCTCATTGATGCTCCAAACACTGCTGGACTGCATTATTACCAACGAAAAACCCAGAAACCGTCTGTTGCTTTTTTTTTGAAAATGTTATACATTTCAAAATTCGCATTACAAAGAGGCTGATCCCTAATCCAACAGTTGTGCCAGAAGGACATCCTGCTTCCAGACTCCAGAGTAAACCTCCAATTTAAGAGCCTTTTGCATTTCAGCTTCCCGGAAACAACTGCCTTTACCGAGGGGGGGAGATAATTTGCTTGGTAAACCAACCTCCATGCTGAAGATCATACTTTTCAAACAATAATCCTCCGCCACAATGCTTGGGATGCTTTAGTGAATTGCCAAACCATCCTTCAATAGAGCTCTATTCATGGTTACTCTTTCGGTGTCCAGCCCTTCATGAGATTTCAGAGTGCATTATACCATGCTATCAGACGAAATTTGTGGGCTGATGGTATCATTTCCCATAGAAAAACAAGTATAAATTTTACTGAGGGTATCGACTGTGCATTGGTGATTGGGGAAAGGATTGCCATTTTCATTGACCGATAAGCCCTTAATCAACCACTGCTGCTGAGCTTAAAAGACCATAACCAAGAGGGTCTCGGTCATAATAAGAGAAGATCAAGGACAATAAGGGATTTCCTTGTCTGATGCCTTTGAAACTTTCAAATAATCCTTCAAGAGAACTATTTGTTTAACTGAAAAAGGATTTGTCCAAAGGTCCAAGAATTTCATTCCATTGATTCACAATTACTAGAGATTACAAACCCATTAGAGAGGATTTAGTGACAGAAACATATAGCATCCCAATTACCCCAAACTTTTAACTGAAAAGGATGTTGTAGATACAAACAACTAAGCAAGTGGAGATCCACCTTCGCCATTTCCGATCGAATTAAGTCCTTTCTAGAATGCACCCAATCAAAGACCAGTTAACATTGTCAAAGGCTTTTGCAAATAGGACCATGAGACTTTGAGATCCATCAATGAAGAGGTTTCTACGGTGTTTAAGAGCCGACCAAAAAAAATAGTTATTATCTTTGTCTTGATGGTTATACAATGATAAGTTTCTGACAGCTTTTCAAAATCATATAAGATAAATATTCATAGACCTTCATAAGGTACTCACAAAGTATAATAATTCAATGAAGCACGACTATATAGACTGTAAATTGCACAATTGCCATGAATTCCTCAAAAGTGTCAGCAAAATGTAACATAGTTAAAACATAACCATATAAACATCCATACCGAAACCCAAAGATATTTTCCCAAAAGAGTAGAGAAATTTACACCCTTCAATAGTACTTCCCCCAAAAGGTGATGAAGCTTGTAAATGGCATCTACTAGATCATCTACAAGTAGAATGCGTTGGGAATAAGAATAACCGTTTTCAGAACTGACCAGACAAAGTTACATGGATTTTGATTGACCAAAAACAAACCCCGGATCAATTTTCTCCACAAACCCCCCCAGAAAAAAGATATAGATGTGTTTCAAAATAGGTGAGTTGTCTCTATATGGCTTCTAGATTTCCTTGACATCAAAAAATGTTTAATATGAAAAAAATTGAACCCCCATATCCTTGTCGGGCTTGTGCAGCTGATCGTTTCTGCCTGTATTGTATCAGACTGTAATGTATTGTGACTCGCATGATTCAATCAACTTTCGATTCGGTAATCACAATTTATTTCAACATTTTGATTTTACACATCGTACCGCATGATATATGATACTAACAACATTGCTCAAACAAAGAAAATCAACCTAGGAGGTGGTTGAGAACACAATATTTGCTCGAGAAAGGCAAAATGGAAGTAGTGATGGGTGTCCTGATATGAGATCTAATTGTTTCTCCTTCCAGGCTAGTGGGTCTAGGACTTCATTTAAATTGAAAAGTTCAACTTAGGAAATGCCTGATCTCTTTGTGAAGGTCTCAGGATATGAGATCTACCATTATTCAATGCTTAAAGAGCTTAACATAGAAAATTAAACCTTGAAAATGCCTGCATCAGCAAATCCAGTTGAGAGATTCTAAACTTGTAAGATGATGAGGTAGTTCCTGTTAATTATGTCATAGAATGGTAGAAATAGGTCAAACTACCAAATTCTCAATCATTCAGGTTCTTTTTGAAAACTGAGTTCAGGAATAACCAACTACCATCTGAGCAATCACAAAGAGGAGTTTGAAACTCATAGTCTAAGATTCAAAAACTAACAGGATAGACTTCATGTCTTCATGTAAGGGGCAATCACCACAACAAAAGTCTTCCCAAAATCTTATTCTATTTGCACAACGTATTCTCACAACATCACATCTATCTTCCTAATCTAACTTTCTGCTTCTTGATTACCTAACATTCACTCTACGAAGTTATATATGCGATAATGAGCTATTACAATGTAAACAAAGATAATGGTAGAGAGGTAACAAGAAATTACAAATTTATGAGGCGACTGTTTAGAGCTTTGCATTCTTGAATTATCTCTTCCTCGTCAAGAAGTTCTTCCAAAGTAAAATTTTCCTTGTCTAAGATTGATTCCACCTGCAAAATTATAGTAATAAAATGGAAGAGAAACCATTCAGAAACTTGTACAGAAAAACAAGAACCTGGTGAATAAGGTTTACTTTTAATATATGTTAACCATGGATATGTAATCAGGTATAAGTTGTTCAATAGCAAATAAAAGTTGTCATTTATGAAAATTTATCAAATCTCTTATATTTTATTCAAACCTGCATCTCTACATTTCGTATGTTGAGTCACATGTTGTAGATTTGACTAGAATTCAAAAGTAAAATATTATCGGATAGCTTACTAGGTGAGAGATAGAGCACAGCGTTCCACTGCCTATTTTGAAAACAGAGTTTGCGTTACCATTATAAAAGGTTTTTTCATCAATAAAATAGGTTGATACCATAACAAAGGTCGACCTAACACTACTAAAATGTTACTTCTTATTCTCCAGTACAACCTATTGAACATATATTTTTGAATTCTTGATTTTATTCCAGTACATTTTTTAATGATCCTCTTGAGTTAGTGTCTCAGCATTTCTCATAAAGAACACTATAAAAGGATAAGGTTAAAGGGAGAAATGTTACGATAAGCAAAGTTCACTACAAACACCATCTCAATGATAAGTTTATGACAAATACATTCAGTGATTTCCGAGACAATTAGGCAATTATGAATCCCTTTTCATTCATATTCAATATGGTTCCCAGTGAACTTCATCTTCAACTAGGGATTACATGTATGATATCCCAAGAGTGCCACATCCTGAAATGTGCCCGTACCATGCCCATTCATGAGAAATTGAAGGCAAATAGTGAAATGCAATTAATTTTTTGATAAAATTCGAAAAAATAAACTATCATATTAACCACTGACTCCTTTGCGAATGAGAAAACATTAAGAATAAAAAGACACCTTCAACTCAGAGTGATAACACACTATATCCGACAATAAGAAAATGAGCCAACTTCAAAGTAAAAAAGTAGCTCTAGACATGAATTTGCATCAGCCCCAGCTCCTCCGTGTATCCCCAAATCAACTAACAAAGCTGGTGCAATCCACTTCATATTAAATAAACTGTTAAATTTACAACATTTCCACTAAATAGCTCGCGAAGTAACTCCAAATGAATCTCAATCTCTAGATCAACAAACTCCAAGACCAACTCAAACTCCACCTACTCAGCAAGATCCATCCACACCAAATCCCAAAAAACCAAATTGCAACTAATCCAATACACAATCAAGATCCAACCTTTTCAGCTCAATTTCACATCAAATTAACCAAAATTCCGAATCGAAAGCTTGAACAGTATTATTAGCTAGGGTTTCGTTAACTTACTGGGGAAGTAGCCGAGAGAGCAGTCATGCGCCAAAACATCTTGAGATTCGTATTTGAGCAGCAATCAAAGCTCCAAACGAAGATCTGTGTGACTAAACCCTAGAAAATCACGCAAACTCTCCGACCCGAATCCGAAGCAGCGAAGTTGTACGGATTCGAAACCAATAAAAGAAACACAAACCCTAAAACGAGATCGACGAGAGAAAGCAAAGCAGGTGAAGCGAAGCGCCAAAAGAGCTGAAAACAATAAGAGAGAGAGAGAGAGAGGTCGGAATTTACAAATAGAAAACAAAAAAAAAAAAAAAAAAAAAAAAAAAAAAACCTAGTGATGATCGATCGATGTGTGCGTGTGTGAGTTTTGGAGAGTTTGAGATGTGTTTCGATCTAGGGTTTTGCTAATGTGCGCTGGGATGGTGACGCTCCTTAAAATGCGCTACAAGGCCGTGTTGCACGAAATTGCGATCGCTTTTGTGATGTCGTGGACTGGTGGCTCACCTCTAATGTCAGCTTTTGGTTAATGGTGCGCACCCCTTATGCTGCTTTTTTGTGACGATGACTCACTCCACTTCAAGTTGGGTGGCAGTTTGCGAGTTCATTAATGAGTTTAGGCCACTTTTTCCAATAAAATTTGAGATTAATTAAAGAAAATTACCATCCAAATACAATTTTTTGTTTCTTACTATTTACTGTCTCGATTCAAGTGATTTTATGTGATGATTTTTGTTTCTTACTATTTACCTATAGCAGATTTTTTTTTTTTTTTTTTGCAAAGCTTATAAGCTACTACATTAAGAGAATGATTACATAATTTTAGAACAGTGTCAAAAGCAAGTTGGTGAGCCTCGTTATTGAGTTCTCGACCTATAAAATACATTCTTAGTTAGTGTGTATAACTAAAAGTCTCTTAATACTACCAGTGAGAGGTTTCCAAATTCAGTCTTCATACAAAAATTACTAGTAGAGAGATCCGGTTGGATGATGGACAACAAGGCACTCGAGTCTCCCAAAATAAACCTCTGCTTCCATTGGTTGGCCTAAATCAAGATAATAGTTGTTTCCGCTGCATGACACTCTGCCATAGTAGTATTCAGAACTTTCTTCGCGATTTTGAAAGCCACGTGAGCCAAAATCCTCCTTTGCATATCAATAGCCATCACACCAACTACTCCATGTTTGAAAATATCATAGAAATTGGCGTCATAAGTAACAATCACAAAAAATTGATCTAGGTGAGTTGAAACACTGGTATGGCGAGCATGGACAGACCTACTAAGGGGCGAGGTCCCCCCTCGACTTTTAAAATATTTTTACTATATATTCTTTAGTCTTAAAAAAAATCGATTATATAATATAGAATACAATATAATAATTGTTTATACAAACATATCAATCTATCTTTATTGGTGTAGTGGTTTGAGGTTTATCATTTTTGGTAAAATACTCGAGTTCGATACTGTTTGAGAGCATTTTTATTTTATTTTCAATGCAATTTTATTAGTAATTGCAAACATTAAAAAATATTTAGTTTAATCAAAACTTATTAACAATAAATAAATGAATTTTTTTCACAAGTGGTGTAAAACCTCCAACAAATAAATATTTAAAATTAATAACTAAATTAATTACTATAGAATTCAATTAAAATATATACCATTAGCTAATTCGTACAAAATTTGAGCCTCATATAAACTATTTTTTATATGAAATTGTATTATGATCATATTAGGTTCGCAAATTTTAATTTTTTTTTAGCTTCACCTAGATGCTTATCCTAATTATTTTGTGATATTAGTTATATATTCTAGTTATTATGCTCATTTGCGCTTTGCTAAGGTTATCGATAGTGATCTTATTTTTGCTTAAAATTGAACTACACTGGATCCAATTTGGTATATGTAATGTATTTTTTATAGTGGTATTTTTTTATTAGTTACTAGCTCAGGTAGAAAATGCAAATTTGACTTTACCATTGATAGCTACTATTATCAATTAATAAATATTTTCCATTTCGCCCCCTCTCGACTAAAATCCTGGGTTCGCCCCTGATGGCAATAAGTCATTTTATTCAAATGATGATGTTGGGATGTGTGAAGTTGGGCTTTAATAAAATTGAGTCTTGGTAACTACACCAAAAGGCTTAATTAGCTACACGGAGATGGTCACGGCTCAAAACCGTTAGTTTATTTGCCATGGCCCAAAATCGTGGCTAGAGCCTAAAATCGTCACTACACCAAAAGGCTTGATTAGCTACACGGAGATGGTCACGGCTCAAAACCGTTAGTTTATTTGCCACAGCTCAAAACCGTGGCTAGAGCCTAAAACTGTGGCTACACTACAACACAAATGAAAAACGCTGTAAAAAAACTTGGGCGGGCTTTTTGGCACTCGCTACTTTCCTCTCTCGTTTTACTTGGCGCTCGACGTAGAGCTCGATGAAACTCCTTCACCCTCCCCTCAATCTCGCCATCTCCCTCCCTGCTCTCTCCATATCTCCATCTCCCTCACTGCTCCATCCATCTCGCCATCTCCCTCACTGCTCCCTCCATCTCTCCATCGCCCTCACTGCTCCCTCCATATCTTCATCTCCCTCACTGCTCCATGAGACGCCATGGCTGGCAACGCCCTCTTCACCCATTACAGGTACTTCTTCTTGACATAAAATCCTATCTTTCAATGCCCATGAGACCAAACTTCTCAAATTTTCATTATTTGGAGAGAAATTTTCATCCCCATTGCTTGAAACTACGTTTTCAGGTCTAATTCCACATACCCATTTGTTAATTCTCTTTTATTTGCAGTATAAATTTGTGTTTTTTAATACCAACATTTTAGTTTTTTAGGTTTAGATGTCTAATTCGTCATTTTTTCATAGACTTCTTTAGCCCCAAATGTCATATTTGGCATCTACAACTATAAAACCCTAATTTCTTTTAAGGTTACTTGAAAATAGATTGTAGACTAACAAAACATCAAGACTCACTTCACAAAATCTGGTCTTGAAGCTTGTTTTGTTTAATTGAACACCACAAATTTTGAACTTTTCATCTATTGGTTTGCCACTAGGCCTTATACTGTAAGCCCAATTGCTGATAACTTAATTTTTGAATCCTTGATGTCTTGAAATTTAGCTCCTCTTATTGTTTCACTTATGAATTGCAGAGTGTAGGGATGGCAGTGTACAATTTTCTTGTTGTGGCCTTTTATGCATTTTTAGGGCCTTTCCTGGGAAATCAGATTGTTGAGATCGTAGTACTCTCAGTTTTTTCATTTGTGGTATGATACATAAGTTGCTTCCCAAGTTCTAATTTTTTATAGTAAGGATATTGGTTTGATTTGGGTTTTCACTCTTCAGACACTTTCAGTGATGTTTCTATTTATAAGGTTCACTGCAATTGATCCAACAGATAAAACCAGCTTTAGGAAGAGAACAAAAACCAAATCCAACATGTTTCAAACCTGAATTATTGGTCTATATTCAGTTAGATAGTACTGAGGTTCTTCAGGAGGATGGAAAGGAAGATCCTCAGGTGTTTTATAAGGAAGAAGTACATGGATCCATGGAAAACAAATGTTCAGGCCGAACCCTTACTACCACTCCTATTTGCCTTTAAGGACGATGTTGTTTCGCCTGATTTGAAAGATGACGATATCACATTTTGCTCACTCTGTGACCTTGAGGTTGGTAGTGCATACAACCTTCATATTGAAACTTATATGGAACTTTATTGTGTTTAGGTGAACGATATTAGTTTATTCAAGTAGAATTAGAAGGTGTTTGAGTTGAATCCTCAAATTTTTTCAGGTGAAGAAGCGCAGCAAGCACTGTAGGACTTGCAACCGTTGTGTTGAAGAATTTGATCACCACTGCAGGGTAAAAGGCTCGAGCTATTTCTCATGGGCTATTTTTATGCTTTATTCAATTTGTATCATTTGATAATTGATTGAAAATGGGTTTTGGTGTTTTTGTCATATAGTTAGACATGCAAGTACATGGAATAAATACATGTTAAGGACTCCTTTTTAAATATTTATGTCGAATAAGTACATGTTAAGCCATCATACCATAGTAAGTTAAATATATCGAAGGGAATAAGAAGAACTGGAAGGGTTTGCGAAGAAGAATACCTAAGAGAGAAACGAAACTATGGGTTTGGCTAGAAACCCAGATGCCAGATCCAAGCAATCAATCAGGTATGATCAAAACCCCGTTCAGTTTTTTTTTTATTTTGTCTTTTATAACAACGCTTTTTCTGTTAATTTGTTCTTGATCTGTATAATTTTTGTATATACTACTGCTATAATATTATTAAAAAATCTGTATATATTTGTTTATTTTCTTACATGCTTTAACAAAGATTTAGACTTGGAAGCCAAAATGAATAGCTACATTTTAATTACTAGTGTTAAAACTCCTTTGACGCTCCCCATGCCACCACCTAGGATAGGAATCTCTCATGGGGGAGTCTCTTGCATCATGGTTTTTCTTCCACCACTAGTTGAATGATGCCACCTAGATAAGGAGCTCCTTGTAAGTAGGATGTTGGAGTAGCTCTATTGAATCAGATGTATTGATGTATACCAGTGAATTATGTCCCACATTTTATAGGCTTCTGAGGCCAAATAAATGAATAATATTACAATGCCAGTCAAGCATCCAACAATTTTCAGAGTTAAAGTGTCAGTTATGAAGAAATGTCCATATAATATGAAATTAGTTGAGATCGACTATGAAGAAATGTTCAATTTTCAGGGTTTGTATTAACTTTTACAATTAATTTTTACTCTGACTCCAGTTCTTAGAATATGGGATGTGCTTCTATTTGAAGGAAATCGTGTTATGCTATTTCGAACTGCACTTGCTTTGATGGAGTTATACGGTACAGAATGAACCACATTTTTTTTTTGTGCATATGCAGTATCCTACTTGTCTATGCTCTGCTGGTAATTATTAGAGCTTAATCCTATTTAGTTTTCCTGTAGCTTCTGCATTACTGACAACAAAGGACGTTGGAGATGCAGTTACCTTGCTAGCGCAACATTTGACAGCAACCAACTTGTATTGACTGCATGTATGGGTTATCAGGCTGTAAATGAAGCCAGATTGACAGAGTTGAGAGACAAACATCAGCTTTCAGTAATGGCTGACATTGAGGAACGATACAGAGTAATTGTTGGACATGTTTGCTTACTACTCCATTTCTTTCTTACTACTCCATTTCTTTGGTTTCAGTCATGTTTGCTGGACATCTTGGTAAAGTTGAGTTTGTTGGGTCTACTCTTGGTCATGCTTGGGCTACTGCCACAGGCTTTGCTCTCACAGTGAGTCACCACTACATCAAGCATCAAATTAAGATTTCTTATCAACTAGGTTGATCGAAGATTGTTGTTGATTTGAGTTTCTTCATATTTGGTTTTTGTTACTTGTACCCTTATCTGATGACTACTGATGAGCAATCACTTTGGATAAAATAATTAATTAAACCCTGTGACTTTCATTTAATCCATTGTTAAACATGAGTTTTATACAATGTGGAAATAGTGATGCCATGATATCAAGACTAGGTATATTTTCAACATAAAAGGAGTTCATAATGTTTTTTTTTTGTTAAAAAGGAGTTCATAATGTTAAGCCTTAGCATTTGGAAGAAAACAGGGGACTATATTCATATTAAAACCAAAAGCTGTCTATTAAATATATCAGATTTGACCAACAGAGAAAAAAATTTGCGTCTGTTGATCAATTGTTGTGTGTGCGCAATTCCTGTATTCTTCAAGCCTCCTGTGGTACTTAATTTGTTCTTTGATATTTCAATGAGCTATGGGTGATGTTGAAGGAAACATTGAAGGTTTTCCGGTACAAACATCTACTATTTGCACAATAACCATATCCTGCAGCTTGTTGTGTATTCAGACATTGGTGTGCCTTCTTTTATTGTTTTGAATAGCTTAGGTAATATTTCCTTACAGAGTCCTTTATTGGTGTAGATATTGTCTTACAGATTATGAATATCTGCTTAATAGGCATGTAGGATTTGTGACATTTATCAAGTGCAGCTCTTCAGCTATTCTGAACTAAGCTAATGCCCTGCTAGACCTTTCTTGGATTAGGGAAATTTGATTTTCATATAAAGATGATGCCTTCAATGTTTTTCCATATCTTTCATGGCAATAATGAGGCATCCGCATTTCTTCGAGGCAAACTGATTGTTGCTTGTTTCCATACAGGGATCATGAGCTGTACAAAGAACAAGGAGATAGAGATGAGTCTGATGACATAAATAATGCAAAGAAAATTGTCAATTTTTGAAGACATGCCCTGTTCCTGGTGCAAAAAGCAAGGTTTGCTTTCATTTTTCCTTAAAAAGAAATGTCTAGATGTTTACTGGAAGCAGTTCCACATAATAAATACACAGTAATTGTATTTTTTTGATTATGCAAGGTAGTTATTGGTGCAAAACACTTATCAAGTTATTAGTATTGTGTGATACTATTCTATCTATGTCAGTGTGTGTGCTTATGAACTGTCATATTTGCAGTGGTTGAAGAAGACAAGGAGGAAAGCTCTTCTTGCTTCGGTGGAGAATATCAAGGAAGGTGAGACTGAGTGTTGCTTCCCGCAATCCATACACTATGAGCAGTTTGTGTATTTCACTTAGAGAAAATTGAATTGGTTTCATTTCAGAATTGATGTTGCTTGGGCTCATATCATTGATGTTGGGACAATGGGAAAAGTAGATCTCTGAGATTTGTGTTGCTTCTCATCTTTTCAACAGTCGATTTTATCTATGTTCTGAAGAGGAATGCTTATTAATCCAACTATGTCTTATGTAAACTATGTCCTTCTCTAGCTGATGTGTATGACTTACAACAGATGAATCGGATGGCACTAGGGGTGGGCACGGGACGGGATGGGACGAGATATACCCATCCCTATCCCATCCCGTTCATACGGGATCGGGACGGAACGGGACGGGACGGGATCAGCGGCATCCAAAAAATTTAAAGCAACATCCAAAGAATTTGAAGCAACATTTGCCAAAAACTTTTTCCACTTCAGAAACTGCAAGTCAAACATTTTCTTTTTCTATAGAATAGTGTGATCAAACACAGCTTTAATATTATTGGAACTAATTATGCTATGGAAATTGGAAAATGAAATGAGAGCTGGTGTTTTAGTAATGATAGACACTGAAAATTCTATAAGTAAACTATATTTCTGATTTCACTGATACAAACTGACTTTATTTATAACATTATATACTTGGTTTTACAGCAAATGACAAAACTTAGATGTCTTAAGAGCAAATATGGCTGCAGCCATATAACTTGAGACAACAGTGATGGTGACACACTGCTCTTCTGTGAGGAAGATCTGAAGTACATGACAGTGCTGCAACTAATGCTTCTCTAGCTTCTTGGGATTTCGGACCATGGGTATGAATAGGTGAAAAAGGGTAGGGATAATAATGGTGGAAGAGGTGATAAGGTCTGATACGTGGGTAGGAGTTCTATGGACTAGGGGCCCGGATGACTTAAAGGAGGACAATGAAGGCTTTGCTATGGGTCGTGGTGTGATGGGGGGTATTATAAGTAGACATATATAGGAGGTTTTATGTTGGCTGTATTTGAATCAGTGGTAGTTTCAGGGTGGTGATTACTGAATGAGTTGAAACATATACAAAACAGTACCTGTCACACTAAATATTCCGTCTGCTTCCCCAGTGGGAAGCTTAATCTACAGTCTGTACAATGATCGAGTTCATAACTGTTAGCACACCACAATTTTAAAATAAATAATTAAATAAAAATATTAATAATTAATATTAATAAATTAGTTCGGGACGGGACGGGATTGGCGGGATTGAAAATCTCCATCCCATCCCATTCTAGATCGAGACGGGACGGGATCGGGATGAAATTATTCAATCCCATTAAGACCCGGAAAAATCGGGACGGGACGGGACGGGATCGGGACGGAAACGGGATCGCGGGATGGGATGCCCACCCCTAGATGGCACTGACACTTCTTTGTGCATACAACACTCCTCAATTCTAAGACCCCGTATGAATCAGGTACGTGTTTTTTTTTTTCAATCAGTGATCATTTTCTTAACGAAATACTCTAATTTGTTCATGACTGGAAATAAATTTGTCATTGGGGCAGAGATCTTAAGTCAATTTACTCTCTTGTTTTCAGGTTGTAAAGCTTCTTAGAGGTGATGATACTGGCTTGGAGCTGGTGAAACAATTCGATAGGCCACTCTTGCAAAGAGCTTACTCAGTGGGGATGGTCGACAGCGAAGAATATAGCTCAACAAGGTACCTAGACGATCTTAATCAGCATAAAAGAATTGCTTTCGAACTATGAAAGCTTCCAAAATTCAGTCCATGCGAGTCATGTAGAACCTGGTGCACCAACCTTGGCAAAGAGAGTGAAGGAATTGTTGCAGGAAGGTGGATTCAAGCGTGTGCGTGAAGAGAAAGGCAGAGGACTCGATTATGGCGCTTGGGTTCCATTCATGCCAATGTACCCAAAGGCCAACATCCCAGTCTGCCAACTTTCAGTTCAAACATAAAAGGATGGTACCCATCACTACAACATGCGCAAGGCATTGGCCCCTTTGCGCGATGAAAATGTGCTTATAATTGGATCAGGGAGTGCTACGCATAACTTGAGGGTACTTGGGGAAGGCGGCGATGGTGAGGTCCTCCCTTGGGCTCAAGACTTTGATTATTGGCTCACCGAGTCTCTGGTGAATGGAAGGTAAATTCACATTTCACATGCGATTTATTTCATTATTTTGTATGAGAATTATATAGAGGTTGTTAGATAAATAAGTGATTGTGAAAATGCAGGCATAGCGATGTGAATAACTTTTACCAGAATGCGCCTTCTGCCAAAATGGCGCACCCATGGCCAGACCATTTTTACCCGTTGCATGTAGCACTTGGTGCTGCAGGGGAAACTGCGAAGGCTGAATTGATCCATACTAGCTGGAGCCTTGGTGCACTTTCATACTCCTCTTATCGTTTCAAGACTGACTGATCTTTGATCTCCTATGTGAATGCTTTGAACATATTATGCACTTAGTATGTTATGAAAACATGACAATAATATTGAATTTCAGATGATGAATGCAAATGGTTTATGTATAAAGTTATGTTATGAACTTAGTATTTGTAAGTTTTCTTTTTATTTTTTGCATTCTTTTAGGATCATAATCTAATGTTAATATTTAGTTCAAGGTTAAAGCATATCTTAATGTGGCAATCCGTTGGCTCTTACAAAGCAAACCCAATGCCTAGTTTCTACCATGAAGGACTTCCACTTAAGGTTGAGCATAAAAAAGGTTAATCATGTTATTGTACATTAGTGCTATTTGTTTACATGTTTTTGTTTGGCGTCAAAACTTGACAAGGTTTCATTTTACGGTTGATTTTGTATTTATCTAGCATATAGTTTGTGGAATCCTATTCGTGCCGGAGGCATGACACGGTAGCTGTGTCGTAGGCACGGGTACACGCCACATGGCAAGTGTCTGGTCGATCTTAGTAAGGACTGATT
This sequence comes from Berberis vulgaris, assembly GCA_963556465.1. Taxonomy (NCBI): domain Eukaryota; kingdom Viridiplantae; phylum Streptophyta; class Magnoliopsida; order Ranunculales; family Berberidaceae; genus Berberis; species Berberis vulgaris. The sequence continues at coordinate 109,609,709 of OY747124.1, forward strand.
TTGCAGGTGTGGGGCTGTGATTTTGCTGCAGCAGCAAAAAAATGTAATTTTTTTCGATTATATTAATTTGCAACGGTTTCAAACCCTCGCAACAAACCAGATTTTTTTTTTTTGAATTTTGTTTTGACTGGCCACGGCTTAAAACCGTGGTACCGTGGCCATCATGCTTGCAACAGCTTAAAACCGTTGCCATTATGCTTGCAACGGCTATGAGACCAAAACAATTCAAAATAAGTGATATATGTTGCCACGGTTATGGAACGTGGAGCATCTAGCCATGCTGGGTAGCCGTGGCTAAACCGTGGCTAAATGCAGAAAATCATCAAACGTCCTCGAACATAAAATCGTTGCCACGGTTTATAGCCGTCAATGGTGATTTGGCGACGCCTCAAATGGCCATGCCTCTGAGCCGTGACAATAGGTTACACCCATGGTCCCAAACCGTTGCTGATGGATATTTTTGGTGTAGTGTACATAATAGAGTGCACCATGGATCTGGGATTCAATTAGGCATCATAGAGGGGAAGGTTGAGTGATTGTCATTGCAAGGTGTGAGTTATGGTTGCTGCTTCTAGAACTTGATACAAGGATTGGGGTGAGGGATTCCTAAGAGCATCTTTTCGAAAAAAAAACTAGTGTTTCTTCCATGAGGAACAAGTAAGGTCGAAGGTATTAAATAACATCTAAGGGCAGTGTTTAGCTATGGGGAAAATGTTGTTACAAATTATCCAAATAGATAAAATGATGATCGTGAATTGGAAGAGCATGGTTTCACTTTCTAATGCATGGGTCATGGCAGTCTCCCAAATGAAAGAGAATAATATTTGGATAGTGGGTAGGGGAAATTCTCATTTGTCCAGTCAATGGGCAGTGGGCACAACTGCCACCATAGGTTGGCAATCGGGCAAATGAAGAATAAATGGGCTGCAATTTTCGAAGCTTGGTGAGAAATCCTCGATGGGAATGTGATTGCGATAAAGGTTGGTAAGGGTTGAGATGATATTTTGACTTATTTTCTGCAGCAGAATAAGTTTTTAATCTCCTCATATGAGGAAGCAAACTGGTTGGAAATAAGTAAGAGTTGCTATGGGAGGAGGTAGAATTGTTGATTTGGTCTTGAAAAAAAAACTTTGGTGGCACTTTTAACCAATTTTTTTTTAATCAAACCGATACACAACTATCAGGGTTTGAAGAAAGCATATTGTAATATCAGGGATATCTCGTGCCACGGGAGCAGGGAAAAGATAATGGACAAGTTCTTCGTTCGAGTGGACGTTCTGAAGGGAGTCAATTGTCGCAAATCAGTGATAGCAGTTGGCCACAAAGGGTGAGGTGGATCATTATGAGCCAGATCACAGTAAGACAGAACCAATTATGCTTTAACCCATCCATCATTCTACAAGTCGATCTGCCGACCAGAAACAATTTGCCAAATGAACCATTTTTTTTCATTTTGAGCAAGGCTGAAAGACGTTTTGTCAGGCAAAAGAGGCCACAGTAGGAGATTTTGTGAGTTGATAAAGACTTTTGTTGTGAAAGTAGATAGCCTTGAGTTGTAGAACACTATGGTTGAGAGGAAAGTTAAAAGTCTGGCAGATGTTTTTTGCCATAAAGGTAAAATTTTTGTTTTTGGATTCGGGAATATTGAGCCATTCTAATTGTCGAGATCGGGCTATACAACTCCATTTGCATAGATGTCGAACTTTGCTATCGACAGAGTCATTCCACCAGAAGTCCCATACCAGGTTGTCAAGTCGGGTGGTCATCGCACGTGGAAGTAGGTGTGGGCGTCCCATCCCGCGATCCCAATCCCATCCCGTCCCGATTTTTCTGGGTCTTAATGGGATTGAATAATTTCATCCCGATCCCGTCCCGTCCCGATCTAGAATGAGATGGGATGGGATGGGATGAAGATTTTCAATCCCGCCAATCCCGTCTCGAGCTAATTTTTTAATATTAATTATTAATATATTTATTTATTTATTTTAGGATTGTGGATGCCCATACAAATTCACTGATTATATAACATTTTTAGCATCTCAATTTTTCTCTCACACACATCTCTAGATTAATCTTTTGATGGTAAATTTGTAATACTTCTCTCTCTGATCTCTCGTTCCTTTAGTTAGGTTTAGGGTTACTAAAGGGAAGCCAACAAATAACAAAATAGAAATTCAAGAAACCGAGAAACAAAAGAAAAGAAGTGAGTTTCACGAGCAGCACTGTGTTCTTGAAGAGAGATTTAAGAAGAACAAGCACTGTGTTCTTGAAGAGCAGCACAAAAGAAACAAAATAAAATAAGCGAGCTTCAAGTCCAAGAGGAGAGAAACCGAGAAACCAAGAACCCAGGCCACCACTGTGTTCTTGAAGAGAGGTTCAAGAAAAAGAAAAGATATTCAAGAGCAGCACGCCAACACACGACGACGACACACCTCATCCCCTCGATCCAAAGTGTTCTCGCTCAGATCCAAGACGACGACTCCAACAACACAGTCGGCAGTCGCACATGGCACACGACGACGATGACACACCTCCTCCCCTCCTTCTTCCGCTTCATCCAACTTCTCTAGCTCTCTGTTACACAATCCGTCGATTTTTACAGGTAAGATCCAACTTCTTTAGGTATTTGTTTAAAGAAAATTGTTTGACAGAGTCCTAATTTTTTTAGGTTTTTAGCTTTCAATGAGATAGGCGTGATTTGTTTGATCAAATTTTCACATTGTTAGCATGCTCTTTTGTTTTGTAGGAGCCCTTACACTGATCAAGAAGAAGAACAACTAGGATTTCAGAAACCCCCAATTTTGAATTTTGAACCCTAAACACAAATCCAAATATGAAGAGATCATTGGTAAGTTCTAACTCTTCACTTACCTTTCGTTCTTAGATAGTTATATTATGTTTTGACAATTTTTGTTAAGAATGTATTCTAGTTGATTATGTTCAGACTTCTAGTTGATATGTCCAGATTATCACGCTGATCCCGTCCCGTCCCGATCCCGTATGAACGGGATGGGTCTATCTCGTCCCATCCCGTCCCGTGCCCACCCCTACGTGGAAGGATGAAGGATTGCATTATGTAAACAGAAATAGAGTTCAGGACATATTTGATCACGATCGTTCGCCTCGCCTGAGAGTGAACTTTGGAATTTCAGCTAGTCAATTTGTTATTAACTTTGTCAACTAGGAACTGGAAATCACGAGATTTCTTTTTAGAATGGCGGAGAGGTGAGCTGAGATAATTGTCTTTGGGCTTGCAGACTTTGATTTCCAAAATCCTATTGATCATTTTAGTATGTTTGTTATGGACATTGGCGCTAAAATAAATTGAGGATTTATCAAAGTTGATCGCTCGTCCAGAAGGCAAACAATATTTTGGAAGGATGTCTTTAACATTGTGTGTGTGTGTGTGTGTGTTTTTTTTTTTTTTATGTTAGCCCGACAAAAAAAAAACATGAAATCGTCCGCATACAAAATATGACTGACGAAAGGCGAATGTCTCTAAATTTTGATACCGCAGATAGTCCCATTTCGTTATGGGTGATTGAACATTCGAGAAAGAGCCTTTGCCATGATAATAAATAGATAAAGAGAAAGTGGGTCTCCTTGTCTCATACCTATGGTTGGAGTGATAGGCGATAAGAGGGTGTGATTGAGTAGAACACAGAATGAGGAAGTAGATACACGTATCTATAGCAGTTAAATCTTACATTAGATAATGCTATATTTGTAAGTTATATTTTATCTCGAAATAAGGATTTTATGTAACTGATTATTTTCATATTCTCATTATTTCTTGATGCGCTAAATTTTTTCATGGTCATGGTAGCTGTCGGGAAGTTTGAAGAAGATAATGAATCATCTCTAGTATCTACTAACAAAGAGCAAATGTCTTAGCAACTCAACAATACTAATTATTGTTTCAATGCATCATTATAAATTATTGGTAGAACAACCATTTTGAAGTTCTGAAACTGTCATTTTTTCGTAATCAAAATTATAAGTCCAAGTTACAACTTTAACATTGAGCCTTATGGCTATTGAGCTTTTAGAAGGAAAAAATAAAGTCAAAAATAACTTTTACAACCAGAACTTCGAGTAATACGGGTAAAGTCACTCATTGACAAAGTCATGCATAATATTAATTTTGAAAACTTTGTTAAAGACGACAACGTGTTTATTATTTGTTCAACTATATATAATCAGATCAACAAAGTAAAGTGCGAAGGGTTATGACATTTATAATTTTGTATAACAACTTGTCTGCTTTCCTAAACAATCATTATTATTATTTTGATGTAGTTCCAAGTACGCGTCAAAGAAATTGCAACCGTATAGTCATGCATGGATCAAATCCGTCAAGTCTCATTGATGTTGTCAAAATGTTTGGGAGTACAGTGAAAATCTGAATATATCTCAAACTTGGAGCGAATAAACTCAATTTGACCATAGTTTATTATAGTTGAATACAAATGATGTTGGTGAAGGTGGATAAGCCCTCTATTTGGGATAAAAAGGGGTTGGATGAATTAAACACCACTAATGGCATTTTTTTTTTTTTTTTTTTTTGTGTGCGCGCATGTGTGTATAGATAACAGACCAGCCCTTGTATTATATTAAAACCCTTCCTTGAACCATAGTCGTAACTCGTAATAATGCAGCGGTAGTGAGGCGTGAGAGAGTTGTTTCTTCCACTTTGATGGATGACCATATTCGTGACAAAGACAAACTCGTCATTGCAATCCTGAAACAAGTTGTAGCATAACTCCAGTAACAATTGTCTAAAAAAATAAGATAACTCAAGTAAGATGCACAAAAACATAATAACAATTGTCCTAGACGAATTTCGAGTGCATGAATAATTTCAGCCAACTCATATGAGAATACCTTTCGTCTCCATTAGCATCAAAGCAGTTGAAAATAAAATCTATAAAGAGTATGAATCATCTACACCCACGGGTATAGATTTGAACTCTACGCGATAAACGTATGGGTTAACTTGAAAATCTATGCACTATATGAGCATGTCTCGAAATAAGGTATTAATGTTGAAAACCCTACACCTATAAAACACCTCATATTAGAATGTGCCAAAAGGGATGCAAAAGCAGTAGCATCAGAAAACCCCGTACGCCATTTTTTATCTATTCTAAGCTCTCCCTTTCCTCCTTCAGCCATTTGTTATCACTACACTTTCATCAACTGTTCAACTTTACTTATAACAACACAGATCTCATCCTTCTCTTTCCCTTCGTAATCACATCTGTAATTTTGCTCAATTCGAGCAACCATTCAATCAATCAATCTAACCAATAAAAAAAACCATCTTTGCTTGTTTCCGATTCTGGGAAACCTAGGGTTTTGATCAAGTTTGGATTTTGAAGGTCTGGGGTTTCTCTGATCTGTGCGAATTCGCCGAATTGGGATCAAATTTAGTTAATTTTGGTGAAAAACTGACCAAATTTGGGTGTGAGAGTGGTGTTTTTAGAGTGGGTTATGATGAGAATATGAAGGTGGGGTTTCTACTGAAGCCATGAACGTCAGTCATCCTTCGGTGCACTCAATCGAAGCTCCTCCGCTTACTGATGGAGCCAATAATGCACCCAGAGTGAGGATGAGGGATATCCAGGGAATGCCAGGGACACCTGGGGGACTTATCTTGAGGTTCTTTCAATTTGCTTCTGCAATTGCTTCGCTTTGCATCATGGCTTCTACTAATGATTTCATGACTGTCACAGCTTTCTGGTAACAATTTATGTGCTTTTGATACTTTCCTTTTTGTTTGTTTGTTTGTTGAATTATGTGTTTTTTACATTATTGTTGCTATTTGATTGATTACTGAATAGGCATTACCCATAATGGTTAGTTAAGCTTTGCTCCTTATCAAATGAATTGAATGGGTATTTAGAGAATATAGGTTGTGTAATGCAAGAGTGGTTTGAAGATGAGGTAACTGAAGTGTAAGTTAAGATGCATTTTTTTTATTTTTTGGTTTGTTTGAATGGTAGAAATGTTTAAGAAAGGACATTCTAGGTCTTTGGCTTGGGTTATTGGGGAAAGTGAATTCCGAGGGCCCGCATAGAATTTATGATGCAAGTAGGTCTTGCATTCAAGAAGGCGGAAGCTTAAATGAAATACAAGGGAACCGGATTCTTTTGTTACTTTTGAAGGATCTGTCACTGAATGCAATGCTGTCGGTTTTAGGTTTTATAGCAAGCTAAAGGAATCGGTGAGAAACTAGTTCCAAAATTGGAAAAGAAATAATATTTTTTTCCACTAAATTGAGTGTGAAAGAGGAGTAGATGTGGTATCATAAAAGAAGATGTCAGAGCACCCATGAAGATGGGAAACAAAAAGAGATCAAATGGATTTGGAAACACATGTAGAATAACACATGGCTGAGGGATATTAAAAATGATTTGTCATTGTTATGGACTTAATGAACTTATGCTAGTGTGAGAAGGTGGATCGATTATTTAAGGTGGAGATTGAGGTGAGGATGGAAGAGAATAAGGAGTAAACCCAAACTCATATAATTTTATGCAAATTTCTCTATGAAGAACCTTTTAGGTGGAAGCCGACTAGGAATTTTTGGTTGGTCTCCTATCAATATCAATGAGGAAAATTAAAAGTGATTCAATGAGGATGAGATGCAAAGAACGTTCTCTAGTTTCAAGAGAAAAATTGCTATATCCTGAGGTGTAATCATTAATGTTGGGAGGGATATCAGGGGTTCTTATGGATTTGAAAAATGTTGCTTCATGGATGGAAATTTAACACCACCATCATTAGCTAATTTCAAAGAGAACTTGAGGTTTTGGGAAGTACATGAGTTTGAACTTAGGTTTTATCCTATTATCTTTACAAGTGAGCCATGACAACTACAAGTTGATTGAATGTAGGGAAAGGGATGACATTCCAAGGTTGATTTGCATTGTAGATGTTCCTATTTTAGATTGGGAAAATTTGCATTCATTATCTCATGAAGACTGCAAAGGAAAAACAAGACAAACATTATAGATATTTTCTGGCCTTTATCTATCTGTTCCCAATTTACTATCAAATCCTCATATACCACACCAAGCCTTAACGCGAATAAGAGCTGTGGAAGCAATCATTAGTCTTCTTGCATCTCATGCCTAATATTAAAAAAAAATGCAATAATCCTTGTCTTCCACCTAGCATGAGGGGTTAATTTTGAAATAATTGTCCAAATCCTATACTGTAATCTGACATTCCGGGCATTAAGGGGGTGGTAGAGATTCCAAAGTGAATTAGAAAGTGACTCCAAATCTACTGTGCAAAGTCATATAAAACAAACAAGTTGTCATGGGATTCTACATCTACTTCAATCTGCACATGCGTCCTCCACTTTCATAACTCCCCCCTCCCCCTCAAAATTTCTCTTCCTTCTATTCATTTCCAAACTAAACTCCACCAGAAGAAGCCAGTTGCACGGAAATTTTGTTCCTCAAAAGTCCAAGCAATACAATCAGGAAACTGACGGAAAGAATATTGAATTAGATAAAGTGTGCTTGAAGGTCAAATCGATGGTTTGGTATCGGGGTATTGCTTTCAAAAGATTTGAGTTTATTGGATGTATTTTGTTATTGGAGGGGTTTTTCATTTTTGCAATGTAGGACCTTCTTCTTGTTTGTTTGTTTGTTCGTTTAATGTAGTTTCTTGCTCCCTTTTGTAACTTTTATACTTTTTAATATGTTATCCTGTTGGGTTTGACTGATTAGCAAAAAGAAAGAAAGAAAGTTAGGTAACGAACTATGTGCAAAAGGAGCTTGAAGATATGGAATACCACCAACCAGGCCTCCAAATTCCATTTCCTTCTCCAACCGTCATCTGTATAGCCCCCTAAAGGCCTACCATTCTCAAAGCCTCCCTTTCATTGAACCATCTTGTAAGGTAAAATTCCAAGCGATACCACCTTTTCCTTCAATTCCACCATCACCTCCCTATACCAGAAACATGGTTCCTATTTGGAGAACCTCTTCTCCACAGTCCCACCCATAACTCGTGTGAGAACTATTCATGTTTACATTGCCTAGTGAGAAAGGAACCCTTTTTTACACGATGTTTATGAAATTCAATGCCATATCTGTAATATCACCATTCACAAACTTTACCAACTACATTCGTTGAGACCTACAGCGCTCACTAAAATTTGAGATGGCTTTACATAGACTTCAGCCTATTTGTTTAGGATTGTACCCCATTATCTAGTTTTTCTTCAACCAGTTTCCTGCATCCTTCAACTCTTTTCCATATCTCCAAAGATCTTGAACTTTTTAATGCCTAACCCACCCAATTTTTTCAGCGTGCAAAAAATTCTCATTTGAGGCCTTGAAAGCCTTTTAAAATGTCTTCCATCTTGTTAGCAATATACATAATAAGCAAAGGAAAACGAGACAAGTATATAATTGATGCCTGAGATAAGGCCTCTGACCATATAGCTAATAACTCATTGTTAGATAAGTTTATGACCACGTGTTGGAAGAGTTTACAGAGCATTTTTAATGGTTCTCTCGAGGGTTGAGGGAGAGGGTGGTTACCTGCTTCTTCCTTGCATTATGTAAAGGCAAGTCGGATCTTCTTGACTTTTTTTGGAAGGCAAGTCGGATCTTCTTCCTTGCATTATGGTAGCCTGGTTGGATGGTTAAAGCTGTGGTGGTTTAATCACCACGTCTTGGGTTCTATACCCACTGGCGGCATGCTCACCTTTCCAAAAAAAAAGATAATGTAATAATTTTTACTTTAGGATCTTCTTGACTTGTCATTCAAATTTAAGGATGGAATCAATGAAAGTCCCCACCTACAATTTGTTGGTGAGGGATGATGACGGAATATCAATGGGGTTGGTAACATGGTATTGGAATGAAAGTGAATTTAGATGCAGCCTTTGTCATTGCCCTCTTTATAGTTTAGTCTCCCTTTAGGGCTCAAAACGAAATAAGAAGTAGAAGAGGCTCTAGAAGATGAACTCCTAATAGTTTATCTGTTATGCTGTTGAAAAAAAAAATCTTCTAATTTGTAAGTGCAATTGCTAGCATGCTATTTATGCGGTTTTTGTTTTGATGGCTATGGCAGTGACGGGTGCACATAGCTCAAAGCACCCAAGGACAACTTGCAATACTAGCATTTGGAGTATTATCTCAAATCTTTGAGTCTGAAGGAGCTCTTAAAGAAAGGGATCTCACAGAAGCGGGGAGGGGAAACAAAAACAAGTTTGATGAGATTCTTAGTTTGTGAAAGGTTATAGAAAGAATTATAGACTACAGAGTGAATGATTCGTGCACCAGTACAAATGAAGCAGTAGGTGATTTTGACTACAAACGCTGATATAATGGAAATAGGCTTACCCTTGCTGTACCACATTGTAATAATGGGTGGTGAGAGGAGATTGCGCATCGATAGAGGTGTCCCAATTGTGCTTAAGAAACAGGTGTATGGTTGGTGAAGAGACAGGTGCATGGTTGGTGATGAAAATGGTCCTAGGATGTCTCATTCTTGATACGTTCTTTCTACAATCATTCATTGTTTGCTTCTAGAAAACTATAGGAATTTCTCACCAGGTAGTCTGGTGGGAAGTCATCCCCAAAGTTGCATCCTTTATGTGGCATGGAGATTCCTTCCTGTTCATAACATTTAGTAGCAATGTTTTAAAAGGCGATTGAGGCGCGAGTTGAGGCGGGGCGCACAAAAATCGCCTCTGCACGTACGAGTTGAGGTGCCAATTGAAGGCGTTTTGAGGCGAAAAGCCTCGAGGCGTTTTGGGGCGTACGCTTTTTTATTTCCTGATCAGTTGGCGTTATTTGGTAAATGGCTCCCCAAATGCACCTAGAAACACTGCAGTTGACAAGCAAATGGTTGATTGATTCGTTGCTTGACATGCAGGACGCATTTGTTGTTCGCATGCCTACCTCTTCTAAGGAGATTGTCCCTTTTGAGGGTATTCCCAATTAAGGCAATCCAAACGAAAACACATGCTTTGGGGGCAATGTTACTGACCCATATCTTCTTGATGATATCTCTGTCCCACCCTTGAATACTACCCCCGCAGAGCTTAAGATAGACAAATTTAAGCTGAACTGATCATTCTTGTCGCTTTGTTCCAACCTACCGTCTTCATGTTGGAATCTGAACTGATTCTCAGTAGTTTAATCTGCGTTGAACGTCAAAGGTGGAGAGTCCTCCCTGTTGGTGGCCTCCATATTATTGTAAAACTTGTTCTTTATTTGTTTGAATTTTTTATATATATTTGTCACTATTTTTTACAAAAAAACGCCTCGCTACGCCTCGAGGCTACGCTTCGCCTCGGAAAAAGCTTGATCGTCTCGAGTCTTAAAAACGCTTTTTAAAACATTGTTTAGTAGAACAATGTATTGAGTGTGATGATGCTATCCTTTGTTATTTTGTTGTCCCCTGACAGTTCTATTTTATTTTATTTGATCAGCAAAACAAACTGAATAATATATTAAACAAAGGAACTTTTTTTGCGTGGATATGTTGTTAGAAGCCACAGTAAGCTGGAGAAACGGGGCTTTTAGAAGATTGATAGAGGGTTTTTTGAAGGTTGCTTCCAATTGATGGACTTGAAGAAACCAACGTATCATTGATAAAAAACCTTTTGCTCTTAGAGTAATTTTGGTCGAAGGTCATTTGATTTAAAAAAAAAAAAGAACCCTCTTCTATAGAGGAGCAACATTTGGCACCGTCTTCCGCTACCTTAGCTGTATTCTGCCTTCTCGTTCAATTATGCAATAGCAAATCATTTTAGGTTTTGAATCTTTCTAAAAACCAAATACTTACTTGCATACTTTTCTCAGCTCACAAGGTGATTAGGATCACGTTTCTTAGCTCAAAAGGTGATTAGGACTATGATATGCACTAACACTTCCAAGCAACAATTTAAGAGGAAATAAGGAATAACAGACAACAAGATTAAGAAGAGACAATGGAGCAAACCTTTTATTGATGAAAGGAAAGTGAAGATACAAGTGTACAAGCTTTCGAGAGGCTTGACTCTCCTCAACTTGAGCAGCAGCTCTGTTTACAAAATTTTCAGAAGCCCTACTATGACTATCCCCACTTCTATTTATACAAAATACATGCTTACAACACTAAACCATTTGTTACAACTGATATCACAAACTCTTGCCAGCTTTACATTCAACCACCACTGACACAACTATTTGCCAGCTTGACATCCAGCATTGCAACATATCACAGTCTCTTGCCAGCCTGACATCTAACCACAACTGATACAACTATTTACCAGCTTGTCATTCAGCCCTGCACCCTGGTTTACCAGATCAGCCACTAACTTCTTCTAACTTTGACAGATCAGCCACTAACTGCTTCTAACCTCTTTACTTCCTTGTTCCTCCTTGTATAGACATGCCTAACTGGTGGCCTATCAATACCCCCTCCCAAAAGAGCCACCTTGTCCGCAAGGTGGAAATCAGGAAATTGAGAATCAATTACTGAAAAATCTTCCCATGTAGCCTCAAAAATGGGCAAACCCTTCCAATGAATGAGAACTTCAACAGAGGTACCACCCCTCTTCTTACGCACTTCTAGCACTGCTGCAGGAGTTATCATAAACCCCAAGTCTTCAGGCAATTGTGGAAGAGGAGATGAGGTAGCATCACCTTGGCCCTTAACTCGGCGCAATTGAGATATGTGAAATACAGGGTGAATAGCAGCACTAGGAGGTAATTCTAATTTGTAAGCTACTACCCCAATTCTCTGTAAGACAGTATAGGGACCATAATACCTGGCTGCCAGCTTCGGAACAGGCTTACGAACCAATGATTGATGGCGATAGGGCCTTAACTTAAGAAAGACCTTATCACCAACAGTAAATTCATCCTCACGCCTGGACAAATCAGCTTTCCTTTTCATCCTCTGTTGCGCCCTCAGAAGATGCATGCGTAAGTCATCAAGAATTGCATCTCTTTCCATCAGCAATTCTTCCACAGTAGACACAGTGGAACTACCCTTATCAATTTTCAACAATCGAGGAGGGTCTCGCCCATACAATGCTTTGAATGGAGTGCACCCCAAGGAAGTGTGGAACGACGTATTATACTAATATTCAGCCCAAGCTAACCAACGAATCCACTGCTTTGGTTTGTCTGACACAAAACACCGCAAATACGTTTCCAAACAGCGATTGATCACCTCAGATTGCCCATCTGTCTGGGGATGATAAGCCGTGCTACGCTTTAAAAAAGTTCCCTGAAGACGAAACATCTCCCGCCAAAATTGACTCAGAAATTTTTTATCTCTGTCAGATATTATGGAGGCGGGGAAACCATGTAGTCGGACTATCTCCTGAATGAAAATCTGAGCCACAGTAGCAACTGTAAAAGGGTGACTTAAGCCAATAAAGTGGGCGTATTTGCTGAGTCGATCCACTACCACTAATACCGTATCCACCCTTTGACCCGCGGTAGTGACTCGATAAAATCCATGGTGATTTCCTCCCATACATGTCCTGGTAATGGAATGGGTTGTAACAGGCCAGAAGGAGATACCGCCCTGTTTTTATTCCGCTGACAATTGATGCACTCTCCCCCCATTTGGCAATGTCTGATCTCATGCCAATCCAATAAAATTCCTTAGCCATACTCTGGTAGGTTTTTGTTTCTCCGGAATGACCTCCTACCGGACTGCTATGGAACTCAGCAAATAGAATAGGAAGAAGAGAAGATTTTTGTGTCAAGACCACTCTACCTTTGTACAATACAAGTCCTTGATGTACAGTAAACCCCAAATGTGAGATTTGGCGCTCCTCTATGTCACGTTTTATGTGCTGGAAGGTCGCATCTGATTCCACCTCTTGGCGCACTTGCTGCCAATTCATCCAGTGAGGCACCACTAATGTTCCACATTCCAAAACAGGAACCTTTCTGGAGAGAGCATCTGCAACCATATTGGATTTCCCTGGATTATATTCAATCTCAAAATCATAACTCATCAACTTGGGCACCCATTTTTGATATTCTTCCCCTATCACCCTCTGTTCCAGTAAGTATTTCAAACTTTTCTGATCCGTCTTTACCACAAACTTCTTACCCAATAAGTAAGGCCTCCACTTAGCAATGGCAAACACAATCGCCATGAGCTCTTTCTCATATACCGGCTTCTGACGTGCTTGAGGCCCAAGGACTTGACTGAAATATGCAATTGGCCGATGATCTTGAATCAAAACGGCTCCCAAACCATACCCCGAAGCGTCAGTTTCTATCACAATTTTTTTTTGAAAAATTTGGCATTGCCAAAACCGGTACCTGCGTCATACATAATTTTAGAGCCTGAAAAGCTGCTTCCGCCTCAGAATTCCAGCCAAACTTATCTTTCCTTAACTAATCAGTTAATGGCCAAGCTATATCCCCATAACCTTTGACAAATTTTCGATAATACCCGGGCAATCCTAAAAACCCTCGAAGCTCGGTGACGTTTTTAGGTGATGGCCAATCCATCATTGCTGCAATCTTTGCTGGATCGTCCGACACTCCTTTTCCGGAAATTACATGCCCCAAGTACGCTATTTCCCTTTGCCCAAACTCACACTTCTTGCGATTAGCGCACAATTCATGCTTTCGTAACAAACCAAACACTGTATCTAAATGCTGAATGTGCTCCTCCAATCCAGAACTGTAAACCAAAATATCATAAAAAAAAACTAACACAAATTTTCTTAAATGAGGCCGGAATACCTCGTTCATTAAAACTTGAAACGTTGTCGGCGCATTTTTGAGCCCAAACGGCATTACCAAAAACTCATAGTGTCCTTCGTGCGTTCTGAAAGTGGTCTTCGACTCATCCCCTTCTCTGATTCTAATCTGATGATATCCTGACTTGAGGTCCAACTTAGAAAAAATGTTGGCACCATGGAGCTCATCCAACAACTCCTCTATGACTGGTATGGGAAATCTATCCGGAACCGTTTCCTTGTTTAATGCTTTATAATCCACACAAAATCGCCAACTTCCATCCTTCTTCTTCACCAACAGCACTGGATTTGAGAATTGACTCTTACTGGGCCGTACGATGCGAGCCGTCTTCATTTCATTCACCAACTTCTCAATTTCATCCTTCTGACATTGAGGATACTTGTATGGCCTCACATTGACAGGAGAAACACCCTCCCTTAAGCAAATAGCATGCTCATGACCCCTCATCGGTGGTAACCCATCCTTCATTTGGAAAATATCTTGGTACTGTCTGAGTAGTTTCTCAATTTCAACAGGCATTATCCCCTGCTTCAAATCAGTGGTCATCAAATTTCCAAATTCAACCCATACCCCTTGTTGCTCCCGTTTGATTTCTCTAAGCATAGCTTTCAAAGAAATTAAGGACTTACCCAAAGTCGGATCTCCTTCCAAAACCACCATTTCATCTCCTACCTTGAATTTCATCACTTGAGTCTGCCAGTTTGTGACCGTCGGACCCAATGATGCCAACCATTTCATACCCAATATCACATTTGAACTTCCCAACCTCAATGGCAAGAAATCATCTACCACAACAACCCCTGGCAAGCTTAAAGACACCTCTTTGCAAACCCCTTCCCCTTTTACTGTATCTCCTTAACCCAACGTAACACCATACTCCCCTGTTGTGGAGATCGACAAGCCCACCTTCGACACCAACTCCACTGAAATGAAATTGTGGGTTGCTCCACAATCGACCAAAACCACCACCGGTGTTTCACGAATCAATCCCCTTAATCTCATTGTTTTTGGAGAAGAGAGACTAGCCACCGAATGAAGTGAAACTTCGACGTTCGGATCTACTTCAACTAACTCCAATTCGGCCTCTTTTTCCTCAAGAAATTCTTCTTCTTCCTCCTCAAAACCTTCTTCCTCTTGGACGACCAACACTTGAAGTTCCTTGCGTTTACACCTGTGACCGGGTGAGAACTTCTCATCGCAGCGGAAACACAACCCTCGTTCCCGCTTGATCTTGATCTCTTCATCGGTGAGTCGCCGAAAATCGCCTCCTTTCTGAGTTTTCTCCAGAGATTTAGTTTGACCAGAGAGATCGAATCCCTTAGGGTTCTCCATTCGAAATTGAGCATTTGGGCCTCCCCTTTGTACAAACAAGAAACTTTGTTTTTCTTCTATTCGTTGGGCCAACATCTTGGCTCGACCCAAACTATTCGGTTCCAAAACCCTCAGTTCAGCCCTTATCCGTGGTTTGAGCTCGTTAATGAATTTGCTTAGATACACCTCATCAGGAAGAGCTTCCAGTGGTGCGGACATGCTAATAAATCGTCTCCTATAGTCGGCAACTGTAGTTTCTTGCTTTAAGGCTAAAAATTGTTCACACAGAGACCCTTCACTCGTTGCTCTGAATTGATTTAAAATCATTATCTTTAACTCTTCCCACAGCACAACCCGTCTTCTTTTGTGCTCCCATTGAAACCAAAGTAGTGCATCTCCCTCAAACTCAATTATAGATGCTTCCAATTTCTCCTCATTAGTATAACGATGAAGAGCAAAGAAACGCTCAGCTTTCATAATCCAACCATCCGGATTTGACCCATCAAAACTCGGCATTTCAAGTTTTCTATATTTGAGGTCAAACCGATTTCCTGAATGAGTTGAACCTCCCTCTAATTCTCTTGATTGTTCAGATGCAGAGGCAGCTCGAGAAGCATCCTCTTGGAGTCTCACAAGATGATCTATTTTCTGAGCCATGGAATGGAATTCCTTTCTCAATGTCCCTATTTCTTCTTGAACCCCCCCAATTTGCTCTTCCACAATCTCTACCCTTGCAGACACAGTCCCCTGACTTGCCGACTTCCCTGTCATCCCAAGATTGTTGCTCTGATACCAAATTTGATATGCACTAACACTTCCAAGCAACAATTTAAGAGGAAATAAGGAATAACAGACAGCAAGATTAAAAATAGACAATGGAGCAAACCTTTTATTGATGAAAGGAAAGTGAAGATACAAGTGTACAAGCTTTCGAGAGGCTTGACTCTCCTCAACTTGAGCAGCAGCTCTGTTTACAAAATTTTCAGAACCCCTACTATGACTATCCCCACTTCTATTTATACAAAATACATGCTTACAACACTAAACCATTTGTTACAACTGATATCACAAACTCTTGCCAGCTTTACATTCAACCACCACTGACACAGCTATTTGCCAGCTTGACATCCAGCATTGCAACATATCAGTCTCTTGCCAGCCTGACATCTATTCACAACTGATACAGCTATTTGCCAGCTTGTCATTCAGCCCTGCACCCTGGTTTGCCAGATCAGCCACTAACTGCTTCTAACCTCTTTACTTCCTTGTTCCTCCTTGTATGGACATGCCTAACTGGTGGCCTATCAGACTACAACTGATGTAACATGGGCTATTTTTGTATTTAATTCACTATTGGGTCAGTCCATTACAAGCCCAAGTAGAGTGGGAGTCCAATAAGTTTAGGGCTTAGTTAGGTTTTTGTTTTATTTAGTTTAAATAGGCTTATTCAGAAGATATAATTGGTTTTATTTTGATTTTGAGAATTAATTGTATTTGTGAAACTTTGTCAAATACAAGTTTTGATGTTTTGGTTTGTAAGTTTCTATTGAACTTATCAATTTGGTATTAGAGCGGTAAGATCTTGGTGAAAGATATCGCAAAAAGTAACTGTTGATTGGGATAAACCATTCGTGTTTGATGTGTACGAAGGGCAAATGCTGTTATTCCAAGTAATTGCGTTGTAGACTGAAACACATCATGAAGTTTTTGAAGATTTTACGTTAAAGAAAATCTGAAGGAAAAAGTTCGAAGGAATGGGGTGGTTGTCTATGATAGCCCTAATTTCCCCATGAACTGTGATTTGCAAGTCTTGAACCATAGCCCCACCCTATACCAATGAAGAAAAAGCGAAGAGATGGAAGCGAAATTTGAAAAGGAGAACAAGGAGAGCTTACTTAGAACTGAATCAATAATACAATCGTCTTCGCCAACAGACCCACATGGTTCGAATCAACATCAGCCCTCCAGCTCCACCACAACCACCACTCTCCACTGGCTAGCTGACGTCAACGGACTAGTCAAGAACGACTCAGGTGCAACTGGTGCAAGCCCCACAATTCGTCAATTCCAACTGAAAGCCATCGTCCTTGGCTACTTGTGCGACTAGTGTTGCATGATGAAAACGCCAGAGTCTGTTTGGAGAAAAGATGTAAGAAAAGTTTGAAAGGGAAACGTGAAAATCATACCGGAATCAACCCATTACGATTCTTTTCATCTTGCCCAACAGATCCAGCAATATCAACAATCCACACCACGGTGGAGAACATTGTTATTGGCTTCACCGCAACGATTTGTGTGGCCTCCATCCAACCAAGTAGACGACCTGATCCTCGGTGTGCTCAGCGCAATCTTTTTTCTTTAATTCACTTTCTTTGATTCAGGTGCAAGATCATGATCGATTTCGATCTACTATGCATGACTTAGCTTCATCTTTTTCAGAAGATGAACATTATGTTCGTGAAACAATTCAATTTAGAAGACAAAGTTATGTGCACCCATCACATTACTTTGTCCTATCACAAAAGTATGAAAACTCTTTTAATCAGGATCATGTTATTTGCCAGGACATGGAAGACTGTGTACCACCATGGCCTTTAGGTTTTGATAATGAGGTTAATCAGTGCCTCTAGACAGGTGATATACCACCACGAAGCAAAAATGATTCAATTTGGGACAATTTTGAAGGCCAATATGAGAAGAGGTTCGTGCGTAAACCCATTTAATTTTATAAGTGGATATCCTTTGAGCCAAGGCTTCATGTTTGGTAGCCAATTTTTTATATGATTCTTCATGGTATGTGCACTACAACAGAAAATTTCGAGGTCAACTCTTTGCTCATTTTTTTTTCCGAAGATATCATCCTCAAAGCTCGAGGACGAGCTTTTCAAAGTGGGGAAAATGATGTAATATGGATTATTTTTGTAATTAATTTACCATTGGTTGGTCCATTATAAGCCCAAGTAGAGTAAAAGTCCTATAAGTTTAGGATTTATTAGGTTTTTGTTTATTTAGTTTAAATAGGTTTATTTAGAAATGTAATTAGTTTTAGTTTTGATTTTGAGAATTAATTGAATTTATGAAACTTTGTCAAATACAAGTTTCGATGTTTTGGTTTGTAAGCTTCCGTTGAACCTATCAACATCTTTTTAGTTTTTCCACAGGAAGGTACTGATGAGAGATTCTATTCTATTTATTGATCGTTTGATCTGTGACCGCTTGAAAAAAATCTAAGGTAATTAACAAGGGATTAGAGAAGGTGCTATGAGAAAAGCAAAGCATCCACCTAAGCCTATTATTAGATGAAGCATCATTGCCAACTTCCTAGGAATTGGCTGGTAGTTTATTGACGTTCAGGTTAGGGTTAGAATTTTTGACACTAAAGAGATGGCTTGGGTTGGGGGAAGTAGCCCGCCAACTGACCCGACCCACTGCCACCACTATTTGAAATAGGGGAGTTTGTGAGCAGACTCTACCTCGTAGCATTTTGTCCTCCCAAGAGCTGATCATATCTCTTTTTCTCCATTTAAATCTAGTTACCATTTTAACTCTCGTTGAGGATGCCTCTCGAAGTCCACATCACAGAGCTGGTGAAGAATTCAGTATCCTCATCCATGGATCCTATATGCAATTATTACATTGTCACCTTCACCATAATCTGTTTTCCATTCCCCAGGGACAATTCTTCAACATTTAGTAACATTGTGAATCCTTTTAAGGTTCTAAGCTCTCTCATCCTCTTTGGGTCAGAGACCCTTTCTCAGATTGTAAGGTGACGAGAAAAGTTTTTTATCAATAAAACAAAAAATTTCATTAAAAGGAAGAAAACTAGTGTTCAAAGATGGAAAAACACTCTAAGCATCAAAGGTACATCAAGTGTTGCTACTATGCACAGTATCTCCCCAATGAAACAGACAAGAGGAGTAATTAGTGTCCTTTAATCAACCCCCAAGTTACACCCCAAATTCATAAAGTCACTTTGAGGTGATGAGAAGTCATATCCATACTATCATTACAAGAGAGGTCTGAGATGAGAAACTTATTTTGCTCAAGTTGATTATCATGTAATCATTGCATAACTTCTTGTTGTATTAGTTGAATCCTCAGAAGGATCTTTTGGTTAATCTATACTGATTTTTAAATTTAATAGCTTTTCCATGCGGTGCCACCATTCTACTTTATAGTGTTAGCAGCTTGGCTGGTATATAGTCGAAGTTCCAAACCCTGTATCATTTGGAAGTCATCAGCAGGCTCCCATGTATTGGTGGTTAAGGTTATGTTGTTTAATGCAGACCAGTTGGTCTTAACGATGCCAAAGGATAGTATAACCATTAGTATGGTGAAAAGCTGTGATCTTCGACAGAAAACCGTTTCTCTCCTCATTTCCTTCTGTTATGCTCAAGATAATGCAACTCCCTGATGTAAATGTGTTCTCACGATGCGGAATGAAGGAATGCTTCTCTTGTTTTGTAATTATTATTATTTTTATTCTTTTGTTTATGGGTTTCTCGTGGTTGCTCTGTCATAATGCAAATTTCATTTGTATTTATTGTTTCAGTTACCTTGTCGCTGCAGTTGGCTTGCAAAGCTTGTGGAGTTTATCTTTAACATTAGTTGATATATACGCCCTTCTCGTGGGACGATGCTTGCATAATTCACGTGTAGTCGGCTTATTCGCCATTGGTGATGGGGTAAGGAAGCTATGTAATTGAAAGTTCAGTTTAGTACAGAGGAGGTTTAATTTTTTGTCCATCAATCTATTGCTATTGAAATCCATCAATCCTATTGACAGAAATGCATGCCTTAAAGCCTTATTCTCGAAAATATGTGATTAGGTTGTAGTATCATGTGGAATTTTTGCTAGGATTTGTTTTTAGGGTTTCTATCAGGGCTAGACATAAATAATAGCTCAAGTCCTCACAGTGTAATCAGTTGTGTATGAATATGAACTGAGAAGAGTTTGGGTTACAGAATGTTCTCCCCCATTTGTTTTTGGTATTATTTGTTGATGCATCCAACACCTATTCTTAATGATGATCAAAGATCTCATATATCACTTGTGGCCTATACATAACTTTACAATTGGTTTGGATACACAACATGTCAAAATCATCTAGTCCCAAGGATTTCGAGGCTTGGATTTATCTTTTCTAGTACATGCTAACGGTTTCAGCACTACTGGATTTGAATTACCCGATCGGGGTCTTGAATGAAGTGCAAATTGTGCACCATTAAAGGAGTATTTTAGCAATGAAACACCAGTTCTGATTTGTTAGAAAAGATTCTTCTGGAAACCAGTTATATGTGATAGTATGATCAGGATGAGTTGAGATGCTTTCTACAAAGTAGGAAATCCAGATCTACTCCTTTGGCTACCTGGGACTCCTGATATGTTACTGGTTGCTGGTTAGTTGGACCCTTTTATTTTTTTTTTTATTTTTTTTTTAATTTTGAAGGACAGGTCAATCAGGATTTATAGTTTCTATATATGTAGTTAGTAGACAATATGTATGATTCTTGTAAGCCAGTGATCTACTCTAATCTCCTTGTCGACTTGTATTTAATGATGTACCTTTTTTGTCTGTAGCTTATCTCAAAGAAATGTTTTTCGCTGCAGATCACTTCCACACTCACATTTGCTGCGGCCTGTGCATCAGCAGGCATAACTGTCCTCATCAGCAGTGATCTGGGTTATTGTGCAAAGAATCACTGTGCCAGGTTTGAGACTGCTACAGCAATGGCCTTCATTAGTTGGTTCACCGTCTCACCATCATTTCTCTTAAATTTTTGGTCATTGGCATCCCGATGAAAATGCGAAGCAGGGATCAAAAGATCATGACAATGTTTGCAGTTTGCACGCGTGATCTCTCATACATTTTCCACTTTGTTTTACTGAAATTTGAGATACACTTGGCCTGTGTGTGTGTATATGTGAACCAGGCTAAAATTTTCATGAAATAGAAGGCATTCTGATTGCCAACTGTGTTGTTTACACTAAATTTTTTTAACATTCGAAAGGGATAGTTGTAAGCAAGAGAGGTACCACATGAAACTGAACGACTGAATGAGAATATTTGTACAATGACCTGAGAATATCTTCTTAGTTCCACTTGTACTCCTTATCGTCAGATGGGCAGATATCATTGCAGGCTAGTAAATGCTACAGTGAGTATGCCATACTCTGTATAATTTTCCGTTCACAAGTTTGTTCCAACTTATGATGATCCTACTTGTAGATGAACTCGAAATTATGGAGAACTCGTTAATGTTATTGTGACTTTGATAGGAACACAAATCTGATCTCCTTTTGTGCAAGAGTCATCTAGCCTAGGTGCCATCGCTTGGGTATTTGCATGTCATCATGCTAGCCTTAGTAGCGCTCCTGAGAGCTGAGGTCAAGCATTTGGCACAGTGCGCATGACGTGCTAGTACCAAATTTGAGTGGCGTAAAGAAGAATTAGGTAACCGTTACGATTAAAAATTCATCATTAGTGTGACAAAAAGTTACCATTGAGACACTCATTTTCATAACGCTTAAAGAGCAAGAAATCAAGGGATAACTGTTTTTCTTTCTTTGACTACTGATCTATTCGGCATTGTTGAATTAGGTTAACTCGAGAATAAATTTCAGCACAGTATCTTATAAAATTAAGTAAATCAACTTTCTTGATTGTTGATGGCTTCAATGATGGGCTCTTGTATGTTAGAGTAAGATATCTACTACTTATGAATGAGATATAGCTATTAACATATTATGTTAGAGTAAGATATTATGTTTGAATTTAAAAAATATAGCTATTAACATATATCTACTACTTATGAATGAGATATGTTAGAGTAAGATATTATGTTTGAATTTAAAAAATATAGCTATTAACATATGATTGTTTTTTTTTTTTTTTTTGGGAAAGTGAGTTGAGTTGGGTTTTTATAGGATCCCATAACCTATCAACAAGGTGTGACCTACAGGTCAACACCATAAGAAAGTAACCATGCCACCAACGGGTCTTGAACCTAGGATGTGAGAGATAAACCCACACAGCCCTAACCACTCGACCATAACACCATTGGCAATATATGATAGTTATGTTTAGTTGGATGTCTGGTATAGACACTAAGTTTGATTTTCATCGGTTATGCCTCTGAATTGCCTCTAACTTTGTTACTATATGAGTTAGAGACTCTAACTAGAGTCTAAAACAAACACTTTCCAACACCTATAGTTAGAGTTTACCTTTTTATTAAAAGATTAAACTTATGACTCAAACAAAAACCCCCTTAGTTAAATCAATGATGAAACACATTGAATAAAATTTAATACACGAATATGCGGCTTTTAAAAACAAATATGTATCTACCTCACACACACTTCCTCTTTCTCCTCAATTAAAGCTCATTTTTTAATAAGTTACCAAAACTCCGGCTAATAACTCATCGAAGAAGAAGTGAAAAAGAGATATTTAAAGTATTATTAGTAATGTCTAAGTTAAAAAGAAAATAAAAGGCAATATCAGTGTTTTAGGATGTATGCAATGATTATCTTCTTATATTTGTAAGTCTCATACAATGCAGTAATTTTAGGTTGCCTTGTTTGGGTGCTGTGTTTTATTTGGTGTGTTTTACACTTTTTATAAACACTATCCACATAAAAGATATTAGTGTAAAAAATCTCAAACAAGATACAAAAATAGGCATTTAGCAACAATTATAACCAGGCATGTTTGCTAGTTTTTATTTTATTTTTATTTTTTACACTTTTACCTCTTCTATAGATATTATTTGTGGTTGTATTTTAAAGAGAAAAGGTAAAAAATGTAAAAACATCAAAAAAATGCAAAAAAAAAAAAACTTCTATCACACCTATTAGGTGACCGTTACTCTCGAATGTCTGGACACTTTTCTCGTTGATACTAGTTAATCATTACGAGCAAAAAGCTCATGATTTTGTTTGGCAAGTATCCGTTATAAACAAACTAATTGCTTTGACATTCAAACACTTATTTTGTTATGTTGCTCACGAGATACTTAATCTTCGTAATGCTTAAATAATTAACAAGAAATTGTGGGAAAATTTACGTTTTTTTTCTTCATCTTTGACCATGGATAACCTTTACTACTGGGTTTTTAATTGCCTTAATTTTGATCCATATCTAATAAAATTTACTCTGATTAAAGTTTTCGATTGCTGACACAAACTTAGTACCGATGAAGCAAAATGATAGGGATGATGTTAAGTAAGGTTAACCAAAATTGCATCAAATCCATGTTCACGTGAAAATGAAGCTAATCTTAATACGTTACGCGCTACACGCCTTATATACTGCTAATAAATAACTTTAATAACAAAAACCTACATACATCCTTCACTTCAGCTCTCTCTATAAATAAAGGCGCTCGCCTTAAAATTATTATTATTATTATTATTATTATTATAAAAAAGAAGTTACCAAAACTTCCGCTATAAAGCATTGAAGGAAATCTATACAGAGAGAAACTTATCAGAATTATTAGCGATGTCTAAGGAAGAAGACGATAGAAGGCAATATCAGTGTTTGAGGAAGTATGAAACGATTGTGAAACAGGTAAATGTATATACATATTAACCGAATGTACATTATATGCTTCTTTTTGCATATCTTCACTTGATTATTTCCAATTTGAGTCGCATTTTTTTTATTATAAATTATAATTTATAAAAATTAAACATAATAACATGTAAATACTTCCAATTCAATGCAAAGATACATATATAAAATGTATTTTTAAAAATAGAGTATTAATTTTTAAATATTTTTTGAATTGAAAATAAATTTTATTTTTCAAAAACCCGCCCAGAAGGCCGCCTAACGCATAGGAGGATTTTTAGAAATTAGTTATGGTAACCATCATGATTTTGCTAATCATCGACATTTTTCTTCATGATTGTCATCATTATTATCTTAATCTTCTACTCTAAATTTGACACTTTCAACATATTTCAGTAAGGTATGAAGAAACTATAATTACCATTAATCATTATTAAATTCTCTTCTTTGACTAAAAGTTACCGAGGAATGGGAAAATAGTTATTTCACTAATTGGTTAATTAAGAAATTTTGACTCTTAGATCTGCTATGACCCCAAAAGAATATGTTAGAATTTTGTCGATATTCATTTTAAAATTTCTCCAAAAATTAAATTAAATTCTAGTACAGTTTCCTGCCAATTGATTCTTCAGTTCCATGAATCTGATTATGCTTGTGGAATGTTTTATTTTCCGGTTCGACGAGCTGATTGAAATGGTGGATGCGAAAACAAGACCGCAAAAACGACGGAAGGTATTGGGCAACCTCTTTATAATCATGAACTCTATGTATACAAATTCTTCCCTATGTTAGAATTCAAGAACTCCATTCATTGTTATTACCCATCTCTAATTGATTTCTTCTTCTGGCAGAGCTCAAAAGGGAACACAAGTACTGCTCCTGCACCGAACCAGCCTCTCATCGACAACACGTTTGTACAAACCTTGACTAAGTATATCGATGAGTTGAAAGCTATTGATCCATGATTACTTCATCCCTATATGATTTCCGAGTTTAGACGACACCAGTTAACTTTTTAAGTAGCCCGTAGTATAGCATTTATCTCCCTTAATGCTTCGATCATAGTTATTTGATCTAGAATAATGGACTTTGGTTAGCATTTTTCTCGGTGTAATGTGCTTAGCAGGTTTATGTATTCTCTGGTAATTAACATCATGTTGAAAAAGTAATTACATAGAGCTTATATGATCATGAAAACTTTTGAGTAAAAAATGATAAAATTGTTTCTATATCGTAGAGTGCATAAAGAATAACAAATAATTGGGCAAAAATGCGACAAGATAATAGTATAGGACTTAGACCATCATTTCTTTGTTCCATTTACATGATTAGTAATTGTTATTTTTTTTTTTTTTATAATATGTGATTATTAATTGTTAACTTAGTTTATATATCAACCATCCCAATCCCATAATTAATCTCCATTGATATGATCTCTCTGTTTTCATTTGTGAATGTGTTTTTAAACAATTTAGTTATGTGCATGAACTCAACTTAATATAAAAACTTAGTATTTGGTGCAATTTTTGTGTGAGTTTTATAGGTGAAAGAATTGCAGTGACACATTCTAAATGTGATCTCTTCAACAATATTTACATTTTATAACAAAAAAATTTATAATGCGAAGATGGTCTCACAGCGATAAACACTTCTCAAAGCTAATTTCTTTTTAATACTAACATTTTGGAAAATATTTATCCAGTAGAATTTAAAGTTATTATTCAATGTGAATCATGAAAACTTTGAATAAAAAAAAATGGACATCTTAAAGACAAAAGAAGCACTAAAAGATAAGTGGGCGAAGAATGAAAAGACTAGTAATAGTGTCATCCTTGCTCTGAAACTGTGAACCAAAGTAAAACAAAGGGGTGGGGCAGAGAACAAATAAGAAAGAAAATAACAGAATGGAGAAAAGAGGTATGAGAAATTTAAATAACATTAGTATTAATAAAATGATATTTTTAGTCTATATAATACAAATTGTATTTTGATTCATTCTATCAATTCTTTCTTGATTTATTCTTTCGGTGAAACTAATTTATCAAAAATAATTTTTTTAATTCAAAAAAGAGTATTATAGTAATTGTTATATTTTTTTTTTTTTCTTTTAGAGTAGATAAAGAATATCTACGTAAACCTTTCAATATAAATTTGCAAAAAAAAATAATAACATTTACATTTTAATCTTAAAATATGCCAGATCTCTTTCTGTGATACTTATATCTCTTTCTGTGATACTAATCTCTTATCATCACAAATCGCTTGAATCCGGAACAACTTGACATATCAAACCCCCAAAGAAATTTGACATTTAGCACCCTAAATGTTTGATATTAATTATAAACTAGATATTCAGCCCATGCTTAACGCCAGCATCACATTAGATTATAACAATTAAAAGTTAAAATTTAGTATAACTTACTCATCTCTTCGTTTCAATGGAACAAATTACTCTTCATTTTAATTTCAGAATCATATCAATTTGGAAAACTTTAAAATATGTAACCCATTCCCCTCCCTGCTCCCGAGCATCACAATTTAATGAATGATATATCAAATTTAGAAAATAACAAATGCCGAAGTCAATACTAGAAAGTAGAGATTTTATGTATGATTAGTGGCAATGAAATCTTTCACCATCATTAGAACCCTTGGTCCATAATTCATCTTTAATTCTTTCCCAAACCTAAGATCTTTTACAGTAGATCCATATCTTCAACAGTGGATCCACATAAAAGCTCTTCAAAATATGACAAAGATCAGAAGGCAAAGTCCACTTCATAAGACCAGTATTAACGCAAAACCATGAAAGAAAAGTGGAGGTGTGGATCCCCCACAACACTATTACCAAGCATGCTTTGAAGAAAAAATGCTGAGAGAAGAAAAAGATTCTGTAAATGCAAAGCAGGTCTGAAACAGATTCCCATTTACAAAAGGCAGGCCAGAAGGACCACAGATATGCTTTTTGACTAAACAGAGACTGTTAATGGAAGGATCCAAAAACTAGATGCCAACACCATGCCCAAAGCCTCTCTGCTATGCTCTACACTGCATGCTTTCACTATCTATGTAGCAGATTTTTTGGTTTAATTCAACCACCACCACCACTTTTGCTTTAACTACAAGGCTTTGGTTATCCCTTGCTACTGTATGACCAACAGATTACACAAGTGACATATGTACTAACCCTTCTCCTTCAATGGCCTCATTTAAACAATGGGGATGACAAAAAGCAAGTCAGTGATTTCAACAGAGAGAGGGAGAGAGGGAGACATTATTGCTCTCACCAAGGACAAGATGTCATGCTTTGATTGATACCCATTTTGGTGTCTTAAATTAAGTTAAATTAACTATATTCAAAACATAGAATATTTAAATACAAAAATTCTCCTTTGGACTGTGTTTGGGAGAGGGGTAGGGGTTCTCTAAGTGATGATAATAAACAGTTTTAATACTTGCTTACACAAAAGACCAGTTGACAAAAGTGAAGGCAATGCAATGAACTGTGTTCTCTTCAGTGAGGACCTTCCAGGCTATGGCTTGTTCATATGAGATGTGGCGTCCCATGGTTGATACGCACATTCCAGCTGGAAGATGTGCGAAACCCTGTGAAATAAGATCATATTAGAGTTGATTAGTGTTAAATATGTTGGTAGCTATCTGATCAATGTAATCATCAGGAACTAGAAATGAATTCATGAAAATCACCTGTTGCATTATCGTGGTGAAGTCGGTGCACAATGCATTTCGACCAGCTTCGTCGAATATCTTATCCAGAGTAATGTCTTGTAGAGCTACCAGAGTGGTTTCTAGCATGTCGAATCCAGCTTGGTTGGCAAAAGTGAAGACTGGTAATGCCTGTAAAAACAACCAAAACACCCCTCGATTCATTAGGAAAATACCACCTTCACATTTCTCTCTTCATTTCCATCATTGAACTGCAATGGATTCATTAATGATAAAAGAGTTTGAAAAGCAAGTCTAATTTCACTTGGCATGCTAGAATTCCTATGATTTCCATGCAAAAATTTAAAACAAAGTTGTTCTTTGAGAGCTGCTATTTACCTTCACAGAGCAACACAATATCGCATCTGGATGGTGCCATAGAAGTTTCAACATGGATTCACCAGGCTCAGAATTGGATCTCAATAGATCTGCGCCTAAATGGTAACTGCAAATGACGTAAAGAAGTGCATGTTTTAGAGAACCTATGATGTAACCAGTAGCGATAAATAAATAAATAAAAAATAAAAAAAGACATTTGACAAGATAGCTTTGAGTATATCAATTCAAAATGCATCTCTAAGCATGAATTCAAAAATGACTAAGATAAAAGAACTTGCCTATAGCTCTGGCAGATCCATTGAGCAAGTGTAAGAGCTTCTGGTGAAGCTGGTGATACCTTTGGCCCTGCATGAGGGCCCAATCCAGATGGAGCAATGGCCATAGCAACTCTCTGCACAGAAGAAATTACACTTCGGACATACTGTCGAGCCATGGTTGCAACACTATCCTGGAGATGACTCTCGAAAGGAAATTGAAATGCAATGGTCAACACGGAGCGACTGCTATACGCATTGGAAGTTGCATCTCCAGCACCCCTATTTGTTGCTTGGCCTACTTCAAGGCTGGACGCTAGGTCCAATGTTCGGTGTGCATTCAGTGTATCTTGTGTTTCACCCTGTGTGATAATACTACATTAGTTTTTTTAGCAATATTTAGATTCACAAACAAATACTGAAACAATTGTATGGCTGATACTAGAACACTAGTGACGCAACAAGCTAAGACATGACAAGCTAGAGCTTTTTAAGTAAAGTAACAACAAACCAAGTAAAACGAAGTGTGATTCAAAAAGATTGAAACTCAACTGATTTTGAATCTAATGGTATAATCCTGAACCCAGACGGCAGGAGTGGAGCGTCATCTGGAAACATTTCATCAATTGGAGCAAAAACAAGTTCAGAGCAGGCACCCACTGCATTTTCATCCACTCCGCTACAAGTCTGCAATGCATGAGCCACCAGAAGCATATTAAAACTTTAGACCAAGGGTTGTCACGTAATTGCAAAAATATAAAACATGGCAAAGAAGAGGTTGTCAATGACTCCCGCTATTCTAATTTCTTTTCCCAACTTTTCATATATTTATAACCTCCTCAAAGCAGTTAATCATATAAGCAATCACTAAGACAAGGAGTTTGATTGTTCAAGTTTAAGAGAATGAATTGAATTCAAAACAAACCAGAAAGATTTTTTTTCAGCAACATGAGGCAGTACTAATGACTAAAATATGTTGCAAAGCAATGAAGAGGAACCTGTAAAAGATGAATATCTCTGGATAGAACAGCTTCTTCTTGAGTAAGAGAATGGCCTTCAAGCCGAATGATTTCCAACAACTGTAGTATTGGCCATCAATGATTAAGAGTCAGCGCCTAAGAAACTAACAAAAGATATTGAAGAAAGCAGAATTCAGTTTGTCGGGTGATCTGGAACACCTATATCACCAAACCTAGGTGTCTCCAAGATTTGCTTAAAATGAAATAAGAAATCGAGCACACCTCTTCATGTTCAACTGTGTGACCAAGTGGCATGATAATCTGACTCCCAGAGAACCTGGTGGACCTCAACCCCCCAAAGGCATATGAGCCAGCTTTTAGTGATGCAGCAGAATACGCATCAACACTGTAGTCAGCCCACTCTGATCGATGCTCTCTCAAAAACCGGATCAATAATGCAGGGTGAACATTCTACCAACAAGATCAGAAGATGTTTCATTAGCTCTCTCGAAAACCGGATCAATAATGCAGGGTGAACATTCTACCAACAAGATCAGAAGATGTTTCATTAGCTTTTGGGCATTAAACCAGAATACTTTTTTTATAGAAGTAAACCATGGGACGCTTCCAAAGTGCTTGTAAACTAAGTTGCACTGAATCAATCATTACAGTTTTTTGCACACAATATAAAATATCAACCCCCTCACATTTACGAACTGCATAAAAAATTTGGAATTCATAACAACTCAACTGAACCATGATAAGCAAGAGGTTTGCAAGCATGCGATCACTATCCTTGTGAGTATAAAGCTTGGATGGAAAAGAGTATAGACGATAATGATATGCAATGAATTTGCACAAACAGAAATGGGACAACTGAGCAGATGATATTGAGTTCAAATGTGCAGTGTACGATGGCATCATGTCAAGTTTGATTAATTAGAACTAGGCCAAGTTATCCCCAGGCAACTATGATGGACATTTAATTAAGATCGTAGTTAGAATTTTTTTCATTGAACCGGTCTTTAAATTCAATATATCAACTTAGATCTTGTTCTGTTTGGGGTTAATTCCAACACATCAGGAAATGTGATCATGAAAAGAAATTGGTTTTACAAAGTACAGTTGTCAAATGTAAATAATGGTAATGATATGTTGACTCACTTGGAGTAGCATGGATGCCTTTACACACAGAACCCCTCCAGGAAATGGGTGAGCATTTACAGTACTGGCCATGGTGCCTATGTTCTTGCCAGAGTTAACAGCAATCATAACATCATCATTCCCATCACAGTTCAGTAACGACCAGCCATCATCATTGAAACCATTGACAGCGTCATTGAATCCCCTAAAATAAATATGTATGGAGTTAAAAAAAATGGAACTGGAAGGACAACCAAACACTAGACAAGATCACACACGCGTGTGTGTGTTTGTGATATATATATATATATATATATATATATATATATATATATATATACATGCAGGTATATAAATTTCTGTAAAAGAAGGATAAACAAAGAAGAGCAGGATTTCGAAAATCACCTGCTCAATCTTTGACTGAAATTTCGCAGAACAGCAGGCTGCCTACCCAAACCATATACCACTTCACCACTCATCTCCTGAGCTATTTGCCTAATGTGACGCAATGCCTTCAAAGATGTAACAAAAAACAATTTCTTGCTTAATTTCACGGATTTAGTTTTAAAAAAAACCACTGAAATGCTGAGCCACTGAATTTCAAGAGAATTCATAGCCATATTAAATGAATAACTCACCGTAATTGTCATCTTCTGAGCTACAACTTTTGAGGACTGATAGAGGGGTCGTAACACCTCAGGCACACTCCACGCCTAATGAACAACGAAAAGGAGAACAATTCAGTTTTAAACAATTAAAATACACTAAATAAAAAATATATATATGAAAAAAAAAAAAATCAAACCTCAAGATCAAGGTGGTCAACAATGTGGATGATGGACCCTCCCCCCTCACAAGGTCGAATCAAATAACCACTTGGAAGTATTTCAGCTCTTACAAATTGTGGAGCAGCGGATGCATTTGGCCCAGCATTTGCACCAGAAAGTGATCTTTCACAGACCTTGAGACATAAATACCAAAGAATATAGCATATTATTGATGATGATTGAAAGTTTGTATCTTAAAAAACAACAATATTCTTAGAAATTGAACTATTGAACTCGATAAGAACATATATTATTCACAAGGGAGATCGTGGTCATTCTAGTTAACTTTCGGAAAATCCTACTAGACAACAAGGGACCATTTCTTCAGGTAGGTAGAGGGTAAAAGTTCTGATTGGAAATTGATGGTATAATGAATATCATAAACAGTCCTCAAATTATTAAACTGGCTCATCAATCTCTTCATGGTACATTTTAAAAAAGCAACATCAAGGACAAGCTTCTTTGTTGTCTACACAGAGGTTCCATCTTACAGAAGAAAAAAAAAGTGAAAAACATTAGATATGCTTTTAGGTATTTTCAGTTTCACGGATTCAAAATTTTCATCCGCAAAATTCAACTAATCTTTTTACTGCAACATGTTTACATACACTTGTGGAGATTAACACATGGTCCTATGAATCACTAGGATAAACTCTCAGTTAACCATATATAAATTAAAGCATGAAGTACAAAACAAATGTTAGGCTACATAATTGGTGTAGCCACATACCACAAGGCTGCCATCCTCTAAAGTTGTACTGTATCTCAGAATCCAAAAGTCACGTGCAGGAGCCAATGTTGTTGGAGCATACATCTGAGAGAAACTGGAGTAAGTGATTTGCTTGGAGAAAAGATGAAACTCTGAATTTCAAGAATCTAACAGGAATACACAAAATTCACATGACACATTGGAAATGCTAAAACTTGCACTCGCTCACCTGCATGTATATCAGCTCAATTATCCCACCATTTCCTGCAGGAAACATAGTGAGCACTTGAAGGCTCCGGCAGTCCCGGAACCAAGATGGACGATCTTTGAGGATCTCCGCAATCTGCCAAGGAATGATGATTCAAATGTAAAACTCACGAATAGAAGTAGTAACCAAAGAAGCTACAGTCAATTCAACAGATGATCCAATTCAATAAATGCCAAAGCTTACCTTAGTAGGTTCTAAACTTACTAAACCGCAGGCTCGTGCTGCCACTCCACTACAACTGTGTGAGATGGCAACAATACCAACCGAATCCGGACCAGGCTGAATAGAACAATTACCAATCAGAATGAAATTATGAATGAAGAATAAACGTGGCCATTGCAACTTTGACAATTTTAAACTGAAATAAATAGTTTTAAAAAATGATTAAATACCTTCATCCCGGGCATCTGGACCCAATTGACAGCAGTTCCAGTAGCTTTTGAGAGGAACTCTGCCAAAGTCTCTTCTGCAACAGAGAGGAGTCTGCCACAAACATTAAGAATACAAATTTGAAATGCAGCAACATGGATGAATGTTGAAACCATTTAAATGTGGGAATGAGAAATAGGTATCAAAGGAACTCGAAATTACCCAGCGGGGTTTGTAGTATCCCTTAGGGAATGTTGAGGAGTGGTTACGACCGACTCACAGCTTGTGTCAGTAGTGGTAACAGCTGGCTGCAGTCCCATCAACCAATAATCAGCAAAACAGAAAATTATAACTTAAAACTTCAAAAAAAAAAAAAAAAAACAGAACTTAATATTTATTTCATCCCTTTAGGATCCCCAATGCAAAACATCTTGCTTATACACACTCGTGTATGTGCCCAGCCTCTTGCCATGATTGGGTCCCAATTGAACATTTAAATCACAGGAATGTGGTCTTCCTTAATCGAAATGCGAAACAAGTTAATGGATCGTATCGGACAGATAGGTATGAAATTCAAATTGAACAATACATACTTGTACAAGTTTTTTTAAGTTAAAACTTAAGTATACTGTTATAAGTCAACAAGATCGCAATGCACCATTAATGACTTATAGAACAAAGCAGGAGTAAAATCTCATAAAATTTTAACTAGATCCATACAAAATTGGTTAAAGTAAGAGCATCTGATCTTATGTGTCTAATTCAAATCTGGAAATAACAGAACAATAGTTATTCTTAAATGCAAACACTTTAACATTATATTAAATGAAGAAAGATCAAAACAAGAATCAAATTAAAATTGGAACCCCACTAAATTCTAATTTTGATCACCAAAAATTTGGTAAAAAGTTTACATTTTGCAGTTGTTGCCGCATGTATCCATTCTCATACACCAACTGTGACACCTGCTTCTGAAGCCGATCGTTCTCCTCCATCAACAACTTGTTCATTGCAGTCAATTTCTTATTCACAGTCTGTAGTCGCGACGCCTCTTTCCTTTGCTTCTCACGACACCTGCACAATATCATCAATACAAAAAAGCAAAAATTAGCTCGAAACTACTAGATCTACATAAAAGTCTCCAACTAGTTAAACTATTTATACAAGAAATTTCACCTGCGGTTCTGGAACCAGACTTTGATCTGCTTAGGTTCAATGTTAGAGAGGATAGGGCACTCACGGATGAGTTGCTGCCTCCGCATCGAACTCGGCTTCGGACACTCAGCATAAACACGCTCAAGAGCCTCAACCTGCTCAGTGGTGTATCTCACATACTTCCCAGCATCATTCAGATGCTTGTTGATGCTCCCACTGCTGTTTTCTCTGTGCACAGCCATCGCCATTTTCTACTCTTTACCTTATAACACTTAAACTCAACTCACCAATTTTTTTTTTTTTTTTTTGAAGGTTTTAATAATCACTAAGAGCGAAACACTCGTGATTAAACTTCTGACAGATGCAAAGAGACAACCCCTGCTCAACCGTTACAACCTCTTCCACCTTATTTTTTACTGACTTCCAGCCAGATAAAGATGGCTAACAAACTCTGCAAAAGTTCAACAACACACACAACTGTTCTCCACTTCTTCTTTCTCAACTAAACAACAATCAATCTTTGAAATTTTTCTTCTTCAATTTCGCATATCCTTGATTAAACACAGAGACTAAAGTGACCAGATGTTCGATCATGAAAAGAAATAAATTAGTAACGTAACTAACAAATTCCAACTCAAATTAAACGTGCATACAGATTCTTGGTTAATGGCTCTCTCTCACCGAAGAGAGCCTCCTCTCTTCTGCCGCATCAGATAGAGAGTTGACCTCTGCAAATGACTCCACAAACAAAAATCCTAAACATAAGTGCAAAGAAACAGACCGAAATGAAGTTTATAGAGGAGTTAAAAAAAAAAAACCCTGTAGTAGATTAGATAGGAGAAGGGAGAAGATAGAAGGAGAGAAATGGTGGGTTTGCTGAGCAGAAGACAAGAGATGGAACAAATAATAGAGAGAGAGGAGAGAGGAGAGAGAAGTTTTGTTGCTCGCAAATCGAAAATCATTACTGATCACTTTTCCAGAGTGGAGTGAGTTTACGTAATTGTCCTCTATTTTTCCTGAAAATGACGCATCGAGAATCATCATATTGAAGTTTGCGATTTCTTGATGAGTTTCGAGTTTGATGCTATCACTTGCTCTCTTTTGTGCTTGTGGTTTCGTTTTTCACATTTTTTTTCCTTTTTTCTTTTTGAATTTGTCACAAAGTTATATCCAATTTTCAACATGTACAAAAAAAGCCATTTTGTTTGCATCTTTGAAATATCTATAATTTATTCATGGATTATGATTTCGTTTTTCAAGTTAATTTTATACTCCTGATTTTAAAAAATATTTCATTTTGTGTAGAAAAAAGTTAAAATTTCGATAATGATTTCAAATTTAACAATATAAATTATGCATGCAAACTGAATATTACATAAGAATCAATCGCATTCTTGTGATATTACACGATAAAAAGTCTTAATAGATACTATATAAAAAGTCTTACACGATTCATAATGTCATACAAACTGAATATTACATAAAAATCAATCGCATAACAAACTTTTGATACTAAAATAACATTATAATGTATTAAAATATACAAAGATTAAAATATTTATTTATTTTCTCAGAAAAAAATAACATATTTTGAATTTCGAATTTCGAATGAAATTTCGATAACTTCAAAATAAGAAATATTCGGTGAAATTTTGACATATTTCAGGAAATCACATTCCTTGAATTTATTGGAGTTTTGTTTCTTGTGAAATGAGTGATTGTGTATATTTTCATCCAAAATTGTTACATGTCATCGATATCTAGTCTTGACAGCATAGAAATATGCATTACACATTTCTTAATGTATAATGCAAATGGTAGCTAGTATGCAATTAAAACTAAAGTTTTAAATAAGAACTGAACCGTTTTTACCTAGTGTTTGATTTTACCTATAATCAAAAGCAAAAAATTTTAATAAGTTTTTCTTAAATAAAAAATTTGGACACATGACTTTTTGCTATTAGTTAATGATACAATCCACGAAATCAATTAATACATGTTAAGTTTCAAGCAACATCGAAAATAGTTTATTAACATGTTGATGAGTTCTATGTACTGTTGGTCAGCCGTTGATAGCATTGCTAAGCCTGTAAAGTATGTTGGTCAGCCATTAAGAGCCCTGTGTAAGTCGCTACGTTGAGCGCAGTGTTTACGGATTAAGTGGTCCCATACTAGTGTTCCAATTGTAGGTGGTCCGAGTACAATGTTCTCAATCCTCGAAAATTTTGAAAGCAAGGGAAGTATACACGTAGGCTATGTATAAACTTAATTTGGACTAAATTGCTTTAGTAAAATAGTATTGGTAAAGGTAATTTTGCAATGAAACAGATACATTCTACGATCATACCAACAAGACATGTACACATTGGTTAACACTATCTTTTCAAGTACTTGTTAATGGGGTACCAGCTTAACTGTCTAGTGGGTGGAATCACAGATTCATAGGTTCAAGTCCAAATTCTGCGAGACATTTAGAGTGGGAGGGGTTAAGGGGTTTTAAAAAAAAAAAGGAGTTGCTACGTGTATTTGACTATTTGGCTCGGTTGCACTGACATATTAGGATATTTCGGCTTTGTTGCACCAATATAAAATATGTAACACCGACTTTCATTTTTTATTAATCAAAATTATTAGGTGGTTAAATTTTTCTCGTTTATGATTCTATGAACATTAGCTTGTTTTTGACAATAAAAAATAAAAATGTTATCAACAAAACTAAACTTTAGTCACGAATTCTTAACTTTCAAATTTGTTTACAAACATCAAACATACATTAATCATTATCACGAGTTCTATAATAAATAGTAAATTTTATGAATGATTACGTAAAAAAATCTAAAGTGTAAAAGAGTATAATGTGTTCATCAAATACAGAGGGGTTGATAAAAATACACATTAAAACCCAAATTTCATCACTAAACACTAAGGTCATATAAAATTTTAGATTTAGAATTTTTGGACTTGAATGCATTTTTTAATAATTGCAATTACTTATATTTTTTATAATTTATTTACTGACGCTCCTAAACAAGAAAATTCTATCACTAAATGATTTTCATTTATTAAAAAAAAAAAGTTGGTATTACATATTTTAAGTTGGTATAACCAAGTCGAAACATCTTAAAATACTGGTACAACAAAGAGTTGGTGTAATCGAGCAAAATAATCGGATACACCTAACAACTAAAAAAATATATATATACTTTAGTGGTAGTTTTTGCAAATTTAAAACTCCTTTTGACCATTTCAGTCATTTGCAACCACCACCAAATTCATTGAAGGCGGTATCACGACAAAAGAAAAGCAAGTGCGGGAAAAAGCAGAACAGGAAATTTAGAAATATTTTCGGCGCGAGGCAAAGAGCGGTCGGCGGATATTAGCTGGACGGCCCTGCCTAGGGATTCGAGAGGAGGGAGGAGCAAGTAATTATTGATTTTAAAAAAATTCCCTAACTTTTTAAAACCAATAAAGCTATGTAAAATTGATTGTTTAATGCGGCCTCCTCTACTTTCCGCACGCGGAAAAAGCAATTCTCACGTGGTATTGCCCGTGGGAAGCCCACACCACCACTATTCTTGAACAACTAAATCTCATACACTATTTGTTTATACACATTTAGCTTAATTATGCATAATTATATATACGAATTTTATTTGAGTTTTGGATATAAAAAGTTATCGTTGAGACGAATGCTTGAACAGTAAGCCATAACGATATAAAAATGAAAAGAAAAGGAGAAGGATTTTGAACATTCTTCCGTGTTCGATGCTCGGACGAGAAATGTGGCTTATTACTGCACAACTTAATTTATGGGCGACGCTGACGTATCGTTGAGTTAAGAAATGTTTAATTTTTCAGCGGAAAAATTTAGGGTGCATGGACCTGTCCATTTGCCTCGAGATGTGAATTATTTCATATCTCGCGACAGATAAATGGTGTCTGGTGGCATCAGGTATACCATCAGAAACTGTAGTAGTGCTCTCTTTTTCAGCCCTTTTACACAGCGAGAAAATGGGCGAGGGAGATGAGCGACCACCCATTCCCTCGAGATTAGTGACAGTGCGCATCTCTAACCACCTATCCCTCGCTCTCTTACCCTCTCGCCCATTTCCTCGCCGTTCAGAAAAGGCATTAATTTTTTGGCTAGTTGCTCATAGTTAGTATTTTATAGTTTAAGCAACTAAAAGGAGAAATTTGGGCCCTTGATGATGAGGAGAATATAATTTGGACATTCTTCAGTGCATGGAATATGGTCATTGTATTTTATTTATTTAATTCAATTTTATATTTAAAATCCATATTCTCTATACAGGACAATGATATGCTTTTGTGATTTGAAGCCAACTTAAAATCTTCGTATCTCTTTCAAACTTTCAATTTTTGAGGTATATAAGTTGGGAATAAATGATTCCGGATAGACAAAATAAGCTTTATATACCGATGAGCCAATTTTACATGACAATAGGTTCTATGTAGATTTAGTTATATGATAAAAGTTGGAACCCGTCTAATTGTCGAGGAAAGCAGCGAGGAAAACAGCGAGGGAACCCACAGGGGGAGGGGGAGCCATCCATCCCTTCGGGATGCACATTTGACTTTTTAACACATGCATCCCGAGGGAATGGACGGCTCTCCCTCCCCCCTTGTGGGGTCCCTCGTTGTTTTCCTCGCCATTTCCCTTGACAATTAGATTTTTTCTAAAAGTTGTGATAAATTTTTTTTCTTCTTTTCTGATGTAGTCAAACACACAAATACACAAACTTAAGACTAATCGTGTGAAGATAACTTGTAGAAATGAAATTTGAAATTTTTGGTTGTTTATAAGAAAATAAAGTGCCACATCATTTTTTTAATGGTTGGTTATATGATAAAAGTTGTGATAATTATTTTTCTTTTCTTTTCTAATGCAATCAAACACAAGAACTCAAGACTAATCGTGAAGATAACTTGTAGAAATAAAATTTGAAATTTTGAGTTGTTTATAAGAAAATAAAGTGCCACATCATTTTTTAATGGTTATTGCTATCTCCCAAAGAATAAAAATGCATTTTCAAAGATTGAAATAGATGGTTTGGGACAACCTAAAATGTGGACATGTCGGCTCTATCCATTGTAAGGTAGAAAGTCATGTCATGGACGAAGGTTTGGAACCTTTGGTTTGGGAAGGAAGAGCCATTTGCTTGACAATGAAAGAGTTCTCTGAGCTTTTTGCTTGTGATGCGATTGTTTGTCCTGGTATCTTGGTATAATAAGGAAGTGGCCCACTTCCTAATAGGAATGATGCATTTTAAGAGAAAATCTCACACCATATAGTATGTGATTGAGGTGGTATTTAAGTTTGAGATAATATCGTTGTTATATTTAGTGGACCATGTATGCGGACATACCTACGCGTCAACATTGGAAGGGAGGCACAAATTTGATAATATAATCTTTTATGAAATTAAAGAGTTGTTAGGAAGAGTGGGTTGTCCTTGGAACCAGTTAAATTCATTGATCTCTCCTTTTATTTATTTATTTTTAGAACCCTAAGAGGGATTTGAAGGATCCCAAACCTTTATCTTAATAAAAAGTGATGAATCGAATATAATCGTTCATTACATCATCAATAAGAACTAAAAATTCTTTCAAATCTTCAACAAATAAATTAATCAACTC
Source organism: Berberis vulgaris (assembly GCA_963556465.1). Lineage (NCBI taxonomy): Eukaryota > Viridiplantae > Streptophyta > Magnoliopsida > Ranunculales > Berberidaceae > Berberis > Berberis vulgaris. Next base: position 109,648,760 of record OY747124.1, read on the forward strand.
AAGCTCAACATTCTCCAAGTTGGAAAATAATCACACAAAGTTGTTTGTTAAATTTTTAGTTTCGTGGTGCACATATTATAATTTTACTTCCTCATAATTACCAATCAATTGTTTAATCATTCTTATAATGACATGATTTATACTTACTACGGTGCTCAGGATATAAGAGAATTCAACGTAGAGATTCAGAGAGCACTCAAACTAACTTGAAAGTAAACCCACTGAAATATCTCTCACGTAGTATTCATCTCTCCTTTGATTTGTTCACGGTGTCTTGGTATACTCTTTGATACATTAGTCGTTGTATTCTTGTTTCGTGAGTTTCTTACTCACTTTGGCTTTATGAATATAATACGTGTTTGGCTTTGAGGAAAAAAATATGGTAGCTAATGTTTTGGTGTATTTGTACTTGAGAAAGTCATCATGCGAATATACGAATAACTTTGTACGTGTTATTTACCTTTGGGGGTAGAATATAGATCATCCAAATCATTTGAAAATGTATTATTACTGAATCCATAGTGGCTTAATCTTGATTTAGTTATGCATTAAATCAAGAATGATTCCTGAACTTGAATGATTACCAAGAGTGGAGAACAGAAAAACAAAGGGAATGAGAGAAGATTGCCTCAATCAACATCAGCTTGACTTTGTATCTACTCAAAAAAATTCAACATGCCAACAAGCCGAAGCAAATTAATGGAAACATTTTGACAATATAAAGAAAAGTAATTGACTTTTTCGACAAACATCGAAAAGGTCTCTCATGCATCAGATATGGTGCTGTCGGTATAATTGTGTATATATGCACCTCGGACAATTATCCTTTAGATGGACTCTTCATCCCCACCTCCCTATATTTTTACCAGTACAATCAATAGTCTATCATGAGCTCTACTAAGTCAAATGGAGTATATTTTTCTTTCAAACAACCACACTGTCGATCCTGTAATATCATCTATATTATCGTTGGATGGTCGTTGAGATATGTTTTACATGTTCATCGATGGTTTTAGTACAAGGACGATAGTAGGATTGAAGCTAACATACACTTTTGTGTTTGTTTTCGCTTTATTTTTAATGATGGCATTAACATTCTCCCACTTTGTCCCCATTTTCTTTGCTTTGATGTGTTCTTCCTCTTGGAAGGTGAAGGGTTTCTATCTCCTTTCGCTTTATCTATACAGTCCCATTGCTTTTTTCACAGTAAAGGAATAATGTGAGTGCTTCCAATTGCCTCTTTGGGACCCTTTTGAGCGGGACCTTGGTGACCCCTTATGTTTGGCCTTGATCCATGGATGATCATCACTCTAGCTTCATCCCAGATATGTTGCGTAATTTGATCGATGGACTTGGACATCCCTTTTGGGGTTGGTGTGGTTGCGGTGGAGACGAGACCAGTCTCACAATGTCACCCACAACTTAGTAAAGGGTTCACCTATGCGTTGCATGCGTACACAAGCATGACATTCTCCCTCTACCTTTGCTTGTTTACTACACTTGGTTTACACTATTGCTCTTCTGCATCATTGCTCATTACATGCTCCTCAACATAAAGTGTAATTCCATATCTGGATAAACATGTCTCTGCTTCTTTTAGTGTGTTTGGGTGTTCTTCAAGCAAAAAACATACCTCTAATGCCCACTTATGATCTAAAACCAAATCTAGTTATTACAACTTTAGTTTTTCATCAAATCCTTATCGGCAAATCTTGGAAAACTACTTCACCCTAAAGTCAAATTCCCTTCTAAATCACTCCCCCCAGGTAGTATTGGCAATGGTTGTTATGCACTGAGGTTGCTTGTTAGAGATCTCATTGATTTAGCTTTGGATAAACATATAGAATATTGTTGATTATTAATTAGTTGCTTTATGATGCATTACCATTCTAAAAGCGGATGAATATGATATATGGCGAGATGATTAATGTTGCAAATTGTCGATAAGAAGGCCATGTTGACATGAAAGAGCTCCCCCACAAAACCAAATGATGAGCATGGCCCTCCATTGTTATATTTCTTTGTTTCTGCATGTGCTAGAGAACATGGCATATGTACCTAGTTGAGGCAACAAGATGAGAGAATATGTTTAGTCAAAAAGTTCACAATGTTGCTTAGAGATACACACAAATTATGTAAATCGAAAGTTATGTTTCATCTTTATAGTAACCAACAATAATACAATCCAAAGATAATTATAGAGGTTACAGTATGTATCCAATCTCACCCCTAAATTGTACTCAAATGACCTTATTTGGACTTAATCCAAATCGAAAACGAATGGAATTGTATAGTTGGGGGCTTGGGGATCTATATCTTTGTTCATGCACTCCCACCATTGGACTTAGAAACCATTATGACATGAGAATAATATCAAATGAGGACCATGCGATGCGAGAAGGTTACATGAGACTAATTTAATATTGTCGCCAAATTTAACTATATTTTCACCCTTAAAAATTGTGACATATTTTTTTCTTTCTTTCAATTACTAGATGTAATTATATTTCACATGAAAAAAGGAAAAATTTTGGATAAAGATCATAGATATATCCCAATTTCTTAAACCATGCATGAGAAAGATAAATCAAACACTACAAGAAAACAGTAATTTAGCGACGGTGGATAAAGGTATTTAGCGACGGTTTTGACCGTCGCTAAATAATACAGCGACGCTTGGCCAACCGCCGCTAATAAAGGCGTCACTAGGTCATTCAGCGACGATTTTAAGCAACCGCTGGCATAAACGTCGCTAAATACTATATAGCGACGGTTTAATGTAGCGACGTTTATAACCGTCGCTAAATACTATATAGCGAGCCAAAATTCGATGAACAATCCAACTTTTGCCTTTTAGCGACGATCTGCAACCGCCGCTAAATTCCCTTTGATAATTCAAATTTTTTTACCATAAAAAAATCACATTTTTCAACCTGTAGTGTTTTATTTTCATTGGGTGCAAATAATCTATCCAACATATGCGCTACAACTTTTAGACTCAAATCAAAAATCAAATATAAACGACACTAAACTAAACTCATATGATACCATCATCATACATTAAGAGGAACTTTAATTTCATTTCAAAATCAATATTATACATGGTCCAGAAGAAAAATACAAATTAAAATTGTTACAAATTGTCAATGCGTACATCTAACAACCAAAACCGAAGTTGTACAATGGTTGTCTCAGGGTCGTTGTCTACAGAGCCTCACCGACCTTGAGCTCATCAGTAAGCTGCTGGCCAAGATTAAGCTATCTACGTTTTGTCTTAAGATTTCTCATCAGAAAGGCCTGGAATGGAATGCCCTTGAAGTCTAACAATTTACAAACAATTGTATGTCAAGTGGCAGCCAAAAAACTGTTAAAGAAAAAAACAAGAAATAAATAACTGATCTAAACAGAACACCAATTCCAAGAAACTCAAGGCATAAACAGAATCAAATTTTCTTAGTCAATACCATTCCTTGTCATCTCCTTCACTGATCAATGGAAAGAAAAGAAATTGCATAGTTGAACAATAACACAAAACAGTTTACTAATCAATGCCCTAGGTCTAGGTTGCAAGTCATTTACCAGTCAAAATGGCAATGTCCTGGAGAAGAGCCTTCCTTCTCTCACCAAATCCGGGTGCCTTGATTGCAGCAACATTAAGGATACCTCTTAGCTTGTTCACAACAAGAGTAGCCAATGCCTCCCCAGTCACATCTTCTGCAATTATAAGTAGAGGCACCCTTAGTTGTGTTGTTTTCTCCAACAAGGGAATTATGTCCTTTATTGCAGAAATCTTTTGATCAGTCACCAAAACCCTAGCATTTTGGAACTCGACAATCGATTTCTCTGGATTGGTTACGAACTGTGGGGAGACATAACCTCTGTCAATCTGCAAATGCAAACCAAACATAAATAAAACACAGTGAGCCACATAGAAACAAAACAAAACCAAAATGTTGATTTACAGAAAAACAACAACAATAACAAAAATGAAAACTTGTTCTACACACTTGAAATTAAAAAAAAAAAAAAAGGGCTACTACCTCCATTCCTTCTTCCACCTCAACAGATGTCTCAAAGGATGATGAAGATTCAATTGACAAAACACCATCAGGTTCAACTTTGTCAATAGCATCAGCAATCATTGTCCCAATGACATCATCATTACCAGCAGAGACGGAGGCAATGGCTGAAAGGAAACAAGAATCAATATGCTGTGCTTAAGACACGATAGAGTACAGCCATCAGTCCACGATAATCTAAAATGACAAGCACACCATAGATGGCAAGCTACTCGAGCATCCAAATGATAGAACAAATCATCTTTGTTCATGCATGCACCATTACAATTTACGAGATCAAACTCCTTTACCTTTGATATCATCACGACCTTTGAGAGGCCTAGATTTCTTTTCTAACTCTTCAATCAAACCCGCTACAGTTTTATAAATTCCTTTCTTAATCGACACTGGATTTCTTTGTCATTTCTTTAAAAAAATATATGCATCACGAGCTAAAAAAGACAACTACAACTCCAACTTAACCCTTAAGTGAATAAAACCCGCACGTTAAAGATTTTTTAATCTCTCCGTCCTGCAAGGCTTACAACGTAATTTCCTGCAATACCTCTTTTGCCTAGGCATCCAAACAAACTAAAAATACATAAATATTTTGCATTCTCATCTTGAATACCTTCCTATGCACTCCTAGAGTAAAAATAAAGGAAGTTGGGATGTGTCTACCTTATAACTGTGTGAATGCACTCTTAGTTTATTACAGTTGTACAATTGATAACTGGATAAGCCGCAGCCAAAGTTTTCGGCATTCCTAAAGTTAAAACCTGAATGCAAAACACAAAAAGTTACTGGGTGAATTCAGTCATTGAAACCTGTACACAGTCCAGATCTATATGATCACACTGATTACCTGTAAAGAAGTAAACGCAAAACACTGAAATGGCTTGCCTTCCGTATTTTGCTAAGGTCCTAATAGACTAGACTAGGTATTAAACATCAAAATCTTTATAATCCCTGTGATGTTTCTAGGAGTCTGAAAGAAAGATGACATTCAATAAGAAATCAAGATTGCCATTCAGAACATCAAAAGACAACATCTTATCTACTGCATCCTGCATTGATTTCAGAAAAAAAAAAAAACAAAAAAACAAAAAAAAATCCATGAGTTTGTTAAAGAGATAGCAGTGCCTTTCATATAGCATCATGTAATTAAATGGAAAGATAAAATCGTCACCTTGTATTGTTGATCTTTGGCTAATATTTTCTCATCAAACAGACGCTCAACCTGTTTCTCAGTCCCAATGGCCTCCAGTACAGATGATGCCCTCTTGACTACCTCCTTGAAAACATTAAAAACTTCTTAACTTAATGAGAAACAAGTAAAGACCAGAGAACAAAATGAGCAACAGATGCTCATGGATCTGCAATTGTAACCTCGACCTCAACACCGGGTTCAATGGTTATGGAAGTAATCTGCTTAACCACTTCAGAAGAGCTAACCAGGTCATCAATCACTCGTTTGTGCACTCGGAGCTCGAATCGATCCCATGTATTCGTTCCTTCACCACAGGGAGCCTTCCTGGTGGTGATGTGAAGTGTCTTGGTGGGCATCCTGACTGGCCCTTGACTCTCAATCTCTTGTCCTTGGCACCACGAACCAGATCGGCACAAAATTTCTCGAGATTCTTAACGTTCTTGGAGGAGAGAGTGATCCTAATGCGATGCTCCTGCTCCTGGGGCTCCTCAAATCCTGCCTTTGCCGGCTTCATTGCTGCGTATGCCGCCATGATTGATTCCTCTCTTCGTTTCGTTTGCTTTCCTTTCTTCTTTGCACACACAAACACAACACACACGACTGCGAGAGGTGGAGACCAATCAATCTCCATTAAATGCACTAGTATTGCTCTACAAAGGGAGGGAAGGGAGGAGGAGGGGAGGTGGAGAGGTATAGCCGTATAGGGGAGGTGGAGAGGTGGGGATGATGGAGAGTAAAATAAATATAAAATTAGGTATAGGGTTAGTTGGGTTATAAAATCTGATTTTACATATAGCGACGGTTACAGCCGTCGCTATTTAAAGGAACCGCCATTAAATACTATTAATCCGCGACGGTCGACCAACCGTCATTATATATAGCATTCAGCGGCGGTTTTACTTAAACGTCGCTACAAAACCGCCGCTAACATCCTGTTTTTTTGTAGTGAAACATGCCAAAATATCCAATCCAAAGTGAAGTTGAATTGGGCTTGACGTTGGACTCACACTTTTGAACTGGGCGTTAGGGGTGTTAATTGATTTGGTTGGTTTAAAGTTGAATTAAAATCAAACTAAGAATTTGGTTTTGGTTCGGTTTGATTTTCACATTTATCAAATAAATAACCAAACCCGAATCAAACCAATCGGTTCGGTTATTTTCAGTTTTTTCCCTTTTATTTTTTTTATTTATTTATTTTTCGATGCTACATACAACCAAATTGGCTCTAGCACAACAGGAATAAGTCAAAGCTACAAATAATGGAAATAAGGAAATGAAGTTTGGTTTGCAAATAAGGAAAACCCAGAGACAAATAGAGTACAAATAACATAAAAAGATAGAGAGAAGGGGAAATAGTAAAGGGAAAACAAATGTTAGATGAACACAGATAGTTTCAAGGCTCCGACTATTCATTTATAGATAATTTTTTCAATTTTTTCTTGCCTATATTTCTTGATAATTCCATAATATTAAATTTTTGTTGCCCTGTCTTTCATATACACAATACTATAACATCATACAAAAAAACTATAACCATAACTACATTGTTTGTATCTTAATCTATCTCCACCTCACCCATGTGATGATCTGAACAAGACCGAAACCTTCTATGACAATTTCACAAGTCTCGTAATTTCATCTTGCAATAATTTTTTTATTATAAAATCAGAAGTGTCGAAGTTGTCGCCATTATCATTACTCATATTTGCTGCAAGCAAGTGAAGAGTTTGATTTTCTTCAACAAGATTGAGTCAAAATCTATCTCTTTACCTCAACTTACAAGTGGTTGGGTAGAGAGAGTTAAAAAATAGAAAAAAAAAAAATGACATTGAGGGTGGGGACGTGAGGTGCATTGAAATTGGGTGAAAATTTAAATAAGAGTGGGTTAGTGGGGGATTAAATAAGAGAGAGAGGGTCAGGGAATTAAAAACAAGATAAGGAAAATAATTCAGTTCGGTTGTTTCAGATGTGTGAAAAACAAAAATCGAAACCGAACCAAACCAAACCAAACCAATTCGATTCGGTTCGGTTTTTTAATGTTCAATTTTGGTTTTTTCTCAATTCGAGCTTTTTCGATTTGGTTCGGCCGGTTTGATTGGTTTTCAATAACCAATTAACACCCCTACAGGGTGTGAGTGTCATGGGAGTTTCCCATTCTCAACTTAAAAATGGATTTTTAGGCCATACCAATACTACAAAAGTACGTGCCACTGTTATTTGGAAGCTGCGAGCATATGATTATCTTGTTTGCATAGCTCTAACAATTATATTTTGAAAATACCAAATGCGTAATAGATTAAATCTCACACATGAGATACTGACTTACGAGCATAGAACCATCTTATTTGCACGGGGAATTCTAATTGGCGAGGAAACGGGCGAGGGAGGGGGTGCAACCCTCCATCCCCCTCGAGATGTGTTCCTTCGCGCATCTCGAAGGAGATGGAGGGTTGCACCCCCTCCCTCGCCCGTTTCCTCGCCTATTTCCTCGCTAATTATTTGCACAACTCTAACAACCATTTTGAAGGAATATGTCTAACTGTTGAGGAAAACAGCGAGGGAGGGGGTGTAACCGATCTCCCCCTCGAGATTCGTGCTGGTGTGCATCTCAAATATGCAGATGCGCATCTCGAGGGGGATGAACGGTCACACCCCTCGCTGGTTTCCTCGCCATTTAGAATTTCTGATTTTGAAGACATCAAAAGTGTGAGATTGAATCTCACACGAGAGGCTGACTTGCGTGGACAAGACAATGTTGCATGTGTATTTTTTAACTGGACTAGTGAAGCGCACCCACCATTTGGTTTTATACCCGACAAGCGTGTATCTCTTGGTGGTAACTAATAGTCTATTTTCCACAATTTGGTTTTATATCTATATATTTTTTTCTCCTTCCTATTATTAAAAAAAAAATGAGAGTGAGCTCTCGGCTTCTAGTAATGGAGACCTTCATCCTCTACTCCATCTCCGTACTTAGTTCAATTTGAATGAAAATTTTGATGGTCTCTATTTCAAGGCTTATTTGTTCGTGTATCCTTGGACTATTTTTGGTTATGTATGTACTTTTCCTTATCTTGACGAGCAAGCATCCTTAGAATACTCAATGTAATTGACGGTAGAAGTTCATGGTGTGTTTGGTTGCATGGAATTCTATGTTATCGGAATTTATGAGGAGACTCATATATTTTAGATCAAATTGATATATCACTCCACATCCACCATTTGATTTTGTGATCACATGCCTTTGAGGACCAATGAGTGTGATTCTAATGTTCATGGGACTTTCATTTTCACCATTCATTACAAAATCAAATGGTGGATGTGGAATGATACCTCAAATTGGCCTAAAATATATGAATTCCCTTGTGAACTCCCATAACATATGATTTCATACAACCAAACACACCTTTAATGGAAACAGTTCCAAAATCATCTCTCTTTCTAAAAGCTAGATGTGGTTTTAGGAATCAAATGAGTGAAATTTATAGGGATTTGATAGTGGTTTCTTATTTTGCTACCCTTGGCTTTGAGTTAGACTTAGAAGTGAAGATGTTAATAGTGAAATCTTGTAACGCCAATCCATTTACTTCCACCCCTTTAAACACTACACAAAATTGACATTTTTGTAACAATCTAAAAAAATAGTAATACTTTTGAGCTATAACAATCCACACAACAATTTTACACATTTTCACAAACAAAGATATTCAATAATTGTATCACCACAAATAGTATGAGTTTACAAGTGATGCTATTCATGGTGATCTAATTTATTGTGTCGTTTTTTTGTGTAGCTATTTTTTATTTTGTTGACTAAATTTAGTTTTTACTAGAAAATGCTTGGTGGATTGTAATAGCTAAAAAATATTACATTTTTTTAAGTTGTTACAAATATGCAGTGAAACGAAGCTTCTTAGCATGCATAATTAGTGGCATGAGAAAAAAAAATTATTTGCAAAATGCCATGAAATCCAATGAATAAAATCTTCCTGGCCTGGGTCCCCCAGCCTGGTTGCTGCCTGGGGGCGAAAATACACTTTTGCCCCCCCATTTTTAAACACCTTTTCCAAAAAAGTTGTTAAAGAGGGGGGGGCAAAAGTGTATTTTTGCCCCCCGGCAGCAACCTCGCTGGTTTTCCCAGGCCAGGAAGAATTTCGGGAATAAAATTCACAGATGATCCACTTGGACTTAGACCCGGTTTTTTTTCACTCACTCGACATCTGTCCCGGTCGAAAAGATATTTTTAATAATTTTATAAAAAAAAAAAAAAAAAACAGTGAAAAACACAGCTCAGAAGAAGCACACACTGTGTTGTGTTTCCCTCGCCATGAGCTTTGACGAAAGCGAGACGAAATTAGGGTTTCGATTTCAGCTCTCTTCCCCTTTCATAGATGACAGGAGGCATCCATAGATCTCCTAGCTCCTCCAAACAATACGGCCTTCCTCCTCAAGAACTCCTCGACGATCTCTGCAGGTTCGATTTTCGATTTTTCGATTTTTCGATTCTTGTCTGTAATCTTGTATTTGTCGTTCGTTCTTGCTGTTTAGTTCGTATTTGATGGAATTCTGATTGGTTCGTTATCTGCATCTGGTTCAAGTGAGTGTCGTGAGGGTTTTAGTGTAATTAGGTCTGTGTGTTCGAGTGGTTTGATTGATTTGAACTTGTTTAGATTTAGAGTTTGGAAAATTAGGTTTTGATTTAAGTTTGTGTTTAAATGTTGCGTTTACATAGTATGAGTGTAATTGACCTAAAATTGGTGGAGTTAATTGATAAAAAAGGAATTGATGAACTACATTTGGCAATTCGCTAATTCTACGAAGCTCTAGTTCTTAGACAAATGAGAAACATTGAAATTAGATGATCTAATGGAATTAGGCTGTTAGTGGAATTTTTGGTATTCAGAAGTGGGGTGATGTGCAGAATGACTGGCAAAATGCTACGAGTAATGACTGATTTTGTTGCTTGCGAAATGTCATCATCACAAAATTTCCTAATGAGTACATCTGAAAGAAGTAGGCAAGTAGGCGGTGCAGTATAGATGAATAACGGTGCAATTCATCATAGGTTTGCCCAGGCTGACTAGTTAAGGTTAGAGTCAGCTTATTAGAGCTTTAGTTATGTTTACTTTTTTATAGTCTAATTTTGCATACGTGCAGTTAGAATATGGTTTCGATAACATATTGTTATGTGTAGTGTACATTTGAGTGTTTAGTAAAACTTATCTCGTCATAATTCATAGTCTTGCTTAAACGCCTCACATCATGCCTTGACATTGGAAAACATTGGTTGTCTCGACATCAATAAGTACTGAAGTTTGGTTCTATGCAAACCTGCAATTAGATAGGAAGGAGGCACCTCTTAGATGTTTATTATTTCTCAATTGTTGTTCCATTTACCTGCATGTTTCATGAAGGTGCATACACAATAATTTTCTTATTTACAACATCTCCAATAGAAAGCTCAACCTCAAGCTAGGACCAATTTGAGGTTAAGGGTGGGCGTTCTCCAATGGGTCATTCAACAAATCTAAAAAAAGTGGATCAAAAATAATTTTTGGGGGCAAATAACAGTTTTATACTACTTTTGGTTGTCGTACCTAGCCAAATCTGCCTGACCTATACCCTTTTCTGAAATGGTTTGGGCGGAAAGCTCAAATGCATTCAGCTTTGTGCATTCTACTGAAGCGTGAAGCTCAAACAATTGCCATATTTGGCTTTTGAGCTTGTCCATTAGAGATGCTCTTAAAGATGTTAACAAAAAGGAGTTGATCTAAAAGTAACGATGTTTGTAGTGTTTTTGTAGTGGTGCTCTTAAATGTATATTTCCGTGTAGATTGTTTTATTGAGGGATGAAAGTAGCTAATTTCATTATGGTCAACAAATCATATTCCTTTATAAGCACTCTCTCCTCGCACAATCCCACAGTGAACTCACTTACAAACTTAAAGATGGCAGTAACATCCCACCTTGTTCACTTCCTGTTTACTTACAATTTCCCTAAACAATCTCTCCAAATCTGATTGGAGTTTGATCAAGTTTTTTGCGACACAAGGAATCAACTCATACATTCAACATGCCAAATTTTTTTGGCTTGATTATATCTGAACATATTATTGTATTTACTTGTTGGAATCTCTTATGCTTTTTATAACATTATCATTGTTTTGATGGATCATCATATTCCATATAATTTGATTTTTTTTTTGTTTGCATTTCAACGTTATCTGTCTTTGATCTTTATCTATTAAAATTTTTGCATGCAGTCGGTTCGTTTTAAATGTTCCGAAAGAAGACCTACAGTCTTTTGAGAGAATTTTGTTTCTTGTGGAGCAAGCACATTGGTTTTATGAAGACAACTCAGTGGAACAGAATCCATCGCTGAAGTCCATCTCTTTGAGAGAGTTCACCTCGTTGAGTATCCTATGTTATGTTATTGGTGCAAGTAACTACTGAATCAAAATAAATTACTATCATTTTATAGATAGTTGGTTTTTAATTGTCTTCTGAATCACTTGATCTTAACTATCCATTTCGAACTGCTTTAAACATTTACCATGAACATTGGTTAAAATCCAGACACCTCCACGGCCCCTTTTTATACTGGTCATAGATTGCTGATTTCGTCTCTCATGTACCTACTTTTGGTTCACATTTGAAGTTTCCAATTGGAAAATTCGATAGTAAAATATAATTTCAGTAGCCCAACAAATCTGCAGATTGTATCTTGTTTACCTTGATTTCTTTCAGTGTTTAATAGCTGTGCTGCTCTAAGGCCATACATTGCACACATAGATGACATATACAAGGACTTCACGTCCTACAAAGTTCGAGTTCCTGTAACTGGCGCAATTATTTTGGACGAATCTTATGAACGGGTATGTTTGGCATTGTTGATCCTTGACTAGATTTTATAAATGTGTGCTGAACTTCTGGAGTTTATAAATGCAAAAATTACAATTCAAGGTTATATACTGAAGTCTTATTTATTATTCCAAAAATTTGCTTTCAAGATTGCACCACGTACTCTAAGAAAGTAAAGCACAAGTGTACATTAATAATTAAGATCATTAAGAATGAAAACAAATTGATAATTTTTCCAGGGAATCATTATTAACCTTCTAAGTTCAATTTTTATCAAATTGTGTCATGTGGCAACCTAGTTAATCATTTTCAAATTTACCTTTCTAATTAGAACTTTCAGTTACCAAGTTCTGTGTCTGTAAATCTTGTATCCTTGGAAAGCTTTCTCTGAGTTTACTTATTTTTTTGCCCCCTGTATGCATAAAAGTAGTGGGTGACTTATATCTATATATCCTAAATTTGAAAAAACTGACCCTTTCGCCATCTATGATATGATGATTTGAGCATGATTTTTCCGGAGTATCATTCCCAATGATGTCAACTTTTTATTTTTAGTTTTCTTTTGCGTTTTGATGTCGCATATGTGTTTTTCAGTGTTTATTGGTGAAGGGATGGAAGGCTGGAGCAAGCTGGAGTTTTCCCCGTGGGAAAAAGGCCAAAGATGAAGAAGACCATACATGTGCTATCCGCGAAGTAATACTCTCTTTGAGCAACTTTATTTGATTTCTCCCCATCTTTACTCTATCTATGCGTTTAACGTTCTTATTTAGATCAAAGGTAGCTTCATGCTGTTGGAATTGACTGAATAGCTTGTCCCTTTTTCGCATGAAATTGGTATAATCATATTTTTGTTGTATTCACTCTCAAATTTGTTTTTAACTGTGTGATGCAGGTCTTAGAAGAAACAGGTTTTGACATTTCAAAAAAATTGAAAATTGAAGACCATATTGAAGTTACCCTTGGTGAACAGAGGGTGCGACTTTATATAATACCTGGAGTGAAGGAGGATACACTATTTGCACCACAGACCAAAAAGGAGATTAGTGTATGTTTCTTCATCTTTCAATAATTAGTTTTGAGTCCAAGCGCATTGTTTTTTCAACTGAAAAATGATGCTTGTAACTAATAAGTCATAGACCTAACTTCTTGACAACAGAAATTATATGCAGTAGTTGACCAAGGGATATAAATATCTGTATACCTAGAATGAGATAAATTTTTGCATGATCTCAACCATAGTTATCTGTATATTATTATATGCATGATCCGTATCTCAATACTTATTTTATCTAAGCTAAATTGACGCGTATCGCACAGTACAAGAACAATATGGTGAATGGATGGATAATATGCAATAACTTTCATTTGCTTCAGTGTGTACTTTATATATTTATATCTGTACGTTTAATTTTGCACCATATATCACAAGGATACGTTACAAAAGGCATATCTTAATTTAAGGTTATCATTACATGATGCAATAGCATTTTGTTAATTATGACCTTAGCATTCAGCTCCTTGAGGGAATTCCAGTCGTCAATTCTTAGACAAAAGGCCATACTAAAGCTGAGTTATTTTAAGCTTAGTGCATAGCACCTAGCATCTAGGAAGCATTCTGCGTTGGGTGAAACAGTCAATTCTATGGGAAGAGGGGTAATCACATCGGGGAAAGTCCTGCTAAAAAATATATTGAATCAAAAGTTGTCATAAGCTCCAAGCTAGGACTGATTCAAAAGCACACAAGAGGAAATTCGAGGTGGGGTGGAAAAAAGTTTATAACTTGATAATTTATCTAGTCCTAAACAGAAGGAAAAGTACTTGTATGAGAAAGAAAAGCTAATTCGTGATTTTGTTGGATGCATCAAGTGTGATAAAGGCTAACTAGAAGATTTCGTTAGAAGGATATGAATAAAAAGTGATGTAGCTAAATAATTTGATATATCACCAATTGAAAGGTATATATATATTGGTACTTATGTTTCAACTAATTGGGCTATGAAACTGGATATGAGCTTCAACAAAGGTGAAGTGAGGAAAGGATTTGAGCTTGGAAGGTTTTTAGCTTTGTCGTGCAAGTGTATTGTACAGGTGAACATTCTGTTTTCAGTGTTCTAAATTCAAAGTATTCCAGAACTTGGGACTTGCAGATGTGATATCATGTTTAAAACATTTAGAACAGGAAAATTATCTTATATTGGTGGGTGCGCATGTTCGTCGGAAATATTTCATAAGTCACAACTGTTGGTTGCACTCAATGAATAAGAATGGCAAATTGGAGTATCTTACTTGCGGAGTTGCGGTTGGTTGAAAATCTTCATTTCTGTCATTGTCATCATCACATTGAAAGGTAAATGTTAATTAAAATTGTACATGTTACAATTGAGAATGGTAAGAGTAAAAAGAGTCATTAGGGTAGCCACTGACACATGGATGAGATTGGTCGCTATGCACCATGGGATTCCTAGCCAAGGATATATTTGTGTGAGAATGGTCAACTCTTAAAGATATTCTCTTGGCATGTAGTCCTGATTAGCTGAAGCCAAGAAGCAGAGCAGTACCTTTGATCGAAAAATTAATGAGTGTTTTTATGTGCTTTGTTTGCTAACCAGGAAATCTCATGGCTGCGGATTGATGAGCTTCAGTCAGCTCAGTCAGCAGGCAATGATGTAACAACTCGTGGGTTCAATGGCTTGAAGTTGTACATGGTTGCTCCATTTCTTAAGTAAGTATAAAAGTATTTAATTTTGAGGAGATCCACACGCTCTGTTTTGGGAAATTTTAGTAATTCTTGACATTTGTTTCCAGGTCTCTAAAAGCTTGGATTTCAGCACATCAGCCCCATATGGGACGGAAATCAGATGTGCTTTGTCGAGGTTTGTTTCCTTCTTTAATTTGTATCTTAACTTCTAGGCTGTGGTCTTGCTCCAGAGCATCTTCATCTCAATACTATCTGGGGATTTTAGAATAGGATTATAGGACTTGTAGTACCTAGTTCAAGGGACTTAAATCATGTCATTGATGAATAACAATTAATTGTCACTCTTTACTCTCCATCTACTTTCATAATGAACTAATAACGTGACATCATCTGATGTTTATCTTGTAAATCTCTAATTCAATATTCAAGTACCATAAGCATATACTGGGTCATCGTGATAAGTTAAATGATGTGATATAATCAGAATGGTGCACAAATGCACATATACTGATGGGCTTCCTCAAAGCCCTCTTGTATTTAAATTCAATAGGTGTTACAGAATATAGAGAGTGAATTAGATGAGTCTGGTCGTTTAGAAGAACTTTGCTTTTCAGTCGAGAATAATCTACAAAGATTCTATTCCTTAAATTTCATGTGTACCTTTGAATGTAATCTGTTAGATAATTAATAATTTACAAGATGCTTACTGACATTGTTTCCTGAATCTAACTCACAATACACTGATTTATATTGTTAAGGAACATCTGTATGGAAAGCAAAGAACAACTTCAACGGTGGAGCAACTACAACCAATGGGGGAGTAACTGCAACCGCAACCTCAAGTGAGAACCAACTAACTAAACACGGTTCTGGAACTAATCAGGTAGACACTGGCCCAGGGAAAAGCTTCAGAAGCTTCAGGTTCGACTTTGCTCCAATCTTACAAGCAATGGAGTCTGCATTCTCATAGCTTAAATTTTCATCCCCTTTGTAAAGTGTATGGCTTCATAGTCGATTGCTCTCGTTCTGCCCCTCACATAGTCGCATGTAGCTACCTGTAGTTAGCCTTCAAGCTGCAGCCTGGATACAGAAGTTGTTGTAGTAGATTCTGTATAGATACTTCCTTGTAAAGCAAGGCGTCAAGTGGTGGGATCCGCTCTTCTTTTATCGAGATAGGTTGGGTTGGACGTCTCTGATAGGTGAAATTTAGACTAGTCATTTTACAGTAATGTGTCTCTGCTGTCAGTGGTTTGGGAAGTTTGATGGTTGGAAAGATTTCTGGGTTTGTTTAGTTCTGCGTGTTTACTTCTCTGAATGTTCCTCAAACTAAGTGGAGGAGAAAATAAATAATAGGATCAGCATGTACTGATCATGAACTAAGTTTGTTCTGTACTTTCAAGTTTCAATACATTTTGGTGATAAGGTAGGTTTATGTTGTGTTGTGTGTTATTATGATGATAAAGATCCTTTCTGGACAAGGAATGCTCGTCAGCTTGAAGCTGAATCAGAGCTATGTGGTTCACATGTATTTTTTTTCTTGACATTATAAATCAGAGGTATGCTGGATATGTGTTACGCTTATGCAGGGAAATGTTAGTAATCAGTTGTAGATGTTTTGCCCCGAGGGCAATGTGATTGAAATTTTAGTGGCATTAGTTCCATAATTTTTTGTATGAAGTTTGACTTGAGCAAGTCCCTTGTGCACGGGTTCTATCTAAACTATTAAATTAGAGTTCCCCTCAGTGAATGTGTGTATCTTAGTCCTGGTAGTCCTATATTTGGATTGTCCAAAATACCCTTTCAATTTTATTATATTGATAAGAAAGAAAAATCAATATGTAGGTGAATATTGCATAGGGGCAATTTTGTAAATTTAAATAAAATATTACAGATATATACCATTTTACCATTCCAAATTTAGATTATTTACACTCAAATTTTGCCTCTTTCAATATTGTTAATTACACCTAAGTTTCTAAGATTATTTATTGGAAGCTTTTAATTATTTGTGAGTGAGGCTAGGGAATCAAGTTTTGTAATCAGGATAATGTGGCATTGTCATAAGAGATTTTTTTTAATCTCGAGATACACATAAACTTTGGGGGTTTTAGAATTCTTTCGAGATCTTGCTACGTTATCCTGATTGCAAAAACTTGATTTTTTATAATTTTTTTATTATTTGTAAATTATACATAGGCCTTTAAAATTATATTATTATTTTATTTAAAATTTTAATAATAATTTTTATTTATTATTGAAAGGCTGTAATAAAATAAAGGGTTTTTTTTAGTTTGACGCTCATTAGTTTATAGTCATTAGAGTTTTGACTCTCATTTTGAAAATTATTTAAGGCTAACCTTCATTTTCTGAGAGATCCGTTAAATCCATGTCATTGAGTGGTCAAATATATATATATTTTTGGATGTTTTTACCCTTAGTACTAAGGTTAAATAATAGTTAAACTAAAATTTTATCAGACCCTTATTTCCCTAAAATTATATAAAATGAGGTATATAAAATACTCATGTGAAATGGAAGTCAGAGTGGCTTTGCAATTAAACAACACGCCATCTCCTTCCCCTTCTGGGATTTTTAGTGTACAGTTGTCGACATCTGTGGTAGTGGTGAGTTGACCACCGAAGGCGATGTTGTTGGCCATCAAGTATTATTTATTAGCTTGTATTACCGGTTAGCAACGATAAGAATGTGGCTTCATGTACGTGTAATTGTGTTCAGGTATTAGACATTTTTAGGATGATGAAGGGTACACGAACATTTAATACACATCCAATCCAAAAAGAGTCAGGAGTCTAGAGGTCTGTAACTCTTTTAACTTGTGAAGGACGTCGTGACTAATACCGATCTTGGTCTGTCGGTGTGTGAACAAACCTTGTGAACCAAATTGGATTAAACCATCAAATTTTACCTATCTACCAGCTCTTGGGGAACCAAATTCTCACTGGAACTTCCGTTGATGATGATGTTCAGTTGTGCAAACGTCATCCACATCCAAGTCTTATGCAGAACATAATATGTTTAATCAATATTTATTTTGCAGTGGATGCAAATACATTATCAATCACATGGAGGAATTATTGATGTGAACAATATATCACGGCCAAACCCCCTATGTTGTTGATTCTAATATTTTGTCTATCCAAGTCATTTCATTATTTTCAAGCACATTATTTTATATGTTTTATTGATGCAATAATTCTAACCAGCTATGTTTGCTAGTATTTTTTATTTTTGTTATTTTCACATTTCTTTCTTTTTTTATAAATAGTATTTATGATTGTGTTTTAAAGAAAAAATATAAAAATACTTAAAAATGACAAAAAAATGCTAACAAACATGATTGGTACTAGACTTACTCAGATACATAAAAATGGTATTTTTATCGGTCAATGACATGAACTTAAGAGAGTATTCACGTATAAAGCACGTAAACACCCCAGTAGAAAATTAGAAATAAGGTTCATTGCATCGAGAAGGATTTTCTTTTGAATTCATGGAAAATTTTTCTCAAGGCAATGAAAGTCTTTCTTTCCATGAAAGCACAAATAATTATTATAGTAAAAGTAAAACCCTCTGATTGGCGCATTCGCCCTATTCGTCAAACCAAGTCTGAACACACCTTAATAGCCGTTAGATTATATATATACAAATCTTTGACCACATCACTAACACTAACATAATAACATTAGACTAGTAAGTCACTAGTCATCATTTACAGTGAGATTCCACTCTCCCCACCTGGACCCCTCACCACACTAACCCATCCGACACGTGTCACCCCGCATTAAGTATCCAATGACTCCTTAGTCCTTTACTTACTTCACTTTCATTAAATAACCAAAACAATTTACAAGAAAAAATCTTGAAAAGATTACGTCCCTGCTGCAACCAAACCGTCTCAGACTCAGTTGACCCACCGCAACAACTATTAAATAATTATTAAATATTCAAAAAAAAAAAAAAAAAAGAATTAAATAACTTACTCCACTACTGACTTTAAAAATTAAATAAAAAAACAGTGTGTGTTTCTTCCGTTTTTTCTTCACTTTGCTTCTTCAGAGCTCTCTCTCATCTCTCAACTCTCAAAACCCTAAAATTTCGAAATCTAGCGGAAAACCACTTACCAGAGTTGGTACATTCGATTTCTTCGGTGACATATGATCCGATCAAGGTTTTAGAAAGTGGTTTTCCGGCAGGTGGAGGGGAGTAATTGAAGTGGTTTTCAGTGAAGTTGATTTGACAACAAGAAGACGAAGAGAAGGTAAGGAGAGGGGTTTATCGAGATGTATAAGAACCAGCTACAAGAGCTGGCGCAGAGGAGTTGCTTTAATCTCCCATCCTACTCATGTATAAGGGAAGGACCCGATCACGCGCCGAGATTCAAGGCTACTGTTAACTTCAATGGAGAGATCTTCGAGAGTCCTAACTTTTGTACCACTTTAAGACAGGCAGAGCACTCCGCTGCTGAGGTCGCGCTCAATTCCCTCTCCAACAGAGGACCTTCGCATTCGCTCGCTGCTAGGATCTTGGTGAGTTCAAGTTTACTGAGTTCGATTTTCGCGAGTCTAATTTTGGTTTTTGGTTTTTTGATTTTGTTATGTTGCTCAGTTAGGTTTACGGTTTTTCTCCATCCTAAGGGTTTATTTCTTTTCACTAATTGATTTTGTTGGTGTAATGTGCGCGTTGTCTGATGATCATCGAAATGAATAATTGCCAATCTAAAGTAGAGTTGAATAGGTAAAGTTTTTTAATTGAGAAGTCTATTTGAGTGAAGGAAGTTTCTTAGAAGGGTCATAACATTGACAATGCTAGATAGGTTGGGTTTAAATTCTAAATAGGTGGATGGCATCTACAAGACCTCATTTTGTGTTTGCACACGGTCCAACTTTTTAGTGGTCAATAAGAAATTTAATCAATTTGTAGCATCATTCCATGTCCACATATCACTCTTTTTTGCAGCCCACATTGCTGACTGAGTTCCCTTTGTCGAAGCCATTTTGAAAATGAAATGGAGTATGCAATCTGGACATGTATGGTGATGGTTCAATTGAGTGGAAGTTTACGACATTTGTAATGATGTATTGTGTAAACTTTCTAAACCTACCAATGCGCAAGCTGGCTGGTTGTTGTCTTAGGCAATGTAGCAACTACTTGGTGCCTAATTTCACCTCATTGCTTGTTCAATTTAGGAACTGCTGGCTGCAAAGTTCATTTCTCATCATTAGATCATACAAATCAATGTCAACTTCCACCGCTAAATTTTCATGATTGCTACCTTTTGTTTGAGCATAATGGTTTCAAGATGCATCATCTCTTATCAGGATATACCTACAAGATGTGTGCATTTATTGAGTTGCAAATTCTTGGTTTGTTCGTTTTTCAAGAACATATATAATATATTATCGTTTGAAAATTCTTAATTATGAAAAATATTTTTCATGTGTAACAAAGAGAAGCTTTTTGAAAATTGGGTTGATGGTTACAAATATGTTAAGTTCTGAAACATGTTTGTAGAAGAAAAAAAAAAAAAAGATTAGTCCCCTTGATGATTATTTTAATCTTGGAGATTAAGCTACTACAAGAGGGAAGGCTAGTGACATAGGATAACTAATGCAAAAGTCTATGGTATTGATTTCTGCACTCAATTATGACTAACCCTTTTAACTTACAGGATGAAACAGGTGTCTACAAGAACCTTTTACAGGAGGTTTCACAAAGAGTTGGAGCAGCTTTACCACTATATACAACCGTACGCTCAGGTCTTGGACACCAACCTGTCTTTACCTGCACAGTGGAGTTGGCTGGGATAATTTTCACAGGTGAACCCGCCAAAAACAAAAAGCAAGCGGAGAAAAATGCAGCCATGGCAGCGTGGTCAGCTTTAAAACATTGTGAGTTCTGTTAATTTCTATAAACTATTAGGTTTCAAGTACTAGAATGTATGGATGGTTTCCCAACTAGAACTGGAGTGCGTAAGATAGCCTGTTTCACATACCATGATTGAAGCACGACTCAATTTTTTTTAAATGTATAATATTTAGTGTTCTTTAGGCTTTAGCTCATTCCCTAAGGTAGGAATCTTAATTTGGTATGCTATGGCGTACTATATGTGTGACATTTGCATGGATGATGTTTACGCTTGGCTGTAACGAATGCCTCTATGTCAAGAGATCACAATTCCTACCAAAACAATGACAAAATATCTTGCCAGTAGAAAAATCTTACACTTGAAAGATTTCTATAAATGAGGCCAAACCTTTTAGCAAGTCACTAGCCAACAATTTCAAGTTTGAACCGATAAATTTATCCCACAACCAATGAAAGAAAAAATGAAAAGGAATTATTCCTACTCCTCTAGTGTGGAAAGTTTGATGTATGTTACCATTTGTATGAAGACAAACATTGCTCATGTAGTTGGGATTGTGAACAATTATGTGGATAAATCGGGGGAAAAGCATTGGCTGGGCACTTGAGTAATAGTCGGTACAAATATCAAAAGAGTACTTGATCATGAAAGTCTTCAGGTTATACTTTTGACTTTCGCAGGGAAGTTATGGATGATATAGGCCAATAATGTTGTAAATTTTGAAGTTGGAACAGTTGCTATGGTTAAAAGTTTTTGCGATTATATGGCCATGGAAATGAGCTAGAATGCTAGACAAGGGCGTAAGCGCATATATGTTTGCTACCATAGAATACATGGTGCACTTAGAACAGGCCTATGCCAGTTGATTGACATTTGTAAGAATCTGCAAAACATGATGAAAAGGTTCTCCTTGAAGAGATACTGTGATTCTGCAAGCTGGGTTCGCTTAAGAAGCTGAGGCTAGTCAATGAGTTAGGAATCTCTAACACATGATAAGTTGTCATTCTCTCCAAAGCCAGAGCGAGTGCTGAGGAGTTACGTATATACACACATGGGGATTGTCTAGGTAGAGGAGTAGGATCGATTCCCAAGATTTGTCTTCGAGAATACGGAAGGCACTTCTTTTTTGTACATTGTTTGATGACATTTATACTGTTTTGGTTTAACAAAGGCCGATTTGGCTTAGTTTTATTATAAGTCACTTTTGTCTGTGGGTTTGTCCCAAGTGAATAAAATACAATGCAAGTAGGTGATTCTAATAAGTGATCAAGAAGCCATCCTTTTTATTTTATCAAATAATTATCATCATGTTTTAGGACTGAAAATTTTCTTTTCTCATACCTCAGTTGCCAAACCGCAATGTCTTGTCTAGTATAAACTTTAATTTAGCTCAACCAAATGGGGTCCAAAATAGTGTGGTTAACAACCAAACTGTGCAAGTCACTAATATACGTATTTAATCATGGTTGACTTGTTTATTCTTGTTTTTTACATCTTACTTCTAATATGACATGTCTAATACTCAAATAATTGAACATCAAATTCTTTATGACTGATACACATGTTCCTTTTTTACCATGATAGTGGCAAAGCAAGATGTGGGCTTATCATCAGAGGCAGAGAACAATGACGAGCAAGAGCAGGTGACCATAGCAAGGGCCCTGCTGAATTACTGTTTAAAGGAGAAGATGGCAATGGCCAACTCACCTAATGGTAGCTCTCCCTTTCCGAAGAAGTTTCCCATGCAAAACGTGAGACCACTAAGTGCACAACATTCCTCTGTTACAACATCCAGGATACTTCCCTTAATCCGACCCAAGTCAGTTACGCGGAATAGACCTATGATGATGAGCACAAATGATCCCTCTTCACCATCACGATCACATTTATATGAAAGCCGAGGGCCACGCCCACTTAAATTTCCTGCAGCAAATGCAACACCTTACGTTCCCATTCGACACCAAAGAGCACCTTACCATGGAATGGCACCACCAGTGACAATGAGAACTGCAGTTCCAGTCTTTTCTGCTCCACCACGTGCTGCAGCTCCTACACAGCCTTCTCAGCTGATGGGACCTCCTCCCCCTGTGCATATTGCCCCACCTATCCATATAAGGCAGGCTATGCCAGTTTTTGCTGCTCCACCAGTCCAGATAGAGGAACCCTCGCCTGTTATTAAGTTCCCTCCTCCACCAAAGTCATCAATTCAGATGGAAGAGAGAGTGCGAGATGTAGTGGGTATGACTGGAAAAAACATGCAACAGTGTTTGTCAGTACAGGGCACAAAGTCCTCAGTTCAGATTGAAGAGATTGTAAACACAACTTTGAACATGCCACCCAAGTCATCGGTTCGGATAGAAGAGATTGTGAACACAACAGGGAACAACCTGCAAACATCTGTTCTGACAGAAGAGATTGAGAAGAAGACAACTGGAAACAACATCCCAACAGGGAACAACCTGCAAACATCTGTTTTGACAGAAGAGATTGAGAAGAAGACAACTGGAAACAACATCCAAGCCAAATCATCGATTCAGGTGGAAGAAGTTGCCAACACAACTATCAAGTCATCTGTTCGGATAGAAGAGACAACAAACACAACAGGAAACAGCATGCAAGAATCTGCAACTATACAAGGGATGAAGCAACTCAAGCTCTGATCTCAGCAGGTTAAGGATATAGACGTTGTCACCAGAATTTGTTCTCAGTTTAGCGCTGGTTTTTGGTTTGTTCTCTGAGCTCTTTTCTAGTCATCATCGTAATTGTCTAGGTTATATTGGCACAAGTGATAAATTTCTGGCAATTCAACAGTAGATTTTGTTATAGCACACTCATAGAGCCTTTCATTTGTCTGCAGTCCAAAATACATCTAAGAATGATTATGCAAGCATCCACCCGCACCATGTATGTTACTGAAGATCCTGAGAGGATCCGTCATGGGGAAATGTTTGAACTTTGTACATTTACAACACAATAGTTCTGTTGTGATCATGTAAATGTCCAAATTTTGAACATTAAACCTAGATACCATCTAGGTTTCAATGTGGCTTATTTAACTAGGTCATATCTGAAATAGTGCCAGACTCCTAGTCACCAAGCACGGTCTTGGTGAAGCAGGTTTCAAGCCGATGAAAGCATGATTAGGAAAAGAAATTGAGCTATAACGTGAAAGATGGAGATATATCGACCCTACTGCCATTCTTATTTTCCATGGTTTTTTGGGTCTTGCTACTTATTTTTTACTGCGATTAATTGTTTTTTATTAATTTTTTTTTTTTCTTAAAACGAAACACAGTAGTTTGCACCTGTGATAGAATGCATTATTCTCAATTGTTACTAGTGTTTTTGTATGTACTATTTTATTTATGTTCTCGATTGGGTTCTTGAAATCGAGAAATGAGACCTGACTCAAAGAATTCCATATATCGTATTCATGAGATATGAACTCGGGTTCTGATTTGCTGCAGGCCTGCAAATAACTTATCTTTTTGGTCGCCGTTACAGATTTGGATTGATGATAATAGATCTTTGAGTTCAAAGAGAAGTTTATACTCTCCCAGTAATTTTGTTTCTAAAGAAGAATACTTTATTTTTATCCAAACGCTTGTACATACCAGCTCGTTCCCTCCCCCCTTCAGTCATTGATAATTTCACAGTTCTCCCTTGAAGATTCTACTGATTCTCCTATTTTCCACAGTATTGGGTACTGTTTTTGGCTCTTCGTCCGTCGAGATGCTAGAGGACATAGTATCTTTGAATATTCTCTCGAGGTTATGCCTCGAGTCTTGGCATTCATTGATTAAAGATCCTAATTTCCTACGTTGTGTTATAATCACCAAAACATCCTAATTTCCTTCATTATATTCACCAAAACGAGACCCGGGATCACACTCTTTTGATTGTCGCAAATAAAGACTAAGATTCCGGGAAGCGAATAGTCTACTCCTTGAACTCAAAACAATGGTGATTAAGATGGTCTCTAGACTTGAATTCTAGTTCACCTGATCTGAATGGGGTAATCCTTCAAAAGTTACTATATGCCTAATCATCTTACAAAAACTCCAAATTTTAAATACCTCCAAATGTAGTTATAACTCTTTTTGAATAAAGATGATTGGAGATGTTGGATTTGTTAGGAAAGTTATGGTTAAATTGGAAGGTCATTGTTGCTCTTTTAAAATGATTGGATACGTTCGTGTCTACGAGTCAATTCATTTAAACTCGTAGGGAGACATGTCGGTTTATCCTTTCGAGTGTGGCTCTGATATAAGTATAATAAATCCGATCCATTGCTATCCCTAATTAGATATTTGTGACGACTGGAGATGGAACTATGGAAATTCACATAACCCTAAAAACATAAACTTAACCAAACATCATGTACAACTGGATCTCATCTCAACCTTCCTAATAATGTTCACAAAAATACTCTCAACAAGACAAGGGGGTCATTGTGAAGTCACTTTCCTTCAAAAATGAATCAAACACCTAACCCACCTCACAAAATTTAAAAGCAATCATAAATGCATGACCCAAATAGTGGCAACTTGAATCAAACACCAAAGTTCCTTGTTACTCTAGAAGATTGGTTTGTAAAATATATCAGTCGATGTTACAACATTTATGTCATTAGACTTGCATATCTTGATCAACGCAATACATTTGTTATTTGTACTCTCACTTTCTTAGTCAAGAGCCCCGATTACAATTCGAAGTTCCTTATTATCATGTAAGAGAGACGGATCAAATTAAAATCAGCCTGATTCATATTTCCATGGTAAATAGGATGTCAAATGGAAACCATAGGTCGAACCTAATCAACATTATGTATAATTGGATGGCTTAACCTCACTAATTATAATGTCCACCAAATATAGACTCAATAAGTTCATCAAGAAGACAAGGCGAATGTGGTTCTCAAGATTTCTTCAAGATCTTCTCAAGAACACAAAACTCCTCTCTCCTAAAAACATGCCGAGATTCTCCCCTGACACTAGGGGCCTCGCTCTCAAGACACACTCTTTATTTAGAACTTATCTAGAGAGTCAGGTCAGGCCCAATACCATCCATCATCTTAGAAATGTTCGTCAGCAGGCTTGGCTCTCTAGATTTTTTGCTTTATTTAATACCAGCAAAAATGGTAAAAAAAAAATTTGTATGGTTTTTTGTAATTTTTTGTTATAATTTTTGTATGAATTCTACTGGTGTTAACGAGTGAAGTATATTTTACTGCAGTAAGATGGATTACCTACTTTTAGGATTGAACTGAGATATCTCACAATTGATTTAGAGATTTTTTTAACGGATATTTGTGCGGGGCGGTGGTGGTTTTTAAATAAATCTATAAACGAATTGGCGGGGTGGATTTGGGGATCCGTTATTCTTAACGGGGCGGGGATGGATTTGTTCAAATCCGCGCCGTTGCCATCCTTACTTCCAACCAAGATCGTCTTTCTCATCCAACCAAAAAAAAAAAAAAAAACAATCCAGTACATCCAGTTGCTTGTCAATAAGCAATTTCGTTGTCAGGACTAGTACCGTTGGTCAGGGAAATCAACGTCAGAGGCATTTCAAGACTTTCCTAATGGTCTCAAAACTCAATGTTCCCTTTTGAAAAGTGCCCAAATGCTTAGCATCTATATTATAGGGGGAATGTTTGAGCTCTTGACTGTGAGGACGTGTTGCCTCCATTGCATAGTCGGGTCAGACTGTACCGCTAGTATTTTTATTGTTTTCTTTGCATTGTTTTTCAACTTCAAACTTGTATTTCCATCGATCGATAGCATCGAACTAGTCTTGAGCAACGTCCTTTCGAACTTTCCTCCCCATTGTAATCTATTGAATGTTAATGAAAGTTTTTGCTGATTATTGTGCATCGTTATATTGTCTACAGATTGATATTGTGCATTCTCAAGTTAATATTTGTGCCCGTCAAAGTAACTACTCATTGGCTTACTAGTGAATTGGATAGCTAGTGCCGCACGGATTGCTAGTCCGTGACATTCGCTATCTATATTCATTGCCACGTACACTCTAAGGGTGTGTTTGGTTGCATGAAATCCTATGTTATGAAAATCCATGAGGAGACCTCTATATTTTAGGCTAAGCAATTTTACTCACAAAAGCAAAGTGGAGCACTGTATCATCATTTTTGAACTAAGACAAAACCATACACACACGGAATTAAACCGATATGAAAATTGAAACTATTTTTGTGAATTTGATACTTGAATTTTCATGAATAGTGAAAAAATAATCTTAGTCACAACCACTACGTAGTAAAAAAAAAACCTAAAATTGATTAAAAAAAAAAAAAAAAACAAAAAAAAACTAGCAAACCCAATTGGCTAGAATTGTTGAATCGAAACATATCCTAAATGACAATTGTACCAATTTATTCTCATTGAAAAGAGTAAAACTACATGCACCATTAAAGTGCAAGCTACCAGGCACGCACTTTACCGGTGCACTTAAAAGAAAAAGCGCATTGAAAATTTCTTTTCACGGACAAATTTTCGAGCAAACTTTCTCGAAAATTAAGTAAATTTGTAATCCGTCACGTCAATTACAACATCTATCTGCTCGATCCGATCTAAAACCCCAAATTTCAAAAAAAAAAAAAACTTGAACATAGTTGATTCCGAACATGATGAATTCAATCAATAATCAATCTTGAAACCCAGTGTTCTTCCAAATGGCATCACGAACCCTATTCAAATCTTTGCCCTTCAAAGTCCTCCCAACACCCTCATGTACTGAAAAAGACCCAACACCATCACCACCTGCCCTCGCAAACTGCTTCGCCAAGAACTCATGAGGAGGCACCACCCTATTCTCCTCTTCCTCATCAACATCCTCTAATTCATTATCCCTAAGAATCTTCGACCAGTCCGGTACGTTTATTGGCAGTGAAATCGCAGTCTCCTCTACAACTCTCTCACCATTCTTCTTGCTCGATCTATTCATGGTTCTTGAATTATGGATTGATTTCTTCGTATCAACCTGTTTTGATGAGGACATCCGAAGATCGGACTCTTCGAACTCGAACATGGGTTCAGAAGATTGGTGGTAACTCTGTTGACGGAAGTAACCCTTCTTGCTTGTGGTCATTCTAGAGAATTTTCAAGAACAAAAATCTAAGTTTGCACACCTCTCTTACAAAAAAATTGCCTTCTTCTTCGTTGTATAGTTTGTAGAGTGACCTGAATTTTCTCCTACTTTATAGATATGTTGTGCGTAGCGTAGACGGATAAGATTAGTTTCTTCTCTCTCTAAATTTGCATTGAAGTGACGAAAGGACGAGAATGCCCTCAAATTTATGAGAGTTTTTTGGATTTATTAGCATATTTGTGCCTGAACTAAAGGATGTGGGCCAAGGTACTTTAAGCGCGTATACAAGATATACGTGGCATATGATTTGACACGTGGAGTTTTTTGACGGTAAATGTGTCCGAAAATGATTTGCAGCGGTTTGACAGGAAGGACGATGAGAGGGTAGAATGGTAAATTCGTGGTTGTGACGTGGTGATATTTAGTGGGGCCGAGGTAGAGGAAGCGATGAGATGAGGACAAGTGTCCCTAGGACAATTGTCACTATTGGAGATTGTGGTTACGGAATTGGAAGCGTGACCGCACGTGACATGGGGGCCAGTGATTGATTGGATCCTTTCCAGAAGTTCAGATAGAAGTATTTTCCTTTCTACAGCTGTATTGGGGGGACTGCATTTGCTGCGTGTTGTCCAATGCATACTTAATTTTCAGTCTCTCTCAACAGTTTAAGTCTTGTGCGAATATTCAGTGCTTTGATTTTATTACTATTCTTTTAGCGGTGTTGTTGGCACTACCGTACATTTTTTTATATGGTATATATTCGTGTCTTTAACATTCTCTAAACAGATCACTGTAATATTAAATATGAAAATAAATTATTATTTATTAAAATATTAATATTAATCTATTTTTTTCATCTTCATCGATCTACTATTATAAATGATATATAACCGTATCGTTGGCACAACACGGGTATAATGTTATGTTTTCGGTATGCCATTCTGATTCTTTGTCGTATTTTCAATATTTTTCAAATAAAATACGAAAATAAATTATGTGTTATCATTTTGTCTGTAGGTTTTTTAATTACCATAGAGTTAGAAGAGCAAAATGGAAAGGAAAATCAAGTTAAAGACGTAAAATCATTGTTAATTTTCGTTGTACTGTACATATAATTATATTAAGCTTTATTAATATTCAAAAGTTAGATATGCAGAATTCTAAATGTCGAGGAAACGGGCGAGAGAAGCGATGTGGCGGGGTGGTGACCGTCCACTTCGCTCGGAATGCGCGCACCAAAAATGATGACACGCATCCCAAGCGAAGTAAATGGCCCCCACCCCGCCACGTCCCTTCCCTCGCCCGTTTCCTCGCTGTGTAGAATCACTCTAAATTAAATCTAGAGAACTCTGTTGGACTTAAATCAGAACTTGGATGACAGAAAATTTGCAAAGCCCTTATCTTTTGTACTTAGTGCCATGTGTCAACACCATTTAGAAATATAAAACATAAAAGTTGTATGATCCTCCGGAACAACCAAACTATTTGCATTTTAGAATTGAGTTGTGGTCGACACCATTTGAAATATACAAAGAGAGTTTCAAAATTTTTGGTTACGCCACATAGTAGTAGCCTTTCAGGGCGTTTTCGACAATTTGAGAGCAGACACATACAACATGGCAGCTCTCAAAATGCCGTTAGAGATAAGATAACAATTCAATTTAATAATAATAATATTATTAAAATTTTAAAATAAAATAATTATATATAATTTTAAGAGCATATGTATAGTTTATAAATAAATAAATAAGAGACTTTAAATAATTTATAATAGGGGCATGAATATAAACAAGCAATATTTGAGAGAGACTGGTTTTAATTATAAAAGTATGAAATGTGGAAAGCAAAATGAGAAATTCAAAAGTTAGATGCAAGGTTTTTTTTTAATTATTTATAAATAATTAGAGGGTTTCAAATAATTTATGTTAGGGGCTTAGGTATAATTATTGAATATTTAAATCGATTGATTTTGATTAATAGTTTAACTTTTTAAGGGTAAATTGGTAAAAATGAAATGAAAATGAACCTCTATCTAAGGACAGGTTGGTTTGAGGATCCGTTGGTCAAAGGAAAAAGGAGGTATTGATTTCGGGTAATTTATAAATAATTGAAGAGCTTCAAATAAATTATGTTTAGGGCTTATGTGTAATTAATGAACATCGATAGGGGTTGTGTTTGATTATAAATAATTTGAATTTGAAAAGGCAAATGCGTAAAAAAATGTATCAATATTTTTTCAATTAAATACACAAATACCACTAAAATTATTCATTGATCTTTGGATTTACATGTAATTATTAAGAATAGAAAATGGCAAAATGAAAAATTAACATTAAAGTTGAAGACATACTTTTTACCATTCATTTCAAAAATGAGTTAAGTAGTTTAGATTTAAAATAAAAATTAAAAAAATTATCAATAAATGGAAATTACAACAATTATTCAAATCTAATATTTACTTTATAATACTTAAACTCTCAAACCATAAATGTTGAGATAGATAGTACTACGGATGAAAAGTTTAAGGGACGCATCAAGGATTTTACTTAAGGATTCTCTCGTACTTAATGCATAATTGGATAAATTGTTTTTTGAATCTATATATGAAAGAGTTTCTCTAGGCAGTTAGGTTTTAAAGTCATTTTTTAGTTAAATTTGAGTGGTTTTATATTTTGACAATTTCTCTTTAAAATACAACCACAAACATTATTTATTGAAGAGGTAGAAGTGTAAAAAGCCCAAAACTTAACTAAAAACTGGCTATAAAGTCAGACTGCCTAAAATTGGGGATATATGAAATTAACCACGTAACAAATGTGAGAAACATAGAAAGTGAGAATTAAAAAATGGTTTATATTTGGTTCATAATTATTGATGGAAAAGAAAAAATTGACTATCCTCTTGAAGCACTATTAAAGGCCGTTGGTACTTAGTGACTCGATATAATGTTTTTGTTAAGTTTCGGATTCCATTTTCTTCGGGGGGAAATAGTTGGTGAGTCCTAGGTACTGTTGGTCAGCCGTTGATAGCATTGGTAAGCCTGTAAGTATGTTGGTCAGCCGTTAAGAGCCCTGTGTAAGTCGCCATGATGAGTGCAATGTTTACGGGTTAGGTGGTCCCATACTAGTGTTCCAGCTGTAGGTGGTCCGAGTACAGTGTTCTCAATTCCTGAACCCCAAAGATTTTGAAAAATGTTTTTGCTTTCAAAATTTACCCGAGCTTCTAGCTCTAGGTCAAGACAGATTCCAGATGGTGTAAACCACATGGAATGTAGAATTTCAGAAGTTGAAAAGAATTTACAAAAATGGTCAATACCAGAGATTCCTTACAAAAACATTTACAATGTTTCTAAATCCCTGTTTTCTCAAAAAACAGAAGATCTGATTGATATGGTTGAACAAACTATATCTTTCAATGGATCCATGGAATCAAAACAACTTTTTTCAAATGAAACTTTGGAATTTCTTCAAAGTCATGAATACAAGTATATCCATATTGGATTGATTCAAATTGGGATAAAACCCCTTACAAGAACAGGGTTAGATACCTGTGCTTTGATCGCTCTTCGCGATTGTCGACACAATAGGTTCGATGACTCGCTCTTAGGAATTGCAGAGTCAACTCTTGCAATGGGTCCAATCTATTTTGATTGTTACCCCAATTTATCAGTTTCTCTTACGGATCCACATATCCTAGAGACACTGACTCTCAATATCCAGACATCTGGATATGATATGCTTCCTGGATCAAAACCATTGGCTTTGATCTACAAAATAACCTACAAATCCATGAAAACTCAGTTGAGCCCTAAGGCATTGATGGAGTCTGCAAAAGGATATACCATTCTTTTCCAGACAAATAAAGAAAAAACAAGTGTTATTGTCCCAAAGACAATTCACTGGAACCAAATCACCATTCCAGTCACTTGGCAGGTTCCCACTGAACCTAGAAGACTTGTTCCCAGTCGATTGAGTCAAATTATGACTCTTGAAGACGGAACGATTGAATTACAATTCTTTGAGTCAAGAAAGACAAGTTTAAATTGTCTGACTCAGGAAGAAGATCAGTATCTTCTTTCAAAACAGCACCATCACAAATCCCAAGGAACCAGACACCTCCCGATGTCCTTCCCCACTTAGATCCCGCAACCAATCTACAATCCTGAGTCGCCTACTCAATCTGAGATGGAAGATCATCCTCATTCTCATCCACAACTGAATGTTTTACAAACAGAGTTTATCCTAAACAATGAATGGATAAAACAAGAAGTTGTAAAACCTTCAAATAAACAAAGAAGAGATCAATTGTATGCACAAACCACAGAAGAACAAAGAACTGAATTAGGAAAAAAAATTTACGCATGTTGTGAAGAAATGCAAGAAAATTTATCATTTTTAGAATGGTATTTTTCTGATTATCTTCCTAGCATAAATGTTATCAAGACTAATTCCAAATTCTTACATACAACTGAAACAAACTCAGCCAAAGAATCCATCTTATAACCACCTTTAGAAGAAATTAAATTTTCAACTCTAGATTGTGATGTTTTGGCGTCACCATTCAAAGATCCTCAGATTGACAATACATTTAAAGGTCTTGGAAAAATTATTCAACAGAATAATTACACCAATATCTTGCTGCATGAGATTGGAGATAAATTGATCCAAGATCAAGTCCTCCAAGATCAGTTGGCTCATACCCAATTGGCTCAAAAGCAAGCCTTTAATGTATCAAAACCAGCAACGTACTTTACACCTACGTCTGTTGAACAAAATGTGTTAACCACACCAAATCAATTAATTAAAGAAATTGATCTTAAATTGGCTGCTCTCAATTTAAAATCAAATTTTCAAATCAATACATTGTCTTCTCAAGCAATGAATTTGGATAGTGATTTTGATCCTATGGCTGAGCTGGATCGTTTAAACTACATCCTTATCAAAACTACATCCTTATCAAGCCAATCCCCTTAAGTTTGCTAAATCTTACGGGAAAAATCAAAATCCCCTTTCAACAACTATAAATTTTTATCTAAGACCATTACTCCCTGACATGCAATATGAAGAAAAATCTCTTCAGGTATATGAGCCATTTTCTACAGGTAACCTCTATACATGGAACATAGATGATTTAATTGAAGAAAATATTATTGAGTTAACTAAGGAAATGGTCAGGCTTCGCCTCATCGTAGCGAAGGAAAGAATGATAGGACAATTGCATCCCTTATCATTGCTGACTGTTCTGGACTACTCAAAGGATGGTGGGATAACTACCTAACAATTGGTAAGCAACAATCAATTTTTAATGCAGTAAAAGTTGACTTATTAGGTAATCCTATAAAAACAGAACAAGGTTCAGAGATCTCTGATTCAGTTCATACTCAGATTTTATGTATTTTAAAACATTTTATGGGAGATCCTAGTGAATTCCAGAACAAATCCAAAGATTTGTTGATGATCCACAAATGTCCGACTTTGAGCCACTTTCGGTGGTACCAAGACATCTTCCTAAAAAATGTTATGTTTTAATCAGATGCAAATAACCCTTTTTGGAAGAGAAAGTTCATTTTTGGTATTCCACCAATCTTTGCTGAAAATGTTAAAGAAAATTTACAAGAAATCTATCAAGAAGACGTTCCTTATGAACGTCTTACCTTTGGAGATATCATTAGTTTCATTAACAAATGTGCTTTGCGTATTTGTAATGATTTAAGACTTAAAAACCAGTTAAAGAAACATAATATCAATGGCCCAAGAGAACTTGGCGATTTCTGTCAACATTATGGCTATGATGATTTTAAACTCCCTCATCAAAAGCCTTATCAATCAAAACTACAATACATGTCCCATCCTGCTCGACAATTTAAGTCCAAAAAACAATATGGACCTAAACAACTCCAACCCAAAGACTATAATCAATATTATAGTCAGCCCAAGAAGCATCATACGCATAAACCCAAGCCTACCAAACCATGTAAGAAGTATCCAACCTATACTCATTCAAAGCCCGTTTGCTTTAAATGTGGTCGTCCTGGTCACTATGCAAATAATTGCAGAACGACCCAAAAGATTCAAGAGAGCTTCAAGTTCCTGACGATATTAAGAACACGTTTCTTCAGGTTCTAATGAACTCTGAATCAGACAATTCAGATGAAGATCTTCAAATTCTCAATTTGAATTATTCTTCTGATTCCGAACAATCTGAAAAGGTTAGTGATGGAGAATGCGCAGAGGCATGTCATTGTCATAACCTCCAAAGCATCAACATGCTTTCAAAAACAAAATAATCCAACATTCTTTTAGATTTTGTTGATCGTATTGAAGATCTTAAGCTCAAAACAAAGTATCTTCAACATATCAAAACAAATTTAACCACAAAACCAACCCCAGAGGTCATAAATCCATTCTATGACCATAAAACAATTATTGATAAGTTTAGAAGATCTTATTCTTCTATCCCTGTCAATTTATCTGATCTTCGGCAAGAAGTCAATCATATCAAAAAATATATTATGATTTTAAAACAAAATCATTCTCTCCCTGATATTCGTATCAATGGATTACAAAAAACATCTTTACCTGATATGCCTTCTTCTTCTGAGACCCCAGTTGAAATTACTCCTCCTCTTTTCCTAAATGAAATCAACAAAGTTACACATCAACGATGGTTTTGCAAAGTTAACCTCGTTATCAATAAAGATATCACTATCACATGTAAAGCTCTTATTGATTCCGGAACTGATCTTAACTGTGTTGCGAAAGGATTAATACCTACCAAATATTTTGAAATTACAATACAAAAATTGTATACAACTACCAATTCAAAGTTAGCTATACAATACAAATTAACCAATGCTCATATCTGTCAAGACAAAGTTTGTATCAAACAAGATTTTTTGCTAGTCCAAAACATGGTCCAAAAGATGATTCTTGGAACACCATTTTTTGTTACAACATCGGGGATTAAAACCCAAATTCTCGGCACAGGCGTTGAGTTTCCTTTTATTTACAAACCTAAAATTATAGAAATTAACAATATCATAAATGATACTTGTTTTCTTAATTTCATTTCTCATAAACAACAACATTTGCAATCTCTTATAGCAGACATTGCATTCAGACGCATTGATCAGCGAGTTCAAGACCCCAAACTCCAAACTCAAATAGTTCAATACCATGAACATTTAACAAAGGAATTATGTTCTGAACTTCCTAATGCTTTTTGGCATCGGCAACGTCATGTTGTTCGTCTACCTTATGAACCCACTTTTAAAGATTCAATGATTCCAACCAAAGCTAGACCAATTCAAATGAATTTTGAGCTTATGGAACATTGCAAAAAAGAAATCAAAGTTTTGCTTTCCAAAAAACTTATTAGCCATTCCAAATCTCCCTGGAGTTGTGCAGCCTTTTATGTAAACAAAGCAGCTGAATTAGAACAAGACAGTCCTCGCCTTGTTATTAATTATAAACCTTTAAACCAGGCTTTGCAATGGATTATGTATCCTATATCTAACAAGAGATATCTTCTTAAAAGATTACACTCAGCATGTGTTTTCTCAAAGTTTGATCTCAAATTTGGATTTTGGAAAATTTAGATCCATCCCTTTGATCGTTACAAGACAACATTTAATGTTCCATTTTGTCATTTTGAATGGAATGTTATGCCTTTTGGCCTCAAGAATGCTCCTAGTGAGTTTCAAAATATCATGAATGATATTTTCTCCCCATTGTCAACCTTTACAATCTTGTATATTGATGATATACTTGTTTTCTCATAATAAATTCCAGCCCACTGGAAACATTTGTATCAATTTGAAAGAATTATCAAAGAAAATGGTTTAGTTCTTTCGCCAACAAAAATCAATATTTTTCAGACTAATGTCCGATTTCTTGGACATAAAATTTTTCATGGGACTCTCACCCCCATATCTAGGGCAATTGATTTTGCAAACAAATTTCCCGATGAATTAAAAGATAAAAACCAGTTACAACGATTTTTAGGTTCTCTTAATTATGTTGCAGATTTTTACAAAGGCCTTCGAGTTTTATTAAAATCTCTGTTTGCTAGACTTAAGAAAAACCCAGGCCCATGGACTGAAGCCCATTCTCAGGTTGTCCGTCAAGTCAAATCTAAAGTCAACCATCTGCCTTGTCTAGGGATTTCCAATCCAGAAGCCTACAAGATTGTAAAAACAGATGCGCCCAATTTAAGATACGGTGGTATTCTCAAACAGCGTCTTCCTGATTCTACTTCAATTCAATTGGTCCGATACCATTTTGGTATTTGGAATTCTGTCCAATTCAATTACTCCACAGTCAAGAAAGAGGTTTTGTCAATCGTCTTGTGCATCATGAAATTTCAAGATGATTTAATAAATCAAAATTTATTATTACAAGTTGATTGTCAATCTGCCAAAGAGATTTTAACTAAAGATGTTTTAAATCTCGTTTCCAAACAGATATTTGCCAGGTGGCAAGGTCTTCTTTTAGCCTTTGATTTTGAAATAAAGTTTATAAAAGGAGCTGATAACTCTCTTGCAGATTTTCTAACAAGAGAGTTCCTGCAAAGATGACTTAGAACTTTCTCTCGCCCTCCTCCTTTTTCTAAACCCAAATCAAAATCCCAATATGCTATGGTGCCTTCTGCCTCACAGCATCAAGCCCCTCTTTCCTATGCCCTTTTTCTTTTACAAAAGTTTACTCTGTTGAACCAAGAAGAAGCAACTGGTTCCACCATAACCAGTTTTACAAAACCGCAAACTTCGGCACCAAATCCTTACATTCCTAAAGCATGCCTTGATTATATCACTATGATCGAGCCATCAATGTATGCTTTAGTTAAAGAGCCCCAGCTCATCGCCAAGAATCTGTTTCCTCAGCAACAATAGTTTGAAGAAGCAGACATTACAAAATCACAGGAGTTTTATGAGTTTATCCTCGTAGATTCAGATTCTGTGATCTTCACCCATCATCATGACAAATGCCACCAAGAAATGATCACACATTCCAAGTGTCAGATCCTCAAAGTTCTCTCAGAAGCTGACTGGCATCAGCTCCCTCACTACCACAAGAATTTCTCAATAAACTATGTTCCTCAGACGTACAATTATCTTGACTACAAGCCAGCTTGGTTAAGAGCCTTCTACATACAATCACATAATTGTGGTCATTCATGGTTCTTTTTATTCTGCCAAAAGTTCAAACATAAATCTGTTCCTTTTTGGTTCCAACACATTTGGTGGAGTCATTTTGGTCCGATCCAAGATATCCTTCCTCCTGCTGTTCAAGAAGGATGAAAGGTTTTCCAAGAAAAGTACCAACCTCCAATTCTTGTTACAGAGCAGGTTTTGTCACTTTGGTTATTCATCAGATTTGGTTTATCCTGGATTTTATGCTGGGATTATACATGCTCAGCATTAAGTAAACCTTATCAATCCAAGAATGCTCCCTTGTGGTTCTGCCGCCGTTTTAAAGTCAAATGGTGGGCACAATTTGACCACTCCAGAGTTGCAAAAGAAGGCGTTCTCCGCTTCTTCTCAGGCAATAATCATTCTCTTGTTCCTCAGGTGAATCCCATTTAACCTCTTTCAGAGGCTAAGCTTTTTCATCAACATATACGACAGCATCTTAGAGAAAAACCTACAAAAGCTCAACTCTTTGAAACATTGTCAAAGATTTGTTCAGAAGATTCAGATGAAGACGATGAACCAACAGTTGCACTCAATGAGGATGACTGTTATGACGTCTTTTCTCCACTTGATTGATGGACCTACCGTCCGCATCACCAAAGGCAGCATCTGCCAACAACCACTACAAGACAAGATACTTTCGATCCCGACAACATCTCTTTTTGCAAAGGCATCCACATGAAGCCACTGTTCATCCACTACAAAATCAGCTACAACAGTATCTGTCGACAGTCACATGCGAATAGTATTCGCATTATTTCAATAATTTTTACAAAGGACAAATAGTCCACCAACCTTATCCTCCAGCGAGGCTTATCTTCGCATGGAATCTCTCTATTTAAGTAAGTTGTTTTCCAAGTTTAGGGTAAGCGAGTTTCGAGTGTGAAAATCTTTTGTAAGCTTCTATCTTTTGTATATTCTAATAAATTATATCTATCTTTTATTTCTATCTTTTATTATTCAATAAACTATCTAGTTAGATCTTACAGTTAATCCCCAAGTGTAAACCAAGAAATTGGCTTGAGGCTGTATCGATCTCTAAAATAGTTTAGAGAATTTCTTGTATTTGTACTTCATGTTTTGTAGTTCATTTATGTTTTGATTTCTGCACATCATTGTTTATCATCCCTGTATCTATCTTACCTTTGTTAGCAATCCTGGAGATGTATTGGGTTGGGTTATCTTTGGTTTAATTAGTTGTTTAGTTTAGATGGTATTCTAAGTAAAGGCATCTTACACCACTAACGCCTCTTTTTATGAGACATAATTTTAATTACTGTTGTTGGGTGTGCACGTGCTTCCCCATAGCACATGTTTGCTGAAACTATAATCTACTTTATGAGTAAGTCTAGGCAGCCAAAAGGGTTAGCAGCTATTTTTTTTGTCAGAGTTGTCTCTTTTTCACTTTTACTCATTATCTTAAAAACGCAACCACAAACATCATTTATAGAAGGGATAGAAGTGTAAAGAGCTCAAACCCTGACAAAAAAATGGTTAGTAGCACTGGCTGTCTAGAATTATCGCGACTTTATAGATCGCTATTGTTCATCATAATCTTATGTTGAAATTGAGTATTTGTATGGGCTCACTGGATGCATGGGTAACGAAAGATTGATAAGTACGGTGTGTTGGGTGTAGGTTTTCAAGTACATTGGTCTGCCTAACATAGATGTTGAGATTTTAGTAGTTTGATTCGAACTTTTATAAATGTTAGGCCTTTTTTTTTTTTTTAGAGTAAGTCTAGGTAGTCAGGCTTGGTAGCCATTTTTTGATCAAATTTTGGTTGGTTGGTTGGTTTTTTTTTTTTTTTTTTTTTTTTTTTTTTTTTTATAACCTATTTTATTTAAAACACAATCACAAACACCATCTATAAAAGAGGTAAAAATGTAAAAAACCCAAAACTTGATCCAAAAGTGTATACCAAACCTGACTGCCTAGAATTATTGATTTTTTTTTACCATTGTTATCTTTTCTGGTATAAGTTTCCGTGCTTTTGTTTCTCCATGGCTTATTGTTGGGCACACACACTTGCTTGGAGTAAGTCTAGGCAGCCAGGTTTGGGATTTTTTATTTTTAATACTTTTACCCTTTTACTTTAAAACACAACGCAAACATCATTTATAGAAAGAATAAAAGTGTAAAAAGTCCAAAACCTAGCAAAAAAATGTTTTGCATTTTCTTTAGGAAATGGTGGTTGTTAACAACTCTTGGTGGATGTGTTTTTTTTTTTTTTTGGAAAGCGAGCTGGGTTTTTATAGGATCCCATAACCTATCAACAAGGTGCGACCTACATGTCAACACCATAAGAAAGTAACCATGCCATCGACGGGTCTCAAACCTAGGACGTGAGGGATAAACCCACACAGCCCTAACCACTCGACCATAACACCATTGGCTGGTGGACGTGTTTTATGTATTAACATCTACGCATGAGTGTTTCCCTTGTAGTTGTGCATCATTTTCCCCTTGTTTGTTGATTAATAACCTTTCTTAATGTTGAGGAAAGGGGCGAGGAAACCAGCGAGGGGAAGGGGTTTTACCACTCATCCACCTCGAGATTCGCACCAAACACGCATCTCGAAGGGGATGAGCGGTCACACCCTCCCCCTCGCTAGTTTCCTCGCCCCTTTCTCGCCATTTAGAATTTCTGGTTGATTAAGTTGGTGCTATCTCTATCTCTACTATTATAATTCATCTTCTTCAAATGAACAGTGAAAAATGTATGTCTTCAACTCTAATTTTACATTTCAATTTTGTCTTATTCTGTTCTTAATAATTACATGCAAAATTATAGACCAATGAATAGTCTCAGAGGTATTTATGTCTTTAATTGAAAAAATACTATTACATTTTTTTTTACACTTTTTCTTTTCAAATTCAGATTATTTATAATCAAATCCAGTCACTCTCAATATTCATTAAATACACTTAAGCTCCTAATATAATTTATTTAAAACCTTCAAATATCTATAAATTATAAATAGGCCATTACCAATGAAAAATAATATTATTACACGTCTTTTAAAAATATTGAATATTCACGCTCCTAAAGCGTGTTGACACCCTAGTACATTTGTAAATGTCGTGTCTCATATTTAATGTTTGTTATTTAACTTATTCCTTTTTACGGAATACATAGTGTCTTGCTAGAATTCCCAATTTGCAATCGAATATAACATTTACTTGGATGAGGTATTACGGGATTCCTGGGTTAGGGTCCTTCGGAATAACAATGGACAGTCGCAAAGGATTCCTGGCTAGGGTCCTTAGCGAAATGTCCCAGAACTATATCTACAATCAAACAAAGTCCAATTACGAAGTACAATGCATTCAACAGCCTAACCAAGGTTTACAGGCTGAGACACACATGACGTCTAAAAGGCCCAATGAAAAGTTTGTCTAACACTATATAACAAGCTGAAAACATAACCTCTCTAAGAAGCCTAATGAAAAACATAGACTAAAGCATGTCACCAAAATAAATTACGAGGACATGAACATTAGGCAAGTCGTAAATTTAAGTCCTTAAATCTAGTATTTGTTCTGACATGCACAAAGGAATAAGGTCCCATTCACTGACCGAGTCCAAATAAAAAAAATTCTATGCCTAAACTATTGCTAGTGGGAGGTCGGGGTGCACACATGACACTTCAAAATCAAAAATTTTAATTTTTTTTAATGATATGTGTTTGTAAGACATCCTTGAGTTCAGATTAGACGAGAATATGTAAGAAGACCGCATTGCTCGAATAACCAAAATACGTGTAGCAGACCTCAAGATTATCGGAAATGTGATTTAGTGATGATGATTTTATGCAGTTGTAAGAGTTGCATCCCCTTTGGATGATTGTTATTAAACCTTGAATTGGAATGATAAAGCCATTTTGCATCCTAAACCTAAAGTACAGAATGGGTCGGGCTTCGTGCAACAACCAAGCCCATGATGCAAATGAGGATACTAAAGGGATTTCTCTGATTTCAGATGACAGTTTAGTAATTAAAACAAAAACCCTATAAATTCGAAAACCCCCACAAGCCGCGTTACACTTTGATTGCCTCTTCTTCCAAAAACCCTAACCCTAGAACCCATTTGCTCCTCGTTCAGCCATGCCGCCGAAGTTCGACCCTTCACAGGTGGTCGACGTCTACGTCCGAGTCACCGGAGGTGAGGTCGGCGCGGCGAGTTCACTAGCTCCAAAGATCGGTCCTCTCGGTCTCTCCCCCAAGAAGATTGGAGAAGATATAGCCAAGGAGACGGCCAAGGACTGGAAAGGCCTCCGAGTCACCGTCAAACTCACGGTGCAGAACCGTCAGGCGAAGGTCTCTGTCGTCCCTTCCGCCGCTGCTTTGGTGATCAAGTCCCTGAAGGAGCCGGAGAGGGACCGGAAGAAAGTAAAGAATATCAAACATTCTGGTAACATCTCCCTGGATGATGTGATCGAGATCGCCAAGGTGATGAGGCCTAGGTCTATGGCCAAGGATTTGTCTGGCACTGTCAAGGAGATCCTCGGGACCTGCGTATCTGTTGGATGTACGGTCGATGGCAAGAACCCTAAGGATCTTCAGGAGGAGATTGCTGATGGCGATGTTGAAATCCCCCAGGATTGAAATCTGGCAAGTTAATTTAATCATCGTTTATGGTTCGTACAAGTTAATTTTGTTATGTTATTAGAATTGTTCTGTTTTGCTTGTATGAGTATTTTGTTTTCGGTTGTTTTCGATTGAAGTATAGCTATCATCAACATTTAAAATGACGTAGTTCGTTATAATATTCTAGATAATTAACCGTTATAATGTAGTTAATTGATCTGTCTAAGTCCACGAATAGGTAGAGAATTAGAAAATGGAATCGCAATTAGTATGTTTAAGTGAAAGTATTTGTCTATAGAGTTACTTCGTATCAAGATTATTAGTAAGTACCTTGGTCATTATCTGGGCTAGGGTGAGTCTGGGCTATGATGAGACTGAATACTCTGTATGTTACTACAATGTTGGGATTGTTATGATTATGGAGTAAGTGATTTGCTATAGTGTTGGGATTGTTATGATTATGGAGCAAGTGTTTTGCGATAATTCAGGAGATTTTGTTAGATATTGCTAAATAGAAGTATCTCAATTTTCAAATTGAGTTCCCAGTCTGGGAACTCTACTATTGGCTCTTGCCTTCTTAAGGGGAGTTTTTGTATTACCTTCTTCTGTACTGTATTTTAGTTTGTTTTCCAATATATATTGGATTTTTGAAAAATATAGAAAGGTGTATGTTGTTTTGGATTGAAGTTTTGAGTTGCTACAGTATATATATTCTTCTATCAATGTTCAGCTTTGGGTGGATGGGTTAAATGCTTCCTGTAGTTCTGCAGAGCGAGGTACGTTAGTGATCCTTGTTCAATATTACTACATTTTAGTGGTGCCGAATTTTGAATGGTTTTAAGACTTTAAAAGTTCATGTTAGTCTCTGGTGTGTGCCGAGTCTATGTTTTTCATTTAGCTTCTTAGAGGTCGTGTGTCCCAGCCTGTAAACCTTGGATAGGCTGTTTTTTTTTTTGTGACAAGACATTATATATTAGAAATATTACATAAGCGGTGTCCAGCAGTCGAAGCTAAAGTATGTGCTTCACTGTTACATTCACGTGGAATATAATTACAAGTTCAATTTGAAAGAGTTAATAGAAGTGACGATACTATGATTAAGGGGTCTGCACATCCATTGTAGGTCAGCCTGTTTTTCTCCAAGTCTGAAAGCAAAAGTGAATGTAGCGCTCTCCACTGTCACCCATGTTAACTCTTGTTGGCCATTGGCGGGTCTGAACAAGCAAAAGAACAGCTTCAACAACAAAACATTATTGATCTCATTGATGTCAACCTCAAAATCACTGTTTATGACTAACCAAATCAAGTGCAGATTTGGCAAGAGCAATGGCTAGCCCTTAAATAAGGCGGGCTACTTGTAGAAATGAGGCTAAATAAGCTGTTATACATTTTAATTTTGAGGAATTGTTAGTAATTGAGCATGCCCTTATTTCCCCGTCTCCTATGGATGGGCAAATGGCATATGTTGCCTCTGAGTCCATGCGGTACCAACTTAAGGTGATAATAATTTGATCAAGTAATCATTTTAGTTTGGCTCTTATCGGGATAATAATTCCTATATGCAGTTTGGTTGGAATCCTGAATACTCTGAAGGCAATAGAGTAACAAAGGAAAAATTAATTACCAAGTACAAAGTAAAGTGATATGCATCACGCACTGTTTAATCACTGTTATGGTTGAGTACTAATACAAAAATATAACTTTTGAAATAGAAGTTTGGAGTCGTGTGATAGGGTTTGTAGACATGCCTATTGTATTTTGGACTTAAAATTGTTTTGAATGGGTAAATCAATCATTTGTCTTTTGGGATCTGACATTAATTCTCGCATACTTACGAATTAGTGTACTTAAGGGTGTGTTTGGTTGCATGAAATCCTATGCTATGAGAATCTATGAAGGGGCTAATATATTTTAGGCTAATTTGAGGTATACTATTAATGGTGAGAATGAAAGTTTCATGAACATGAAAATCACATGCCTTGGTGGATCAATGAGTGAGATTCTCATGCTCATGGGACTTCAATTCGTATCATTGATCACAAAATTAAATGGGGGATATGGAGTAATATATCAATTTAAGCTAAAATATAGGGTGGATTTCAATGACATAGGATTTCATGCAACTAAACACACCCTAAGATGCATTTCCTATAGCTCCCGCACAGAATTGTTAGTCAATATTTGTTCTTATCCATTGTCTTGAACAATAATATAGGTTAATTAGACGTGTTAGTACTTGTTCTTACCATTTACTTGAATAACGATATTTGGTTGCTTTCCAACCAAACCTATTTGGTTATTTATGTGTTAAAAGTTGACATTGTGCTTATGCTATGGTCTAATTTACTTGAATCTTTTACAATGTGTGAAAAGCTAGCATAATGAATCAAGTAAAATAATTGCTAATATTCGGGGATTGTTGCGAGAATGAAGTAACTCACATTCAGGAACTGAGTAACTCATGGTTGTTGGTTTCGATTTGGGATGGATTTTATTGATTACTATCGAAATAATATTGTTCATGGTTTGAGAAAACGATTTTTTATTATCAATACTGGATTCAACTATTTTTTCTTTCTATATAATGTGAAGATACTGAAATATATTTTTGTCTATAGATTTTTCAAGACATGTCATTTGGGTTGAGCGAGCCAATTTGAACCACAGACAAATAATTTTCTAAATGGATTTTAAACTCAATTTTGATAAACCAAACGAATCCCTAAATCAAAATATCTTTGTTGTTCTTTTAGGATTGTTAGGTGGTGTTTGATCAAGTTTGTTTTGGTTGTTTTTCCTGTTTTAGGGAATTTATGTTGGATTTTTGTCGTGACTTTCCTTACTTTAGGATTGTATCTTTCTTTTAGTTGTTCTCTTTTTCCTTTCAATAAAAATTTTCTTGTTTGACAAAATAAAAATAAAAATATCACTCCTATAAGCTCTCTCCACCCCTCAACATTTAGTCAGCCCATCTCAAAATTTCCCTATAAACAACAACAATTTCGTCAAACACTTTCATCTCCTTTGTCATCTTCATTGTCTACTTGTTCTTCCTAAACAATTTTAGGAAGAAAGAAAGAAAGACCAAAACCGTTTCTCATAATTTGGGAG
This sequence comes from Berberis vulgaris, assembly GCA_963556465.1. NCBI lineage: Eukaryota > Viridiplantae > Streptophyta > Magnoliopsida > Ranunculales > Berberidaceae > Berberis > Berberis vulgaris. Next base: position 109,693,472 of record OY747124.1, read on the forward strand.
ATCTTCTTTTGTTCAATAATATTACCTTATTTTCTATCAATATGACAAATTTGAGGTCTTTGCACGCATTGATGGTGCCAAATAATCCAAGTTGTTTAAACTCATTAATGGCGGTGGCACCACCTCGCATGATTACTCCTAGAAAATATTCTAATTCTCCCAGGTTGGCGACAATTATCGAAGAACGATATGGGGAGTCTGAAGAGAATTAGCAGGAGGAGCTGCAAGATGTTTTTCCCTGAGGCGTTTTGATTCATGGAAAGCCCAGGAAAGAATGTTTGCATAGATGAGTACAAATGATTAGTGCAGATTTTGTATATAATCATTCACTTTTTTGTGATTTTCTTTTTTCTTTCTTTAGAACCAAATACAACCTTCTTCCGAAATCACCTAAGTTGTCTAATTATAGTTTTTTTTTTTTTTTTGGGCATGTATGACACATTGCGTGACACAAATTTGTACATAATGCAAAAGTTTATTGTAATGGTTACTTTTGACGTTTATATTTGGATGATTAAACATTATTATGGGATTTGCATGGTTCATGTGCACCTCTTTGGACAATTTGTGAGCCTAGTGCTCCAGTACATGAAAATGCAATCTATGATTAAGGTAATTTTAGGTTTTTCGAGTAGTAATTAAGTGAATGCTGACTTTGGTCACACAATGGTAACTTTATATTTATACCTAGTAGTAAGTTTATGTAGTTTGGGTGATAAGTTTTTGCAGATGTACTGAATCATATTGCAAATAAATTTCTTTTAAGGCGTTTTTGAAATTTCTTCCAACTTTACCATTGTACAAGGTTCTAAAAATAAATAAATAAAAAACTGGAAAATTTTCCCTCCGTCAAGCCAAAAAATTGGGTTTTGAGTCGACCAATAGAAGATTCTAGTAAAGAAGTCTTTCCTCGACAAGTTTTTATAGCTAAATTTGGAATCACCATTGTTAGTCACAAGTTAGTTTTCACAATTTCATGCTTGTTTCCTTATTCAACGGGTTCACAAATCACACCCTCCTCTATAAAATGCCATCTTCGTCGACAACTCTATGCATCATCCATCCCTCCAATTTTCGACGTGAAAACTTGAAATTTCTTCAAACACTCTTAATTATTTTCTTCTCCATGACATATGTGAGACGTTTATGTACATTGATGGCACTTGCACCTGAGCGCTTAATTTCTCCAAGAATGTCTTCGGCATCTCCTAAGTTGGAGACTATCAAGGAAGAACAGAGCAGAGGATTCTCAAGATAACTAATTGCTTTCTTTCATTCTTGATTTTATGGTGATTTTTGAAATTTCAAGCTCAAGCCGTGATAAGACTACCATTTGAGGCGTTCTCGAGACTAACAATTACGGTTTTGGAGTTCCAGTCCCATGGAATTTTCTTTAAAAATGTCTAACTTTGGTAATCACTATAGTTAGTTTTCACTAATTATTTTCAAGTTTGTTCCTTCTTTCACGAGTTCTCAACCTCCTACTCCTATATAATGCTCTCTATCCATTTCCCCAACTCAATCATCAGTTATCCATCGTCCAACTTGGAAACACTCGAATTTCTCTTCGTTTCCTGGTCATCCTAAAACAAAAGGAAGAAAGAACCAAACCATTTGTCTTGAAATTTATTGATATGGCAAATGTAAGATGTTTGCATACATTGATGGCAGTCATACCAGAGCGCGTAATTTGTCCAAGAAAATCTTCTGCTTCCCCAAGTTGGAGACTATCAAGGAAGAAAGAGCAGAAGAGTCTCAAGATAATGTCATGATTGGAAGGAATTACAACAGATTTTGACAGATTCTGAGTTGGCGCGAAAACAGGAAGGAATTAAAAGGAAGAAACAAATTCAAAAATGGGAGGGAAAGGATAGTTTGGTAACTTTCTCATTGTTTGTTAGAGGTTTGTTAGAGGATCACATGGGATATACAGGTGTCTCTCTAGTATTGGCTGAAAGGAAAATTCTGTTATAGCTATTGGCTTTAAATAGAGTAAGAGAGGAGAGCAGAGCTCAGTATGTAAAAACCAGTGGGTTCTGAGGCTCCAATTCGAAAGGATTGTGAGATTTGTTTTTGCTCTCACCTATCAATAGAATTTCCATTTTTTCAATCTATTAATCAGGGCTGTGACATTTGGTATCAGAGCTTCACTCGATCCAACCCACCACCATGGAAACCAGGGCCAAAGATATCGAAAATTTTATGAAGGAGACGAGGAAGGTTCAGATGGAGACATCGGGGCAAGTAGAGGCTCTAAAAGGTAACCTATTGCGGATGGAACAAACAGTCGAGAACCATGAGAAAAAACTGGATGCGAAACTGGATCAACTATTCCATATGTTACAGAATCAGAGGGGTCCTCTTTCAGGCGTGGAATCAAACACCTCGCAGGCTTCTGGCTCAGTACAATCTCAGATCAGAACTCCTCACCAACCACCAATGGATAATGGAGGTAACTATTTTCGTTTTCCTAAAATCGATTTTCCGCACTTTGATGGATTAAATCCAAGATCATGGATACAAAAATGCGAAAGATATTTCGAAATACACAAGGTAACCGAGGAGAGCAAGGTTGCCATTGCTTCAATCCACTTAGATGGAAGAGCAGACACTTGGTTCCTTGATTACCAAGTAGGTAAGACCAATATAAAATGGTCGGAGTTGTTGAGAGATCTCTGTATGCAGTTTGAAAATCCAGCAGAGGACAATTATATTGCATCTTTTAACAAGCTTGCTCAAACACAGTCTGTTGATGAGTATTTTGAGAAGTTTGAAGAACTTAAGGCCATTATGCTGGTTAACAACCCTTCATTATCTGAGAACTACTTCATACTGAGTTTTCTGAGTGGGCTAAAATCAGAAATTAAACTAGTTGTTCAGATGTTCAAACCCACCACCTTATCGCAGGCTTTTGCATTGGCCAAACTTCAGGAAGCCTGTCATACACCTTCAGTCATCACACCACCTGGATCCACCACTCAACGTAAGCCATTTTCCACAACTAATTTCCCTTCCGCATGGCCTAAACCCCATACCAATCCACAAATATCACAGTTCCAAAATTCACAGACATCACAACCATCCATAGCTTCCAACAATCCTGTTTATAAACCAACTTCCTCTTCATACACACCTATACCCTCATCTTCCAGAATTACTCCTAGTGCTCCTCCCATCAAAAGATTGACAGCAGCTCAGATGAAGATAAGAAGGGAAAGGGGTTTATGTTACAACTGCGATGAACAATATAGACCCGGGCATCTTTGCAAACAGCAGTTTCTCTACTTGCTGATCACAGATGAAGAGGCAACTCCTGAGGACTGTTTGGAGACAGAAGATCTGGTTCATGAGATTCAGACCGAGATGGAACTCTCGCTTAGTGCCCTACATGGCAGTGTATCTGCTAACACAATACTTCTTAGGGGACTAGTGAAGAAGAAGCAAATCTCTATACTCATCGATACGGGCAGCACTCATTCCTTTGTGGATCCAAAAGTGATTAAAGCAACCCAATGGCCTACGGTCTTAATTCCTCAAATGGTGGTGAGGGTAGCAAATGGCCAGCAACTACATAGCAATGCTCTTTGCCAATGCTTCAAGTGGACGATGCAAGGACTTCATTTGGAAGGAAAAATCAGGGTTCTCCCTCTTGGGGGATATGATATGGTTCTAGGGGGAGATTGGTTGAAGCCCTTTGGGGATATAATTATCAACCTTCAGAGATTACAATTGACTCTTACTATACGTGGACAACCTATCACACTACAAGGAATCACACAAGAAGCATCCTTGAGTCTCATGGATGCCAAAGGTATGTCTAAGTTCATTAAGAAAATTTTCACCCTCTTGCTTGGGTCAAATTTTTTCCATATCTACTATAGGCTCACCTTCAACAATTCCATTGTTCCTAAAAGAAATGCTCCAAACCAACAATGATATCTTCCAAGTCCCTACTTCCCTACCACCCCATAGACCACTAGACCATAAAATTCTTTTAAAACCTAACTCCATTCCTCCATCCCAACATCCATACAAGATACCCTACATGCAAAAAACCGAGGTAGAACAACTCATCACAGAAATGTTAGAGACTGGCCTTATTCAACATTCTAGTAGTCCATTTGCCGCACCCATACTTCTTGTAAAAAAAAAAGACAACTCATGGAGATTTTGTGTTGACTATAGGAGACTCAATGACCTTACTATTAAGGATAAATTTCCTATGCCATTGATTGATGAATTGCTAGACGAATTACATGGAGCCACTATTTTTTCCAAACTAGACCTAAGGTCGGGGTATCATCAAATGAGAGTTCACCCTCATGATATTCACAAAACTGCTTTCAAAACCCACCATGGACACTTTGAGTTTAGAGTTATGCCTTTTGGTCTAACCAATGCACCCGCCACTTTTCAATCCTTAATGAACCAAATATTCCAACCCTTCTTGAGGAAATTCATTTTAGTCTTTTTTGATGACATCTTAGTTTATAGTAAGAGTGAGGAAGATCATGTTTCTCACCTCCACACCACTTTTTCCATATTGAGAACACATCAACTCTTTGCTAAATTTTCTAAGTGCTCTTTTGGTCAACATAGACTTGAGTACCTAGGCCATATCATTAGCCCTAATGGTGTAGAGGCCGATCCCCAAAAGATAGATGCTATGCAATCTTGGCCAATTCCCACCACACTCAAACAACTAAGGGGTTTCCTAGGACTCACCGGGTACTATAGAAAATTCATCAAGAGTTATGGTCAATTGGCTCAACCTCTCACGGATCTCCTTAAGAAAAATTCTTTTCTTTGGTCACCCAAGGCTACCCAAGCTTTCCTAACTCTCAAAGAGGCCATGTGCCAGGCCCCGGTTTGGCTTTGCCCAACTTCACTAAGCCTTTCTTCCTTGAGACCGACGCATGTTCTAAAGGTGTGGGAGCTGTCCTTTCTCAAGAAGGAAGACCTATAGCCTATTTTAGTAGAGCTTTAGGACCTAAAAACCTTCATTTGTCTACTTATGAGAAGGAGCTTTTGGCTATTGTGATGGCCATTCACAAATGAAGGTCATATTTGTTGGGATCCAAGTTCTATATTCATACGGACCACCAAAGCATTAGGCATTTTTTGTCTCAGAAAGTGACCACAGTTATGCAACAAAAGTGGCTCTCTAAGCTATTGGGGTTTGACTATGAGATAGCATACAAGAAGGGTGTCGACAACAGGGCTGCTGATGCACTTTCCAGACGTGATTTTGATGACTCCCAGTGCCTGGCAATTTCCACAGTGACTCCTCTTTGGCTGCAAGAAGTTGCCAACAGTTATGAGGAGGATTCCTATGCCAATAGTCTGATTCAGCAGTTGCTAATTGACCCACAGGCTGTTCCTAACTTCTCTTATGTGAATGGACTGCTCCATTATCAACAGAAGCTATACATTGGCTCAACAGGATCACTAAGACACCAGATTCTTACTGCTTTACATTGCTCAGCCATAGGTGGCCACTCTGGTATAGCTGCTACATATAAGAGACTGCAACAACACTTCTACTGGCGAGGCATGAAGACCCTGTTAGTTCAGTTCATAACAGGGTGTGATGTTTGCCAACGTAATAAGCATGATCAGGCTGCATATGGTGGGCTTTTGCAACCCTTGCCAGTACCAGACCATGCCTGGCAGCATATCACCATGGATTTTATCGAGGGACTTCCCCCTTCGAACCACAAGACGGTCATTTTGGTAGTGGTGGACAGGCTCACTAAATTCAGCCACTTTTTGGCTCTATCACACCCCTTCACATCAGCAATGGTGGCCGAAACATTCCTTCAAAATGTCTACAAGTTGCATGGGTTGCCTACTTCAATTGTATCAGACAGAGATAAAGTTTTTATCAGTGCTTTCTGGCAGGATTTGTTTATGGCTCTAGGCACCAAACTGGCATTAAGCACAGCTTATCACCCTCAGTCAGATGGTCAGACTGAGAGAACAAACTCCTGTTTGGAAACATACTTAAGATGCATGTGTGGCGAGGTCCCAAATAGATGGTCTCACTGGTTATATCTGGCTGAGCATTGGTTTAACACCACCTACCTCTCAAGCCTACAAACCACACCATTTCAAGCCTTATATGGCTATGCTCCCCCTCTCTTGGCATTACCTCCTATCTCTTCTCTTTCAATTCCTGAGGTTAACCGGTACATGGAAGACAGGAATCAAATGCTTCAATTACTGAAAGAGAAATTGGTTAAGGCCCAGGAACGCATGAAACTCTACGCCGATAAACATAGAAGTGACAGGGAGTTTGCTATTGGCGATTGGGTTTACCTCAAACTCCAACCGTATCGCCAAACATCCGTGAACATAAGGAAGAATCTGAAGCTGTCTGCCAGATTTTATGGGCCGTTTCAGGTACTGGACAAGATAGGGGCTGTGGCTTATAAATTGGACCTTCCTTCTTCCTCCAAGATTCATCCCGTCTTCCACGTCTCACAATTGAAGGGAAAACTTGGCCAATCCATCATTCCAACACCGCAGCTACCTCTAGTTGATGGCCAAGGGCAGTTTAAAGCTGAACCAATAGCAATTCTGGCTCGTCAGTTAATTCCTCGACATAACCGTGCTGTGACACAAGTCTTGGTTCAATGGTCTAACTCCACAACTCAGGAAGCAACATGGGAAGATTGGGCTCACATCTCCGCCTCATTTCCTCATTTCAATCCTTGAGGACAAGGATTTGGTGAAGGGGTGGGTATTGTCATGATTGGAAGGAATTACAACAGATTTTGACAGATTCTGAGTTGGCGCGAAAACAGGAAGGAATTAAAAGGAAGAAACAAATTCAAAAATGGGAGGGAAATGATAGTTTGGTAACTTTCTCATTGTTTGTTAGAGGTTTGTTAGAGGATCACATGGGATATACAGGTGTCCCTCTAGTATTGGCTGTAAGGAGAATTCTGTTATAGCTATTGGCTTTAAATAGAGTAAGAGAGGAGAGCAGAGCTCAGTATGTAAAAACCAGTGGGTTCTGAGGCTCCAATTCGAAAGGATTGTGAGATTTGTTTTTGCTCTCACCTATCAATAGAATTTCCATTTTTTCAATCTATTAATCAGGGCTGTGACAGATAACTAGTTGTTTTTCTTTTATATGTTAAATTTTGTTCTTGATCATAGAAGAGAGCCTAGGAAGAAATTGTTAAATAGATGATAAGTTCAGACAAATGAGTAGATGTAATCCTCATAATTTCTTGAGTAATTCTAGCCTTGTTTTTGTGTTTTTACACATTTTGTTCATTCTCTTTAAAACACAATCACAAACACTATTTATATAAGGAGTAAAAGTGTAAAAAAAACCATAACAAGATCAAGAAAAGGCCAGCAAACAAGACTGACTAGAAATTTTTGATCTTTCTATGGAGGTTTTTCTTTCTTGACAAATTTTTTTTTTCAATATTAACAATATATTGACTCACAGACTAAAAAATATGGTGATTAGAGAAATTAAAAATAAAAATAAAAATAAAAATGGTGAACTGCATGTATGGTACAATACCACCTCATAATATGGGGGCTTACAGATTGGAAACTACAGCAAAAAACATAGGGTGGATTGCATGTATACAGGAAATACTACATTCGTATTTGAAGGATTTCTAAAACATTTGAAATACAAACAATGTTGGAATGTAAATAGTGATGAAGAATATATATATATATATATATATCATTTTATCCGTATCTGAATTTTCATCACACGAATACATCTGAAATCCAGAATTTTGCAACAAAGTATGCAATATTAGTCCCCAAAAAAAGAACATTACATAGAAAATCAGTATTAGCATTTCCAAATGATTTCATGCTCCTGAGGATTTTATAGTTTTGGTCATCTAAACTCTAAAAAGTGAAGGGTGAAAAAAATATTTTCTAATAAAAATTCGGCTAATGTAATTAATCAAACTAGATTCAAAATGTGAGCTGAATCCCAATACATGATATACATTATACTGTTCATTTAATCCAAACTCCAAATGGAAAACAGGACTCTAATATATTAACTTTGATGGTTGTCGGCGAGGACACTCAAGCTTCTTATGAGTTACAACTAAGGTTTACTCACGATCGAGAGGGAAATTTTGAGCATGGAAAAGCGTGGTTTGTTCAATATTGCTCTACCTTTCCTGGAAAAGAAAAAAAAACTTAGATACCGTCGGTGAGAAAAAAATGTTAAACTCAATGACAATTATAAGCGTTTCTAGGATGATGGAGGTGTGTGATTGTGTTCAATTGAGACATTATAAGCATCTCTAGGATGATGCAGAGTATTGGGCTTGGCCTAAGTTCATTTTATACAAAAATTCTAGAGAACTGGACCCTTAGCGCTAGGACAACACCAGAGAATCTCTCTGTGTGTGATTGTGACATTATAAGCATCTCTAGGATGATAAAGAGTATTGATTCTGATCTGGCTCTCTACACAAGTTCTTTCTTATAATTAAAAAACTCATAAATTGAACCTAACTTGGGTTACTATCTATACCAGAAATTTTAGGGAGCGAGGGATGGGTGTATCCCCTCAAGATAAGCAAAACTGCCTCAAAATACACAACATCACTTATCTCGAGAGGGATGGATCGCCCCTTACCCTCGCTCTCTAGAAGAGCTCTATCTATACATAGTAGTCTCTAAATAATTTTATCAATCATTGAAAATTTCCAAAACCATGAACAAACCTAATGTACATAGACTCCCATAGATGACTCTCCTCCACAAGTTTCCACCTAGCTACCTAACTTTGTCAATCATCCAAATTTTTTGTCAAGTCATTTTTCCAGACTCCACATCTATTGCCTTACAACCATCAATTTCCCATTTTTTGTAAACTAAATTTGCCTATTTTTCATGTTTGTTTCTTTCTTTCAAGGCTTCAACAAATCACAGAACCACTATATAATCTTCCTCTCCATTCCCAAACTCTCTCCATCTCTCATCTCTCCAATTTGCCTTACAAACACCTAAGAATTTCTTCAAACACTATCATCTTCTTTCTTCTCCCTAGACCAAAAGAGCAAAACAAAATCACTTCTCTTGAATTCTCATTGTTGGTTACCAGTGTTGAGTTTATTTTGACATGGCAAGAGTGAGATGTTTGCACTCATTGATGGCAATTGCACCCCCACGAGTCATTTCTCCGGGAAAATCTTCAAATTCTCCAAGACTAGAGACAATTTTCGAAGGGGCAGAGGAGCATGAGGATGACTAGTTGGAGATACAAGTTGCTTTTCCTATTATTTAGAGCATAGGAAGGAATGTCACATAGAAGAGTAGAAGGCACTAGTTCTGAATTGTAGATTAATTCCCTGTTTTTATCCCTACTTCTCATTGTACCCATATGAAAGTTATTTGTGGTAAATACAATTAGCGTCAGTGCTCGTGCATCAGCGCGCCTTTTGCTTTTGTTCACATAATTGTTACTTTGTTCTATCTCTTGGACAATTTTTAGTACAAATTCAGCAGACAAACAATAATGAGTGAGACTAGAAAATTAGGTATTGCAATTAGATTATGCAATCGGGATGACATGATTTTATTAGAGGTGATTTTTTGACAACCTCGAGATACACATAAACACTTTGAGAATTTCATCATTTTTTCAAGATCATGCCACGTCACCCTGATTGCAGAACATGATTGCAAAAACCTGGCTTCATAGCATTTTCGAACAATAATATGCTGAGATGAAGACATAATAATATGAATAAGAATTTTGTTGACATGAAACCGTTTACTTGTTCATTTGCATGGTTTTTCACATGTCTTACCGGGGTGTATTGTATATGGATTCTTATGGAATTGATAAATAATTTGAAAAGTTCACGGACTCTTTAAATTGTCCACAGATTCTTTAAATTGTCCACGGACTTCTGCTGATTTCTTAAATCCATAGACTTTTGCTACAGACTTTTTAGAGATTTATGAAAATCCACGGACTTTGTATGAACGATTTTTACAGATTTCTAATTATTTGTAAGATAAAAAAGAAGTTGGTAAATAGTGAGACTTCGCTTAAGGTATTAAAAAAAATCATGACATTTAAAAGGCTATAAAGTTAATAAAGCTTTGCAACCAAATTTATTTTTGAAAAAAGTCGTGATAACAATACATGTATTACAATGAAAGCAAGCATTAATCTCAAAAACTCTGAAACATGGGACATTCTATGTTTTTTTTAAATCTACATCTTACATAAACAGTGTTATTGATCTCTATACTAAATTGACATATTTGTAACAATCTCAAAAAATATTTCGGTTGTGCAGTTCACCAAATAGTTTTATGTAGTTTTACAAATGAAGTGATATAATAATTGTATCACCAATGAATAATATGATACTGCAAGTGATACTATTCATGATAATCTAATTTATTGTATCACTTTATTTGTAAAACTGTTTTTCAAAATTTTGCTTGAATTTAGTTTTAACTTAAAATTGTTTGGTGTAGTGGATGAATTGAAGCAATTATATGTCACTGGTTTGCCACAGAGTAAAGAACTATGCTTAAACAATCAACTGGTTATGAAAATCTCTCCCGAGCACTACACCAAATTGGCATATTTGTAACAACTTAAAAAATAGTAATACTTTTGAGCTATTACAATCCACCAAACAATTTCAAGTCAAATATAAATTTAATCAACAAAATGAAAAATAGCTACAAAAAAAAAAGTGATACAATATATTAGATCACTATGAATAACATCACTTGTAAGCCCATACCATTTGTGATGATACAATTATTGAATCACGTTGTTTGTGAAAAAAATGTAAAATTGCTTTGTGGATTGTTATAGCTAAAAAATGTTACCGTTTTTTTAATTGTTACAAAAACGTCAATTTGGTGTAGTGGAGACATTTTAAGTTCATCTCATCCTTCATGAAATTTGCGATTCCATATTGAACCCTGGTTCATCTTGCAGATGGCAGATTGCAGATTGCAGATTGTGGTTCATGGTTTTCGGATATATAATAACCTTTTATTTTCTTTATAGTTTATATTTATTATCTTTATTTTTAATTTTCACAATCTTACTGATAATTAAATCAAACCTGTACACTACAAGAAGGCCTAGTATCCATATGATACAAAGAGGACAGATGCTAAAAGTACATATTCAGCTCGTTTCAGCATCTTTTTTTAATGAGGACTTCTACACAGCGAGGAAACGGGCGAGGAAATGGGCGAGGGAAGCGATGTGGCGGGGTGGGGACCGTCCACCCTGCTCGGGATGTGTGCCGTCGTTTTTGGTGCGCGCATCCCGAATAGGGTGGACGGTACCCACCCCGCCACGTCGCTTCCCTCGCCCGTTTCCTCGACATTTAGAATTCCTCTTTTTTAATTTAATTTTTTGGTCTGGCATTGTGGTTCATCTCTGAAAATTTTAGTGGTCGAGGGAGGGAACGAGGGAAAGGGGAGGGATTGGTGGAAGCCGCCCATCCGCCTCGAGATAAGCAACATCATGCATCTCGAGGCAAATGCACTTATCTCGAGACAGATGGATGGTTACCACCCATCCCTCGCTCCCTCCCTCGACCCCTAGAAGGGCTCGGTTCATCTCATCGACTGCGGTTCATGACTAGTATCAATCCATTCTCCATCCATCGGAGGCCCCATTCCTTGATGCAGATAGCCACTATAGTTTTGTTTTGTTATCTCGTGTATTTTAAAATGAAGGCCAAACTCTCTACCTCCAGTTCTTTGGATTCCTTTGCTCTTGATCAATCAAATGGAATGATAATTATCGATATAATTTATGTTAAAAATTACCTTAAAAGAAAAACGCCTACATACGATACAAATTAAAAACTTTCTAGAATCCTGAACCTCTTGACTAAAAACATTTTAAGCTAAACCCAATTATTGGGCATCCTTTCCTCCCTCCGTTCATTTCACTTTCACTAAATTTGCCAAACCACAACATATAATTTCATCGGTTGTTAGGAAGTCCATTTCAACATTGTTCGCGTGGCACACCTATCAACCATTAACTTGTATTTGGTATGTTTCTATGTCAACAAAATATTGATATTTTTGATGCTTTGGTTTCCTTGATTCAAGCTTTCAATTCTTCCTATATAATGGCATTTAAACACACTTAGACTCAAAACATTTCATTCAATTTCTTCAAGAAAACCAAAACCCTACACAAGTTCTTCTTCTTTTCCCTTTCTCTAGTTCTCTCTAAACAAACAACAAGAGAGGATTAGAGAAGACCCGGGCCTATTTGAATTTTTTTTTCTTGATTCTTCAATCTTACTTTGAGTTTTTTAGCTTTGGACTGATCTTAGCCTTTTAATATAATGATGTTGTTCTTGGTCGATATGGCTAATGTGAGGTACTTGAGATCTTGGATGGAGGTTGCACCGGCACGCCTTGTTTTGAGGAGAAAAGCTTCGAGTGTTACGAAGTTAGAGACGATTAAAGAAGAAGGGGATGATTATGATTGTGAAGATGATTCTTAGGAATTGATACTTTTTTGTTTGGTTTTTATTTCCTTTTATGTTGATTGGGTTTTAGAGTTTTGTGGGAGAGATGTTTTGTATGAGTTTTAGAATGGTTTAGTAAGTGTATATGTAATTAATTAGATGATCACTTTGGAGAAATTGTAAGCCATCCTCCCAATGCTATAAATTTGTGAAAAATGTTCTCCTTTTAATGTAGACTATTGTTAATCTGCCTTTGCTTTTGTTATTTTTCTGTAGTTCATTACGTATAGTATCTAAGAAGAATATCAATCTAATTATAAATTAGTGCAGGTTAAACATAACTTTGAAAACTTAATTTAAATATTTTATAAGTAAACAAAGACCATTCTGCAATTGAGGTGTTCAAAATATCCTTCCTACCACACAATTTTCTTCCTTATGTTAGATAGAATTAAGAATTGAGGCCACTGAAGCGAACAAGAGGCTTGATCGAGATTAAAAAAAATAATTAATTATGTACTTTAATTACTATAAGTAAATCAAAGCAAATACTTGCAGAAGGTAGGGCTGAAAATCGAACCGATAGTTTGGTTTTTATCTAAAGCGTGAATCGAACCGAACCGAACCGACTTAGGTCGGTTTTAAAATTTTCAAACCAAAACTGAACCGACCATTAACAAAACTGATTCGAAATCGAACCGATTCTAATTTATGCAAATCGTAACCGAACCGACTAAAATCGAACCAAAACCGAAATAAAACCGACCGACTGACTATTTTAAACTTATTGTATTATTTATATATAAAATATATATTATTTATTATGTATATTCGGTCGGTTCGGCTTGGTCGATTAAAATCACATAGAATCCGAAAATCGAACCGACCACTTCGGTTTTGAATTTTTTAAAATCGAAACCGGTCCGAACTGAATTTAAATCGAACCAATCGGTTCAGTTTAGATCGGTTTGGTCGGTTTAATCGGTTTGATCGGTTTTTTATTCAACCATAGCAGAAGGCTTTGATACATAAAGTGCATTACAACGGATGCTACGAGGCTGCTCAAACCTTAGATTGAGGTAACCCTGACATTAAAGTATGATGCTTATAAGCATGATTTAGTACATTGAGAAACCATATTTCACAAATATTGAAAAGTTGTGACAGTCAATAACACTCCGATGTTTAAGTCAGACAAAGCTTGAGAAATGTGTAATGTTGTAAATTGGGTTCTGTAGCATATTTTAGTTCTACAACCTTATGCCCTATTTATCAAGCAAGAGTCATTGTTTGGTTATGCCTTTGATAGCATGGACTAGAGAAATATATCTTGCTGAAGATTCTTTCCTTGTCAGGAGTCGTCCATGTAGGAAAGTTTTCTTACACGACTTGTATTCCTATATTGGTGATTATTCCCTTGTGAAGTTTTGTCTATGCAGGAGAGTTTCTATGCACAACTTATACTCCAGTATTTGTTTCCTGATAAGGAGTTAGTGTATTGCTGACCTGCCCATCTTAAGTCGGATCCTCCAGATACCTGATTTATTAAGTTTTACGAGTATTGGGCTTGACCATGTGGCGTGTGGGCTTAATAAGGCGTTGTTGTTTGAGTCCAACCTCCTAGACCCTAACTAAGTGAATTTCGTGTTGTCTGGGCCTTGTCAGATTAGGCGCACAATCAAACTCACATTGTTCTATTGACGAGATCATCATTACCCATATATAGTGCAAATTTCTGGTAGATTTGGTGTATCATCACTTAGTATTTAACTATTCATCAAATGCTGGTTGTATATACTATTCTAATGACAATATCTGTAGAGTGCAACTGATATGGATGTTACATCTTATAAAGATTGAATTAAAATGATAAACGTACGTAAATGTTTCTTTTCCATTAACACTCGTAAGCTTTCAATTAAAATCCAAGTTGGCAACTTAATATTATAAATATCCATTAATTCAACATACGAACCCAAGCACAATCTACATATCATATTCTTTGCTCTTAATTTTTGAAGAAGAAAATAGGAGATAAGATTAGGATGGAAACTCAAACAATTCTTACAGCTCTTGTTCTTTCCACTTTTCTCATTGTAGTTAACCTTCAAATTACACATGGAATCAGGAAATTTGCACCTCAACCTCAACCTCAACCTCAACCTCGCGATGTATGGACGCCCATAAAAAACTTGAACGACCCACATGTTCAAGAAATAGCAAGGTTTGTTATTACAGAATTGTGTCAAGTATCCAGATTCGACATGGGAACATTTTGGCTTAAGAAAGTTTTGAGAGGGGACTCAAAAATTGCTAAAGATGGGGAGCATTATCGTCTTCATTTAGATGTGGAGGTTTTAATAGTTCCAGACTACCCCGGTAACATAGAGGTAAAATTTGAAGTTGAGGTGTTGGAGGACACTAAAGGGAAGAGAACGATTCTTAGTGCTACTGAAGAGTGATCGATGATGACAAGTATCACCTGAGGTGTGGAGGACTCGGAGAATAACAAGCTTATTGCATCTAATTAACCCTGATGTAGTTTTGTTCAGATTATTCCCTTTTCTAAATCAATATTTATATTACAAAATTTCGATATTTGTGATTCATCTGCATATTATGTATTAAAAAAATTTCTCAAAATGTGCAGACTTTTATCATAAAGATCATGAACCTATATATCAAATCGATAAACAATTAGATAATAAGCATTGATCTTTACTAAAGCAAATATGCTGAAAGTTTTCGTTTTTAAAGAAAAATAAATTCTGAATGGCCTTTTTCAAATTATTTTACAATTTTATTGTTTTTGTTTATGAAGGCGAGCAAGGCTAATGGATCTCAGAACCATTTTAATATGTTTGCTAGATTAAACATCCTCCACAAACCTTACTAGCTGAGGTAGCATTCATTGATATATTGTAAAAGTATCTAAAAAATTATAATCTAAAAATAAACCAAAGTTTACATATTGAATTTCATCAATTCCACAGTCGAAACCAGCCCTGAGCACAAGCTTATTAGTAATCATTGCCAACTTCTTTTGTTGAGGAGGAGACTGCAGCTTGTCATTTGACCCACATACAAGCTTGGTTGACAATGGAGTACCAACTCAGTGGTATGTCTGTGGCGGATGAAATTACAAGTCCAATGACATTTGAGGTGGGAGAGATTAAGGGATTAAAAAAAAACATACAAGCTTGATTTAGTTCGATTGAGTGTGAATCAAATTGCTTATTTGAACACTGATCCAATGAAATCTTATCAGGTTTTAAATTTTTTTGAAAACCTTTTATATAAAGCCTTAGATGCTGGTTAAATATATTTGCGGGGAATTCTAAATGTCGAGGAAATCAGCGAGGACAGCGACGTGGCGGGGTGGGAGCCGTCCACCCCACTCGGGATGCGCGCACAAAAAAATGCGGCACGCATCCCGAGCGGGGTGGACGACTCCCACCCCGCCACGTCGCTGTCCTCGCTCGTTTCCTCGCTCTCTAGCATCACTCTATATTTGCTATGCTTATTAGACTTCAATTTATTATTGAATAAATAATCTGGTTAATCATCTTGTTATACCCAATGCAGCCATCCAAATATGTTTTGTGAATAACAAATGAAGCTTTTGCTAGCTATGTGATGCAATGACAATTATTTTAAATAAGTTATTCCAAATTTAATAACAAGTTTTCAGTGATTTCAAATTCATTTTGTGTAGACACACAAGTTCTGCACTCTTAGCAAATGCGACCTGTCCATGAGTCGATTCATATATATATTTTTTAATTAATTCAGATTATCATGTTTGGTTGGCTATAATTTTCTAGTAAGAGCATTATGAAAAAGGGTCGAAATGAGTCTGTTGTGTGCATTATCGTTCTGTTTAACATTATAAAACGTACTTCAACTTTCTTATTGTATATATATTATGTGGGTTTGTGACGATAGAATCCAGCAATTAACTAATGTATTAATTAAGAGGGAGTATTCAAACGACCATATTGTTTATGGCATAATGATGTGCTTTCTTTGTTACTTGGGCCATCTGAAAGTAGTTTTTGTGTCGGAGTAGTAAATAAACTTTGAACTCAAGATGTACGGATGGTATCACAAGCCAGACGGAACAAGATATAGTATCACCACGTGATCCATCATAATAAAAACCTTGCTCGCCTTAAAAAAATTAAAATAAAATAAAGAAAATAGGATATAGAATCCAACAATAACTAATGTATTATAAATTAAGAGGGAGTATTCAAACGACTATATTGTTTGTGGGTGGTTTTTTTTTTTTTTTTAACTAGTTTAACATGATAAAATGTAATACATTTTGATGCGTTCAAATCTCGCCTTTTTGTGAGTTCGACCTGCAAAACAGATGTTAGACTGCTAAAAACCATATTTTTGGCGGCTAAATACGCTCTGATGCTTAAATCAACAACTATGTTTGAAGCAGGAAGTAAATATAGAAAAAACTCAAATAAAATTGCATAGTGTAGATATAATAATCCGTGTTGGATCCCTCCTCATACCTTTTCTTTTACTTATATAATGAGTGCATTGATGAAAGCATTTAACTGTATGCATGACTTTAGCTTGATTGGCGCAATGAATGAGACATTTATTATAACGGTCTCTTCCTTCATTGACATAGAGTGATTCTCTCCATATCCTTCCTAACGACCCTTCAATATTTATAATGATTTGAACATTTATAACGGTCCTACAATATTTATGATGATTTGAGCCACGTGTATGTTCATGATCGGATGACGATTTTATGTATCATCACATTTTATGGCATAATGATGTGCTTTCTTTGTTACTTAGACAATCTGAAAGTAGTTTTAGTGTAGGAGTCATAAATAAACTTTGAACTCGAGACGTACGGATGGTATCATAGGTCAGGCCGAATAGGATATAGTACCATCATGGAATCCATCATAAAAACCTTGTTGGCCTTAAAAATTAAAATAAAATAAAGAAAATGAAAATAGAGATTCTCATTTAGTGCAACTGTGAGTAAGCACCAAGCAAATGTGTGTGGGGCACTCAGTAAAACACCTAAGCTGGGCGAGAAAGGGTTAACGTACGTTGAGGTCTTATAGTTTATATTACTTTTAAGTTTGGGTTCCAAGTTTGTTAAGCTTTTATAACATAATAATGTGTTTCTATATTACTTGAGTGGTCTGAAAATAGTTTTCATATAAGAATCGTAAATAAACTTTGAACTTGAGATGTACGGATGGTATCACAGGCCAGGCAGAATAGGATATAGTACCACCACGGGATCCATCATAAAAACCTTGCTCGCCGTAAAAATAAAAATAAAAATAGAGATTCTCACTTAGTGCAACTGTGAGTAGGCACCAAAGCAAACGTGTGCTAGAATTGGACACTCTGTAAAACACCTAAGTTGAGGTGGAGAATTTGGATGCTTGTAGACAAGAAGCTTAAGGTTAAGAGATTGGTCACAATTTAGAGTGACCAATAGTGATGTAGAGATGATGGTTTAGCTGGCTTGGGTGCTCAACCAATGATAAGTCTCTGAGGTGTTCTATGGGCCATCACTTATCTATCCCTATCTCTCTGGAGTCTTCGAATACTACTGATTATTTTTATATTTTGGATAATATATTTTTTAGATAACATATTAAAATGTGCTAATCAATTGTATATACTTTCAAATTATACATATTATTAGGTGAAATTTTATACAATTGAAAAGGAATAATTTCAAGCTCTGGCGATTTTCGTTTGGTCAATCATTACAAATGTCAGTTAATTCAATTAGTAAAACTTGTGACAAATGATATCACAAGCGTAATATCATTTTCACTAGTTATTTGTTTTTTTAAGTGAACTCTCCATTGCCAGTAGTGTTGCTCCAATGATGTGGATCCAATTTAAGGCAAGGCCCAAAGATGTGGGCCTACTTTCCAAATCACCTGTTATTTTCATGCCAGGCAAACCGCCCGAATAACAGTAGCCCTCAATCTGCACACGTGTCACGATCTCCTCCACCATTTTCCACATTTAAAAAATAAATAAAAAATGTAATAAATATTCCACTTAATTAACATTTTTATTGGGCCCGTAAGTCCATTAGCCCAAACATTCTATTCACCCCATGGCCTAGGTATACTCTCCTCAAGAGTTCTAATGTGATCCGGTGCATAAATTTTTTACTACGCAATAGTGCGTGCATAGTGATTCATGCATAACATAATATAATTATTTTTTAAAAACTTACGAGTAAAGAAATGGCAATTTTGGGTTTTTTTAGATCATGATTTTTACTAAATATTTGCACTTACTTGATATCAACATTTTCTATGATGATCAATTTCAACTGTATGCAATTTTCTCTATTTCGATTCATTTTCATGAACCCTTATCATGAAAAATCAAGCGGATATATATATATCAAAATGATTTTGATCAACTATCCTTTGATTGTGAGGGTTAGTCCCACCATTGGAGGACCACACACATGTGAGATGTTATTGCAAGGTGGTGCAGTGAAGATGATGATGCCCCCCATGAAGGAATTAAAGCTAGCAAATCATCAGAGAATTAAAAGACACTGATCATCTTATTGAATAACTTGCTATTGAGTGAGGTTATTTTTTGATCAGCAATTCTGTGGACCTTCTTCATGCGAAAAATGGCCTTGATTTATGGTCTGTGATCCCTTTATGATAAAAAGAGGGATGGGCTGCCTAATTGAGTTTATGCATGGACCCAATTTAAAAAAAAAAAAAGAGGTTGTCTCAAGTCTTAAAGGATTAGGTCATTATCAAGATAACCGATGGACGCCGTGGTTTTTTTTAACCTTATGAAACTTGTGCAATTTATAGGGTATTCTAAATTGAGATGGCGTGCACCTATTAAGTGACTTTCATGAGTCTATTCTTGACATTTAGAAAAATAGAAGTTAAGATAGCTCATAAGAATACAAACGTGCTCTTTGAAAAGGCGCATATCTATGTATCATACATACCAAAGCGTTCTAAAGCTATTTCTTGATTATGAAGCACGGGAGCTAAACTAGCTAATACACTATTTTCTCAAATTTATTTCCCAAAAATTACTACAAAATCTTAGATAGAAATACAAACCAAAAATTCAATTTACACCTCACAAGCTTATATAATAATCTCTTCAAAATAAAGCATAATAAAATGTTAAAAAAATGGAAAATGAGGACATATAGGGGGGTGGCACAGTAGGACCATATGAAAGCTCTGCAAATCAAAATTAGTGGGTGGGTCATGGGGCGGCAAAAAATAATTATACTAATTAACCCACCGTCTCCTCTCCCAATCTCCCCCATAAATACAACTTTCTCCCAGCAACTCTATATCCATCTTCTTCATCTCACCTTCATTCATCTCAAGCTTTTGGTTCAAAACATGGGCAAGGATGTTGAGGTCAGTGAGCAACCAGAGTTCTCAACAAAGGACTACCAAGACCCACCACCAGCACCTTTGATTGATATTGATGAGCTTACCAAATGGTCATTCTATAGAGCTCTTATAGCTGAGTTTATTGCTACCCTATTGTTCCTTTACATTACTGTCTTGACTGTGATTGGTTACAAGAGCCAGACTGATCCCAAGAAGAACACTGATGAGTGTGGTGGTGTTGGTATCCTTGGGATTGCATGGTCTTTTGGTGGCATGATTTTCGTCCTTGTTTACTGCACCGCCGGTATCTCTGGTATGTTTTCATCTTCTCTAAGAGAGCTTTTACGTTAAAAAAATTCATTTGCTGGTAGTTTTTAAAGTTTATATTTTAAAATTTTACTTGGAGTCACCTGTGATACTCAGTAGTTTTTTTTTGGAAGTTTTAAGTTTTAGAAATTTATGTGGATATATATAGAAGAATCTTTTTATGCAGCCTGTGGAGAGAATACTGATTATGGTATGGGGAATGTGTCCAATACTTGAGCGTCAACTCTAATCTTCTATCCATCTCCATCTTCTCCAAATTCATGAGGAGGGAGCCGAACACCCTCCCGCCTCCCCAAACACTAACCCGACACAAGGACCATTTAGAAACAAATGAAATTCGACTAAGCACTTATGTCTACCGATTTCAACAAATTTTCACTTAATAAAATGAAATTTTTTTATTCTTCAATCATTCATGTAATTTGATTATTTATCAGATAAATTGTGCATTTTTTTTAGTATATTACTAATAGTTTTTGTTAATATGCGCAGGAGGGCACATTAACCCGGCAGTGACATTCGGGCTGTTTTTGGCAAGGAAGGTGTCTCTAATCCGAGCTGTGTTGTACATGGTGGCTCAGTGCCTTGGAGCAATTTGCGGGGTTGGGTTTGTGAAGATCTTCCAGAAGACCTACTACAACGAATATGGAGGTGGTGCTAACGAGCTTTCCCAGGGTTACAGCAAAGGCACTGGACTAGCGGCAGAGATCATTGGTACTTTTGTTCTTGTTTACACTGTCTTCTCTGCTACCGATCCCAAGAGGAGTGCAAGAGACTCTCATGTTCCAGTAAGCACTTTATAATCTCCCTTTTCACTCAGTTTTATCTGAAAACCGATCTGAACTGAACCGTGCACAACCCTATCTAGTTATCGGCTTCAATAATATATCAGATATTCCCTTAATTGCAATTTAAGATTCACCACAAACAACTGAACCCTAATTAAAAACCACTACTTTCCACATTCCCTATCATGCAAGATGGATCATAACATTGTTTTTTAGCAAACAAGTTGGTAGCTTTTTCAAGCTCACTATACCATAGTGGATTGTCTAGCTAGTCTTAACATGTGCAATAGTGTGGTGATGCTACTCATGTGCCTTTGAGTGGAGAGGAGAGGAGAGTATGTTGTCTGTTTCTTTGGGTCCGATTTGATTTTTGCTTCTTTGTGGAAAAAAGTAGCTTCGACTTTTTCTTGACTTTAAACTTATTCCTTTATTTCTTCTTACTTGGCGGTTACTCTTAGCAACAGTGTGGGGGTACCTAACGTGACCTGTGTGGGTCCTTTTTTGTTTTCATGTTCTACATACCACCAAAACTTGATCTGGTCATAGAGGGTTTGGAATGGCAATGCTTATTTATTTTACTTTAATTATGTTTCCACAAATATATATAGTTTAATGTGTGTTTATAATTTTAATGGTTTTTGATAATGATCAACTAGGTTCTGGCACCACTCCCCATTGGATTCGCTGTTTTCATGGTTCACCTTGCAACTATTCCCATTACCGGAACTGGAATCAACCCAGCTAGGAGTTTTGGGGCAGCTGTGATCTACAACAAGGAGAAGGCATGGGATGATCAGGTATAATTTCGATCACAATTGACTAGGATTTTTCTTTTTTTTATCTAAAATTAGATCACTTAAATTATTTATGAGTTATATATTTATGAAATTTTTTTTTTGATATTGCAGTGGATCTTCTGGGTTGGACCATTCATCGGTGCTGCAATTGCTGCAGCTTATCACCAATACATTCTCAGAGCGGCTGCCATCAAGGCACTTGGCTCATTCCGAAGCAACACAAACAACTAAACATGAGTTTAGAGAAAGTTATTATGTATCTTCAAGAAATGATTATGTCTCTTAAGGTTGTCTATATTAAGAACCCTGGAAATGTAGATAAATCTGTTTGGGAGGGTCCCTTTGGTCGGCTTTGCGCTTGCTTTGAATGTAACCTAAATGTCTTGTTGTAGGCTATCTTTTTTTTTTTTTTTTTTTTTTTTCTCCTTTTTTTTTTTATGTCCATTTCATCTCTTCTTCATCAATGAATGTGTGGGTTTGATGCTTCCACAATGAATGTATTTGCAAGTTGGTGTTTGTCCATTATTTTCAAGTCTCAATCACTTCATTCTCGATCTCCAGTATTTTGCTTGTAGTAGTAGTCTCTAAGTTAGCTTTTTGAAAAACATTTTCATGATTGTGATCTCATCATATTCTCTAGAAAGCTAAATCATTTCTTGCTAGCTACTATTGTTTTTAATCAAATTGTCTTTTGACTTTAACTTTGTAGCACTTCTTTGGCTTTGCTTAATAATGGATGATTATCCATACCTAACCTAAATAAAGTGTAGTTTTTTTTTATCCTTAATGAGTGATTAATTTTGTGGTTGAAAACTTTACACTCAGAATGATTTGAAGTGATATTCAAGGAAAATGTGGAAAAAGTGAAGCGGTTTTGCAATTGGAATAGCTGAACACGCGCACTTGATTAAGCCAAGATTATTCAACCATTGAGACTTTTAAGTGCTTGATTAGTAAAATTCAAGTTCTAAGTATCCGCTATCCATGAATTCGAGAGGAAAACTTATGAATCCATGTTTAGTAGAATGTGGGGTTTAAAGTTCAAGTAATTGGAAGGGCCATTATCAATTCTGCCCCATGTAAATTAACAGTCCACTAATTATTTGGTTTATTTATTTTATTTTATTTGCCACCTTATTGTTAATGTGGAACTATTCTATTAATAAACGACGATTTTATATAATGGTTGGTGATAAATTATATTCTGGTTTTTATTTGCTAGTGATTAGTTTATTAATCATACATTTGGAATATAATTATATTCATAAACAAGTTTTATATATTATGTCAATCATTTTCTTAGTAAACATCATCATCCTTTCTTTTGTATATACTATTTTAAGTATAGAAAAGTTTCAGATTAGTGAATTAATTAAATGAGGCATGACATATTCTTGCCCTTATCTCTTCCATTTTTATTTATTTATTTGTGTATTTTCTATTACATCTTCGCTTTCTACGGCATATTCTATCAATGTACTTGGCCAAACACTTCCCAAGTTTGTGTTGTTGTTCCTTTAAATCCTTAAAGCATGGATTTATTCCAAGCACTTTGATCCTCACATATATAAAATTGTCAATGGAACCAAAATTTATATAAATAGTTGAATTGAAAATGAAAGATGGAAATGGTGAGATGATGAATTAGTTCTTTATGGTTATGTAATTCAGACATTAAAAAGTAAACAGAGGGATTAGGTTGATGAGGTTGATTTCTTTCCTTTTCAAATGTGTTTTTCTTGATTATCTTGACTTTAATCGAATGATAAACTTATCTTCTCCTAATTGTTTTTACGAGCTTATCTTTCCACTTGTTTGAAAAATGGTTAGGTGATAATCTGACCTGTTTGATGATGCAATTTTGGATTACATTAGTAGGAAATGTGATTAGATTAGTGAGAAAATGCTTTCGTGTCGTTCATCCTTTGGTATATGCCAGCTCTAACCAAGTATCTTTCGGGGTGATTCCCCTTTGCAATAATGAGGTTGTGTTACCTTTTATTTTGTGTTATTATTAATTATTTCGACCTTTATTTCTTGATGGTTTCCTTTCCTCAAGGAGATTTAGAAACATGGGAACAAAAGCTTGCAAGTATTTGTATTAGTTAAGAGCAGATTAGTTCCATAAAAGCAATAATCTCAGCCAAAGTATCAAATTCTATTCTATATATTTCACCAATAAGCTCATTAGTCCTATTTCTGTACTCAAGCACTTCAACATAATGTTTCGCCTTAATGGCCGGCGCCAGGAGTATTTGGAGTTAGAAATTATTGATCAATACTTAAATGAAGACCGTAATCCACCATATCATTCACATTTTTTGTATCTCCTCATATTAACCCAGAAAGCCACTAATTTCAGAAATTGAAAATTGCGCTATTTCTTGAACATGTGGGTGGTTCAGGTCTTTGATTGGCTTCCATGCTGCATCTGGTGTCTGAAATTGAGGCTCCAACCTGTTGATGCCAAAGATGGTTTGAAGATGAACAACAGTAAGAAACGTAGAAGCAAGGAGAGCTCCAAGAATGGTTAGCATTTTCATCTTTTATCTTTCTTATTCAAGATTTGCTTAAGAGCTAGAAAAAAAAAAGGATAGTGTACTTGGATTGACAGGTGAATAGATATTATACGGTAATATTAAGTTACCAACCTAGATTGGATGTTGAATGAGTGTTAATTAAATCTAACTTGCATTGTCTATGGTCTTTGTTTTAGAACTATGCACAACTAGAACAGGTGGGCGTTACACAGAACTTGAGACAGAATTGATTCCATTTTCCTGGAAAAATTGGCAATCAAAGAAACAGAGATGCATATTTCTGAAGCTCTCACTAGGAATTGATGTTAGCAAGAATAGCTGTCCTAGATATCATTGAAGCTTCTCATTCTCTCTATTAAAAGAGGCTCATTTCACTCATTCCATGAGGCCCCAAGTTATCATTCACAAGTCTCTTGTTGCCTTTGAAATGAAACCTTCATGATCTCACAAGTCTAGAGTCTACATTACTCACAAGAATTGCTTGCACGCTTTAAAGACCAAACCTTTACCAAACCCATCAATGTAGCACATGATAACTTATGATAAACAATACCTCAAATTAGGGTTTACAAAGTTCAATGTTTGATTAACCATGACCATGTATATTAACTCATTGAAGATGGAATGTGGACCAATAGTCGTGTAGTTTTTGCAGTAACACTACACCAAATTGACACTTTTGTAACAACTCTCAAAACAATATCACTTTTGAGATGTTACAATCCACCAAACAATTTCAAATCAAAACTAAATTTAGTCAAAAAAATGAAAAACAAAAACACAAAAAAATGATACAATAAGTTGGATCGCCATGAATAGTATCACTTTTATAACCATACTCTTCACGGTGATACAATTATTGTATCATTTTGTTTATGAAAATGTGTAAAATTATTAGATGGATTGTTACACTTCAAAAGTGATACTGTTTTGAGAGTTAGTTACAAAAAATGCCAATTTAGTGTACTGTAATCTCCTTAATTAGGTATGACCAGCCAAAACTAAAAAACAATTGATAAGACAGTACCATCATTTTGTTCCCTCAGTCCAAAACCATCCTAGCAGCACCTCAAAATTTACTCAAATTCAAGAACAAGCAACACCCCCACCACCTTATCCCCTCATAAATACACATTATTCATCTAACACTCTTCCAAACATTTTCAAGTTACAAGAAAGTATGAACTGGATCTCCACCTTCTTCATCTTTCTCTCTACTACTCTATACATTGCTTCAATAACTCAAGCACAGAATAGTCGAAGGCATGGTCTAGTAGTTTATCAGAACCCCATGGCACTCTCTCCGTCAGCCTACCAGTTCTTCCATCCAAATTTCCCAAGTCAAAGCACCGATAAACCATGTCATTCATCAAGTTGTGCTCCGGTTTCTTCCACATTTGCAGAGGCACAAGATACTCAAGTACATGAAACAAATGCATCTCAAGTGAGGAGTGGTAATGGAATTGGAGCTGGTGGGGTTACCGGCATTGTGTTTGGATTTATGTTTGTTGTTCTTCTGGGCATGGGTGTTTACTTTTTAGCCACTACTCGCAGATTGAAAGTTGGTAAAGCCAATGCCATTGGACCTGATAAGCCTGATACAGTTTAAAGCGATTCGACATACTTGGAATTGATTTCCACATGTAGTGTATGTATTCGATCTATTTGAATAGTATCAGTGATTATTTATTAGCCTTTAAGTGATCAAGATTCTCCATGTTCATAAAAAAAACAAAAAAAGAGAACAGTCGCCGTTGCCGGGGATCGAACCCGGGTCACCCGCGTGACAGGCGGGAATACTTACCACTATACTACAACGACTTGATGTTGTAGTGTTATAATAATTATATTAATATGGACAACATCGGCTAGGCATTCAAGAGCTAAAAAATGGATCAATGGGGCCTGGTTCGAGCCGATCTTTTTAATAGTAAGTCCTACATCTATAATCAAAATTCCACCCCAAACGCACAAAAAACACCAAAGCCAAACCTTGCAAGACAACCAATATAGGCAAATCAATTCAAAATCGATTTGTTTTTTAATAGATTTTCTATTGATAATTTAATTGGTAATGAAAGCCTGGGCTCAGTTAGGGATGGTAGTGGGGCGAATTTTCACGGATATTCGTTCCACTCGTCTCATTTGGGGCGGATTTGGTAAATGGTTTATGGATTTGGGGCAAATACGGATTTTCAATCTGTATCCGTTTATTAATCGGGGCGGATACGTTTAGTCATATCCGCCCCTCGGATATCCATTTAATTAGTGAAATTACAAAAATACTTATACTATATAAAGGGATAAATATATTATTCGATTCATTCTCCCCCCTCATCTAGGGATGGCAGTGGGGCAGATTTTCACGAATATCCGCCTCACTCGCCTCGTTTGGGACGGATTTGGTAACGGGTTTCTGGATTTTAGGGCGGACACAAATTTCCAATCTGTATCCGTTTAATTAGTGAAATTATAAAAATACCCTCGGTTTAATTAGTGAAATTACAAAAATACTTTTACTATATAAAGGGATAAACATATTATTCGATTCATTTTTCCCCCTCATCTCACATTCTCCCCTTCTTCTCTCTCACACCAAAGGAGCAGGCCGAGGCCGAAGCCCGAAGGGTCGTCCCGGTCGTCCCTTCTTCTCTCTCACAGCGAAAGCGGAGCCCGAAGCTCGAAGGGTCGTCTTCGTCTCTTCTTCTCCTTCTCACAAACACTCGAAGGGTCATTCTCTTCTCACTCGGCACCCATCCGAGTCGGCCGCCTCCCTCTCCCCTCCCCTCCCTTCCTGCCTTTCCCTAGATCCTAGCTGCAAGAGATCTAAGAGACCTTAGATCTGAGATCTGAGATCCGAGATCTCTGAGATTTTTTTGATCGAATTTTTTATTTTTGTATAGATTCTTTGCAATTTTTTGTTATAATTTTGTGTTACTGATATGATGAATGAAGTATAATATCTGATGAATGAAGTATAATTTACTGTAGTTAGATGAATGAAGTATAATTTACTGTAGTTAAATGGAAGAGGAATAACTAAATTAGGGGCGGATTGGCGTAGTTAGATGGAAGAGGGGAATGAAGTATAATTTACTGTAGTTTGTAGTTAGATGGAAGAGGAATAACTAAAACCAGTAATTGAACCGCAAACCGTAAATGGATTGCCGGGGCGGGGCAGATATCTGCCAATCCGCACGGGGCGGTTACGATTTTTAATTTAAATTGTAAACGAATTGGCGGGGCGGATTTGGGATCCGTTATTCTTGACGGATCGAGGATGGATTTGCTCAAATTCGCTCCGTTGTCATCTCTGGGTTCAGTGTAAAAAACAGTTCTTTCCCAAGCAAGCAATTGTTGCCTTTTAAGGTAAGTTTTTGTCTGAATGCAGTACCTTGAAAAATCATCAACATCACAAATTCATGAAAATCATTACAACTTGTTTGAGTGTGGGTTTTCAAGGAAATGATAAAGCATTGGTTTTTGAATTTTTACCTAACGGAAGTTTAAAAAAGTGGTTATCATCATGGAAAAAATCAACATCTTTTGTTGAAGTTGAACTTTTTGCAAAGGATTAACATAGCTATTGATTTTGCTTCAACATTGGAATATCTTTGCAATTATTGTCAAACCAATAGTTGTCCATTGTGATGTAAAGTTGAGCAATATTTTCCTCAATGATGATATCATCGGGCATGTGTCAGATTTTGATTTAGCAAAGATTTTCGTTACTACTTCTTACAATTCTCCACAAATGTACCATTTAATTGTGGAGCAACATATGTGGAGTAGCAAAGATTTTCTTTACTACGTACTTCATACAATCCATACTTCTTTACTAATTTAAATGGTACCTCATTACTCCACAAATGCCAAGCACCAATATTTAATAGCTATTTAAATTAAATGGTATATTTGTCTAAAAATCGGAGCTTGACATTTGTGGAGTAATGATGTATCATTTTCATTTATTTATATTAAATGAAAATGTGTTTTTGTTGATTTAAATAATGATGTACTATGACTAGGATGTGTAGTTGATTGAAAATAAATTTTATTTATGAGGACCGATAAATTAGGAAAGTTTATTCATTGGTTTCTATGTCATTTTATGTGAGTTCGGTAATACGTGTAGTATTTAGGAAATACTTGTCATTGATCGAACTTCGGGTGAGATGACATGTTCCTTGATGTGGTACCCCACTTGGAATATGTACACTTCGAGTGGTTTCGAAGGCAAGGGAGGCACGCTTGGGTGAGATGTATTCAGCACAGGAGGACAATGCGATTGTAGAAAAGAAACGAAATTTTTGCCTATATGCATGGTTGCTTAAAAGAAGAAATTAAATGCTGATCCTTGAATGAGAACTACGCGTCTTCCTTAAGGTATAAAAAGTGTTATTGATATTTTAATAAGTGTATTATGACTATGATTTGTATATGATTGAAAATAAATTGTATTTATGAATATCGATAAATTGGGAATTTTATTCAATTATTTATAACCGTTCCATGTAGGATGGTAAGTCTATTAACGTATTTTTGCAGGTCTAACTTACCATGTTGTAAGAATTTGATAAGTAAGTTTACTTGAAGTATGATAAACTTATTAGTATGAAATGTTTGCCTCGTAGATGAATTATCAGTCTGTGATGTGTTATTTTATTGCGTGTGAACTTTTCATGTTAAAGCGTCTAACTTATTTTATTTATAAGAGATGGAGATTTCTCATACCAGCTACCTTTTTGATCCAAGTAAGTTTATGCTTATTGGAACGTAGTCATTTAGCCTTTCACAGGTTAGAAAGTCATTGAGACGACGATATGGGAGGTTTACTTGTGGGACAGAATCTCCAAAGAGTTAACCTGGTTAGAATTTTCTATTGATGTTAATTTTTTTATTTAATGTTTTTGTTGTTAAATTTTCACGTCTCGAGTTTTGGGGAAGCGAAAATCATAATTCTATTGATGTTAATTTTTTGTATTTAATGATAGGGTCGGTTTTTAGGCTTTGGTGAAAACCAATTCACATGACATGTTCCAAGGAACCTAAGAATGCTTCAAGGTCTTAGTAGACTATCCCTTTCTTCAAATCAGCTAGTAGACGACTTGCACTTTATCACTTCTTTAACCAATTGCACCTATTTAGAAATTTTAAATGTTAGCTATAACTATCTCAAAGGGATGATTCCTAACTCAATAAGAAATCACTCCACCAAACTTACAAATCTATTTTTAAACAATAATCAAATCTATGAAAGTATCCGAGCTTCAATTAGGAACTGAGTGAGGCTAGGGAATCAGGTTCTGTAACCAGGATGATGTGGCATCGTTAGAGGATTTTTTTACAATCTCGAGATACACATAAACACTTCGTGGATCTCATCATTATTTCAAGGTCATGCCACGTCACCATGGTTACAAAACCTAGTTGCAAATAATTGGGGTTTTGAATAAGACGACCCTTAAAAACATGGTTTCCTAGCATTTTCGTTAAGAACCTTGTGAATTTGCGCATCCTTGATATTTCATACAACTATCTTAGAGGTGATATATCCAAAGTCATTGGAGTATTTCCTCAAATGGATAGACTGCATTTGCACAACATTGAATTATCGAGACAAATTCCAGATTCCTTTTATCCTAATTCAACACAATTAACCTATCTATCCTTGTATGGAAACAAACTATACGGAAAAATACCTCCAAGTCTTGCAAGCTGTTAAAGTTTATCACAACTTCATTTTTCTAACAATAGGCTCAGCGGCACCATTCCCAAAAAACTTTTTCATCTTCCATCTCTTCTTAAATTTTTTTTTTATAAATTGGGTTGTTGACCGTTTTTATTTATTAATCCATGCCCGAAGGCTACATGACTGACCCAATAGGGTTAACCAAACCAGGCCCGAAGGCTACAATATTGTTGCCACTTAATATCCCTGTCGCCTCCATCTTGCATAGAGACTTGCTTTCGCTCCAGTCCATCATCTCCACCTTGCATGAAGACTCGCTTTCGCTTTACTCCGGTCTAGTCCATCAAAGCAGTTGCATTCAATACCCGAAGGCTTATCAACGGCGGAGCAAATGTGCTCCTAATAATCGGGCGAAAACTCACAAAATCCTAACTTGTGAGTCTCGAACCCGCAACCTCTCACAAGAAGAGTGGATGTCCGACCAACTGAGCTACAATTGGTGGAATCATCTCTTCTGAATACCCTCAACTTATCTAACAATGCTCTGAGTGGTCCCTTACCATCCGAAGTAGGTAACTTGACCAATCTTGTGCAGTTCGACCTTTCCGATAACAAATTTTATGGAAGTATACCAACCACGCTTGGCAGCTGTTTAACTTTGGTATACCTTTCCATAAGCCAAAACTTGTTTACGGGAAATATTCCTCAGTCATTGAATGCCTTAAAAGGTTTACATGAACTCAATCTTTCTCGCAACAAGTTATCAGGGGAGATACCGCCATATCTGGAGAATTTTGCTCTAACTCAGTTGGATCTGTCTTCTAATGAGTTGGAGGATTCAGTGCCAAAGGTTGGTGTCTTTTTCAATGCTAGTGCGGTTTCACTTATGGGAAATAGTAAGCTTTGCGGAGGTGTTGTTAAACTCAAGTTGCCTCCATGCCATAATCACAAGAAGGAAGGAAAGTTGCAATTTCTCAGAATGGCTTTGCCTGTGATTGTTGTGAACATTTGCTTGGGTATACTATTGTGCTTAAATTTTGTGTATTACCGAAGAAAAGTATCGAACACAAAGCCTTCTTCAGAGCCATTATTTACTAATCATTGTCAAAAGCCAATGATTACTTATGCGGAGATTTTCGAGGCAACTAATAGTTTTTCAATTGACAATTTAATTGGTGTTGGAAGCTTTGGTTCAGTGTATAAAGCATTTCTTTCCTAAGTTGACACAATTGTTGCGGTTGAGGTAATAAATCTTCAAAAATGTGGAGCTTGTAAAAGTTTATTGTCTGAATGTAATGCCTTGAAAAATCCCCGACACCGAAATCTCCTCAAAATCATCACAGCTTGTTCAGGAATTG
The DNA here is from genome assembly GCA_963556465.1 of Berberis vulgaris. Lineage (NCBI taxonomy): Eukaryota > Viridiplantae > Streptophyta > Magnoliopsida > Ranunculales > Berberidaceae > Berberis > Berberis vulgaris. Next base: position 109,724,856 of record OY747124.1, read on the forward strand.
ACTTTTGAATGAATGATTTCAAAGCACTAGTTTTTTAATTCATGCCCAATGGAAGTTTAGAGGAGTGGTTACATCCAGAGAGAAACCGAAAAGATGATTTTAAGAACTTGAACTTCCTACAAAGGATGAACATAGCTATTGATGTTGCTTTTGCATTGGACTATCTTCACAACCATTGCTTGCCAACAATTGTCTATTGTGATCTAAAGCCGAGCAATATTCTCCTTGATGATGACATGTGGCAGATTTTAGTTTAGCAAAAACTTTCTCGAACGATACTGCAATTCTTCGCATAACCAAGGTAGTTTTCTTGCAATAAAGGGTATGCTGCTCCAGGTAAGAATGTTATACATATAATATATATTTTTTAATCCTTGGTTATTAGATTTTTAATTTCATATGAGATGATATTTTTTCTTTTATAGTCAACATTCGTAACTTATAACATATCACCATAACTTTGTTAGCATTTGATCTGGCACTTCTAACGGTGGCACATTCAACTCAAATCTTTACTTTTTTAGTATGTTACATCAGCTTAATAAATTTTCCTACCTAATTTAAGGTTTTCTATGACAATCGTCTTTACCATTTTATTATATTGAACAATCAACTCTTAATATATAAATGACCTTAAGAATTGAGCTCCATGTCAAATTTCAATTTGATTCTTCAAATTTAATGAGCTTTTAAATTACATGTTTAGAGATGTAAATTTTTTATAATTTGCAGAGTACGGAATGGGTGGTGAGGTGTCCATGCAAGGAGACATTTACAGTTACGAGATATTGTTACTGGAGTTGTTTACTAGGAAGAAACCAACAGATGACATGTTTCAAAATGGACAAAATCTTCATGGTTTTGCAAAAAACAACTTTACCTGAACGAGTTACAAGCATTGAAGATCCAACCATGTTGTTAGAAAGCACTAGCAAGTCTATCAACATTGCAAAACAAAGTAATCGGGGTTCAAGAGTGGAGAAGTGCTTGGTTTCTGTGATAAAACTGGGAGTTGCGTGTTCTTGGGAATCTCCTGTTGAACGCATGAAGATTGGAGAAGTCCTCACCGAACTACATCATATAAGAGACCATTATGAAGGTGTTAGAATCCATCTAGAGTGAGAAATGGTACATCCGAATGGTGTATTGCTCGGTTGTTTATACGAGTGGTAAAGTTTGTTTGTTTGTTTCGCTAAAAGAAGCTTTTTACTTATTTTGTTGTGAACTTTGTTTGTGTTTCTAGAGTTGTCATAAATGTACTATAAATTTACTATGTTCTCATTGTTTGCTAAATTTTTATAAAGGGATACTTCTTATATAATGTGGAGTTATCAAATAAGGTATCATTCAAGTCTTACAATGGAGATGTTTGCTTTAGTACGAGTGTTTTGTTGAGGACACATTGAAGATTCCTGAAGATGAGGTTAACCAAGTTCTGATGCGAAGTATAAATTGGGGTAGTGAGGCATCAATTCAATGCATGTTGTCAAGGTGTGAGGTCCATTCAAACTAACACATAACGCCTTTGTTAGTTGGGATCAATTCTTTACCTTCCAATTCCATATCGTGGAGCGTTGCTCCTCTGATGTTTTTTTTTTTCGTAGACATTGTCAATTTAAGTACTGTCATTGCAACTTAATTTGGAGCCAGAACACAAAGAGTAGGGCATTTGCAATTATCATGTGAAATTCTGTCAAAAAGATCGAGTTTCCATTGACAAACTATTAACAAACAAACTAAAACTTTGAGAGCAAAACTGAAGTTGTTAAACTATTCGGCATCATATTATTAACCCAGAAAGCCTCTAATTTCAGAAATTGAAAATTGCGATATTTCTTGAACATGTGGGTCGTTCAGGTCTTTGATCGGCTTTCATGCTGCATCTGGTGTCTGAAATTGAGGCTCCAACCTGTTGATGCCAAAGATGGTTTGAAGATGAACAACAATAAGAAACGTAGAAGCAAGGAGAGCTCCAAGAATGGTTAGAGTTTTCATCTTTTATCTTTCTTATTCAAGATTTGCTTGAGAGCTAGAAAAGTGTTCATTAACAGGTGAATAGATACTTATATGATAATATTAAGTTACCAACCTAGATTGGATGTTGAATGAGTGTTAATTAATGGAAAATAAGTGTTTGTCATCAATTTATAAAAATTTCCCAAGATGTAACATAAATCTAACTTCGCGTTGTCTATGGTCATTGAAGCTTGAGACAAAATCGATTCCATTTTCCTGAAAAAATTGGCAATCTCACTACACCAAATTGACACTTTTGTAACAAATATCAAAACAGTATCACTTTTGAAATATTACAATCCACCAAATAATTTCAAGTCAAAACTAAATTTAGTCAAAAAAATGAAAAATAGTTACACAAAAAAATGATACAATAAGTTGGATCGCCATGAATAGTATCACTTTTATAACCATACTCTTCATGGTGATATAATTATTATATCATTTTGTTTGTGAATTTGTGTAAAATTGTTACACCTCAAAAGTGATACTGTTTTGAAAGTTATTACAAAAATGCTAATTTGGTGAAGTGTCTAAGAAACAGAAACTCATTTTTTTGAAGCTCTCACTAGGCGTTGATGTTGACAAAACATAGCAAGAATAGCTGCCCTAGATATCATTGAAGCTTCTCATTTGTCTATTAAAAGAGGCTCATTTCACTCATTTCATGAGGTCCCAAGTTATCATTCACAAGTCTCTTGTTGCCTTTGAAATGAGCTTCATGATCTCGCAAGTCTGAGCCTACATTACTCACAAGAATTGCTTGCATGCTTTAAAGACCAAACCTTTACCAAACCCGTCAATGAAGCACATGAACACTTATGATAAGCAATACCTCAAATTAGGGTTTTCAATGTTCAACACATTCATTAACCATGACCATGTATATTAACTTACTGAAGTTGAAATGTGGACCAATAGCCGTACAGTTTTTGCAGTAATTGCCTTAATTAGATATGATTAGCCAAAACTCAAAAACAATTGATAAGAACAGTACCATCATTTTGTTCCCTCAGTCCAAACCATCCTAGGCACCTCAAAATTCAAGAACAAGCAACACCCCCACCACCTTATCCCCTTATAAATAGACATTATACATCTAATACTCTTCCAAGCATTTTCAAGTTACAAGAAAGTATGAACTGGATCTCCATCTTCTTCATCTTTCTCTCTACTACTCTATACATTGCTTCAACAACTCAAGCACAGAATAGTCGAACGCATGGTCTAGTATATCAGAACCCCATGGCACTCTCTCCGTCAGCCTACCAGTTCTTCCATCCAAATTCCCCAAGTCCAAGCACCGATAAACCATGTCATTCATCAAGTCGTGCTCCGGTTTCTTCCACATTTGCAGAGGCACAAGCTACTCAAGTACATGAAACAAATGCATCTCAAGTGAGGAGTGGTAATGGAATTGGAGCTGGTGGGGTTACCGGCATTGTGTTTGGATTTATGTTTGCTGTTCTTCTGGGCATGGGTGTTTACTTTTTAGCCACTACTCGCAGAGTGAATGTTGGTAAAGCCAATGCCATTGGACCTGATAAGCCTGATATAGTTTAAAACGATTCCATATACTTGGAATTGATTTCCACGTGTATGTATTCGATCTATTTGAATAATATCAGTGATTATTTATTGGCCTTATTTAAGTGATCAAGTTTCTCCATGTTCATAAAAAAAAAAGATATGTTGTGATTATTTCAAACTTATCAATATGTAGTGTGATGCAAGGTTAATCTTTTTGTTTCAAAATGAAAAAAAAAATAATAATAATAATAACAGGCTCCTTACCACTATACTACAACGATTTGATGTCCATGCAAGAAATTCAGTCATTTTGATATGTGAAACGTAAGTCATAAAATTGATGGGATTGATATCATGCTATAATATTTTTTATCGGATCTAATGTAAAAGTTTACAGAACAAAAAAATCATATCCAAACCATTTCGAGCCTATTGGAACGGGCATGGTTTGTTATCCAAGCTTGTCTAAATACCCTTGTTCATAGCTTTCCTTTACAAGGCGTGATCATTCTCGCCAAAACCTGGTTTCCTAGTATATTCGGGTTTGATTTAAATGGATACGTTCAGTTCAATTTCAGGCAATTCCAATAGACAGACTATTTGTTTCTTTAAAAAATAAAAAAGCCTTCAGGAGAAATTTTTTTTTTGGGTGAAAGCATATAGCATTATATATATAGATTAATAACTGTTCATACAGTACATGTGTCCTGCTGTTATAGCTAGATTGTGAGCTTCACAATTAAGCTCTTTATCAATAAAATTACACCACATCCAGCTCATGTTCGTCCAATGGTCTTGCTGAGTTTCTTGCAAAATAGAATTTTCCAGTAGCAAACTTGTCCGTCACTGTCGTGCCTCCGCTGCATGGCATTCCACCATTGTACTATCCAGTAATTTCCCTGCGATTGGACCTGCCACCCGAGCCAGTCGTAAGCTATCTTATCTTTCAAGAGACGGATGTAAGCCATCATATCTGCACTAAGTCAAAATTCTAGGTTTTATAACATTACAAACATATAAAATGATTTATCTTCACATCAAGTTGAGATGGCCGAGTTGGTCTAAGGCGCCAGATTAAGGTTCTGGTCCGAAAGGGCGTGGGTTCAAATCCCACTCTCAACAAATATTTTGGAATCTATGGAATTAGTTTTTGTTTATATGGTTCTCTAAATTTTTTTTTTCTAAGCCAATGTCGGAGGTTTCCAGTTACATGACCAAGTACTTATTACTTCTTGTGTTTATTATGATATTTTTGTTAGTTTTTGTTTATGTTTTCCTTGCTAACAAGTCGATGGTTCTCTATAATTTTTTATTTCTAAGCCAATGTTTTTTATGTGTGTTAGTTAATGTTGCGGAGGTTTTCAGTTACATGCCCAAGTACTTATTACTTCTTGGGTTTATTGTGATATTTTTGTTCAAATAACAGTTACGGTGAAGCAAGATCAGGAACAACGAATCTCTTTATGTTAAACAGTTTCATTTTGCTAAAATCATGACTAAATACATCAACGACAAAAAAAATTTAGGAATTAAAATCAGTGAAACCTTCCTCCTATTTCTAATTTGTGATATGTTGATGACCTTTTGATTTTTGGTAAAACAATAATTGATGACTGTCGTTACATTAAAGAATTTTTTGATATCTATTGCTCCTCATCTGGAGGGAAAATCTTTCATCTTTATTTCTCTAGGGTCTCACAATGACCATGGCAAGAGGATTCGAGAATACATTGGATGTAAGAAATTTCAATAACATGAAATTCCAAAAATCCGTTGGATCTTTATTAAAGAATGGGGTTAATCAACTGTGATACGTCAAAAAAACCTCATCCTGTGAGTTTGACCTGCAAAACAATTGTTAGAATGCCAATGACCACTTTTTTGGTGGCCGAAGGTACTCCGATGCTTAAGTCAGTAACTCAGTTGGAAGAATGATGTAAATCTGGACAAAACTCAGTTAAAGTTGCATACCTGAGTCGAATGTTCTCTTTACCTTTTATAATGGTCGCGGTTAACTCCCTGCGTGGCTTAAGCATTGAGGTGCAACAGAATGAGATGTTTCTTGTAACAATCCTCTTCTTAATAGAGATGCGTTCGTGGAGGCGTAACTCCCTCCACGGTTATTTCTTGGTGCAACGTTCATCTTCTTTATGAGAAAACTCGTATCGAGCCTGGACTTTTGCTCTAATTCGTTCGGGCCTAGATTCGAGTTTTGTTTACGTCTCCTCAGTGGTGGGCCTAGTCTGATCCTCTATAATTGGTCTCATTCTTCCTGGGCTTTATGAGCTGACCTAATAGATTGGGCTTTGTATTCTCGTGATGGGTTTTTATGCCACGTGTACGGCCGTGATGATCGACCTATTTTGATGTATCATCAGCTGCTTTTCCCCTTAGTTAGTGGGCATGTTCAAGTATCCACTAACTGTGTGGCGGTTTTGCTTTTTGATTGCAACATTACGGCTTGGTTAGTGCTTTTGCTATCTGTCGCTGCTGTTTTCTCTTCGTTGTTCCATCCGCCAGTTCGTTTTGGCGCGATTTCTGGGATTTCATGTGATTGTCACACTTTGCACGTTCTCCAGGAGCGATTCTTTTGTTGTTCATTCCTATAATAAGGAGAAGTTTTGTGTATGCTCTGCTTCCTTCTCCATCTTAATTCTCATTTTCTGATTGTTAACCTTTTGATTCCTTGCACTCATTCTGTTGTCATGTCTAACTCCATGGTTTTGGGTGGTGATGCTCTTGATGCTTGCGAAGCTTTCTTTATGCCTAATAGGGAAACACGCACGACTTTCACTACACCAAATTAGCATATTTATAACAACTCCTAAAATAGTAACACTTTTGAGATGTAATAATCTACTAAACAATTTCAATTCAAAACTAAATTTAGTCAAAAAATGAAAAGCAATTACACAAAAAAAGTGATACAATAAATTAAAACACCATGAATGGTATCACTTGTTGAACCATACTCTTCATGATGATACAATTATTGTATTACTTTGTTTGTGAAAATGTGTAAAATTGCTTTGTAGATTGTTATAGCTCAAAAGTGTTACTGTTTTGGGGGTTGTTATAAAAATGTCAATTTGGTGTAGTGTCTGGACGACATTCGTCACGACTACTCGTTGCCAAACGATCTGGAATTTGTTCTCTTCGGAGAGGGTGACAGTCCTTGTCGTCCTAAGCATGGTACATTAATTTGTATCATGGTATGTTCCATTCCGGTTTTAGGTTTCTGACTCCTACTATTGTCTGGGAGTCCTTGGATTTGGTTGGAATTGCTCCGGCTCAACTGGTCCCTAATGGTTGGAAGATAATGATTTCAACCTTAGCGAGGGTTGTCTCAGCCCGTATCCCTATGATGTTAGGGTTTTACACTCTCTGGTAGGGTCAACATGGACCCTAGTTACACTTGTCGCTTTCGTTCTCCTCCCTACTTTAAGGACCTGCGAGAGGAGTATGTGGGCTGGTCGAGGTCCTGGTTCTGTCTCTGTTTCTTCCAACCATTTTAGGTTCCGTGGGAATCGGATTCTGCGATCGTTTCGAGAGCCAAAGAAGGTTGAGTTGTCACTGTCTTTAGAAAAATATGAGTTTTGCCGTAGGTTTTGTGATCTTCCCCGAGTATCAGTAGAAGATTTCCTTACTACGGACGCCATTGTCCGTGGTGGTCTGCTTTCACCGGGTAGGGCAGGCCTCTCTTTGGAGGTTACTGTTCTGCGAAGCTTAAGGCTGCTACTGCTAGCATCGTTGAGCTGAATTCAGAGTTTGTCAACCTGAGTCAAGCCGTGGACTGTTACGGAGAAGCTAAAGGCGGCAGAGGCCTCAGATATTAAGAGAGTGGTCGAGGGTCGCCATGATTTTGTGAGACCCTAAGTGGGCGGACCTGAGGTGAGGGTGAGGGTTGGAGCCCAAGATGCCCAAAAGGCCCAATAGGCCGAGAGGGGTTGGACGAGCTACAAGGGGAATCATAGTCCCATATCGCCTGGGTAGAGGAGGAGGATGATCCTTATATGTACGGGGTCAGCTCCCCATTGTATCGACGCGTTTTAAAGCCGAGAGGGCCGGATGGTAGCCCGAAGCGGACAGTATCGGTACAATGCGGGAGGGGGGGGTCGTCACAGTTTGGTATCAGAGCCTGACCCAGCCGGAAGTATGTCACGTGGAGGTGGGCCCTCGGGCAACGTGGACGTTGTGCCTGTGTGACCAACGAGGACGTTGGGCCTTAAGGGGGGTGGATTGTGAGACCCTAAGTGGGCGGATCTGAGGTGAGGGTGAGGGTGAGGGTGAGGGTGAGGGTGAGGGTGAGGGTTAGAGCCCAAGATGCCCAAAAGGCCGAGAGGGGTTGGACGAGCTACAAGGGGAATCATAGTCCCATATCGCCTGGGTAGGGGAGGAGGATGATCCTTATATGTATGGGGTCAGCTCCCCATTGCATCGACGCGTTTTAAAGCCATGAGGGACGAATGGTAGCCCGAATCGGACAGTATCGGTATAGTGCGGGAGGGGGGTCGTCACAGATTTCCTGGAAACGAAAGGCTTGGACTTGTCCCCGTATCGTTGCTGGGCAGAAATTCGATGATATTGAGGAAGTTGTTCCGGATTCAATGGGTGATCCGGATGTCGAGGAACCTGCTGATCCTATTCTGCCCGAAGACGTTGTTCACAACACTGATTCCCCTTCTTAGTTGTTGTTCTCTTCTTTTTTGTAATCTAGCTCCTTTTTTAGAAGATAAATGGAAAATTTATTATTTCACATTTTTGTGTCTCGTATGTCTAGCTTGTTAGCTTTTATTTATGACATTTGGAGATTTTCGACTTTGTTTGTTCGGATTTTTATGGTGACTTCAATACTCAACATTCTAGTTGTATAGAAGCTGTAGTTTACGAAATCATGTTTCTCATTCGGATTACGATGTCGCACATTACAGTCGACGTAAAGTCCGACTCTTATGTCCTAGTACTTTATTACTTCGAGGTTGGTCATGTAAGAAGTTTTTTTATGTCTGACTCGTTCGTCCAACATATGTATTTGTGTTTGCTCGATATTCTATGCATGCTGAGTGTTTTCTCAAGTCTGTTTTAATCTGACCTTTTGTCCTGATTAGATTTTTGTTGTTTCGAAATTGAGAGCAAAAGATTTTATTGATAATATTTTTTCAAGTGCTCTACATTCCATGGTTGAGGTATCATTTCGCCATCTTTGTCTTCTAACCAGTATGTTACTGATCTGTTGATTTTTGTTATCCGGTAAGTCCTTCCCAGTTCAGGTTAAGCTTGACCGCGCCGGGTTCTTTCGTGTTTAGTTGGACATTTCGTAACACCTAGTCTCCGACGTTAAAGGTTTTCATATTCGTACCTTCTTGTTGTAATACCCTACCATGCGCTGTTGATAGGTTGCTGTCTTAGTCGAGGTTGCTTCTTGTTTTTCTTCGAGGAGATTCAGCCCGACTCTTAATGCTTCGATGTTGTTTTCAGCGTGGAATTCTTCGATTCAGAATGTTGGCATTCTGATATCTACGGGTATCATTGCTTCTGACCCGTAAGCGAGGGTGAAAGGTGTTTCTCCTGTCAAAGTTCGTTTTGTTGTTCTGTACGCCCAAAGGACACCAGGTAATTCAGATGTCCATAGTCCTTTCGCTGTCTCGAGTCTTTTTTTTATTGGCTCCAAGATTGTCCTGTTATTGACCTCAACTTGCCCGTTTGCTTGCGGATGAGCTGGCGTGAAAGAAATTTGTTGGATATTCAAGTTCTCACACAATTCCCTAATCTCTTTGCCTTCAAACTACCTCCCATTGTCCGTGACGATTACTTTTGGGATCCCGAATCTGCATATGATGTCTTTCCAAAGAAATTTCTCGACTTACGCTTCCCCTATCTTTGTGAGGAGCTCTACTTCTACCCATTTAATGAAGTAGTCCACTGCGACGAGGAAAAACTTCTTTTTATCGGACGTTGGGAGTGGTCCTACAATGTTCATTCCCCATTGTGCGAATGGTCAAGAGCTGCTCATTGGGATCGTATTTTGTCTTGGCATGTGAGTGTATGGGGCAAATATTTGGCATTTGTTGCATTTACGAACTAGCTTTTGAGCATCTGCTTGCATCGTTGGCCAATAATAACCTAATATGAGAGCTTTGTGGGCCAATGTTCCTTCTCCTGGGTGATTTTCGCATATGCCGTGGTGTATTTCTTGCAGGATGTATTCGGCATTTCCTGGTGCAAAGCGCCTTAGTAATCACTACACCAAAATGAGTAATTAGTAACGTCAATATTTTTGAAACTAATAATTGACTTAAATTACTATTAGTAATTTTATAAGTTTATTATTATTTTTATTATTATTATTATTGATAATAAATTTAAATAATTGACTACTAGCACAAACCAGTTGGAAAACCAAAAGTTTAATGGTTTATGATTAAGAGACCATTCTCCATATCAACTCCATTTAAATGAAGTTATTGATTCCAAACGGTTTCAGTTCACCCAAATTAGTTTGGTGATCAATTCCAAACTCCACCGACTCACTCCATCGATTCCAAACGTAAAAGGTCACTCTCCATCGATCTCAGTTCTTAATTTTAAACTTCATCAATTCACTCTCAACTGATCTCGATTTTTCACTCTTTCGATCGATCTCAAGCCCTAATTCGATGCAAAAGCTACAATTCGAAGATCTCTTCTTCAGTTTAGACTGATATCTCCATCGATCTCAATTCTTCACTCTTTCTATTGATCTCAAGCCAGAACTCAGTCTCAATCGAAGGCAAGGAAGGTATGCACCTCTATAATTTCTCCGTTTTTATGTATGAATTTCAACTAGATTTTGAACCTTAACTTGCTCTATATTCGTAATTTCTTTGCGTTTTAGGGACGAATTTGATTTGAGATCATTGATTAGTGTTAGTCAATTTCTTCATAAGCAATTCTTGGCGAGAAAAGAGAATCCAAGCAAAGGTAATTGCATTTTGAGGTGGAATCCGTTTGAAATTGCATTTTCATAGCTAATTTGATTTGGTTAATTGGAGTTTGAATAGCTTAATTATCAATCCACTCTCAATCCAACTGACTTCCATTATAATGTATGAGGTATCATATCATATTTATATGATTAATATAGGTTTTATTGAAGCATTCTGGGATTGTAGGTTGTGTTCAGCTATAATAGTTATGAAGTTTCTGTCCTTTTTCTCCAGAAAACAGTAATATGACATGCTTAATAACATGGAAATCCAAACTTCTGAATTTAATGCAATGTTTTCTTCTTCAGGAAAACTCTTCTACCACAGCTACCAACAATGCTCCTGAGGATCAGAAACAAAAGTAAGTTCATTGTCTTTCAGATGAAACGTGAGATATCTGAATATAATTTAAATTTCATGCACCAATAGTAAAAAACACCAATAGAGTCATCAGTTTGACAATTTCATCACTATTATAGCAATGCCACCATGGATGTAAGTTAATTAGCATAAGCATATTCTTATTTAGGTGAAATGAATGAAGCATAACTAAGCCCGCTCAATTTGGATGGTGCACCCCCTTTGTTCTCATGCTTTGATTTTATAACCAAGCACAAGCAGGATATCTGTGACATTTATTGACAAGGATGGAGAAGATAAGGAGATCAAAGTACCTATTAGCATGTCCATGTTAGAAGCTGCACATGAAAATGATATAGAACTTGAAGGCAATCACTGATTTTTATTTTATTTTTATTTTGTCCTTTGAACTTTTATGTAAAGTTTACTATTGGTGTTTAGATCCTTTTAACACTTGAAGCATTAATCTACTGCAACTTGTTAGCTTTTTTGGACGAGACAGTGGTAATCATAAATTGTGAATTTGTGATAGTCGTTGGATAAATGAGTTGGTTCTATGTTATTGTAGTATGTACCTTTTTTTTGGTTAAAGATATCTTATTGGTCTTCCTTTTAATTTATTTTAGGAGTGTGTGAAGGCTCACTCGCGTGTTCCACATGCCATGTAATTGTGATAGTATGTTAACTACTTATGCCTTACTAAACTGTAATTTGTATCCGACTGTAATTGTTCTTAATTCTAAAAGTTTCTGGTGAGAAGATATATAGATGATTAATTGTTGTTTATGGTAGTGTGGTAGGGTATGTACCAAACACATTATTCCATCATCTGTAATGCCAATACAACCACCACCAATTCATCTCGAATGTCTTCAACTAGCTACCTAGGATAAAATTCATTAATTCTCTGTAATCATCTAATCGATCAAGTTAGAGTCTGAAAATGGTTCAAAGAGCATGTCCAGGGTTTATTTGAGGAACCATTTTTATAATACCTTTTGGAGTAGGTCCGCATCACAGCTGCAAAGTGCCAAACAATCAACCCCATCTTCGTTTCAGAAGCAGGAGGAAATGAAAATGGGGTTAATAACACAAGCATTCAGAATTCATGTAATTGATGAGGAGAATGACATGTTGGATCTTGCATTCGGTCTTACAGAAACGTGGATGTTTCTTTTAAACCTTGAAACTGTTGAGTTCTACTGCTGAAACTATCTTAGAACAATTGATCTTGATTGATACAGGTCCCGGTTGGGATGTCAAGTGATTGCAAAGCCTGAATTCAATGGACTTCGCTTAGCATTGCCAGCTGCAACTCGTAACTTTGCTGTTGATGGGTATATACCAAAACCTCACTAGAAATCTTACAGAGGGAGCTTGCGGCAATATATTCATGAGTGGGCCAAGTATGTCCCCTTTTAGATTTCAGAGTATGTGGACTACGCATTCAAATTTTCATGATTTTATTGTCCAAGTATGGAATATTGAGTTAGGAGTATGCGGGCTTTAGACAAAGTGGATGTTAAGCTAAAGGTCCTCTGTAAGGCTCTTATATCTTGGAATAGGGATGTCTTTGGAAATATCAATCTGTTCTATTTTCAAGCCAAGACAGATAAGCAGAAATATCAATCTGTTCGCTCCTTGGGGGTTGCAGTTTTTCAGGTTCAAATGCAGCCTGTCAAAGTTCTCTATTGGAATCCTTCACCTCGCGGGTGGTATGTGCTTAACACCGATGGTTCATCGAAGGTGATGATGGAGGGGTTGTTATTCGAGATGACGTTGGAAATTGTGTTATGGCCATTCAATTTTTCTTTGGGAGGGGGTCGAGCAATCAGGCGGAGTCTTTGGCTCTTCTTGAAGGGGTCAGGCTTCTGTGGCGTCTGAATTTATCACGTTGTGTTATTAAGACAGATTCTTTTTTGGTTAAAGGTTGGGTTCATAAGGAATTTTCGGTGCCGTGGTTTCTGAAGAATATTTGGTTAGAGATCATGGGCGTAGTCAGTAATTCTGAAATTAATCTTATCCATGTCTTTAGGGAATGAAGTTGCGGATGCTTTAGCTCATCTCGCGCAGGTGAAAGGGAGATCTAGATCATTTGATAGATTTTTGCTCCCAAGTAGAGCTAAAGCCCTCTTGAGGTTGGATAAAGATCATACTGCTTACTTACTTTTGCCAAAGTGAATTTAGGTGATCTGCTCGTGTTTTTTGGCTTCATGGGAAAGTTTATTCGCTGGTGATCTTTCAGAGTTGTCGAAGGCTTCTAGTTCTGTTATATAGTTACTAGGTAGTTTTTTGTCTAGTTTTATTATTTTTTTTATGTGGGTAAAGTCGTAACGTTCCCTCGTATAGTATGTCTATCATTTCTTTGACAAGTAATTGAGGTCTGACATTCCATAAAATATATATATATATATCATGAGTGATCTTATGTTGCACTTATCCCAGTTTTGTAGCATATGTTCATTTTAGCATCTTAAAGAGCCAGTTGCTTAACTAGTCAGTCATTTGTATAAGTAGCGCTCATTATTATATTGCTAACCTATTGATCGTTTTAAGTATAAACATTAATATGTACCCTAGTGGGCTTTGAGAAATAAAGCTCATGTTGTCAATTAGGTCATCATTATGTAATTATTCATAATCATTCCTCTGTTTCATCTTCGGTGTTGGCAAGTAAACATGAGGTTTTCTGTCTTCCGAATCCGGGAATAGAGTTTTTTAAGCGCTAATTTTAGGGGGCGAGGGATGGACAGTTACACCCCTCCCTCGCCCTAGAAAGGCTGTTTATTAAGTCTATTATTAGACGACAGCTTGGACTCGTTTATATATTATGTTGAATTAGTCTTAAGCCTACAATCCTAGTGACTAGGTAAACCGTCTAGGTGACAATTTTTAATCCATTTTTTTGCACATTGTGGTGGGCCATTTTCCATTGATAGGATCCCTACCAGTAGTAGATATGGTTAGTAACATTTTTTCTCGATCGAGCAATATGTGGACATGAAAATGCCAGGTTTATATACTGAATTCAGCCATGAGGTTCCAGAATTCAATCAATTTGTGGTATTAAAATATGAAATGTATATGTGTGGTCAAATTGTATTTAGGAGCGATATGAAATGCATATGTGTGGTCAAATTGTATTTAGGAGCAAGAACAATTTTTAGCTAACTAGAATATGAAATGTGTATGTGTGGGTTTTCTGTCTTCCGAATCCAGGAATAGAGTTTTTTAAGCGCTAATTTTAGGGGGCGAGGGATGGGCAATTACACCCCTCCCTCGCCCCTAGAAAGGCTGTTTATTAAGTCTATTATTAGACGACAGCTTGGACTTGTTTATATATCATGTTGAATTAGTCTTAAGCCTACAATCCTAGTGACTAGGTAAACCGTCTAGGTGACAATTTTTAATCCATTTTTTGCACATTGTGGTGGGCCATTTTCCATTGATAGGATCCCTACCAGTAGTAGATATGGTTGGTAACATTTTTTCTCGATCGAGCAATATGTGGACATGAAAATGCCAGGTTTATATACTGAATTCAGCCATGAGGTTCCAGAATTCAATCAATTTGTGGTATTAAAATATGAAATGTATATGTGTGGTCAAATTGTATTTAGGAGCGATATGAAATGCATATGTGTGGTCAAATTGTATTTAGGAGCAAGAACAATTTTTAGCTAACTAGAATATGAAATGTGTATGTGTGGTCAAATTGTATTTAGGACCGAAGACGATTTTTAGCTACCTAGAATATGAAATGCATGTGTGGTCAAATTGTATTTAGGAGCAAGAACAATTTTTAGCTAACTAGAATATGAAATGTTTATGTGTGGTGAGCGAGAACAGTTTTTTAGGAGCGAGGATAATTTTTAGCTAACTAGAATATGAAATGTATATGTGTGGTCAAATTGTATTTAGGACCGAAGACGATTTTTAGCTACCTAGAATATGAAATGCATATGTGTGGTCAAATTGTATTTAGGAGCAAGAGCAATTTTTAGCTAACTAGAATATGAAATGTATATGTGTGGTCAATTTGTATTTAGGACCGAAGACGATTTTTAGCTACCTAGAATATGAAATGTATACGTGTGGCTTTACTAATCATTATATGATCAAATATTGATGCTTAGCGTGACCCAAAGTCTACCAAGTCAAGTCGTTTCGACACTACTTGGTCATTGCATTGATGATTGATTGCGGTGATTGCGCTTTTGCATTTCCAATCTCTTTCAGTACAGATAAGGGTGTAAATTTGTTGCTAATTTTAGGTTATGATATCGCTGTCTAAAGTTCCATTCAGTTGTTCAAAACAAAATACTTTCTACTCTTGGTTATCCCCAAAGTCTACCAAGTCAAGTCGTTTCGACACTACTTGGTCATTGCATTGATGATTGATTGCGGTGATTGCGCTTTTGCATTTCCAATCTCTTTCAGTACAGATAAGGGTGTAAATTTGTTGCTAATTTTAGGTTATGATTTCGCTGTCTAAAGTTCCGTTCAGTTGTTCAAAACAAAATACTTTCTACTCTTGGTTATCCCCAAGTCTATACTAGCTCACTCTATAAATATCAAATTAAGGTATCCACTTAACTATGTGTCATTTAAGCCCCCCTTCATTTTATACTGCTTTTCCTTAGAAAGATGTATTGGCTGTCTTGCTTTACTATAATCATACTCACAATACTCACCAACTCATTCACCACGATTGCCTTCTCCAACAATGGTGCACTTGATCGTCTGGCTCTAATCGTCTTCAAAGAAAAGATTAATGATGATCCACTCCAAGCATTGAGTTCCTGGAATGATTCCATCCACCACTGTAACTGGACTGGGATTACATGCCATCGTGATAGGGTCATACTCCTAAACCTGCAATCAAAAAGGCTTGAAGGTACGCTCTCCCCCCACATAGGAAACCTCTCTTTTCTTCAAGAAATCTTGCTCGGCACAAACTATTTTCATGGTCCAATACCCCAAGAAATAGGTCGATTGTTCCGGTTAAAGGTCCTTTCTCTAGCCGAAAATTCGTTCAGTGATGAAATCCCTACCAATCTCACTTACTGTTCCAAACTTCAACTAGTCAATTTAACACAGAATCATCTCATTGGAAGGATTCCAATACAACTCACCTCTCTATTAGACCTTACTTCGTTGGATCTTAGCCATAACCAACTAGAAGGACACATTCCATCAATGTTAGGAAATCTCACTGCTCTTACTCAATTTGGGATTAATGTCAACTCTTTCACTGGAAGCATTCCCGAAGATCTATGCCAAATCCAAAGCTTAGAATATTTTCATGTTAGTTACAATAAACTGACTGGCACAGTTCCTTCTTGTCTTTACAATATGTCACATATCATAGTTTTCATAATAGCATATAACCAGCTAGATGGAAGGCTTCCTTCAGATATCGGTCTTACACTTCCTAATCTCCAACAATTTATTGTGATAGGCAATAATTTAAAAGGTTTCATCCCATTATCATTTCCCAATGCTTCAAAACTTCAGTTTTTAGGCTTTGGTGAAAACCAATTCACAGGACATGTTCCAAGGAACCTAGGAATGCTTCAAGGTCTTAGCAGACTATCCCTTTCTTCAAATCAGCTAGTAGATAACTTGCACTTTATCACTTCTTTAACCAATTGCACCAATTTAGAAATTTTAAATGTTAGCTATAACTCTCTCAAAGGGCTAATTCCTAACTCAATAGGAAATCACTCCACCAGTCTTACAAATCTATTTTTGAACAATAATCAAATCTATGGAAGTATCCCAGCTTCAATTAGGAACCTTGTGAATTTGCGCATCCTTGATATTTCATATAACTATCTTATAGGTGATATATCCAAAGTCATTGGAGTATTTCCTCAAATGGATAGACTGCATTTGCACAACAATGAATTATCGGGACCAATTCCAGATTCCTTCTATCCCAATTCAACTCAATTAACCTATCTATCCTTGTATGGAAACAAGTTACGCGGAAAAATACCTCAAAGTCTTGCAAGCTGTCAAAGTTTATCACAACTTCATCTTTCTAACAATAGGCTCAGCGGTACCATTCCCAAACAACTTTCTCATCTTCCATCTCTTCTCAATACCCTCAACTTATCTAACAATGCTCTGAGTGGTCCCTTACCATCCGAAGTAGGTAACTTGACCAATCTTGTGCAGTTCGACCTCTCCGATAACAAATTTTATGGAAGTATACCAACCACGCTTGGCAACTGTTTAACTTTGGTGTACCTTTCCATAAGCCAAAACTTGTTTACAGGAAGTATTCCTCAGTCATTGAGTGCATTAAAAGGTTTACAGGAACTCAATCTTTCTCACAACAAGTTATCAGGGGAGATACCGTCGTATCTGGAGAATTTCGCTCTAATTCAGTTGGATCTGTCTTATAATGAGTTGGAGGGTTCAGTTCCAAAGGTTGGTGTCTTTTTCAATGCTAGTGCGGTTTCACTCATGGGAAATAGTAAGCTTTGCGGAGGTGTTGTTAAACTCAAGTTGCCTCCATGCCAGAATCACAAGAAGGAAGGAAAGTTGCAATTTCCGATCAGAATGTCTTTGCCTGTGATTGTTGTGAGCATCTGCTTGGTTATACTATTGTGCTTAATTTTCGTGTATTACCGAAGAAAAGTATTGAAAGCAAAGGCTTCTTCAGAGCCATTATTTACTAATCATGGTCAAAATCCAATGATTACTTATGCGGAGATTTTCAAGGCAACTAATAGTTTTTCAATTGACAATTTAGTTGGTGTTGGAAGCTTTGGTTCAGTGTATAAAGCATTTATTTCCCAAGTTGACACAACTGTTGCGGTTAAGGTAATAAATCTTCAAAAACGTGGAGCTTGTAAGAGTTTCTTGTCTGAATGCAATGCCTTGAAAAATCTTCGACACCGAAATCTCCTCAAAATCATCACAGTTTGTTCAGGAGTCAACTTTCAAGGGAATGATTTCAAAGCATTAGTGTTTGAATTCATGCCCAATGGAAGTTTAGAGGAGTGGTTACATCCAGAGAGAAACCGAAAAGATGATTTTAAGAACCTGAACTTCCTACAAAGGATGAACATAGCTATTGATGTGGCTTCTGCATTGGACTATCTTCACAACCATTGCTTGCCAGCAATTGTCCATTGTGATCTAAAGCCGAGCAATATTCTCCTTGATGATGACATGACAGCTCATGTGGCTGATTTTGGTTTAGCAAAGATTTTCTCGAACGATACTCACAATTCTTCGCATAGCCAAGGTAGTTCTCTTGCAATAAAGGGATCAATCGGTTATGTTGCTCCAGGTAAGAATGTTTTACATATAATATATATTTTTAATCCTTGGTTATTAGGTTTTTAATTTCATATGAGACAATATTTTTTTCTTTTATAGTCAACATTCGTAACTTATTACATATCACCATAACTTTGTTAGCATTTCATTTGTCACTTCTAACGATGTTGTGGCATATTCAACTCAATAAATCTTTACTTTTTTTAGTATGTCACATCAGCTAATTGAATTTTCTGACCTAATCTAAGGTTTTCTATGACAATCGTCTTTACCATTTTATTATATTGAACAATCAACGCATTATATATAAATGACCTTAAGAATTGAGCTCCATGTCAAATTTCAATTTGATTCTTCAAATTTAATGAGCTTTTAAATTACATGTTTAGAGATGTAAAATTTTTATAATTTGCAGAGTACGGAATGGGTGGTGAGGTGTCCATGCAAGGAGACATTTACAGTTACGGGATATTGTTACTGGAGTTGTTTACTAGGAAGAAACCAACAGATGACATGTTTCAAAATGGACAAAATCTTCATGGTTTTGCAAAAGCAGCTTTACCTGAACGAGTTGCAAGCATTGAAGATCCAACCATGTTGTTAGAAAGCACTAGCACATCTATCAACATTGCAAAACAGAGTAATCGAGGGACAAGAGTGGAGAAGTGCTTGGTTTCAGTGATAAAACTGGGAGTTGCTTGTTCTTGGGAATCTCCTATTGAACGCATGAAGATTGGAGAAGTCCTCACCGAACTGCATCATATAAGAGACCATTATGAAGGTGTTAGAATCCATCTAGAGTGAGGAATGGTACATCCGGATGGAGTATTGCTCGGTTGTTTGTACGAGTGGTAAAGTTTGTTTGTTTGTTTTGCTAAAAGAAGCTTATTACTTATTTTGTTGTGAACTTTGTTTGTGTTTCTAGAATTGTCATAAATGTACTATAAATTTACTATGTTCTCGTTGTTTGCTAAATTTTTATAAAGGGATGCTTCTTATATAATGTGGAGTTATCAAATAAGGTATCATTCAAGTCTTACAAAGGAGATGTTTGCTTTAGTACGAGTGTTTTGTTGAGGACACATTGAAGATTCCTGAAGTTGAGGTTGACCAAGTTCATGATGCGAAGTATGCATTGGGGTAGTGAGGCATCAATTCAATGCATGTTGTCAAGGTGCGAGGTCCATTCAAACTAACACATAACGCCCTTGTTAGTTGGGATCAATTCTTAACCTGCCAATTCCATATCGTGGAGCGTTGCTCCTCTGTTTTTTTTTTTTTTTCCTTAGACATTGTCAATTTAAGTACTGTCATTACAACTCAATTTGGAGCCAGAACACAAAGAGTTGGGCATTTGCAATTATCATGTGAAATTCTGTCAAAAAGAGTTGACATTGACAAACTATGAACAAACAAACTAAAACTTTGAGAACAAAACTGAAGTTGTTAAACTATTCGGCATCATATTATTAATGTAAACTGAAACTGCTTGACAGATTTTGAGAGGAGTAATTGCTGAATGATTATTTTTCTTATTAAACACATTGAATGGGGTTTATATATCATAAACACCCAAACCAGTTACAACAAATATCCCACAGAAAACGTGGTCACCAGTTACAACAAATATCCCACATAAAATGTGGTCAAGTCAGTTACAATGAAACACATCAGTTTGTTACACCAGAAAGCAAAAGAATAGCTCCTATAACTGAGCTTCAATACGCCCCCGCAAGATGGCAATTCCATCTGAAATGCCAATCTTGGATCGAAGAAAAAGGAACCGACTTTTGGATAGGGGTTTAGTAAGGACATCTGCCAGCTGGGAGTGAGTATTAATGTGAGAAACTTTAAGAGACCCATCAGCAACTTTTTCCCTAACAAAATGATAATCCAACGCGACATGCTTCATTCGACTGTGGAAGAGCGGATTAACACAGAAATATGTGGCACTCAAATTATCACAAAAAATGGTAGGACATTGTCGAAGAGTGATACCAAGCTCAGAAAGAAGATGAGAAACCCAAGTGACTTCAGCAGCGGTAGAAGCGACAGCACGATACTCTGCCTCCGTTGAAGAACGAGCTACCGTCCTCTGTTTCTTTGAACACCAAGAGATTGAATTGCCACCAAGAAAAAGAACAAAAATAGTGGTAGACTTGTAAGAGTCCTGGTCACCAGCCCAATCGGCATCGGAATAAGCTTGAAGATGGAGAGGTTGTTGACGTCGGAAAGTGAGACCAAGATGTATTGTATGTTTGAGGTAACGAAGCAACCTCTGAGCTGCAGTCCAGTGTGTTTGAGTCGGGGCATGCATGAATTGAGCAAGTCTGTTGACGGCGAAGGCAATATCTGGACGAGTGAACTGGAGATATTGAAGTCCACCAATCAAGCTTCGAAAATGAGTAGCATTAGTTGGAGGAGAACCATCAATGAGAGTTAGATGGCCAGTTGAAGACATTGGGGTGGAAAATTCCTTTATGCCTTCCAAATGAAACTTTGCCAACAAGTCACGAACATACTTATGTTGAGATAAAAACATGCCATCAGAAGTGGAAATGGCTTCAACACCCAAGAAGTAGCTCAAGGAACCAAGATCCTTTAGAGAAAAACGATGAGCAAGAGCATCAACAAACTGCCGAATGGACTGAGAACAATTCCCTGTTACAAGTAAATCATCCACATACACTAGAAAATAAATTGTGACTGATCGACATTGATAGATGAATAATGAAGAATCAGATTTAGAATTGATAAACCCAAAGTTGAGAAGAAATGTCTTTAACTCCATGAACCAAGCTTGAGGGGCTTGTTTCAAACCGTAAAGAGCCTTTTGCAAGCGGCAAACATGAGTTGGATTATCCTGATCAACATACCCAGGGGGTTGAGCCATGTAAACATCCTCAGTTAAGTTGCCATGAAGAAAAGCATTATTGACATCAAGCTGTGAAATAGGCCAACCGTTACTCAAGCCAATGGATAGAACAACTCGAATGGTGGTTGGCTTAATAACGGGGCTAAAAGTGTCATGATAATCAACCCCTGGACGTTGATGGAATCCTTTGGCAACCAAACAAGCTTTGTACTGGGAAATGGAACCATCTGGATTTCTTTTGATACGAAACACCCATTTACACCCGACAATGTTATGGTTGGAAGGAGGAGGTACAAGAACCCATGTACGATTGTGAGCAAGAGCAGCAAGCTCATCATCCATGGCAGCACACCATTTGGGATCTTTAAGAGCTTGAGAGGCGGTAGTAGGCTCAAGGGATGTAGGAAGTGGATGTTTGGTGACATGAAAGTTTGTTTTAAAGTCAGGAAATTGTTTAGGACGATGGATATTATTTTGAGAACGAGTTACAATTCGATGAGATGGCTCGGGTAGAGGATTGGACTCTTGTGTTTGGGTAGGTGATGGAGAGGAAGTATGAGAGGAGTCAGAAGACAAAGGGGGAGAGGGAGGGGAGAAATCATACCTTGGAGTAGCATCACACACCGAGAGAGGAGCGGAAGTAGTAGGAGATGGACTTGAACCAGCAAGAGAACGTGATGATAGCAGATCCTGATTTGGCCGTATTTCGTAAAATAATCAATGAAAATAAGATAGTACCGAAAACCATCAATTGATTCAATCGGGGAAGGCCCCCATACATCAGAATAAACTAAATCAAGAGGACCACGACTTTGAAGTGAAGAAACTCCAAAAGGCAATTTATGGCTTTTATTACATAAACATGACTCACAAAAGAAACTGTGGAATGGATCAGTAGGATAAATTGGAAGATTATGTTTGTGAATTAAAAACTGAAAAATACGAGATGATGGATGTCCTAAACGATGATGCCAATTGGCAAGTGATGTCTTGACACTAACACATGCTTGTTTTGGAGAGTACCCGCTGTGTTTCTCTTGTTAGGCCAAGGCCACTCTTACACATCATTCTTGCTCCGCCCTTGAGTGAGATGCGCCCCCGTTTTGAGATCCTTGACAACAAAAGAAGAAGGGAAAAACTCAATAGAAGCATTGTTGGTTTTACAAAACTTAGAAACAGAAATTAAGTTTTGCTTAATTGAAGGAACACATAACACATTAGACAAACAAAAGGACTTAGAAGTAGCAGGGAGTTTAGAAGAACCAGTGTGAGTAATTTCGAGGCCTGAACCATCACCCAAGAGAATGTCGTCAGGACCTTCATAAGGCTGGTGGTGAGGAAGATTAGTTAGATCCCCAGTAACATGATGGGAGGCGCCAGAGTCCACAATCCAATTTGAAGAAGATGAGTTCCCAAAAGAGGTGTGATGAACCTCTGGCTGTTGTTGCAGGAGCCTCTTGGCTGAATTGCATTGTCTGGCAGTGTGCCCCTTTTTCTGACAAAATTGACAGACAACATTGGATTGAAACTGATTGTTACCATTATTGTTGAACTTCCTTCCTTGGTGATTTCGGTTGTTAAAGAATCTCTTCCCATTATTACTTTGTCCATTTCCATTCTGTCCATTGCCATATCGAGATTGATGGTTGCCAAAACTTGTGCGAGTACTATTCACAGTTACATTTAAGCCACCACGTGACTCTTCTCTTTTCAAGAAAGCTTCATGTTCTACCAGCTTGTCATGAAGTTCTTCAAACGAAACAGGAGTGTCTCGGGCTCTTATTGCAGCAGAAATCTCCTTAAAGCCGCTGCCAAGGCCATTGAGAGCAAAAATAGTCAGATCATCATCACTTAAATGAGTATCAATGAGAGCTAGCTCATCAGCAATTCCTTTGATGGTTTGAAGATACTCTGCAACAGAACGGGTATTGCAAGTGATGTTGGTAAGTTTCTCCTTGAGATTCATTACTCGTGATCTGGATTTGTTAGCATAAAGCTTGTGAAGCTTTACCCAAGCATCACGGGAAGAAGTAGCAGCAGCAATCAAAGGCACAACTCCTTCTGAAAGAGATGCAAGGATTGCATGAAGGAGCAATTTATCTTTCCTAGTCCAAATAGCAAAATCTGGATTTGAAATAGATGTTCCATCGTCGGCAATAATTTCCTTGGATGGGCATGTCTTATTCCCATCAAGAAATCCCATGAGGTTATAACCATATAGTAGGGCGTCAAATTGTGCTTTCCAAGAGGGAAAGTTGTTGCTGTTCAATTTGATAGGTAGTTGGGCAGTAGCATTAATGGCGATAATTCCATCAAAGCAAGGAGTAGAAGAGATGAGTGAAACATTGGTTCTGTTGGTTGTGTTTTCGGCCATGATGCAGAATATTTTCAAGAGAGGTTTTGGATCAAGAGAAGAAAAAAAAACTCGCTGGAGTCTTTAAGGCTCTGATACCATGATAGATTTTGAGAGGAGTAATTGCTGAATGATTATTTTTCTTATTAAACACATTGAATGGGGTTTATATATCATAAACACCCAAACCAGTTACAACAAATATCCCACAGAAAACGTGGTCACCAGTTACAACAAATATCCCACATAAAACGTGGTCAAGTCAGTTACAATGAAACACATCAGTTTGTTACACCAGAAAGCAAAAGAATAGCTCCTATAACTGAGCTTCAATACTGCTATCATGTGTAAAGTATTCTGAGTTACTCAAGTGTCTCTCTCATTTGCATTCATCTCAACTCCAAAGTTTTTCTAAAATTCTGTAGTGTTCTAGAGTGATATTTAGATAAATTTAGGACAAATTTTCCTTTTTTGATAGTTTTAGTGAGTCACATAAACCAACTCAGAGATTATACTAAACAAAAGTTCAAAATGCGCATTAGTAAAACATAAATGAAATATGAATGAAGAACTCAATTATGAGTCTATGACAAGTGCACTGGTATAGTGGTATTATTGTTTCCGTTTGATATCAATGTGACGGATGATGGTGAAGAAGAGGAAGAAGCGGGGCGTTGAATGATGATGAATGAGTGTGGTGTTGACAGGGTGGAAGGGTGTTTTCTAGGTGGTGGATTTTAAGGGAAAAAGGAAGGTTTGTTGCTGGTGGTGATAGTGGCGGAGGGGAGAGGTGGTTCTCTGAGAAACTTCCTCGTGTATTTTAGTAATAGGGTTACAACCAGTGCACAAAATTAGACTCACAGACTCAAAAATAAATAATGTATACACCATTTCAAGCAAAATAGTTGAGCATATAAGCCTTATTAAAGCATGCACACAAAGTAGCTTGATTATACAAAATGTCTTGCACTAATTATTATTTAACATTATAACAGCAAAGTAAAAAGAAAAAAAAATTTAAAAAAAAAAAATTCGCCTTGCATTTGCCATCTATAAACTGTTAGAGCTTTGGTGAAAGCTTTCAAACAATGCCAACTTCACAAAAAAATAAAAAAATCATTGAAGATCATTTTACCTAAAATTCATCTGATGAAAGGGGCATTAGAGCAACACCTCATCACAGTTTCAAACCTCAAAATGAAGTGAATTAGCAGTATTTTCTAAGCCGAACTGTTTTACTGAGTTTCATGCTGATAAACAGTGTTTTAAAAAAAATCGGCTTAGGTGTTAGGCGGCCGCTTGGGCATGTTTGTAAAAAAAAACCTACTCCTTAGTCCTCTCATGGATTTTCATGGCATAAGATTTCATCCAACCAAACACATCCTAAGACTCTTTTTTAACTCATTTTGTATATGTATCTTAGTATTGAATTGGAAGTAATTTGTGTACTATAATTCAAAAAAAAAATAACCGCCTAGGCTTCTGAGCGCTAGTCCCCTGCTCGCCGTCCACCGATTGCTTAGTGATTTTTAGAACATTGCTAATAAATAATAAAGAAAATGAAAAGATAATATATATGCATGTCAAAAATACATAATTATTTCACAACTCAACTTACTAAATCTGCTGGAAATTCCATATGGTTTTTTTTTTCTTTGAAACCCCTATCCTCGACAAAGTAGAGAATCAGGGCACCCTATCCGAAAAATATAATAACTACATATTCACTTTCACCTTTTTTAGATTACAAATAAAAATACACAATTAACTTAATAAATAATTCTTTTTCAATTAAAACCTCCGGATGTCAAAAAAATGAACTTGGATAAACAAGGTAAGGGGTACGATACGACTTTAATTACCCTACTAGCTGCAAGCCATAGACTTGGCCATATTGTTCAATCCTTTCCCCAAAAAAGAGACATTTTGTACCCCCTATATCGACCCTGCTCATCCCGTGCCACCACACCACCAGCTCTTTTGTTCGATGACATGTCAAGGTTCAAAGCGAACCACCCCTGCAGAGGAAATTTCCAATAAACTGCGAATGGGGCTTTTACGCTAAATATATTTAGTGTTGAAATCCAAACGTTGTGACTCCTAACCTTCGGCAATAAAAATTAGTTCACCAAACGAAGCCAATCTCGCACTTTGAGGATTGTGTACTTAACGTTCCAGTTCCTATTACTATACCTTCTGTTATTTTTAGCAGCCAAATCTCCCACTGTCAATTGAAAGAGGCATCCAACTTTTGATTTTTGATCAAGGATTGTGATTTCATTTTTGAGCCAATTCGATAAGTTGATTTAATAAATATTTTGTGAAATATTTCGTTGTGTATAGAAAAAACGTAAAATATTAAATTTTATGGAAATA
This sequence comes from Berberis vulgaris, assembly GCA_963556465.1. NCBI lineage: Eukaryota > Viridiplantae > Streptophyta > Magnoliopsida > Ranunculales > Berberidaceae > Berberis > Berberis vulgaris. The sequence goes on from OY747124.1 coordinate 109,750,627, forward strand.
AAAAAATAACAGGAATCTAGGATTTCCTTATGGCCCTTTGCCATTATAGAGATCTTGGAGAAATCCGACAACGCTAGAGTGTTAATTGGTGGTTTTTGCGTGTGAATGTAAGATGAGATTCCCTGGAGAATAGACAGCCTACGAGAGAGACCAATGTGACTGGTGGAGTTCGTAGCTCTTCTACGTAATCTTCCATGTTTGATGTTTGATTGGATGAATGAGCGAGATTAATTCAAATTGGTGGAATGAATGAATCAGGGTTTTGGGGAGGAAGATCGATTGAAGAGAAGAGATGAAGATCTGAGATTGACGAGGAAGAAGACCAAGACCCTATGAAGTGTTCTTGTTTCAGTGATATTTTTCTTGATTATTGGTTTGTTGGACTGGATTTGTTAATTATAGTTTTTTGTATTTGAAAAATAACAAAATAAAAATAAAAATAAAAATGGCTTCGCTTGGCCTGAAATGTCGATTAATCTATCTCACCCGGTTCAGGCTCGGTCCTTGAAAATCTAAGTCTTTGAAAGACCAATCCAATCCTCATTCTTGGGTGCTCGAGCGAATTAACCGGACCAGCCCAACCCTACATCAAATTGTCTCATTGTTATACATATAAAATAAAATAAGGTTGAAAGGGATTGTTAAAAGTGTTTAAAAACGAACAAAAGCATCTATCCTTTTAATCTGAGAAAGTTTAGATGGTGTAGAACAAAAGTTTATATGCTCTTTCGATTTTTGGTAAAACAAAAATTGATGAATGCCGTTACATAAAAGAAATTTTTGATATTTGTTGCTCCTCATCTGGAGGGAAAATCCTTCATCTTTATTTCTCCAGGGTCTCACAATGACCATGCCAAGGGGATTCGAAAATACATATGTAAGAAATTCCAACAAGAAGAAATTCCATCTCGAGGTTTGTCTTGTTTTAATTCAAAAGAACGAGTTGCTAAACTTTATTTTTAGTATGTGAGCATGGATGTATGTAGCATATCCTTGAATAGATGTTCAATTCTTCCAAGGTCATCATTTTAATGCTGAAAACTTGTACTTGATGTTGGATGAAGTGGTACAAGAAGTAGATGAAAAAAATGTAATCCAAGTGTGCACGGATAGTGCCTCGGCTTATGTCAAAGCTGGGGAATACTTTATGAAAAATAGGCCACACCTCTTCTGGTCTCCTTGCGCAGTACACTTGATAGATCTTATACTTTCGGGCATTGGTGAATTGCCCCTCCTAAGTGAAACCGTTAAAAAGGCCAAGAAAGTAACGGTGTACATTTATAGCCACACGTGGGTATTGAGTCTCATGAGAGAGCACACTAATGGTAGGGAGTTAGCAAGGCCAGCCATTACTCGATTTGCCACAGCCTACCTCACATTACAAAACATTCTTGATAATAGGGTTGGCTTGAGAAGTATGTTTACTTGCACGAAATGGGAAGAGTCTCATTTTTCAACGAAGCCAGAGGCACTTGAGATAATGCATATTATACTGGGGGATAAACAATTTTGGCCCGTGGTGAAGTATAGTATTAATTGTGCATCTCCATTGGTTCGTGTTTTGCGTTTAGTTGATGCGGATGATAGACCTCCCATTGGCTACATTTATGAAGCTATGGATCAAGCCAAGGAAAAAATTGCAAAGAATCTTGGGAACAAGGAGTCGAGATACAAGAAAATATGGAATGTCATTGATGAAAGGTGGAATCTACAACTCCATCACCCTTTACATGCGGCAACATACTATCTTAATCTTCGTTTCCATTATAGTGATAACTTTCAAGCGGATGAAGAGATCATGGATGGCTATTATGAAACAATTGAGCGTTTGATTCCATCAAGATGAGAAAGGAATCTCATTGACCAACAACTTGATGTGTTCAGAAGAGGTGCTGGGACATTTGGGAGACAATCTGCCATTGAGGCAAGGACCACGAAACAACCTGGTATGTGGGCCATGCAAATTGTATTTAGTTTGGGGACTTGAGGCAGGCGATTCAGGCCGCGAGAGATAGCGCAGGCCGCGAGAGATAGCGCAGGTGAAGCATTAGCAACTCCAGGCCGCGAGAGATAGCGCAGGTGAGAGCGGCCAGCGATTGCGCAGGCGGCCAGCGCCTCTTCACCGTGGCAGCAACAGAAGGCCGTCAAGATCTGTCGCGCAGCAGCGATCTGTCGAGCAGCGATCTGTCGAAGAGCAGATCTGTCGAGCAGGTTTCGTCGAGATCTGGGCCCTATCAGGCGAGCTCTCTGTCTCTCAGGCGAGCTCTCTGTCAAGCTCTCTCTCAGGCAAGCTCTCTTTCCGGCGAGATCTGTATTTCAGGCGAGGGATCTCTCAGGCGAGATCTCTGTCTCAGGCGAGCTCTCTCAGGCCACAGCCGATACGCGTCAATTTTTTTGGTTGACGCTGGATGCAGGGCTAGATACGCCGTCCTTTGGATGCGATGGCGGCGCCGCCGGCCAACATCCCTCCCTCCACAGCGGGGGGATCTGGTAATGGGGGAACGGGTAAACCCTCTTTCGCCCAGATTTTGGGTAAAATCTTGGTGGACAAAGTTGCGGAGGATCAGGTAGAAGGAACTCGTTTCCGCAAAGAGGGAGCGCCAGCAATTGGGCTTACGGCCACGGACGAAGTACGTGGCGAAGCCTTCATGGAAAAACACGTGATTGTTCTGAAGTTCTCTAGCTATCGACCAACACTGGAAGATATCCGAGATTCGATTCACAGAACTTGGGGAATTCTAGGAGATTTTTCGCTTGGTTTACTGAATCAACGGCACGTGTTAGTTCGACTTCAATCCGAGGTGGAAGCCAAGAAAGTTCTATCGAGAGACTCCTTTTTGATTCGTGGAGTTCGGTTCAAAGCCTTCCGTTGGCATGATGGTTTCAGTTTGAAGGAGGACCCGATATCGGTGCCATTGTGGGTAGAGCTTCCTAACTTACCTTTGCATTTATTTCATCCCCCTATTTTAAAAGCAATTGTGAATTCTTTTGGTGGTTTCTTGCGGATGGATGATCATACTCGATGCCTATCGCGCCCGGGTTTTGCCCGTGTTTGCGTGGAGATGACTTTGGCGGAGAAATTACCAACTAGAGTTTGGATTGACAGGGCTAATAATAGGGGCTTCTGGCAGAAGATAGAATATCCAGGCTTCAAATACTGTGATTTTTGCTCCTTGATAGGGCATCAGGAGGATTTTTGTAGAAAAAAGTTGGGCCTAAAGGGCGATGAAAGAGCTTCTGACCTAGGTCAAGCAGCGAAGGCAGTCAACCCAAAAGTCGAAACCAATACTATCAAGCAACAATTCATACCAGTTACCAAAAAAGAAAAATTACCCATCCAAGAGGTGGGTACGAGTGGTGTAAAAAATGACACGGGTGCGGAGATTAACGAGGAAATTGGGGATAAGAAGCCAGTGGCCACCGCTCCGGCAACGGTGGTGTTGTCAAACAAATTCGAGTCACTTATAGAGAATATCGATGAAAATGAGGGTGCTCAAGAGGATAAGCCGCTAGTGGGCACGACAATGGCTCTTGACAGTGCCGCGGTTGTACCAGAATCTACGGAGGATTGCCTTTTGGAGGCGGGGTATACAGTTTCGGAGATTGAGAATGTTATTGGTCCACAAGCACAGTCGTTGCTACAGGAGGATACTGTCGACTCAGGAGACACTAGCAATCACCTTGCTAAGCATATTCTTGTGGCAGCGTCACGAGACACGGCAAGCGATACAGTGATGCATGCCGATTCAGGGAGGCCGAGGGATGCAAGCACCAAGACAGAGGCCATGGCCTCACCCCAACCAGCGCCCCGCACCAAGGCAGAGGACGAGGCTTGCCTCAACCCGGCTCCTGGCTCCATGGCAGCGCTCTGCATCACACCAGAGAACAATGATGATCTTCAGGCTGTGATCGGGTTCAAGAAACGTTTTGACAAATACGGTATAAAAAATTCCCCGGATTATAAACGAATCAGCGACAACTTGAATAAGGCTATATCTCGCCTCAAAGAAAATGGGCAACTTAGACTGCCGAAAATCGATACACTCGAAATGACTAGCGAGGATAGTGATGAAGTCAACTCAGAATCTGAGCTAGGTCCACAGGCAGCAAACAGTGATTTGGATTTAGGGGCTATGTCAGACGGAAAGATGAGGCGTTACACCAAAGTTATCAGCAGTTGTCCACGAAAATCCAATAGAATTAGGAAAGAAAACAATAGGTACAAAGACTAAGTCTAGGTTTGTTTTGGTGAATTCTATCTTTTGTGAGATTTTGTTTCGGCCTTTTAGTTAACTCTATAGGGTCAGTCATGTAGCCTTCGGGCGTTGATTTTTAAATGAATAAAATGGGTCACCATCCCAATTTAAAAAAAAAAAAAAAAAAAAAAAAAACCTGGTATGTTTAATGTTTATTTAACTTGAACATTTCCATTGATTACATGTTTATGTTTTTTTTACGTATTAAAATTATGATATTATTATTGTAGCTTATTGGTGGGAAAACTTTGGAAGCCATTGTCCGGAATTGCATAATGTGGCTAAGAGAATTTTGAGCTTGACTTGTAGTGCTACGGGGTGTGAACGTAATTGGAGCACATTTGATCAAGTGAGCAAAAAATTATTGTTTGTCTATTTCATATTTTAACTAATTAGTTGTCATGTATGATGTGGATATTTAGTAATTTAACTTTCTAATATGTCATATGCATGGTAGATGCATACAAAGAAGCAAAATCGATTAGAACAAAAGCGACTGAATGCACTTGTATTTGTCAAATATAATCTTGCTCTTGACCAACGCCAACAACATAGGACACAAGGCACAGATCCCATTCTATTGTCGGAGTTAGATAATGACAATGAATGGATTGTGGAGCAAGAAGATCCGACACTCCCCAATGATACCTCATGGTTGGACATAGTAGATTGTTTCGTTGAGAATGTAGCGGAGCCAAGCCAAAAACGATGTCATAAGTTAATAATTTATTACTTGTTTGCTTTATTTATTCAAATTTACTTCTAGTTATTTACTATAGTTACTACTTTTGAACTTTAATGTGAATAGGACCAAGAAATTTAACGAAGTCGACAAAGGGAAAGAACAAAGTCATTGAAGATGAAGAGGAAGAAGGTTGTGACTTGGAAGATGAGATTGATGTCATTGATAATGCAGACATTGCAATTATTAATGCAATTATCGATGAGCATGAAACTACTTCATGAAGGGATCAAAGTTGGAACCAGGGAAAGACTCTAACTTCTAATTTAATAGTTATTATTGCTTAATAGTTTATATTTTGCCTTTTGGGAGTCATTTTGTATACGCTTCCACACATTCTTGGGTATATTTTGCTTATATGATAGAATGTTAGAATGAACAAGAAGTGTTGAAGTCTTATACTTTTTGGCAAGTGAAATCTTTTATTTTTTGGCGAATGAAGTCCACTTTGCTCTACTATATTTTGTTTGTTTTCCTAGAATTTTCAAAAAGACTTGATAAAAGCAATATTCTGCACAAACAACAATATATTGGAACTGATCAATTTTTTTTGTAATTTTTCATCACACAAACAAAGTTGAACTTGGATTACATTCATTCATCTTCATTCTAACAATTTCTCTTCAATCACAATGGTCATCTCATTCGCACCTGCCACATCTATTGTCCTACTTTTATACTTTGATCAAGCTGAATACACTTCGAATTTCAGGTAATTTTGAAACCTATAAAGAGTGCAAAGAATGTAAGTAAAAAGAAATGATATATTCCTAAATGAAGGCAAATATATATATATATATATATATATATAAAATTAAAAAAATCTTACGATTTACGATTAAATCTAAATCTTACACGTTACAATTTACAATACTATTTACGATTCACTAACACTGAGTTTGACAATTTCATCACTATTATAGCAATGCCACCGTGGATGTAAGTTAATTAGCATAGGCATATTCTTATTTAGGTGAAATGAATGAAGCATAACTAAGCCCGCTCAATTTGGATGGTGCACCCCCTTTGTTCTCATGCTTTGATTTTATAACCAAGCACAAGCAGGATATCTGTGACATTTATTGACAAGGATGGAGAAGATAAGTAGATCAAAGTACCTATTAGCATGTCCATGTTAGAAGCTGCACATGAAAATGATATAGAACTTGAAGGCAAGCACTGATTTTTATTTTGTCCTTTGAACTTTTATGTAAAGTTTACTATTGGTGTTTAGATCCTTTTAACACTTGAAGCATTAATCTACTGCTACTTGTTAGCTTTTTTGGACGAGACAGTGGTAATCATAAATTGTGAATTTGTGAAACTCGTTGGTTCTATGTTATTGTAGTATGTACCCTTTTTTTGTTAAAGATATCTTATTGATCTTCCTTTTAATTTATTTTAGGAGCGTGTGAAGGCTCACTCGCGTGTTCCACATGCCATGTAATTGTGATAGTATGTTAACTACTTATGCCTTACTAAACTGTAATTTGTATCCGACTGTAATTGTTCTTAATTCTAAAAGTTTCTGGTGAGAAGATATATAGATGGTTAATTGTTGTTTATGGTAGTGTGGTAGGGTATGTACCAAACACATTATTCCATCATCTGTAATGCCAATACAACCACCACCAATTCATCTCGAATGTCTTCAACTAGCTACCTAGGATAAAATTCATTAATTCTCTGTAATCATGTAATCGATCAAGTTAGAGTCTGAAAATGGTTCAAAGAGCATGTCCAGGGTTTATTTGAGGAACCATTTTTATAATACCTTTTGGAGTAGGTCCGCATCACAGCTGCAAAGTGCCAAACAATCAACCCCATCTTCGTTTCAGAAGCAGGAGGAAATGAAAATGGGGTTAATAACACAAGCATTTAGAATTCATGTAATTGATGAGGAGAATGACATGTTGGATCTTGCATTCGGTCTTACAGAAACGTGGATGTTTATTTTAAACCTTGAAACTGTTGAGTTCTACTGATGAAACTATCTTAGAACAATTGATCTTGATTGATACCGGTCCCGGTTGGGATGTCAAGTGATTGCAAAGCCTGAATTCAATGGACTTCGCTTAGCATTGCCAGCTACAATTCGTAACTTTGTTGTTGATGGGTATATACCAAAACCTCACTAGAAATCTTACGGAGGGAGCTTGCGGCAATATATTCATGAGTAGGCCAAGTACGCCCCCCTTTAGATTTCAGAGTATGTGGACTACGCATTCAAATTTTCATGATTTTATTGTCCAAGTATGGAATATTGAGTTAGGAGTATGCGGGCTTTAGACATAGTGGATGTTAAGCTAAAGGTCCTCTGTAAGGCTCTTATATCTTGGAATAGGGATGTCTTTGGAAATATCAATCTGTTCTATTTTCAAGCCAAGACAGATAAGCAGAAATATCAATCTGTTCGCTCCTTGGGGGTTGCAGTTTTTCAGGTTCAAATGCAGCCTGTCAAAGTTCTCTATTGGAATCCTCCACCTCGCGGGTGGTATGTGCTTAACACCGATGGTTCATCGAAGGTGATGATGGAGGGGTTGTTATTCGAGATGACGTTGGAAATTGTGTTATGGCCATTCAATTTTTCTTTGGGAGGGGGTCGAGCAATCAGGCGGAGTCTTTGGCTCTTCTTGAAGGGGTCAGGCTTCCGTGGCCTGGCGTCTGAATTTATCACGTTGTGTTATTAAGACGGATTCTTTTTTGGTTAAAGGTTGGGTTCATAAGGAATTTTCGGTGTCGTGGTTTCTGAAGAATATTTGGTTAGAGATCATGGATGTAGTCAGTAATTCTGAAATTATTCTTATCCATGTCTTTAGGGAAGTGAATGCGGTTGCGGATGCTTTAGCTCATCTCGCGCGGGTGAAAGGGAGATCTAGATCATTTGACAGATTTTCACTCCCAAGTAGAGCTAAAGCCCTCTTGGGGTTGGATAAAGATGATACTGCTTACTTACTTTTGCCAAAGTGAATTTAGGTGATCTGCTCGTGTTTTTTGGCTTCATGGGAAAGTTTATTTGCTGGTGATCTTTCAGAGTTGTCGAAGGCTTCTAGTTCTGTTATATAGTTACTAGGTAGTTTCTTGTCTAGTTTTATTATTTTTTTGAGAGTGATACTACAGTGCACCGGGATTGTGCCCGGTTTTCGTGCCTGGTGCTACCAGGCACCGTCGATATTCCTCGAGATAGGAACATATGCCTATCTCGAGGAATATCGACGGTGCCTGGTAGCATCAGGCACGAAAACCGGGCACAATCCCGGTGCACTTAAGAATTTCTGTTTTTTGATGTGGGTAAAGTCGTAACGTACCCTCGTATAGTATGTCTATCATTTCTTTGACAAGTAATTGAGGTCTGGCATTCCATAAAATATATATATATATATATATATATATATATATATATATATATATATATATATATATATATATATATATATATCATGAGTGGTCTTATGTTGCACTTATCCCAGTTTTGTAGCATATGTTCATTTTAGCATCTTAAAGAGCCAGTTTCTTAACTAGTCAGTCATTTGTATAAGTAGCGCTCATTATTATATTGCTAACCTATTGATCTTTTTAAGTATAAACATTAATATGTACCCTAGTGGGCTTTGAGAAATAAAGCTCATGTTGTCAATTAGGTCACCATTATGTAATTATTCATAATCATTCCTCTGTTTCATAATCGGTGTTGGCAAGTAAACATGAGGTTTTCTGTCTTCCAAATCCAGGAATAGAGTTTTTTAAGCGTAATTCTAGGGGGCCCCTAGAAGGGCTGTTTATTAAGTCTATTATTAGACGACAGCTTGGACTTGTTTATGTATTATGTTGAATAAGAGTCTTAAGCCTACAATCCTAGTGACTAGGTAAACCGTCTAGGTGACTCTTTATCTTTTACAGTCCATGACGAGAACTCGAGGAAGTGGCAAAATTCTGAGTGTACTGAGCAATAACCTTCTCAAATTTTGATTAATATACATGGGTTTGGAAGTCAAATTCTAAGGTGGTGGTGAGACTGACTTTAACAGCTCATCTAATCTAACACAAGCAAGTGTTACTGAGATCTGGAAAAGGAAATGATTCAGTTTTCAAAACAGTTGAAAACTTGGTGAACTTTAGGCTGTTAGCATTAGTCCAACTCTTTTGGAAGAATTTTGTAAAGATTATAGGTCTATCTCTTCTACCCTGTATGTATGTCTAAATTTACTTCATGAGTATTTTGGTTATTGTTTGAACTTTTAGGTTGAGGGTTCCTTTCCTGATGGGACAAAGTTAATAACTACTTATGATCCAATTGCTAGTGAGGATGGGCGCCTAGAACTAGCATTACATGGTTCTTTCATTTGTTTTGTGTAATTTTACTTCCATCTTCAGCTCTCCTTTCTCTTCTTCTACTCAATCATCAAAGTAACAACATCTTTTGTGTATTTAGTGTGACTTGTGATTCGAATCTGATAAAATAATCTTTTTAGTCAAGACTAAATTTGTATGGTATGCATTCTTCCATAGAATGCTTGTTCATTGAGCATACTTTTTATGCTATTGGGCTCTGATTTTAACAGCTTGTGGCTGACAAATGTCATAATAGATTTACATATCATTAATCTGTCATACTAGCATCCCTTTTGTTTCTGTGATTTATTTGCTCTTGATTTATACTTTTTTTATAGGTCTTGTGGTTATGGCATTTGGGTCAAGAAGCTCCCACTGCCCTCCGTTATTAGCCACAAGTTTCTACTTCTGTTGTTGAATCCTATAACAGTGTTCTTTCAACCCACTCCCTCCTTGAACACACTGATGTCCATGTGCTCCTTGATAACGAGGCAATCTATGACATTGCGTTCACTTGATATTGAGCGACCGATATACACCTATCTCAACCGTCTTGTATCTCAGGTACTGTAAAAGTATAGAACTTGTCATTGTTTTATCTTTATTTGTTAACGACATGATTTCACCTTGATTCCTAACTTCTTTTGCTTATGATTCAGGTTATATCATCCCTGACTCCCTCATTGAGTTTTGATGTTTCCCTTAATGTAGACGTGACTGAGTTCCAAGCCAGGTCTGGTTCCAAACCCCAGGATCCATATCATACTTTCCTCGTATACACCTGTTATCTCAGTAGAGAAAGCTTACCATCGGCAGCTTTCAGTTGCTGAAATCACCAACAATGCTTTCAGTGGCAGTTCCAGGGAACTTGCAGGCTTATATGAGGCTTGGAAACAACATGGAAAGCTACCTTAGATAAGTATCATGAAACAAGAATCTTTTAGTGGCAGTTCCAGTAATTTCATAACTGCAAAACGTCTTGCTAAAATGGGATTCAGAGTATATCCTTACCTCCATTTGCAAATGTATCGTACAAAATCTGGGGTCATGATATTCACATAATTATTACATAATATATCCCTCAATTTATATATGTTAGTATTTCGATTATTATATTTTATAGTAATTATTTCGTTTTCATGTCTTTGTAGGAATTTGAGCGTAAACGATGAGATCATATTAAGGCGACAAGTTAAGGAACGACAATAGGTCGATTATAGCGGTGGTACAAAGTAGAGGGTCACACATCTAAACCCAAAATCTAAGCCCATAATCTAAACCCAAAACCTAAGCCCATACCCTAAACCCAAAACCTAACCCATAAAACCAAAACCAAGCCCATAACTTAAATCCAAATCCAATGCTAAGCCCAATCAAACCTTAGACACATTCCCTCAATCACCAAAGATTCTGATTTATTTTTTTCCTTAAATCACTCATTGAACACTCTCCTGAACCTGTCCATATTCATTTTCTCCTAATTCTCTTTAAATACAAAAATTCAATGGATGAGAAGGGAAGGAAGAGAAGGAAAGAAAAAAAAAAATCAGTGGACAATCAAATCCTCTGTCCTTCATCGAGTGATTCTCATCACCATCCCCATCCATCATCAGCCACACCACCAAGCTCCGCCACCATCACCCGAGCATCTCACTGCTCCTCTCCCCTGTCCACACAGCCACCACTACCATCTCGTTCTCCCACCATCAGCCACCCCGCACACCACGAAACAGACCGCCACCGCCACTAATCACCGTGAAACAGGGGCGTGACAACCCTGTTTCACGTTAAAAACATCACCTCGCCATCACCACCATTACCCTTCATCTCGTCGTCTATTTTTCTCTCGCTCTCAACCACCATCACCCGAGCACTGCCACCACCACAAAACAGGGGAGTGACAACCCTGTTTCGCGTCAGACCTCCGCCTCGCCATAGACCTTACTCCCCTCTCTCGGCTTTCCTTCCTGTTTTTATCCCTTCTCCACCTCGCTCTCTCTGTTCCCGCATCACAACAGACCGAGAACCACCACCACGCCGCGAAACAGAGCCTCACCGCGGCTCTGTTCCGCCTCGCCGCCGCCACTGTTCCTCCTCTTCTCTGTTCCTCTCTTCATCTAGAGCTCCTTCCTGCATCCCTCTTTCACGACCACCGTCGCAAGCGGCGTGTCAGCCAGCACGCAACCGCCGCGACAGGAGCAAAAACAGGGCTCCGTCACCGCTCTCTGTTTTGATTTATTTTTTTGAGTTTTCATTACACTTCTCTCACCGATTTTCCATCCCTCTCTCTATTTTATAGGTCCGGACCAGGTTGGAGCAGGAGGATGCTCGCGAGGAGCGAAGAACAGCACCGCGAGCGGCGCTGTCGCGTTGGAGACGAAAGGCACTGTAGCAGAGGCGCGGGAATGATTTAAACTCTAATATATGTTATTTGCACCCCCGGTTCCCGTTCTGTACCACCACAGAGCTTTTGTACTTCATTTTCTTGGGATTCGTGTTCGGACCAACTACTGAGTACCACCACATCGAGTTTGCGATAAACTAAATGGGTTGTATAACTTATTGTGATTGATTTTACTGAATTGTGTGCTTAATTGTTAATTACAATTTATTTCTGAAAGTTTTTGATAAATTGCTTTTGCTTGAAATATTTTGTTAATGTTTGATAGAAACATGATTTAATTTAATTGGATTTTAACGATCACATATTCGGTGTAAGCAAGGGATTCTCATCCTTAAAGCTTCTCGTTTTTAAATTCAGTAATTTAGATTTAAATAATAATTGCTAACTCATTGGTGAGTCCAAGCCCATAAAATCCACATTTTCTGTTATTTTATTTTTTCTCTTATTTTTAATTTATTTTTAGTTTAGTTTTAAAAATGTTGTAACCCATTATCCTTTAAATTAGTTTCAATTAAATTATAAAATTCAATTGCAACCACCTTCCTCGTGGGATCGACCCGTACTTGCCGTTGTCTACCAGTTAGGCACCGTGAACTTGCGGTTATTACAAGTGGGTTAAATTAACGTATTTATTTAGGTTAGTTAAACTCCCATCAAGTTTTTGGCGCCGTTGCCGGGGAAGGTAGCGGTGTAATTAAATTTAAGATTTATTTTTACTAATTTAAAAAAAAAAAAAAAAAAATTCAAACAAAAATTTATTTTTATTTTGCTAAGTTCTTTTTACACTAATTTCGTTTTATTTGTTTGATTTTGCAGAATACACGCTTCTCGAGGAAATTGGACGATCCTGCAAAAACATCAAGCAAAATTTATTTTTATTTTGTGAGGAGAGTTTTAATTTTATTTTCACCTCGTTTTACGAGTGTGTGGTGTAATAATTTTTAAACTCTACTGTTTTCATTTTGTTAATCACAAAAAAAAAAAAAACCAAAATTTTCTAAGTCAAAAGAAATTATAGGGAAACAATTTTTATTGTACCCAATAATCTCTTGTGATTTAGAAATCCGACTTCTAAGACCAAGACCAGTAAATTTATTTGCATGTGCTTGTGTGTTGAGTGAAACGGATAAAAAGAAGTCGGACATTTTTTTTTAATTGTGCTAACTTTTTGTGCAGATTGGAATACGCACACTGTAAGTATTTCTATCACACGCAACGTATTAGCGACCAGGGTGCTTGGTGTAATTGTTTGAAATTGTGTGATTGGTTGTTAAATTTTTGTAATTGTGGATGCTAAACTTTAGTAATTCATAATAAGCAGACCCAGCTTATAAATAGAAACTGGTGGGACTTGATATCCCCACCTCATCACTCCAGCTGTGTGCAACCAATAACCTAACATAATTAAAATCAATTAGCAAGTTAGATAGAGCCATCTTTTAGGTACGGTGTTCATAGGACAACCTAGACCAAGGTGAATCCAATAATTTTTGTGTTGACCCAAGCTAAAAGTGACGATGGGTTTAATCATTCAATGAACTCCGAGAGGCCACTGCCACAAGGGTAATTTACCCGGTACGCTGAGTCATAAGTAAACTACGATCCACAAGAAGGATTGGTGTAACTAACAGTTTTGGGTTAGGAACACAAGCCTCAAGTGTGCATTTAACATCACATCGTTCTCACATCTATTGGCTTACAGAGCGGTAGCACAAGGAAGTACTTAATTGGACCATTGTGACCTTCTTCTCTTGTGCAATAATCCGGTTTCTTTGAAACAAAACTCTAGCCTACTGATTTTGAACTTTGTGGTGTAAAGTATACACTCTTAGGATCATCTTGTAGCACCCATTGCTATGATATAAAGACTACATAAGAAATAATCTGTCCCCCAAAGATAAAAAGATAATTAATCTCAAAAACACTGATTGCTTAGGGAGGCATTTTTTTCTTGTGCATCAATTGGTTGTTGTTTGTGTTTGAGTTTGTGCGTGATTTTTTAGGTTAGTAAACATTTCAAACCTCATTTGGTTTAGACCTGTTTATGCGTCTTTGGGAACGGGATTCAAGAGGTAGACTAATCCGAGAGGATCCTGTAGAGTTGTTTGAAGTCCCCATTGACCTACTAGAATCTTTCTCCTTGTCGAGTGAGACCACTGAAAATTATTTCTCTCCACGTTCCAATAACACCCCATCTTGCATTGTCTTGCCTGAGACCACTGCAAATAGCTTTGAGCTAAAACCATCAATTATCCACCTTTTGCCTTCCTTTTATGGTCTAGAAAAAGAGGATCCTTATCTTCATGTCAAAGAGTTTCTTGACATATGTGCTACTCTGAAATATCCCAATTTTTCTGATGACTCGGTTCGTCTTAGGCTGTTCCCCTTTTCTTTAAAAGATAGGGCGAAGTCATGGTTAAACTCCTTAGAAACTGGAACCATCGACACTTGGGATGCCCTATCAGGAAAATTTTTGACAAAATATTTTCCTATTCATAAAACAAATGCCATTCGAAGAGATATATCTAATTTTCAACAGAAAGAGGGTGAGCATTTCTATGAATGTTGGGAAAGATTCAATGAACTCATTACTAGGTGTCCCCATCACGGCTTTGAAAAGTGGCGCTTGGTTCAATACTTTCAAGACGCGTTAACCCCTCAAAACCGTCGAATGATTGACGCCACTAGTGGTGGGTCACTTATGAAGATGAGCGCTAATGAGATTTGGGAATTTTTTGAAGCTATTTCTGAAAATTCTCAATAATGGGATTATTCAAGAAAAGACTCGGATAGGCGAAAAGGCGGTTTGTATGAAGTAAGGGATACATCATCTACTCCTCATCTTCCCTCTTATTCAAGGTTGGAAGCCGTTGTAATGACAATGGCACAAAAAATTGATGCATATCTGGAAAAGTCTCAGCCATCAGTCCAAACCAATGTTCCATCCGAGGTTTGTGCTGCATGTTCAAGTTCTAGTCATTCCACATCAGACTGTCACTTGAAAAATGAGTACCCTGCTTATTTTGTTGAGCAAGTCAATGCATTCAATACCTTTAGGCAATCTGGTTATAATCCACACTCAAATTTTTACAATCCAGGTTTAGCCAAACACCCTAATCTCTCATGGGCCCATGGTCAACATCAAGGAGGCCCAGTTGTTATCCCTCAAGCTCCTCGAGCTCCAATTCCTGCTAATAGGCCTCAATTCAATCAAGATGTTCCTCTCTCTAACACTCAGAGTTTTCAGGATACATTGAACTAATTTATGCAGAGAACAGGAACCATACTCGAACAGAACTCTCAGGCTATCACCGAACTAAGAGCTAATTCTCAACAACAATCTCAAGCCATCCAAAAGCTTGAGATGACTGTGAGTCAAATAGCAAAATCCTTTCCTGAAAGAGAAATAGGAAGATTCCCTGGTCAACCCATTCAAAATCCTAAGGGCCAATTCGAAATAGGCAGTTCATCTCAGCCACGCAATGAAGATGTTAAATCTATCATCACTCTTAGGAGTGGAAAACAAGTTGACAACCAAATTAGAATTCCTAATTTGATTGACCCTGAATCCCAATCCATGCCAAAGCAAGTCACACCTCCATCTGAGAAGGAGGCTGATAAAACCTCATCTTCTCAAGATGATCATCATCTTGACTCTGATCCTACCAAGGCATCCTATATGCCTAGAGCACCATTTCCATCGCGGTTAGTTCAGGCGAAGAAAGGAACAAATGCCAACGATATAATGGAAATTTTTAAACAAGTTCAAATCAATATTTCATTACTCGAGGCCATTAAGCAAGTCCCCTCTTATGCCAAGTTCTTGAAGGATTTGTGTACACAAAAGCGAAAACTGAATGTGCACAAAAGAGCCTTCCTAACTGAGCAAGTTAGCTCCATCCTTCAACACAAAACCCCACTTAAGTACAAAGATCCTGGTTGCCCGACTATTTCATGTGTGATTGGTGATCATATGATTGAGAAGGCACTGTTAGATTTAGGGGCAAGTGTTAATCTATTGCCATATTCAGTATATGTGCAATTGGGTCTTGGTGAGTTGAAACCAACTCAAGTGACACTGCAATTGGCAGACAGATCTGTCCGAGTCCCCCGCGGTGTGATAGAGGATGTGATCATTAAGATTGACAAATTTTATTTCCCTGTGGACTTCATAGTCCTTGACACACAACCTGTTCACAATCCCTCTAGTCACATTCCAGTTATTTTGGGTCGTCCATTTTTGGCCACATCCAATGCTATCATTAATTGCCGAAATGGAATCATGAAATTATCATTTGGTAACATGACCGTCGAACTCAGAGTATTTAATATAAGTCAACAACCTCCTGAATCGGAGGATTCCTTTGAGGTTAACATGATTGAGAGTTTGGTGGAACATTCATTTTCTCAGTTTAATGATCCTTTAGAGGCTTGTTTGACTCATTTTGATTTGGACTTCGATATTAATGATTCCATCAGGGAAGTCAATGCTTTGCTTGACTCTACCCCTATAATGGAAGCCAGTTATAAATGGAAGCCTAGGGTGGAATCTCTTCCACTCAGTGAGTCAAAACAAGTCCCTTCCGTTGAACAACCACCCAAGCTCGACCTAAAAGTACTACCTGACAACCTCAAGTATGCATTCTTAGGTGTTGACAATACCTTACCTGTTATTATTTCATCTGCATTGATTGAAGAACAGGAAGAAAAATTGTTAGATGTTTTAAAAGAACATAAAACAGCACTTGGGTGGACTATCGCGGATATTAAAGGAATAAGTCCAATCGTTTGCATGCATCGCATTCATATCGAAGATAATGCCAAAGTATCGCGTGAAATGCAACGTAGACTTAATCCTAATCTAAAGGAAGTTGTCCGAGCCGAAGTGCTCAAATTGTTGGATGTGGGTATAATCTACCCAATTTCGGATAGTCCTTGGGTCAGTCCTGTTCAAGTTGTCCCAAAGAAGTCAGGGGTAACGGTAATCAAGAATGACAAGAATGAATTAGTACCAACCCGCATGACCATGGGGTGGCGAGTATGTATTGATTACCGTAAGTTGAACTTGGTCACAAGGAATGATCACTTTCCTCTTCCTTTCATTGATCAAATGCTTGAAAGGTTAGCCAGATATGATTACTATTGTTTTCTTGATGGGTATTCTGGTTATAACCAAATCCCCATTGCACCCGAGGATCAAGAGAAGACCACATTCACTTGTCCCTTTGGTACTTTCGCATATCGAAGAATGCCCTTTGGATTGTGTAACGCACCCGCTACTTTTCAGCGGTGCATGCTTAGTATCTTTTCCGATATGGTTGAGAGGTTCCTCGAGGTGTTTATGGATGATTTCTCAGTATTTGGTGATTCATTTGATGAATGTCTACATCATTTAACTTTAGTGTTAAATAGATGTGTGGAGAAAAATCTTGTCTTAAATTGGGAGAAATGTCATTTTATGGTACGACAAGGCATTGTTCTGGGACATGTAATTTCACACAAGGGAATTGAAGTCGACAAAGCCAAAATTGATTTAATTTCGAGTCTTCCGCCTCCAAAGACGGTTAAGGAAATTAGATATTTTTTAGGCCATGCTGGATTTTATCGGAGATTCATCAAAGACTTTAGCAAAATCGCTCATCCTTTATATAATTTACTTGCTAAAGACGCGGTTTTTGTTTTTGATGAAGATTGTTTGAAAGCTTTTGAGAAGCTTAAACAATTATTGACTTCAGCTCCAATCATCCAATCTCCTAATTGGAACTTTCCCTTTGAGCTTATGTGTGATGCTTCCGACTTTGCACTCGGAGCTGTCCTAGGACAACGATTGGACAAAAAGCCACATGTCATCTATTACACTAGTAGAACTCTACAAGACGCACAACTTAATTACTCCACCACTGAGAAAGAGTTATTAGCTGTAGTCTTTGCTCTAGACAAATTTCGGTCTTACCTTATAAGATCCAAAGTAATTATTTTTACTGATCATGCGGCGTTAAAGTATCTTTTCTCTAAAAAAGATGCTAAACCTAGCTTAATTCGATGGGTCCTATTGCTACAAGAGTTTGATATTGAAATTCGGGACAAGAAAGGTTCGGAAAACGTTGTAGCTGACCATTTATCTAGACTTCTGGTAGAGTCATCTAGCGAATATTTACCATTGAATGAGTCATTTCCTGATGAGCAATTATTTGCTCTCTCCCAATTACCTTGGTATGCAGATATCGTGAACTATCTTGTTACAGGTCAACTTCCTTTTAAGTGGTCTAAACAAGATAGATCCAAATTTCTTGCTGAGGTTAGACATTTCTTCTAGGATGATCCATACTTGTTCAAGTATTGTCCTGATCAAGTTATCAGGAGATGTGTTCCTGAGAGTGAATTTCACAGCATCATCTCATTTTGTCATGAGCAAGCTTGTGGTGGTCATTTTAGCTCTAGAAAGACAGCTGCAAAAGTTTTGCAGAGTGGTTTTTATTGGCCTACCCTTTTTCAAAATACTCATGCCTTTTGCACCACTTGTGATCGATGCCAACGAATGGGTTCCATTTCTCGTCGCAACATGATGCCCCTTACTAATATTCTTGTGGTTGAAATCTTTGATGTTTGGGGTATTGATTTCATGGGACCATTCCCGCCTTCGTTTGGCAATCTTTTCGTCCTTGTTGCTGTGGATTATGTGTCCAAATGGGTAGAAGCGATACCATGTAAAACGAATGACCACAAGATTGTGGTAAGATTCTTGAAAGATAATATCTTTTCTCGTTTTGGTATTCCGCGTGCCATTATAAGTGACGGTGGTTCTCATTTTTGCAATAGACCCTTCGAGCTATTAGTAAAGAAATACTTCATCACTCATAAAGTTGGCACCCCCTATCATCCACAAACAAGTGGGCAAGTTGAGATTTCCAATCGGGAGATTAAAAACATTCTAGAGAAGACAGTCAGACTAGATCGTAAAGACTGGTCTCAACGTCTGAGTGATGCTCTCTGAGCTTATAGAACAGCATTTAAGACCCCAATTGAAATGTCTCCATATAGGCTTGTTTTTGGAAAAGCATGTGATCTGCCTGTGGAATTAGAACATTGTGCATATTGGGCCATCAAGACGTTCAATTTTGATATGGTCAAGGCTGGATCGCATCGTAAGCTTCAACTTAATGAGTTGGAAGAGATCCGAAATGATGCGTATCACAATGCCAAAATCTACAAAGAACGAACGAAGATATTTCATGATAAATCCATTCTTCGTAAGACCTTTGAACCATCTCAAAAAGTTCTGTTGTTCAACTCTCGGTTACGACTTTTTCCTGGAAAGTTGAGATCTCGGTGGTCTGGAACTTATATTGTGAAAGCAGTGTTCCCACATGGAGCTGTGGAGATAGTTAACCCTAAGGATGGCCATGTATTTAAGGTAAATGGTCAACGACTTAAGCCATTCTTAGAGTTACCTCGATTAGAAGTTGAGGTTGATGTGATTTTATTAGAGGACCCTGTGTATCAGAATTGAGGATCTTTTGGGTTTTGTCGGGCTGATGACGTTAAACCAAGCGCTCCTAGGAGGCAGCCTAGCTTTAGTTGTGTGTCTTTGTTGTTAGTCTGGATTGATTGTCGAGTACCCTATTTAGTTGTGTTTCACTCATACTCGTTAGCTCCGTAACAGTTTTGACTTACAACTTGCCTTTTCTTTTTAGTTTTCTTTGTTAGTGTCGAGTCTGCATTTTATCGATTTCTAATGAAAACTCCATGATTCTTATGTTTGCGAGCCTCATTGATGGATGACTTCTTGGAAATTGGTAAAATCTTCATCGCGGTAATTTTGTTCTAACCTCCTCTCATGTACTTATTTCATTCATTTGTCAGAATTATTTTGTTAAACATTGAGGACAATGTTTGGATTAGGTTTGGGGGTAGGGTTCATGAGTCGGTGAATTTTTCGTAGTATTTTCTTATAAAATAAAATAAAATAAAAAGTGTTTTTTCTGTCAAGAAAACTTGGTCTTTTGTGATTATGAAAATGTTTTATGCTCAAGAAAATGCAAGCCAACTTGACATATTGGTATATTGATAAAGACTGAAAGTTTAGTATGATCCTTAAGTTAGATCTAGTTTATAAGATTTTTCAACTCGATTATCTTTGCACCATGAGCCATGTTAGCATAACTTGAAGTTGATGAGTGAAATATATACTAGAAAACCTTAGAATAATAGTGGAGACTTAACCCTGAAAGCTTTGAGCCCTTCTATTTTTCTGAGGGTTATACATAAACTCTGATTTTTCTTGAGTCTACATTATCTCGTTGATGATCTCATTATTTTCATTCTTTTGATCAATTGCTTTGGGAATGACATCAAAATTGAATTATTACACTAGAACTTCTTGGCTTATTCAATTGAGATGCCATAATACTGACCCGAACTTAGGAAATGATCTAGGCATTTTTTTCTTAGACCATTAACTACATTTTAACTTACCCATAACATTAACCTTTTTGTAGCTTTTTTTGAGCCATAGAATAACTTTTATTTGTTAACCCATTAACCTTTACCCAACTTTTCTAGGAATGTGTACGGATGGATATACTTGGTGTAAAAAGGGCATGAAAAAGCAAAATATGAGATATTTCATAAATCCTCTATGTGAAAAAAAAAAAGGTTGAAGAAAAGGAAAATAGTTATAAAAAAAAATGTCAATGAGGATAAAGATGTGAGAATGAAGAAAAATTGATGGTGCGCAACATTGGTTTATTCTTGACAGCCCTAAGTGTTCGTTTAATGGATGTATACATTCCTAGAAACTTTTCTTATAATCCTTTGACATCCCTTATTAACAATTACCCAAGCCCCATTACAACCCAACAAAGTCCTAGTTGATCTTAGGTAAAGGTTGGTTTCGTAGATGTGGAGATTTAATAACCAAGACCTATGGTGTTTGATTCAACATTCCCAAAAGTAATTGATATTCCTGTCCATGAGATCATGTTCATTTCATTCTTGAAAAGTCCGTTCTTCATATTACTATATGTGAGATGATTTTTTTCCATTATTTACTCTTTTCCTCACATATAAACTGAGTGAAATACCAAATCTCTGAGTGTTTTATTGTGAGTGACATGAGAGGTTTGAAGTCAAAACAAACTTTCTACAGGAAATTTAGTCATTATTTTACTCTGAAATGAAAAGTTATGTTGATAATGCTATTCACACACACACATTGAGTTGAGGATGATTATGAATTTTTTCTAACTTTTGGAGAATATTAAATTATTTTGAAATTGGTTGATACACTAAAATGACATTGTTGGTTTCTTGCATATCTTGAAGTTTTAAAATGAACACTGTTTGACCAAGTTTTGATTGAGTCATAATGTTTGTGGGTAACATTTCTGAAAACCCTCACGAGACTATAACTCGTCCACTAGAGGTAATCTAGGGGTTTAAAGCCTTATTGCACGTTTAAGGTAAGTGCAACCGATGATTCCTGCGAAAGTGAGTTAGGATTTTCTTTTTATTGTTTTGCTCGAGGACTAGCAAAATATAGGTTTGGGGGTATTTGATATTCACATAATTATTACATAATATATCCCTCAATTTATATATGTTAGTATTTCGATTATTATATTTTATAGTAATTATTTCGTTTTCATGTCTTTGTAGGAATTTGAGCGTAAACGATGAGATCATATTAAGGCGACAAGTTAAGGAACGACAATAGGTCGATTCTAGCGGTGGTACAAAGTAGAGGGTCACACATCTAAACCCAAAACCTAAGCCCATAATCTAAACCCAAAACCTAAGCCCATAACCTAAACCCAAAACCTAACCCATAAACCCAAAACCAAGCCCATAACTTAAATCCAAATCCAATGCTAAGCCCAATCAAACCTTAGACACATTCCCTCAATCACCAAAGATTCTGATTTATTTTTTTTCCTTAAATCACTCATTGAACACTCTCCTGAACCTGTCCATATTCATTTTCTCCTAATTCTCTTTAAATACAAAAATTCAATGGATGAGAAGGGAAGGAAGAGAAGGGAAGAAAAAAAAATCAGTGGAGAATCAAATCCTCTGTCCTTCATCGAGTGATTCTCATCACCATCCCCATCCATCATCAGCCACACCACCAAGCTCTGCCACCATCAACCGAGCATCTCACTGCTCCTCTCCCCTATCCACACAGCCACCACTACCATCTCGTTCTCCCACCATCAGCCACCCCGCACACCACGAAACAGACCACCACCGCCACTAATCACCGTGAAACAGGGGCGTGACAACCCTGTTTCACGTTAAAAACATCACCTCGCCATCACCACCATTACCCTTCATCTCATCGTCTCTATCTCTCTCGCTCTCAACCACCATCACCACGAAACAGGGGAGTGACAACCCTGTTTCGCGTCAGACCTCCGCCTCGCCACAGACCTTACTCCCCTCTCTCGGCCTTCCTTCCTGTTTTTATCCCTCCTCCACCTCGCTCTCTCTATTCCCGCATCACAACAGATCGAGAACCACCACCACGCCGCGAAACAGAGCCTCACCGCGGCTCTGTTCTGCCTCGCCGCCGCCACTGTTCCTCCTCTTCTCTGTTCCTCTCTTCATCTAGAGCTCCTTCCTGCATCCCTCTCTCACGACCACCGTCGCAAGCGGCGCGTCAGCTAGCACGCAACCGCCGCGACAGGAGCAAAAACAGGGCTCTGCCACCGCTCTCTGTTTTGATTTTTTTTTTTGAGTTTTCATTACACCTCTCTCACCGATTTTCCATCCCTCTCTCTATTTTGCAGGTCCGGACCAGGTTGGAGTAGGAGGACGCTCGCGAGGAGCGAAGAACAGCATCGCGAGCGGCGCTGTCGCGTTGGAGACGAAAGGCACTGTAGCATAGGCGCGGGAATGATTTAAACTCTAATATTCATTATTTGCACCCCCGGTTCCCGTTCTGTACCACCACAGAGCTTTTGTACTTCATTTTCTCGGGATTCATGTTCGGACCAACTGCTGAGTACCACCACATCGAGTTTGCGATAAACTAAATGGGTTGTATAACTTATTGTGATTGATTTTACTGAATTGTGTGCTTAATTGTTAATTACAATTTATTTCTGAAAGTTTTTGATAAATTGCTTTTGCTTGAAATATTTTGTTAATGTTTGATAGAAACATGATTTAATTTAATTGGATTTTAACGATCACATATTCGGTGTAAGCAAGGGATTCTCATCCCTAAAGCTTCTCGTTTTTAAATTCAGTAATTTAGATTTAAATAATAATTGCTAACTCATTGGTGAGTCCAAGCCCATAAAATCCACATTTTCTGTTATTTTATTTTTTCTCTTATTTTTAATTTATTTTTAGTTTAGTTTTAAAAATGTTGTAACCCATTATCCTTTAAATTAGTTTCAATTAAATTATAAAATTCAATTGCAACCACCTTCCTCGTGGGATCGACCCGTACTTGCCCTTGTCTACCAGTTAGGCACCGTGCATTTGCGGTTATTACAAGTGAGTTAAATTAACCTATTTATTTAGGTTAGTTAAACTCCCATCAGGTCCTCTCCGACAAAGGACTTCACAAGATATTCACATCAAATGGAGAATCATTTTTGTTTTATTAGTATTAGCATACTGATGTACTTGATATATGTATTTAAAAAAATTTACTAATCCAATATGAGAAATGATGTTGTAATTGATTGCAACTATTTCACTCTGTAATGGTTGCAAGATTATTTTAATTTAGTTATTAACATTGGTATTTGAATATTTGGTTTTTATAATCTCATTGGATGTCATTCATTTGTATATATATTTATATTTATTTAATTAAAAATAAATAAAATTTTACATATTGATTTTTGTAAAAAAAAAAAAAAAACATTTGTAACACGTCGAGGTGTTGCTAATATTTGAACATTGTAACATGCTACAATGCCATTAGTAACCTTAAACAACTGTTACGAAGTTTGAAGGTTGTAACACGTCAAAGTGTTACTAATATTTGTAATACCATAATTTGCAAGATTTTTGTGGTGTTACAAATTTTTTTTAGTAACAAAGCTAGTGTGTTACAAATTGTCATTTATGGTGTAGTGAATGGACACGTGGCAGACCTCTTGTATAATTTGGCATTGATCATTGTGTATCTTGCTTCTCGATTCTATAGTTTTCTAGCTTCCATCTTATCTGTAGGGAATTCCCCGTTTAAAATATACGCCAGGAATGGAGTCGTCCAATTGGTTCCTTGGTTTACGACGCATGTTTCTTCTTATTGATTCTCAAGTATGGAGCTTTCTTGTGTCATGATGAGCAGGTTGTCATTATCTTCGTTGTTGAGGCTTATTTTGCTAGCTCGTTTGCTCTTTTGTTTTCTGTTCATACGCATTGTTGAATAGTAGCATTTCAGAAGCCTTCTATCAGCTCTATGGTTTTCTGGCTGTAGGCTTTCATTCTAGTGTCTTTTACTTGAAACTAGTAAAGATGCTAATGTCTTTTATTCCCAGGTGTTTTGCTAATTGCAACCCCTGCTATCACAGCTTCGTACTCGGCTTCATTATTGGAGGCTTTAAAATTGAATTTTATCGCCTTTTCAATGCAATGCCTTTCATGCTGTATAAAACTAATTCGGCTCAGCTTTCTGCCTCGTTGGACGCCCCATCACAGCAGATGATCCATCCTTCAGAGATCGGTTCAGACTGTTCTGTTCTTCTTTCTCTATCCCCAGGTTGATTGTGGCTTCCCGTGAACTCGGCAATGAAATCCACTAATGCCTGAGCTTTAATAGCAGTTCTCGGGGCATAACTGATGTCAAATTGTCCGAGCTCTATCGCCCACTTCACCATTCTCCCGACATGTCTGATTTGTGTAATATCGACCGAAGTGGCTGTTTGATCATAATCGTGATCAGGTGTGCTTGGAAGTATGGTCACAATTTTCTTGACGACACGATTAAAGCGAGCGCCCGTTTCTCTAGGGCTAGATAGTTGATTTCTGCATCTGTGAGTGCTTTGCCGATGTAGTACTCTGGTTTTTGCACCCCATTTTCTTCTCGTATATGTGCTGAACTCACAGCGTGATTGGACACAGATAAGTACAGATACAATGTTTCTCCGGTGTTTGGTTTTATTAGCAGCTTTGTGCTTCCCATGTATGTCTTAAGGCTTTGAAATGTTTTTTCGCATTCGTCATTCCATTCAAATGTCTTGTGCCCCTTCAAGATTTTGAAAAAATACAGACACTTGTCTGATGACGTGGAGATAAATCTGTTCGGAGCTGCTATATTCCTGTTAAGACTTTGAACACCTTTTATGTTGGTCGGCGATTGCATGTTGAGGAGCGCTTGTATCTGCTTTGGGTCAGTCTCAATTCTTCGTTGGTTGACCATGTACCCAAGGAATTTCCCTGACTCTACACCAAAGGTGCATTTATCTGGGTTTACCTTCATTTTATATTTTTAAAGCTGGGGAAAGCTTGTTCGAGATCCGTGACATGGTCTGTTATGCGTGAGCTTTTAACAAGCATATCGTCGATGTAAACTTCCATTATTTTGCCGATTTGATATCTAAACATTCTGCTTACTAGCCGTTGATATGTTGCTCCCGCATTCTTCAATCCGAATGACATTACTCGATAACAGTATGTACCCCTTTCCGTTATGAAAGATGTTTTTTCTTGGTCAGGAAGGGATATATTTGTATTTGGTTATACCCGAAGTATGCGTCCATGAAGCTTAGCATCTCATGTCCGGTAGTTGCGTTCACTATTTGATCTATTCGTGGAAGTGGAAAATTGTCTTTGGGGTAGGCTTTATTTTGATCGGTGTAATTCACGCACACCCCCCATTTTCCGTTATTCTTCTTTACTAGTAACGTGTTCGCCAGCCAATCTAGGTAATGAGCTTCTCTTATCATTTCTGCACTGAGCAGTCGGTGCATTTATTCGTTTATCGCCTGATTGCGCTCCGAGGCCACCAATTTTTTTTTGTCGAACTGGTTTCCTATCTGAATTCACCTGTAATTTGTGGGAGATGACCTGTAATTTAGATCAATTCCCACCATGTCCTTCATCGTCCATGCGAAAACATCTTGGTTATCTTTCAGCAGTTGGAACAGCTCCTTAGCGAGTTCAGGTTGGATCTTTGTGCTGATTCAAACTTTTTTTCTGTTTCGTTGTCTAAATAGACCTCGACCGTTTCCTCTTCCGATGGTCGGTGTTGGGTCGATATCGTGGACTGGTTGGAGTCGTATTGTCGTTCGGAGAGTTCGAACTTGTTTCATCAAGTTGTTGTGAAGACTCTTCTAGTCGTTGCGATAATTTCTATTTGTGGGGAGTCTTTATCGCAGTGAAATGACACTCCCGGGCCGCTGATTTGTCTCATTTTATTCTTTCGATATCATTGTCGGTATGGTACTTACACACCGGTGCATAATGGAGGAGACTGTGTCCACCTTTGTATCCACAATCTTCCAAGTAACATGTTGTATGCTGCAGGGGCGTCGACAATGAGAAAATCGGTCATTAATACTTGTTGCTTTCCTGGCTCTCCCGCTTCAACTGGTAGTTGAATCATTCCTAGTGTGTTACATTGTTCCCCACTGAAGCCTGTCATAGATTGATCGCTTGGTGAGAGCATCTCAGTGGTGAATCGCATCCTTCAGAAAGTTGTTAGGTATAAGAGATTGGCCGAGCTGTCGATGTCGATCAATACTCTTTTGATGTGTCCTCCTGTGAGTTTTACTGCAAAACAACTGTTAGATTGCCATGGGCCACCTTTTTGGTCGCCGAAGGCACTCCGATGCTTAAGTCAGTAATTCAGTTGGAAGAAGGATGTAAATCTGGACAAAACTCAGTTAAAGTTGCATACCTATGTCGAATGTTCTCTTTACTTTTATAATGGTCGCGGTTAACTCCCTACGTGACTTAAGCATGTGAGGCGCAACGGAATGAGACGTTTCTTGTAGCAGTTCCCTCCTTAATGAAGATGCATTCGTGGAGGCGTAACTCCCTCCACGGCTCTTTCTTGGTGCAACATTCATATTATTTATGAGAGAACTCATATCGGGCCTGGACTTTGGCTCTGGTTCGTTCGGGCCTGGATTCGAGCCCTGTTTACGTCTCCTCAATGGTGGGCCTCTATAATTGGTCTCATTCCTTTTGGGTTTTATGAACTGGCCCAATAGATTGAGCGTTGTATTCTTATGATGAGTCTTTAAGCCATGTATACGACCGTGATGATTAATCTATTTTAATGTATCATCGAACTGCATTCCAAAACTCCTCTTATTAAAGACCGACCAGCTTGTCACAAGCGGTTAGACAATTTTTAATCCATTTTTTGCACATTGTGGTGGGCCATTTTCCATTGATAGGATCCCTGCCAGTAGATACGGTTGGTAACATTGTTTCTCGATCGAGCAATATGTGGACATGAAAATGCCAGATTTATATACTGAATTCAGCCATGAGGTTCCAGAATTCAATCAATTTGTGGTATTTAGGAGCGATATGAAATGCATGTGGTCAAATTGTATTTAGGAGCAAGAACAATTTTTAGCTTACTAGAATTTTTAGCTAACTAGAATATTAAATGTATATGTGTGGTCAAATTGTATTTAGGAGCGAGGGCAATTTTTAGCTAACTAGAATATGAAATGTATATGTGTGGTCGATTTGTATTTAGGACCGAAGACGATTTTTAGCTACCTAGAATATGAAATGTATACGTGTGGTTTTACCGATCATTATATGATCAAATGTTGATGCTTAGCATGACCTGAAGTCTACCGAGTCAAGTCGTTTCAACACTACTTGGTCATTGCATAGATGATTGATTGCGCTTTTGCATTTCCAATCTCTTTCAGTACAGATAAGGGTGTAAATTTGTTGCTAATTTTAGGTTATGATTTCGCTGTCTAAAGTTCCATTCAGTTGTTCAAAACAAAACAAAACAAAATACTTTCTACTCTTGGTTATCCCCAAGTCTATACTAGCTCACTCTATAAATAAATATCAAATTAAGGTATCCACTTAAATATGTCTTGCCTGCTGAACTGAACGAAGTAAAAAATAAATAAAATTAAAAAATTGCCTTGCATTTGCCATCCGGAAAATGTTAGAGCTTTGGTGAAAACTTTCCAACTACGCCAACTATACAAAAATCCATTGGATCTTCTGTAAAGAATGGGGTTTATCAACTGCATTCCAAAGCCCTTCTTGTTAAAGACCGGCCAGCTTGTCACAAGTCCTTCGACAATTTTTTTATCCATTTTTTGCATATTGTGGTTGGGCCATTAATCCCTACCTACCAGTAGAGATGGTTCGTAATATTGTTTCTCGAGCAATATGTGGTTGTGGACATGACAATGCCAGATTTTTATACCAAATTCAGCCATGAGGTTCCAGAATTCAATCAATTTGTGGTATTAGATTAGGTTATCAAACTTAATTATCACATACTGCTTGTTCTGAAAGGAACAAGGACAACACAAAAACTTAAACTTTATAATGGACGTAGATGTCTAACTGCATCCATGCGCGCATCTTGACTTGGAAGACTATAGCTAACTAGAATATTAAATGTATATGTGTGGTCAAATTGTATTTAGGAGCGAGGACAATTTTTAGCTAACTAGAGTATGAAATGTATATGTGTGGTCAATTTGTATTTATGACCGATGCCGATTTTTAGCTACCTAGATTATGAAATGTATACGAATGTTGATGCTTAGCGTGACCTGAAGTCTACCGAGTCAAGTCGTTTCTACGCTACTTGGTCATTGCATTGATAATTGATTGCGCTTTTGCATTTCCAATCTCTTTCAGTACAGATAAGGGTGTAAATTTGTTGCTAATTTTAGGTTGATTTCGCTGTCTAAAGTTCCATTCAGTTGTTCAAAACAAAATACTTTCTACTCTTGGCTATCCCCAAGTCTATACTAGCTCACTCTATAAATATCAAATTAAGGTATCCACTTAACTATGTGTCATTTAAGCTCCCCTTCATTTTATACTGCTTTTCCTCGAGAAAGATGTATTGGCTATCTTGCTTTACTATAATCATACTCACAATACTCACCAACTCATTCACCACGATTGTCTTCTCCAACAATGGTGCACTTGATCGTCTGGCTTTAATCGTCTTCAAAGAAAAGATTAATGATGATCCACTCCAAACATTGAGTTCCTGGAATGATTCCATCCACTACTGTAACTGGACTGGGATTACATGCCATCGTGATAGGGTCATACTCCTAAACCTGCAATCAAAAAGGCTTGAAGGTACGCTCTCCCCCCATATAGGAAACCTCTCTTTTCTTCAAGAAATCTTGCTCGGCACAAACTATTTTCATGGTCCAATACCCCAAGAAATAGGTCGATTGTTCCGGTTAAAGGTCCTTTCTCTAGCTGAAAATTCGTTCAGTGATGAAATCCCTACCAATCTCACTTACTGTTCCAAACTTCAACTAGTCAATTTAACACAAAATCATCTCACTGGAAGGATTCCAATACAACTCACCTCTTTATTAGACCTTACTTCGTTGGATCTTAGCCATAACCAACTAGAAGGACACATTCCATCAATGTTAGGAAATCTCACAGCTCTTACTCAATTTGGGATTAATGTCAACTCTTTCACTGGAAGCATTCCCGAAGATCTATGCCAAATCCAAAGCTTAGAATATTTTCATGTTAGTTACAATAAACTGACTGGCACAGTTCCTTCTTGTCTTTACAATATGTCACATATCACAGTTTTCATAATAGCATATAACCAGCTAGATGGAAGGCTTCCTTCAGATATCGGTCTTACACTTCCTAATCTCCAACAATTTATTGTGATAGGCAATAATTTAAAAGGTTTCATCCCATTATCATTTCCCAATGCTTCAAAACTTCAGTTTTTAGGCTTTGGTGAAAACCAATTCACAGGACATGTTCCAAAGAACCTAGGAATGCTTCAAGGTCTTAGCAGACTATCCCTTTCTTCAAATCAGCTAGTAGATAACTTGCACTTTATCACTTCTTTAACCAATTGCACCAATTTAGAAATTTTAAATGTTAGCTATAACTCTCTCAAAGGGCTAATTCCTAACTCAATAGGAAATCACTCCACCAGTCTTACAAATCTATTTTTGAACAATAATCAAATCTATGGAAGTATCCCAGCTTCAATTAGGAACCTTGTGAATTTGCGCATCCTTGATATTTCATACAACTATCTTATAGGTGATATATCCAAAGTCATTGGAGTATTTCCTCAAATGGATAGACTGCATTTGCACAACAATGAATTATCGGGACCAATTCCAGATTCCTTCTATCCCAATTCAACTCAATTAACCTATCTATCCTTGTATGGAAACAAGTTACGCGGAAAAATACCTCAAAGTCTTGCAAGCTGTCAAAGTTTATCACAACTTCATCTTTCTAACAATAGGCTCAGCGGTACCATTCCCAAACAACTTTCTCATCTTCCATCTCTTCTAAATACCCTCAACTTATCTAACAATGCTCTGAGTGGTCCCTTACCATCCGAAGTAGGTAACTTGACCAATCTTGTGCAGTTCGACCTCTCCAATAACAAATTTTATGGAAGTATACCAACCACGCTTGGCAACTGTTTAACTTTGGTGTATCTTTCCATAAGCCAAAACTTGTTTACAGGAAGTATTCCTCAGTCATTGAGTGCATTAAAAGGTTTACAAGAACTCAATCTTTCTCACAACAAGTTATCAGGGGAGATACCGTCGTATCTGGAGAATTTCGCTCTAATTCAGTTGGATCTGTCTTATAATGAGTTGGAGGGTTCAGTTCCAAAGGTTGGTGTCTTTTTCAATGCTAGTGCGGTTTCACTCATGGGAAATAGTAAGCTTTGCGGAGGTGTTGTTAAACTCAAGTTGCCTCCATGCCAGAATCACAAGAAGGAAGGAAAGTTGCAATTTCCGATCAGAATGTCTTTGCCTGTGATTGTTGTGAGCATCTGCTTGGTTATACTATTGTGCTTAACTTTCGTGTATTACCGAAGAAAAGTATTGAAAGCAAAGGCTTCTTCAGAGCCATTATTTACTAATCATGGTCAAAATCCAATGATTACTTATGCGGAGATTTTCAAGGCAACTAATAGTTTTTCAATTGACAATTTAGTTGGTGTTGGAAGCTTTGGTTCAGTGTATAAAGCATTTATTTCCCAAGTTGACACAACTGTTGCGGTTAAGGTAATAAATCTTCAAAAACGTGGAGCTTGTAAGAGTTTCTTGTCTGAATGCAATGCCTTGAAAAATCTTCGACACCGAAATCTCCTCAAAATCATCACAGTTTGTTCAGGAGTCGACTTTCAAGGGAATGATTTCAAAGCATTAGTGTTTGAATTCATGCCCAATGGAAGTTTAGAGGAGTGGTTACATCCAGAGAGAAACCGAAAAGATGATTTTAAGAACTTGAACTTCCTACAAAGGATGAACATAGCTATTGATGTGGCTTCTGCATTGGACTATCTTCACAACCATTGCCTGCCAGCAATTGTCCATTGTGATCTAAAGCCGAGCAATATTCTCCTTGATGATGACATGACAGCTCATGTGGCTGATTTTGGTTTAGCAAAGATTTTCTCGAACGATACTCACAATTCTTCGCATAGCCAAGGTAGTTCTCTTGCAATAAAGGGATCAATCGGTTATGTTGCTCCAGGTAAGAATGTTTTACATATAATATATATTTTTAATCCTTGGTTATTAGGTTTTTAATTTCATATGAGACAATATTATTTTCTTTTATAGTCAACATTCGTAACTTATTACATATCACCATAACTTTGTTAGCATTTCATTTGTCACTTCTAACGATGTTGTGGCATATTCAACTCAAATCTTTACTTTTTTTAGTATGTCACATCAGCTAATTGAATTTTCTAACCTAATCTAAGGTTTTCTATGACAATCGTCTTTACCATTTTATTATATTGAACAATCAACGCATGATATATAAATGACCTTAAGAATTGAGCTCCATGTCAAATTTCAATTTGATTCTTCAAATTTAATGAGCTTTTAAATTACATGTTTAGAGATGTAAAATTTTTATAATTTGTAGAGTACGGAATGGGTGGTGAGGTGTCCATGCAAGGAGACATTTACAGTTACGGGATATTGTTACTGGAGTTGTTTACTAGGAAGAAACCAACAGATGACATGTTTCAAAATGGACAAAATCTTCATGGTTTTGCAAAAGCAGCTTTACCTGAACGAGTTGCAAGCATTGAAGATCCAACCATGTTGTTAGAAAGCACTAGCACATCTATCAACATTGCAAAACAGAGTAATCGAGGGACAAGAGTGGAGAAGTGCTTGGTTTCAGTGATAAAACTGGGAGTTGCTTGTTCTTGGGAATCTCCTATTGAACGCATGAAGATTGGAGAAGTCCTCACCGAACTGCATCATATAAGAGACCATTATGAAGGTGTTAGAATCCATCTAGAGTGAGGAATGGTACATCCGGATGGAGTATTGCTCGGTTGTTTGTACGAGTGGTAAAGTTTGTTTGTTTGTTTTGCTAAAAGAAGCTTATTACTTATTTTGTTGTGAACTTTGTTTGTGTTTCTAGAATTGTCATAAATGTACTATAAATTTACTATGTTCTCGTTATTTGCTAAATTTTTATAAAGGGATGATTCTTATGTAATGTGGAGTTATCAAATAAGGTATCATTCAAGTCTTACAAAGGAGATGTTTGCTTTAGTACGAGTGTTTTGTTGAGGACACATTGAAGATTCCTGAAGTTGAGGTTAACCAAGTTCATGATGCGAAGTATGCATTGGGGTAGTGAGGCATCAATTCAATGCATGTTGTCAAGGTGCGAGGTGTCACGCCCCGATTTTCGAGAAAAACGAAAATCCCAAAAATCCACGTAGGATTATCCATTTTCCCAAAAGTCGGGACATGAATTTTCATTCACGAAAAATAACAGTTGGCATCCACGAGAAATAATAAATTTGCACAATTTACCAAATAGAGGGAAAAACACAACTGATCTATAAGTCCATCAAAGGAAGAAATTTTAAAACTCGTAGTGCCAACGCTAACAAGTTCAACAATTTACGAATGTATCTCTCTCAGAAAATAACAAAAAAATCCGAGTTCAAATTACAAGAATTAAACTGACACCTACAAATAAAAAGATCTAATCTTTCGAACACGCGCAACTCCCAGCAACGCTCGTCACGTATGGTACGAAATGCTCTAAGCCCGCCCGAGATTACTATATCCTGAAAATAAGCTAGTCGGCTACATTCCCGAAGGAATGTACCCAAGAAGCCAAAGCCCACTTGGGTCAGCAATAGAGCTGGTGTGAAATCTCTTTATTTCCCCAAAAATCAATAAAGGAAATTACAAGATATGACCAAAATAGTACGATAAAGAAATCAAAACACACAGGTAGTTCCTCCATGAGGCATTCATATCTTAATTCTAATAAGCAAATATGCACTTACTTGTACCTACTAGATGGAAGTTGACTATGGCAAGTCTAACCTGCAGAAATATTAGTGAACTTGTCATCCTGCATAAAAAAGATTAGAAACAATATAAACCTAGTTTATTCAATTTTATTTGAATTTGGTTCATCTTTTTAACGGAATGATCACTTAGACGATACCAAACATGCATGCCCGTATGCCTCTCTCATATAAAGGAGAACTACTCCGTCATCCATGCCCAAGTGGGGACATCACATACAGACATGCATCGCGGATACCCCTAACTATATGAGTACCAAAAGCCACCCTTGGGCTATCAATGCGCATAAACTCACGTCACATTTTTGACGGATAAATATCAAAGCCTATTTTAGGCATAACAATTCACCTCATTTCCGCAAGACTAACCCGAAGGTTATTTTAGTTTCTCTAATAAGAAATGGGTGCCCCAACTCCGCAAGACGACCCACTGGTCATTTAGTTTCTCTAGTAAGAGAGTGAAAATAATAAACAAAAGAGGTGTGGTAGTTCTAAGTGATACAAGTCCAAGTGGTTTATATTTTCAGAAATCAATGTTTACCAATATCATTTATTTTTGATAATTCAAAATTCCTCCACAATGACACTTTGTCATACATAAATTGATTCACAATCGTATCCACCCACATTTTTGGGGAAATCATAGCATATTCATAAATCATGCTTTATAACAACATGGCAATCAAGTCACTCCTTGATTCAAATATCCAAATTCTTCATAATGCATAAACAAGTCAATATGCATAATAATAGAAATCTCCAAATTTATCACAATGCATTAGTATTCATCAACCATTCACATCTCAAGCATCACTATTAACTTAGAGTATGCAAAACATAGTTCTGAGCTAATAACCGTAGTTTAACCAAGCCAAAC
Organism: Berberis vulgaris; assembly: GCA_963556465.1. NCBI lineage: Eukaryota > Viridiplantae > Streptophyta > Magnoliopsida > Ranunculales > Berberidaceae > Berberis > Berberis vulgaris. Next base: position 109,784,743 of record OY747124.1, read on the forward strand.
AATATTTTTCTTTACATCAAATACAACTCAAGACACCCTAAGGCAAACCCTAAACAACTATGTTCTCATCACAAAACAGTCAAACAAATAACCTTGCCAACAACACCGAAAGGAACAAGCTGTCCTAACCGGATAGCTTGACCAATCATCACTCAAATGTACATAACTCTCACGTTAGAACCCCAAATTGCATACCGTTTGGGGCGAAGGAAAGTAGATACAAAGAGGTTTCTAACCATATAAGGCATACCCCATGATTATGTCTATAACAATACAGATTTTACAAACAAAGCAGCCCATCTGTCGGCTTTCAGCTGATTTACCTATTGTCACTAAAATGAGTATATCTTCCTATACAGAACTCAGATTATGATACCGTAAGATCCTTTGAAAACTAGACTCAAACAAAAAAACTTTTGGTATATAGCATGATACTATACTTACTCAAAACCGAAATCAAAACCCTTGTCAAAACCTACACAAAATCAGTCCAACTATAAGACGCCTGCTCAATGACGGAGCGTGACAGGTTACTACTATGACACACCAAAAATGGCTATCAAAACTCCTTGGCTATGATTATGAAATATTCTACAAGAGATGGGCTAAAAAAATCAGGCAGCAGATGCCTTGTCTAGATGCATTCACAGCACAAGTTCAGAATCAATGAAAGTGGCAGATACAAGTACTTGCTTAGCTCTTACTTCTCTTACTCCTCAGTGGATACAGGAAGTTCTAAGCAATCAGGATCAGCAAACACCTAGCATCATTCAGCACTGAAAGTCCTTTCTAGTCCAAAGGTATCCTGGTAGGCAAACTTCCACTAGACACCGAATTCCCAATGGATACAAACAAGTCATAAACAGATTTAGAAATACTAAAATTAATACTTCATGAACAAAGAAAGCAAACCCATTGCTCCAAACTTATAATGAACTTCTGATCATTTCACTTATAAGGTAGCAACCCATTGCTCCAAACTATAAGGTAGCAACCCATTGCTCCAAACTTATAATGAACTTCTGATCATTTCACTTGTAAGGTAGCAACCCTCTAACAGCCCTTGACCACACTCTGGATCAACCCTGAATCAACTAAGAATCAATCTCGATTCAGATCCTGAATCAACTCCGATTCAGACCCTGAATCAACTCCGATTCAGACCCTGTAACAACTCTGCAACTCAGCTGTAAATATCCCTCTAAAATCAATTGAAACAATCCCCAAACTCAGCTGAGACAACCCTTTAATATCATTTAAAACAACCCCCAAAACAGCCATTAAAATCAGTTAAAACAACCCCTAAACACAGCTGGAAAATAGCCTAGTTTCAGCCTGCAAAAGAGTTCCAAATTAGAATATTGCAATCCTCACGATAGACCAATATGCCCTGATTTCAGTTTTCAAATACAACCCGTTTATCACTCAAACATTGCCACCAGTGCACCACCTTTGACATCAACCTCGTAACCTCAAACGCCATAACTCCTATAACTGCCTTCTCCTACTTCAAGTCCACACTATGACTCCATAGATGCAACTGATAATTTCTCCAATACAAATGATGCCACCCGACTAGCTGATCCAAAATCACGCAGTAAACAGTGAGATTCTTCACCCACAAATTCAAAGCACATGATCCAACCTCTACATAGTATAATCTACTCTGCCATTCACTTGATAATAACATGACAATTCAGTCCACGAGCATTAACAAAAATGCAATACAGAGGTACAATAAGGAAGTTGAAAAACTCCTACTTAACCTCAAAATAATGGGTGACAAGTATGCTCTCAACCTAATAGCACTGTCATTCTGTGGACCCAAATGTAAGAACTGATCATGCTCATTCTGAGAATGTTGTCTATACCCAGCTATGCAGAGCACTATAGAAAACCCACCCTAAGATACCTTGCCTTGAGAGTACAGGAGGGTTGCTCTTATTCCAATCATCAATAGCAACAAAAATCTTTTTATTAACTTAGTTTTGTTATAATTAGTATTTATTCAACAGTCCATGCTAACAACCAAAGCACTTGGGGAGGCATTGGCAGCCTTTTCTACAGAAACTTGCCGCCTCATGCAGTAACACAAAATCAGACTGTTTATTTTTTTTCTTCTAAACTTAATGGTTCGATCTTAAGAAGAAGAGAATACAAGCATGATGAATAAATTGTGTTTCAATCTTCAAAGTTCAAACAACAAAATGTGAAATGCAAAGAAGACAGATTTTAGATCAAGAAATGAAATCGAAAGATGGATTGAAGCGAAAAACTCACCGATTTCGCAAAGGATTTTCGCAGCCAACGCAATCATCTCGCCAGACCTCTCTCTTGTTGCACAACCGGTGCTTAATCTGACAGGAGCCTGATCCACTTGGCCCGTAACAGATCCATTCTCTTTGGTGTCATTTACAACAAGTCCATCAACCTCTTTATTTGGCTCATCTTTATGTGTATGGTCTTCATTTAAATCTCCAGGCTTGATGATGTTGAGCAATTGTGTAAAAGGGAGAGGTTGGATGGGAACACTATGCGGACGTACAAGGAGACCTCTTGCAGCCGCTTTCTTCCTAACCTCTGCTGCAACACGCACAGCCCGCTCGTCAACTCCCCTTGAATTCTGCCACCGTTGCCACTTCCTCTTCTTTTCTGTTGCTCTGCTTCTCATTCATTTGCTCACTGCTCCAATCTAAAGTCCCTATTAACTCTATCGCAGAGCTTGCCTTTGCTAGGGAAGAAAAGAGAAGATAGGGAAAGGAGACAGGAAGAAATCTAGGGTGGTGGGATCGGCTACAAAGACTCGATCTGAGAGCTTGCTCGCCGCCAAAGGAGAAGAAATCGTGAAGGGAATGGGAAAGAAACGAGAGTTTGCACAAGAGCAGAAATAAAGAAGGGTAGGTGAGTGGTTATTCGCCTCCACTGGACTTTTGAAAACACTCACCTTTTAAACTCACCAAATAAAACCCTAAATTTCGAAATTCACGTCAATTAAATGTAACCCTATTTTATTTAATTCAAAATAAAATAAATTAATTTTATGAAATTCAGGGGTGTTACACGAGGTCCATTCAAACTAACACATAACGCCCTTGTTAGTTGGGATCAATTCTTAACCTGCCAATTCCATATCATGGAGCGTTGCTCCTCTGTTTTTTTTTTTTTTTTTTTTTCCTTAGACATTGTCAATTTAAGTACTGTCATTACAACTCAATTTGGAGCCAGAAACACAAAGAGTTGGGCATTTGCAATTATCATGTGAAATTCTGTCAAAAAGAGTTGACATTGACAAACTATGAACAAACAAACTAAAACTTTGAGAACAAAACTGAAGTTGTTAAACTATTCGGCATCATATTATTAATGTAAACTAAAACTGCTATCATGTGTAAGGTATTCTGAGTTACTCAAGTGTCTCTCTCATTTGCATTCATCTCAACTCCAAAGTTTTTCTAAAATTCTGTAGTGTTTTTAGAGTGATAATTAGATAAATTTAGGACAAAATTTCCTTTTTTGATAGTTTTAGTGAGTCACATAAACCAACTCAGAGATTATACTAAACAAAAGTTCAAAATGCGCATTAGTAAAACATAAACGAAATATGAATGAAGAACTCAATTATGAGTCTATGACAAGTGCACTGGTATAGTGGTATTATTGTTTCCGTTTGATATCAATGTGACGGATGATGGTGAAGAAGAGGAAGAAGTCGGCGTTGAATGATGATGAATGAGTGTGGTGTTGACAGGGTGGAAGGGTGTTTTCTTGGTGGTGGATTTTAAGGGAAAAAGGAAGGTTTGTTGCTGGTGGTGATAGTGGCGGAGGGGAGAGGTGGTTCTCTAAGAAACTTTCTCCTGTATTTTAGTAATAGGGTTACAACCAGCGTACAAAATTAGACTCACAGACTCAAAAATAAATAATGTATACACCATTTCAAGCAAATAGTTGAGCATATAAGCCTTTTTTTTTTTTTTTTTTTGGGAAAGCGAGCGGGGCTTTTAGGATCCCCGAACCTTATATTAAAAAAAGATGGTGATGATAAAGTTTACAATCGCTCATACCTTCACTTGTTTCGTCATTTACTAAACAAAAAACTTGCTTCAAAGCTTCAACAAAGAACCTAATTAGTTCTAGATTCACTGTCTCCAGGTTAGGGAGTAATTTTGCAAAGTGCTTTGCTACTAAAGTGGTTGCATGATAGACCTGCCACAACTTTTCCTCTTCGTAATTACCAATCAATCATTTAAGCACTCTCATGACCTGATTTATACCTAATGTGGGCCCCAGGATGTATGAGAAGTCGTCGTAAAGAGTCAAAACACAATGAATCATGATATAGAAACTATTGAATGCTAGCTTAGCATCCCTACAAGGTGCTAATAAGCATTTGCATTCTATCTGTATTATCATCATCAGTTACCTGAATTTAGGATTTGTCTTCTTGTTTCGAGAAGACCTTCGAGGACCATATTCCGTGGGAGGCTGTATTGTGGTAGCCTCGTGTTCTTCTTCAATAGTGTTTTGCCCCACCATTGTTGCTTTCGCTTCAAGTAAGCTTTTAATTTCGGTGACCAATGCATCCCTGCCTATTCTTGCAATTTCTGTATTCAAAGCATTAATGTCTTGGGGTGTTAGCCAATCCATGAGCGATGTTGGATCTTCCCCCTGTCTTTCTATACCAATGACTGCGCGAAGCACTTCCACTACTTGCATTGGGTTTTCCTCTGAGTTAGATATGGGGGTAGACATACCTGGCTCTGTTGCTACTTCAACGTCTGAATCCTTATTATCAATCTGATCTAGCACCTCGTACCTTGAACCCTTGTGTTGTATGCTAGGAATTTCTATATCCCGGGCAACCTTTGCAGCAAGGTGATTGTTGTCAACACTCCCTTTGTTTGCATCAACTCCACTTGAGGTGGAGATCATCCTAGTGCTACTGTTTGGTACACCACTTCCCATTTGAGGACTATCATCTACGCTTTGTACTTGGTTCCTTGCAACAACCACCACATCCATTAAAGTTGAAGAATGGACGTTGGCATTCGCTTCTAAAGGTACTTCGATTCCTAGCTCAGGATTCTTTTCCACTATAGGAGGGTTCACACTTTGATTCGATTGACCGGGACTAGCTGGTGTGCTACTAGGACCCCTGCTTCTTGCAGTGTGCTGTTTCTTAGGGCGTTCCCAATCCTCATCTGATTGATTCAGCTTGCTTGTCTTTGTTGTTTACCGCTTTGTATACTCTGACTTCAGGAAGTTTTGTCGTTGCCTTGTTGCATTTTCCAGTACTATGACCAAATACTTTGCAGAGCTTGCACCGCACTGGCTTCCAAGTATAGTCCACTCTTACTCTGTAAGTTTTCGCCTCATCTACCACAACCGGGATTTCAGTTGGGAAAGTGCTATTGATATCAACTTCAACACATACCTTAGCAAAGTTCATTCTTGTTTTATCCTCAGTAGTTTTATCAAACATGAGGGGGATACCCACTGCACTCGCAATTGCTTCAATTCCTTTGGGATTCCAGAATAGCATGGGGATGTTATTCAAGCATATCCATATGGGAATTGTGTTCAAAGCATTGATGTCTTCCTCAAGAAAGGGTTTCCAAGGCCTGATCAAAAATAGCATACTGGCTATATGAATTGAGCCAATCTCAAGGACTCTGTCCCTGTCCTCCTTATTTTGTAATTTGAAGACAAATGTACTTGCACTTTGTGTCTTCATGTCAAACCCTGCCTTCAGCTTCCAAGTGCGAGTGAGCACCTCTTTCACGTAGCCAAAGGCAAGACAAACACCCACGAAATTACCCACAATGAGCTCTTCGCACTCCTTCCGTTCATCAGCAAAGTCTGATGACCGCAATAGGATAACCGCAGCTCCGCCAGCCATGGATGGGGGCCTGTAGGAGAGGCGTGTGGTGCCAGTCCCCTTCTTGTTTGACAGAATCTCTGTCCAAGTGCGTTGTTTAGGGTCTGCAAGGTTGTTGGTCCCTGTTCCCCCAATACCTTCCTCATGAACCTGTTTCCCATTGTCCATCGGTACAATCACCTTGCTCAGATCAGCCTCATCAGTCACGTTTGTGCCAGATGGAAGAGAGTTAGCACCTAGAGGTCACACCTCTCCTGGCCTGTACCCGCCTTCCATCGCCGAAATCATCGTCTCGACTCTAGGGTCGAGATCTAGTGTGTTCCCCGTGCTAGAGTTAGCATGTGTTCCTCCCTTGGCATGTTGTTTCATTAGTAATTAGACATTCAGAAAACCCTAGCAGGATCAGATCTGGAGCCGTGCAAGAGAGGAACAGATCTGTAGCCGAGACAACAGATCTGAAGGGGAGCAAAAAAGGAGAGGGAAGAGCAGATCAGAAGCCTCTCGCAGAGCCTCGCAACCCTCGCAGAGAGCAGATCTGAAGTTCGCAACCCTCGCAGAGCCTCTCGCCCTCACCCTCACCCTCACCCTTGCAGATCTGAGTAGAGCCTCTCTCCCTCGCGAGCATATAAGCCTTATTAAAGCATGCACGCAAAGTAGCTTGATTATACAAAATGTCTTGCACTAATTATTATTTAACATTATAACAGCAAAGTAAAAAGAAAATAAAATTAATAAAAAAAAAAAATTCCGCCTTGCATTTGCCATCTATAAACTGTTAGAGCTTTGGTGAAAGCTTTCAAACAATGCCAACTTCACAAAAAAAATTAAAAAATCATTGAAGATCATTTTACCTAAAATTCATCTGATGAAAGGGGCATTAGAGCAACACCTCATCACAGTTTCAAACCTCAAAATGAAATGAATTAGCAGTATTTTCTAAGCCGAACTGTTTTACTGAGTTTCATGCTGATAAACAGTGTTTTAAAAAAATCGGCTTAGGTGTTAGGCGGCCGCTTGGGCATGTTTGTAAAAAAAATCCCACTCCTTGGTCCTCTCATGGATTTTCATGACATAAGATTTCATCCAATCAAACACACCCTAAGACTCTTTTTTAACTCATTTTGTATATGTATCTTAGTATTGAATTGGAAGTAATTTGTGTACTATAATTCAAAAAAAAAATAATCGCCTAGGCCTTTGGGAGCTAGTCCCCTGCTCGCCGTCCACCGATTGCTTAGTGATTTTTAGAACACTGCTAATAAATAATAAAGAAAATGAAAAGATAATATATATGCATGTCAAAAATACATAATTATTTCACAACTCAACTTACTAAATCTGCTGGAAATTCCATATGGTTTTCTTTTTCTTTGAAACCCCTATCCTCGACAAAATAGAGAATCAGGGCATCCTATCCGAAAAATATAATAACTACATACTTTCCCCAAAAAAGAGACATTATACTTTCCCCCAAAAAAGAGACATTTTGCACCCCCTATATCGACCCTGCTCATCCCGTGCTACCACACCACCAGCTCTTTTGTTCGATGACATGTCAAGGTTCAAAGCGAACAACCCCTGCAGAGGAAATTTCCAATAAACTGCGAATGGGGCTTTTACGCTAAATATATTTAGTGTTGAAATCCAAACGTTGCGACTCCTAACCTTCGGCAATAAAAATTAGTTCACCAAACGAAGCCAATCTCGCACTTTGAGGATTGTGTACTTAGCGTTCCAGTTCCTATTACTATACCTTTTGTTATTTTTTGTAGCCAAATCTCTCACTGTCAATTGAAAAAGGCATCCAACTTTTGATTTTTGACTAAGGATTGTGATTTCATTTTCGAGCCAATTCGATAAGTTGATTTAATAAATATTTTGTTGTGTATAGAAAAAACGTAAAACATTAAATTTTATAGAAGCCAAAAAATAACAGGAATCTAGAATTTCCTTATGCCCCTTTGCCATTATAGAGATCTTGGAGAAATCTGACAACGCTAGAGTGTTAATTGGTGGTTTTTGCGTGTGAATGTAAGATGAGATTCCCTGGAGAAGCTATAGACAGCCTACGAGAGAGACCAATGTGACTGGTGGAGTTCGTAGCTCTTCTACGTAATCTTCCATGTTTGATGTTTGATGTTTGATTGGATGAATGAGCGAGATTAATTCAAATTGGTGGAATGAATGAATCAGGGTTTTGGGGAGGAAGATCGATTGAAGAGAAGAGATGAAGATCTGAGATTGACGAGGAAGAAGACCAAGACCCTATGAAGTGTTCTTGTTTCAGTGATATTTTTCTTGATTATTGGTTTGTTGGACTGGATTTGTTAATTATAGTTTTTTGTATTTAAAAAAAAAAACAAAATAACAAAATAAAAATAAAAATGGCTTCGCTTGGCCTGAAATGTCAATTAATCTATCTCACCCGGTACAGGCTCGGTCCTTGAAAATCTAGTCTTTAAAAGACCAATCCGGTCCTCATTCTTGGGTGCTCGAGCCAATTAACCAGACCAGCCCAACCCTACATCAAATTGTCTCATTGTTATACGTATAAAATAAAATAAGGTTGAAAGGGATTGTTAAAAGTGTTTAAAAACGAACAAAAGCATCCATCCTTTTAATCTGAGAAAGTTTAGATGGTGTAGAACAAAAGTTTATATGCTGATGACCTTTTGATTTTTGGTAAAACAAAAATTGATGAATGCCGTTACATAAAAGAAATTTTGGATATTTGTTGCTCGTCATCTGGAGGGAAAATCCTTCATCTTTATTTCTCCAGGGTCTCACAATGACCATGCCAAGGGAATTCGAAAATACATTGGATGTAAGAAATTCCATCTCGAGGGTTTGTCTTGTTTTAATTCAAAAGAACGAGTTGCTAAAACTTTATTTTTAGTATGTGAGCATGGATGCATGTAGCATATCCTTGAATAGATGTTCAATTCTTCCAAGGTCATCATTTTAATATGTTCCCATTTTATTCATGAGACATTTTAATGCCAAGTCTAGATAGCATAGTCGATTATCGGTCTCACACACTTAGATGCTCATCTAAACTATATAAAGACAAATTCCCTTAGGAATAGTGCATATCGTGTCTTCAACTCTAATTTTCTTTTCATAGTTAAGCTCTTATATTCATTAAAATTACAAATAAACCCAAAATATCAATGAACAGTTCCCAAGGTGAATTTTTGTCTTTCAATTGAAAACACTATTACAAATTAATCTTCAATTTAATTTTTGGATTTCGAAAGTGCCCTCCTAACTATATAATATTTACAATGAAAATAAAAGTGACAAATGATGTTTATGTCATTAAATGAAAATTATTATTATATTTTTTTACAATTTTTCCCTTCCAAATTCAGATTAGTTATAGACTTATAGTCAAATCCAGTCCCTCACAATATTCATTAATTATACCTAAGCACTTAATATAATTTATTTGAAGTCTTTCAACGTTACATCTAATTTTTAGACTTTCTCATTTTGTCTTTCACATTTCATAATTTTTATAATCCAAACCAACACCTCTTAATCATTGATATATTATATCTAACTCCCTAACATAATTTATTTTAAGCTTCCTAATTATTATAAATTATAAAAGTCTTATAACTAACTTTTTAATTTTGCATTTTAACATTCACATTTAATATTTTTATAACAAAAATTTATACATCTGAAACATTGATTAATTATACTTAAACCCTTAATATAATAATTTATTTAAAATTTTCTAATTATTTATAAAATATATATAAGCCCTTAAAATAAAAATAAAAAAGTATTGGATATTTGCGCACATAAAATGCATTCACCCCTAGTTCTTATAAATTTTGTTCTTTTCCTAAATACCCATGATTAATATGTTTTTTTTTTAGTATTCGAGAGAATGCAAATTCATAGTATACCATGTCTAAAGCTCTTGATCATGTGCTAAATTCTCCAGCTATGTATTTGAAGCCTTTTTTTTTTTTTTAATATGGATGTATGCCGATGTGTTAGATTTAGTACATCTATTGTCACGCCCCGATTTTCGAAGAAACGAAATCCTATTATCTACGTAGGATTATTCGTTTCCCCAAAACTCGGGACGTGAAATTTAATAACAATAGAAACATTTAGCAGCAACAATAACTTAAACATGATTTAAATACTGAAAAAAAAAAAAAAAAAAAAACTCTAACCAGGAAATTCCGACGGTCGCTAGCCCCACTAACAAAACTCCCGTAACGCTGCTCAAAAGTCTCTAAACCTGAAAGGCTAATCGGCTACATTCCCAAAAGGAATGTACCCAAGAAGCAAAAGCTCACTTGGGTCAGCAATATAACTGGTGTGAGTAATCTTCATCCCCAAAACAATAAATTCGCACGTGATAAACATCAAGTTAAACACACACACAACAAACCATCATACCAATAAGTAGTTCCTCAACGAGGCAAAGATGTTATGCAAGAAACACAGTTCAAATAATTTAGTTCCTCATCGAGGCCATTATATCATCATCTCAATTAAGTAAAAATGTATTTACTTGTACTTACCCTATAGGAGTTGACTATGGCAAGTCTGACCTTGCAGAAATATTAGTGGACTTGCCATCCTTCATGAAAATGGTTAGAAGTAATATAAACTTACTTTATTCATTTTTATTTGAATTTGATTCATCTTTTTAACGGATTGATCACTTAGACGATACCACATTCGCACCACCTCCGTGCCGAACATACATACACGTATGTGATGTGGTACCCGTAGTTTGAAGAAGACGATATAAATATCGTCGGGGATGCGAAGAGACGAAGGAGATGCGTTAAGAAGAAATTGTAATAATAACAAAGGGGTTTGAGGAATAAAATTGTTTATTTGATTGCTTGGAAAAGATGTCCCTTACATGTTGATATCCCTCTCTATTTATACTACTCAAAGCTAAATAACCAACTTTGACAAGGAGTTGGAAAAGAAAGAAAAATTAGAAATCCTATGTACGGTCAAAGACCAAAAAGAAAATTATACGTTTAATAAAATAGGAGTTCCTATTTTGTCGAACTTCCTAAAACTGTTGAGTTGATAAAATAGGAGTTCCTATTTTTTCGAACTTCCTAAAACTGTTGATGTGATAAAATAGGAGTTCCTATTTTGTCATACTTCCTAAAACTGGATTTCCTAAAACTGTTGATGTGATAAAATAGGAGTTCCTATTTTTTCATAATTCCTAAAACTGGATTTCCTAAAACTGTTGATGTCCCGCATCAGGCTCCCCTTCTTTAGAAAAACTCGTCCTCGAGTTGTCATCACCTACCATGGCCTCAGTATCATCATGAAACGTAAAAATTTCTTGAACATTGAAGATGTTGGAGATATGCCATTCAGCAGGAAGATCAATGACATATGCATTGTCATTTATTTTCTTCAAAATCTGGAAAGGGCCATATTTCTTCATCTTTGTCTTGTTGTAAGTTCCCACGAGAAATCGTTATTTGCGAAGATGAATCATGACTAACTCTCCTTCTTTGAATTCTTTAAAACGCCTATGTTTATCGGCATCTTCTTTGTACCTGGCATTAGACTCTGCAAGCTTTGATTTTACCTCATGATGGATTTGAGAAGCTTTATCCACCATATTGTCAGCCTTGGCATGAGAATCCCGAAGCTTTGGAAGTACTATGAGATCAAGAACATGATGGGGCACCTTAGAATAGACAATTTCAAAAGGCGTCTTACCAGTAGAGCGATTCACTGAAGTATTGAAAGCAAATTCCATATGTGGAAGAAGAATATCCCATTGTTTTTCCTTGTCGCCGATCTTTGCTCTAATCAAATTTCCTAAAGAACGATTCACAACCTATGTTTGTCCATCAGTTTGAGGATGACAAGTAGTGCTAAACTGTAATGTAGTCCCCAAACGCATCCAAAGCGATTTCCAAAAGTAACTCAAAAATTTTGTATCTCTGTCAGAAGTTATTGACTTGGGAACACCATGTAAGCGAACCACTTCTTTGAAAAACAAGTATGTGATATTGGAAGCATCTGTGGTCTTTTTACAAGCCACAAAATGTGCCATCTTGGAATAACGATCAACCACAACCATAATTGAATCATTACCTCTTTGAGTACGAGGTAAGCCTAACACAAAATCCATGCTAACATCAACCCAAGGTGCATCTGGAACTGGTAGTGGAGTATAGAGACCGGTATTCTGAATAATTCCTTTAGATCTTTGGCAAACCATACACCTTTGGACAAATCTTTGAACATCACGCTTCAAAGAATGCCAAAAATATCTTTCTTCCATAAGAGCAATTGTTTTATCACGTCCAAAGTGTCCTCCAAGGCCTCCCCCATGTAATTCACGAATAAGATGTAGACGTAAAGAACCGTGGGGAATGCAAAGACGATTACCTTTGAAAAGAAAACCATCTTGAATTAAGAAGTCATCTGTACCATGCGAAAGAGAACGACATTTTTCCCACATAGTCTTGAAATCGTCATCTTCACCATAAAGATCCTTCAGATAATCAAAGGCCAAACTCTCATTCCGAATAGTCACAAGTAGATGAGCACGTCTACTTAAAGCATCAGCAACTTGATTCAACTTTCCACTCTTATGCCGAACCGAAAAAGTATACTTGTTGATGGTCGATAACCAACGATCATGCATTCTGTTTACCTTGGCTGAAGTAGTCAAGAATTTCAAAGCGTGATTGTCAGTGTTAACGATGAATTCTCGATGAACAAGATAAGTATGCCACTGTTTTAGAGCTTGCACAAGAGCAATTAATTCTAATTCATAAGTAGACCACTTCTTCCTAGCATCAGAATTTTTCTCACTATAATAAGCAACCGGATGACCCCCTTGAGATAAAACCGCACCAATACCGATAATCGAAGCGTCACAATCGACTTCAAATGGCTTATCAAAATCTGGCATAGCAAGAACTAGAGTACGACACAATTTTTCTTTAAGAGCATTGAAACTCTTATCCGCCTCTTCTGTCCATTCAAACTTTTCTCGTTTCAAACAATCGGTAAGACCAGCAGCAATTGAACTAAAATTTTGAACAAAACGCCTGTAGAAAGATGCCAACCCATGAAAACTTCGAACATCACAAATGCATGTAGGTGTAGGCCAATCTGCAATGGCATTCACCGTAGAATCATCCACTAAAATTCCGATGTCCGAGACAATATACCCTAAGAAGAGGACTTTATTTGAGAAAAAGGTGCACTTCTTCAAATTCACAAAGAGAGCATTATCGGCAAGGACTTGGAACACCTTAGAAAGTTGTGAGAGATGGTCGTCTTCGCTGCGACTATAGATCAAGATATCATCAAAATACACAATAACAAATTTACCAAGGAAAGGCTGTAGAACCTGATACATGAGTCGCATAAAGGTGCTAGGAGCATTAGATAATCCGAATGGCATAACAAGCCACTCATATAATCCTTCCTTTGTTTTGAAAGTTGTCTTCCATTCATCCCCTTCACGAATACGGATTTGATGATATCCACTACGTAAATCAAGTTTAGTGAAAATTTTAGAACCAGTAAGCATATCGATCATGTCATCTATCCGTGGAATCGGAAATCTATACGGGATGGTAATTATGTTCAAAGCGCGACAATCAATACACATTCTCCATCCACCATCCTTTTTTTCGACCAAAAACACTGGACTAGCACAAGGACTTTTGCTATATCGAATCAAACCTTTAGCCAACAAATCTTCTACCTAGCCTTGCAAAATATCATGTTCTTTCGGACTCAACCGGTAGTGTGCGTGATTTGGTAATGAAGCTCCCGGTATGAAATCGATTTGATGTTGAAGGTCACGTAAAGGAGGCAAAGTAGCAGGCAATTCATCAGGAAATAAAGCACCGAATTGATTTAATAAGGGTTGTACCTGCGAAGGAACTTCTACTAGCGGTTTGTTGTCTTCATGAGAACTCAACGTGTGGACTGTATGTAATTGATGAGCAATAGTAGCCACCAAAGCACCTGTGTGTCCGTCACTATGCTCTTTCACAACCGAGGAAGACTTGGAAGGATGTAGAACCTTTCGTTTCCCATCCTTGTAAAAAGTGTAAGTATTCTCATAGCAATTGTGAACTGCACGAACATCATACTGCCAAGGGCGACTAAGAAGAAGATGTGTACCACTCATGTTGATTACATCACAAAGCACCGTATCCTCAAAATTTGGAAAAGAGAATTTCACCATGCATTGATGAGTAATTTGCTGAGATGAAGAACTATTAACCCAACCAACTTGATAAGGACGAGGATGCGGTGTCACCGGCAAATCTAACCCTTGCGCCACATTGGACGCAATGTAATTGTCAACACTTCCACTATCCATAATCATATCACACACCTTCCCTCCTATCAAACACTTTGACCGAAAGATACTATGGTGTTGTGAAAAGCACGGTTCGGTAAGTAACAAAGGACGTATCATACCCATAAAGTGATCACCATAAGCTTCGAAAACATCATCGGTGTCGTTACGTGCACTGTCATCTTCATACGGTCCTTCTTCGTCAACGTGAGGTTCATCACTAATAAGGCCATTAAACCTGCGGTAGTCACTGGATGTATGACCGAATTGCTGACACTTGTTGCACTTATCTCCACGAAACTTCGAATACTCCCCTAGTGTATGTCGTTGTGGAACAGGTTGAGTTCTAGATGGAAATCGAACATTGGACTGTTTGTGTGGGTTAGGGGGAAAAAATGGGGTTGTGTTCTTGTCTTGAGGAGTGGGGAGTATAGGTGTATTTTGTTTGGGGAGAGGAGATTGGGATCGAGTAAAATTGGGACTTTCTTGTTGTGGAAAAGGAGAATTGTGAAATTCTGCATGAGAAGCAGAATTGGAATAATATGGATTATAAGATGATGGCCTTTGATAGGTGTTGGAGTAATTAGAATTGGATGGTCGGTAATTGGTTGGGGTTCGAGTTGATTGTCGGAATGGTGGAGCTCTAGAAGAATGCGTGACCCTACGTTCGATAGTCAAAGCTTGTTGAATAGCCTCAACCATTGTATAGACTGATTGTGTCATCCCATATTGAATTAACCGATTCAAACCTTCGGTAAATCGAGATACCAACTGCTCCTCTGATTCATGAAGTTGATTTCTAGCCACCAAATTGTAAAATTCTGAGACATAATCTTCAACCGAATTTGCTCATTGCTGGCAATTCTGAAGTTTGACAAAAAGTTGTTGTTTAAAATCCCGTGGTAAAAACTTATCGCGAATCAATTTCCTCATTCTCTCCCAAGTACGAATTGGTGGTTTACCACTTTTTAAACGATCTTCACATAGTTTTTCCCACCAGGCGGCTGCTCCTCCCTTGAGCTTGTAAGCAACAAGTTTCACCTTAGAATGATCCGGAACGTCCATAAATTGGAAGAAAGCTTCGACCTCATAGAACCAATCCAATAACGCTTCAATTTTGAAATTCCCGATGAAATTCGGAATATCCGCTTTTAACTTGTATTCCGGTAGAGCATCGTACGGACTCTGTCCCGATCTGAGACGTCTATCATCCGTCCATCGCTTTTCTTGTTCATCCTCGATTGAATCATCATCTTCACTATCGATCTAAAAAACTGAAGTCTTCCTTTTCGGCAAGCCGATAAAACTTTCATGTTGATGTTTGGTACCGAACTCCTTCATGATTTCTTTCGGAATATCGTTATTGTGCTCGAAAGAATTCTTGTCATGTTGCCGGATGGAAGTTGCAGAATCGATTTTACCGTCATCAGTTAATGGCGCTTTTCTTTCACGTTGATGAACAAACACCTTGTCTTCCATATTGAGAAGCTTCAGAAGCGATGCTAGCTGATTTTGAATACCATTGAGGTCGGCTTGTAACGGTGCAATTTTGGTATCCATTGACACCGTCAAATCTTCCGAAAGTTTTGCAAGTTTTGCATCTATGGTTTCCATAGTGATTTCTTCCATTGTTGGTTGAGGTGGAGATGGGTGGATGGTTTTTTTTTTTTTTTTTTTTGGAACGGTGTGTTGCGGAAGCGGAGAAAAATCGATTTCGAGGTAAGAACCTCAAAATTCACTGGCTCTGATACCAATTGATGTAGTACCCGTAGTTTGAAGAAGACGATATAAATATCGTCGGGGATGCGAAGAGACGAAGGAGATGTGTTAAGAAGAAATTGTAATAATAACAAAGGGGTTTGAGGAATAAAATTGTTTATTTGATTGCTTGGAAAAGATGTCCCTTACATGTTGATATCCCTCTCTATTTATACTACTCAAAGCTAAATAACCAACTTTGACAAGGAGTTGGAAAAGAAAGAAAAATAGAAATCCTACGTACGGTCAAAGACCAAAAAGAAAATCATACGTTTAATAAAATAGGAGTTCCTATTTTGTCGAACTTCCTAAAACTGTTGAGTTGATAAAATAGGAGTTCCTATTTTTTCGAACTTCCTAAAACTTTTGATGTGATAAAATAGGAGTTCCTATTTTGTCATACTTCCTAAAACTGGATTTCCTAAAACTGTTGATGTGATAAAATAGGAGTTCCTATTTTTTCATAATTCCTAAAACTGGATTTCCTAAAACTGTTGATGTCCTGCATCAGTATGTCTCTCTCATATAAAGGAGGACTACTCCGTCATCCATGCCCAAGTGGGGACATCACATACAGGCATGCATCGCGGATACTCCTAACTATATGAGTACCAAAAGCCACTCTTGGCTATCAATGCGCATAAACTCACGTCACATTTTTTACGGATAAATATCAAAGCCTATCTTAGGCATAACAATTCACCTCATTTTCGCAGGACTAACCCGAAGGTTATTTTAGTTTCTCTAGTAAGAAATGGGTGCCCCAACTCCGCAAGACGACCCGTAGGTTATTTAGTTTCTCTAGTAAGAGAGGGAAAATAATAAACAAAAGAGGTGTGGTAGTTCTAAGTGATACAATTTCAGGTGATTAAATTTTCAAAAATCAAGGGTTATCCATATCATTTATTTTTGATATTTCAAATTTCCTTCACAATGACATTTTGTCATTCATAAGTAAATTCACCCATTCTTTCGGGGAAGCATAACATATTCATAAATCATGCTTTATAATAACACGGTGATTAAGTGACATTTTGTCATTCATAATGAAATTCACCCCTTCCTTTGGGAGAACATAACCATTTCAAGATGCATACATACAGAGGAACACCATTAATCTTAAATGGTCATACATCAATAGAATCAACGAGACATCAAAACAAAACAAACCATAGTGCAAAATCAAACACTACTACACATAGTACTCTTCATATGAATGTGATTTTAGGGATAAACACATACATCCTACTTTGGCAGAAAGTATCTCAAATGTTGAATCCAACAAAGCCACTACATGCAATCTCCGAAAAGACAATTTCAACACATAAACATGAAAGTGCATGACAATCATGGGTGAACACTAACTTACACCAAAGCAACCATCCAAATCCCAGTACAGCACACATATCTTAAGTTGTTTGTAAACATCCACTAATTCCAAGTTAACACCAAAATTAAACTAAAAAGCATCGCCCACTCTACAGCGAACATATCTTCCTCCCTAAAGTATGTGCAGAAATCAATCACGTGACTGCCAACTTCTTCATCAGATGACCACAGTTCCAACCAATCCTATATGATGAGAAGTTCAAACACACTCCAAAACAAAGAGTGAGAAGTTCATCAGGAAAGAAAACATAACAGACACAAATGATAGCTCAAAACTGTTGTTGCGGCTACAACAACCCATAAAAAAAAAAAAAAAAAAAAAAAAAAAAAAAAAAAAACAATGTTCGACTGAGTATACATCAACCCATCCCAATGAAAGTGCACAAACAAGTCATCAGACTGATCACAAAATCCCCAACACAGTCACAGTCCAGACCAGCCACTTCACTCGCTGCACCAAGTCATGAAAGGACTTCTTTTCCCTAAAAAATATTTGTGGTTCTGCTCACACCATAAGACTCCTATGGCGGCGACAATGATGTGTTTCCACAACCATTTTCCTTAGCAAATCTGAAACTTATCCTCATCTTTCACTTAAACTGCTCCAAATTAAATCAGAACCCGAACTTTCTCTTATTATGTTTCACTTTCACAACCACTAGCAGATGTGACGATGACATGAGAAACACAATAATGCCTAAAAGCGCACTTGTCAAGCATAAGCAACACCTCTCTCGCAATTTATTTCCTCTTCCAACTTGAAAGTTTGAACTTCACTATCTAAATACTAGGTCTGACAAACCTCAAAATTCAGATAACATCTCAAGAAAATTTCCCATCATTTACTTGTATCCCCACCATCAACAACACCAATGTCACTGATCTAACCATAACATTATCAATGTTATCCCACTCTCGTCACTATTGTCACCACTGTCACTGTTCCAACTAGCTACAAACATCACAACTTCAAATATTTGTACTAAGACCACCATCCCCACCATTGATAAACAACACACAAATAACACCATCATCAAAATCACTGGTATCATCACGAACCCCTTTCAAGAAAATGTTTAAGGTAGTGAAATTGGAGATTTGGGTGATCAAGTAAGCATGATTTTGGATCCCATTTAGGAGTTAAACCTTGTTAGAAAGTTCAGTGACTGATTGTTCAAGTCCCCAAAGCACAAAATATCAAACAAATCACACCCCACAATTCTTGCATACTCCATGATTATTAAAACCAAATCCATATCACAAACAGAGCAGAACACATATACAAAGAATCTCCAAAACTGAACAAAAATATTTTGAACATTACAAAAAGTATTAAGTAGTCATAACGAATTGCATGAGTAGGTTTGTTTAAGACAGAAACAAAAACACCAAGAGACAATAGAAAACTGACTGATTCAGTCTCTCCATCCATCACCACGACATGTGGCCTCCCAAGCACATCCTCACAAAAATCATCATCTGAAATCAAATAAGCGGGCGTCCTCGTGGACTCTGCCTGCGTCGCACAATTATCTCTCAAAGAATAAGCATAGTCTCCAGCAACCAATCCGCCACTTCTTCTCAACCTCGCGATTTCCTCCACACCAATCATCACCACCTCGCAACGATGAGAAGGAAAGGAACAAGAGAGGAAGGAATCTTGGGCGGTGGGAGATTCGTCACAGACTAGTAGTCACCATCGATAACGACCCCTATCGAACCCTCTTCCTGCTAGCAAATGGCGCTGCTAAGGTGATCACATCCTCCTCCTTCGATTGCCTCCCTGCTACCAAGCAAACCAAGCACCACCACAATTCCCAGCGCCGCCATCGAAGAAGAAGGAAAAAATGAGAAAGAACAACTCTTCCTGTTGCACAAGAGAAGAAAGAAGGAAGGTTTTTTTTTTTGATATATAGTGTGGGTGGCTATTTGCCACCACTAAAATTCTGAGAGCACCCGCCCTTATACTTCACAAAATTAAAACCCTAGAATTTTGAAATTTCAATTCAATTAAATGTAACTTTATTTTATTTAAAAATAAAATAAATTATCTTTATGAGATTTAGGGGTGTTACATCTATTGAAGCGTTGTTTTAGGTAATCCAAATCCTATAAATTTTGGGTTGTGCATTTGTCAGAAAAATGTTTTTAGTGGGTTTCTTGCTCCTCCGTAGATTTGAAATTTGTGGTGGGTGAAATTACAAGTCTAGGATGCAAACCCTGCCTTCTGCATTTCAGCAAAAAGGGTCAAGGACTTAAGTTTGGTTTTTTGATATTTTTATTCGTCTTTTTAAAACGCAACCACAAACATTATCCATAAAAAGAATAGAAGTGTTAAAAAAAACCTTAAAAAATCACAAAATATAGCCCAAACAAGACTCCCTAGAATTGTTATTTTATGAAACAAACACGGCATAAGTAAAGACTTGACAAACAAACAATCCCGATCTCACACACTTCTCGAAGATCTTCACCTCATCCTCATCCTAATGTACAACAAATAACCACACCCAAATGCATGCAAACATCCATCTCCTCCACTCTCCAAATCCTAGCATAATTGTATGACCCAAATATGTCGATAAAATCAAGACTCTGGTAGTTCGTCCATGCAAACAATCCATCCATACAAGACAACTAATCACTACCCTATCGCATCACCAATAACTAGATCCCCATCCACCCCAAGAAACTCAACTCGGTTGTTGATTGGTACCCATTATTGATCCTCAACCACTCATTTGACCCATCAAATCACACCATCTCAATTCAACGGTCATCCATCACCCATCCCACGTCACTAAACTTTTCTTAACTACCGGTCCCACTCAATTACTTCCCCTCTCTGCTCTTCTTAATCAAATAAGAATTGAAATAATTTATTCAAAGTCTTTGTTTTGAGAGGAATTTCGTCAAACAGAGATGGTGCATCCAGTAGCAGAGGCGAGCGAAGAGAGCCCCTTCGGATCGCTCACACCGGACGAATTCTACGCTCATCACTCAGTAAGTCACTCGACCGAATACATCACCAATTCACGAGGGTTCAAGCTGTTCACCCAGTGGTGGACCCCACTACCTCCGACGAAAATAATCGGAATCATAGCCGTCATCCACGGCTACACCGCCGAGTCGAGCTGGTTCGTCCAACTCACCTCCGTACACTTCGCTAAACTCGGATTCGCCACATGTGCAATTGACCACCAGGGTCACGGATTCTCCGACGGGTTATATGGGTTGATGACCCACGTACCCGATATCAACCCGGTTGTCGACGACTGCGTCACGTTCTTCGAATCGTTTCGATCAAAGTACGATACGACGCTGCCATCATTTCTATATGCGGAGTCGCTGGGAGGGGCCATTGCCCTGCTCATACACCTCCGCAAGGTGGGCCGGCCCTGGGACGGGGCGGTACTGAACGGGGCCATGTGCGGGGTGAGCCCCAAATTCAAACCCCCGTGGCCGTTGGAGCACTTTTTATCGGTCCTAGCTTGGGTGGGACCAACTTGGCAAGTGGTCCCCACCAAGGGGTCAATACCGGATGTGTCATTTAAGGAGGAGTGGAAGAGGAAGTTGGCCAAGGCAAGCCCAAGACGGAGTGTGGCGAAGCCCCGGGCCGCGACGGCATTGGAGCTGATGAGAGTGTGTAGGGAGGTGCAAGGGAAGTTCGAGGAGGTCGAGCTGCCGTTGCTGGTGGTGCATGGTGAAGAGGATGTGGTGTGTGATCCTGCATTGGCGGCGGAGTTGTATCAGAGGGCCGGGAGTAAGGATAAGACGCTGAAGGTGTATCCCGGAATGTGGCATCAGTTGATCGGCGAGCCCGAGGAGAATGTGGAGTTGGTGTTTGGTGATATGGTGGAGTGGCTCAAGGAGAGGGCCGAGAGAGGTGCAGCTGGTGGAGTGAATTGATAATTCAATGTTTGATGATTGAACAAGTTTGTAAAACAAGTTGATTACTGTTTCATCCAATAAATTTGAATCTCTTTTTATTGTGTTATAGTTCTCCATTGTCATTTGCTGTTTTATGTTACAGAGAAAGAAGTTTATTACTCTAGAACGCAGCATTTTTTTGGCCTCTGAACACAAGTTTACTAGCAAAAACCTTAGCATCAAACAATGTACAAAAAACAGATTTCGGAATGGGCTTATTTTAGCATGAGGATCATTTCTAGCATGACACATTGTCCCGTCCACTTTTTTTCCAACAAAATCCATTCCCTTAATCCTGATATGAAAGAAGTGATCCCACAATATCAATTTCATAGCAGTTGTATGAATCGAAAGGTATTAATTTCTAAAATATTATACAGTAATGAAATGAAGTAAAGAATTTGGAGACAAAACTTGTTCAGATTCGAAACACAAGAACTTTATGGTTACAATGGCAAATGACTGACCTATAAACTCTGTCCCCATCATCTTTTCTGTCCCTGTGAACTACTGGTAAATCATGTGACCAGTGAGGAAAAAATCTAATTGTCGAGGGAAATGGCGAGGAAAACAGCGAGGGACTCCACAGGGGGAGGGGGAGCCGTCCATTTCCCGGGATGCGTGTTTTCAACTCCCGGGATGCGTGCGTTGAAAAGTCAAATGCGCATCCCGGAGGGATGGACGGCTCCCCCTCCCCCTGTGGGGTCCCTCGCTGTTTTCCTCGCTGCTTTCCTCAACAATTAGACGGGTTCACCAGTGAGATACAATCACTAAGAACAAAGTAGATGGGGGCACAGTATCCTAGTTGACCACTCGGACAACGCAATATAATTGAAGACTGGAGAATTTCATACATAACAAGGGATTTTAGGCCCAAACAACAAGTCATTGCTGAAAAGTGAATATAACAGCAATTTGAAGTTTGAAACCGCCAAATAAACCTTTACATAAGCGATATTTATGCATGTCATATATAAAGAGTAATCATTAATGAAAGTTACGAAACGTACAGAGATTCTGAGAGAACAAAACATTCAAAGTTCTGAAATAGCATGTAGATTGTTCACATTCTACAATCTAAATCTTGAAGATTCTTACACCATTGGCACCTTACTCCTTGATGCTTGAATTGTCTTTAAGAGGTAATACATAAATATCGTCAGCTAAGCTGGAACGCCATGAGTTTTATTAGTGGATATTACAAAATTTGAGACCACAGAACAGAATAATTCATCGACTGCATAAATCAAGCTGCTTCAGAGATTTGAAATAGCAATAATGAAGTAAACATATAAACGTTATGATAAACAAGTATCTATTTCGCTACAAAAAATTTATTCGTAACTGTTGACAGGTGAAGGCAGTTAAAAATTGAGTAGATTGACAAAATTACATTCTCTCTACCATCCATGGGAGCTAAGGGCTGCAATCACAGGACCTAGCGTCTCATCCACTGCTTTGTTCCAGATGTGCTTAAACTCTGAGCCTGACATTTTCCCAGATACAGGGGGCTCTCCTCTCTAGATGAAAGATTGGCGCTAGGTTAAATATCATAAGCCCAGACAGTAAATAGATATTAACATTAAAAAACACGGAAAAAGTAATCATGCAAAATGTTGTATGTATGAATGTAGAACAATTCTTAAGAGCCAGGCCCCTAGCGCCAGATTGGCGTTGGGGGAGCCTCAAGAACGTGATGAAGATGAAGAACAGATGAAGAAAAGGATAATGGAGGGTCTTGAGGCTCTCCTGGCGCTGATTTGGCGCTAGGGGCCTGGCTCTTAAGAATTGTTGATGAATGTATGCATGATATGTCAAGGCCACATTCTCCATGGAAAAAAAAATACCATTTTTGGAGTTTCCAGCTACCCTAACTTATAATGGAGCATGAATACATTTTTACACATCCCTCCAAATATGACAAGAAAGTGCAAAGCACACAACCTACACACTCAACCCCCAAAAGCTTACTAATAATAGTAATCAACTTAATGATTCTGGAAAGTCATAGTAGCAGGGCAGAATTTCAGTGTCTGTATGTTGCACCATTTTTTTTTCTCCTTTTGAACCAAGTTGCTTAGATCAACACCACTGGTGTGCTGTTACAAGGACTATGTCAAAGACCACAGAATTCCAAGTTCAATTAATAGGAAAATGTTTAACACCAAGGGATGACTCTTTTTTTTTTCTCGACTATTTTATGATTTTCAAAGGAAAACAGGCCCTAAATCTTTAAAATGATAAGAGAAAATCATTGATAATCCAATTACAACTAGCGGAGAGAAGACCATGCTTATAGTCAAAATGACATACGTTGTGGTAACTTATAGCAAGGCTCTTAACTTATTAATGATTTACATCAAGAGACTTGTCCAGACTACGTTGTTGGATATAAAACATGCATAGATTTGAGTCAAAACTCTACTGTCTGTCACCCTATTGAT
This sequence comes from Berberis vulgaris, assembly GCA_963556465.1. Classification (NCBI taxonomy): domain Eukaryota; kingdom Viridiplantae; phylum Streptophyta; class Magnoliopsida; order Ranunculales; family Berberidaceae; genus Berberis; species Berberis vulgaris. Next base: position 109,808,483 of record OY747124.1, read on the forward strand.
TAGTCAAACGAGAGTGAACATGCAGGTTTTATTCAGGACTCAAACTGAGCCTTTGGAAACCTCCATTTGTCAATTATCAATTGAAAGTCCACCTATTGATCTATTAAAACTCTCTAAGTCACTAACAGCAAGACAAGTAGTAAAGATGTAGCAATGTATTTCAACTCATAAGTCGAAATATCTCCAAAGAGTAACAAGCTCAAAATCTTGGTTTACAGTCTGCCTTTATTATCTTTGCTTAACAAATACTAAGAGTAAGTTGTGCCTGGTGTTGGTGTCAGTGCCTGGTGGGGATCGTCCATGACCATGATCATCAGATGACCAGTTGGATTTCAATTCAGAAAACTGCAAGAGGCTGGGAGGTGAGAAGGGATCACACTCAGAGCTTGTGCACAAGAGGACTCGCATCAGAGGGTGGGGAAGTATCTAGCATGTAATCCCTGTAGCTTTTGCTTCCAGGTTGGCCTCGGATTGACATTGTGGTGTAATTTCCTTGTAAGTTTATAACTACTGACTGTTAAGACTCAAAAGGGATGGTGTAAAATCGCGTTCTCTCTGGACTTACAAGGGTCCAATGAGAACAATTCATCCAAGTTTAGTGTTAAGCCTTCTTAGCTTTATTAGTGAATAAATACTAAGAGCGAGGTATATGCCATCATCAGGATTAGATTATAGGACTCAAAGGGAGTTAAGCAGGGGTAATGTAAAACTGCAATTTTGGACATGTGTAAGGGATTCTTACTAGTTTAGCAATTTGTGTGTGCCTAGAGAGTAGGAAGCTATCCAATAATGGTCTGTGAAAGCTCAAACACAATGTATTGACATGTCAACTAAAAATCCTACCAAATCAAGTAGATGACCATATGTTAAAATATGAATTTGGTTACAAACGTCATTTCGTTAATCATGTTTTTTTTTACTTCATAGATCAATATTGCAACTCATGTATGACATAACTATCTATTCATACACACAGCATTGTCCAATCCATTAGGGAGAATGCTATAGAGGGTGCAAAGCATTGGTGGGATCAACTGAGTAGTCATCTGATATTTCTTGGTCATCTACAATTCACATACGAACGATTGAAACATAAAATGTTACTCGGTCCCGCAAGTAATACTCATGATGAAAAATTACATTGACAAGCAATTAAAAATTAGCTCCACTAGAATATACATATAAACCACCAAAAATTTTACAAAGTTTTTTGCAAATGTAGATTATGAAACAGAGAAATTCGCACGTCATAGTTTCAATTATGTTCGATCTAACAATAATCAAATGATCACTAACCGATGAACTGTAAATTAGGGCAATTGGATGAAACTCAAAATTAGGGCTTTTGTAAATTCAAAAAAATCGAAAACTTTTACCTGTAATTGAGGTGGTGTAGGTTGGGTTTCGGCAATCAATCTGTATAAGTTCTTGCGTTCCTCGAAAATCACAACACCCGTCAAAATGCTACCCAAAGCGAAGCCAAGCAGACGCTCCTACGTTGCAATTCCGAACCACAATTAGAAGAGATTGTAATCTGATGAGTAAGAGGTAGAGAGAGATTGTTGGTTGGATTACCTGAGCAAGAACGCTAATCATGGCTCCCCTTTGTGTGTTATTTCTCTGCCAGTGATGAAGCTTCTATTATCAAGAGACAGAGAAGACGACATTAATTAGGAACTCACTAAACTATCCGTGGACTAAAAATACAATAGTGGTAAAATCTTAATCCAGAATTGTGGAACCTTGAACTGATTTCTTGTGGTTCTTAACTTCTAAATCTTTTGATTCCAATCTTTTCCAGGATTCGTGATTTATCAAGTCTAATTTTATCTGTTGGTCTTCATCTGTGCATGATATTTTTCTTTCGTTATAGTTCAAAGATGGACACTATACGACATGCAATCTGGGAGTATGATTAGTTATATTTATTATGGAGACAATAGCATTCAACAATTAGAATTGCTGCTAAAATGGACAGTAAGCATAATTTTCAAGGAAAACAAAGGACGCATAAAAATAGAAAACAAAGTTTACATGGCCTGGTTAGCTTCTATAGAGTTAGTGATGAAGCCCTGCGAGGGTATAACTGACTAAGATCAAATACGTGATTATTCATAGCATGAACTATTCCCGTCACCTTCCAAAACATATTTCCCTCACGCACCGAGGAAGAAAAGAGAAACACAAACAACGCATAAAAATTATTTTACCAAAAAATATGGGCCCAGCCCAAATAAACCAACAAACACAAAAATGAATTGGTATATGGAATTAGGGGTGGGCATCCCATCCCGCGATCCCGTCCCGTCCCTATTTTTTCGGGTCTTAATGGGATTGAATAATTTCATCTCGATCCCGTCCCGTCCCGTCCCGATCTAGAATGGGATGGGATGAGATGAAGATTTTCAATCCCGCCAATCCCGTCCCGTCCCGAACTAATTTATTAATATTAATTATTAATATTTTTATTTAATTATTTATTTTAGAATTGTGGATGCCCATACAAATATACTGATGTATATAACATTTTTACTTTTTTAGCATCTCAATGAATCTCTCACATATATCTCTAAATTTGTAATACTTCTCACTTTCTCAGTTCTCCTCTCTCTGATAAAACATTCGGTCATTCTTTTGGTTCGATTTTAGGGTTATAGCAAATGAACAAATAACAAAAGCAGAGCAGAGGTTCAACCGTTCAAGAAACCGATAGAGAAAAGCGAGATTGAAGAAGAAACACTCTGTTAAGCGAGATTGAACTTCTGAAGAAGTTCTTGAAGTTCTGAAGAAGTTCTTGAAGAGAAATTCAAGAAGAAGCACTCTGTTGATCTGTTCTTCAAGAAGAAGAATTGAAGAAGCACTCGCTCAGATCCAGAGTGTTCTCGCTCAGATCCAGAGTGTCCTCGCTCAGATCCAGAGTGTCCTCGCAAGCACACGACGACGATGACACACCTCGTCCCCTCGATCCAGATTCCAGAGTGTTCTCGCTCGCACACGGCACACGACGACGCCGACACACCTCCTCCCCTCCTGCTTCCGCTTCATCCGACTTCTCTAGCTCTCTGTTACACAATCCGTCTATTTTTAGAGGTAAGATCCAACTTCTTTAGGTCTTTGTTTAAAGAAAATTGTTTGACAGGGTCCTAATTTTGTTAGGTTTTTAGCATTTTATGAGATCTTCTTTAGGTCTTTGTTTAAAGAAAATTGTTTGACAGGGTCCTAATTTTGTTAGGTTTTTTTGTTAGGTTTTTAGATTTCAATGAGATCTTCTTTAGGTCTTTGTTTAAAGAAAATTGTTTGACAGAGTTCTAATTCTGTTAGGTTTTTAGCTTTCAATGACATCTTCTTTAGGTATTTGTTTAAAGAAAATTGTTCCTTTTATTTTGTAGGAGCCCTTACATTGATCAAGAAGCAGAACAACTAGGAATCTGGTGAAACCCCCAATTTGGAATTTTGGACCCTAAACACAAATCCAAAGATGAAGAGATCATTGGTAAGTTCTAACTCTTCACTTACCTTCTGTTCTTAGATAGTTATAATGAAAAGAGTGACCTGCTGAAAGAACACACACCATCACTGGCCTCTCAACTTTTGCTTTACTTTAGAGGACGGACAGGAGAGATTAGGTATAATAGTAAGCTATGGGTATGGATGGAGATTGGAGAGTGAAAAATTGAATCATAAGCGGAGCTGTTTTGTTTCTACTACATGCATATGCCTTATTTCATTTTATCATCTTTTTTTTTTCATGTTGTACATAAGAGGTATATAAATATGGGACATTTTGAATCACGTCCTCCATTTGCTTGTATTTCATGCAATTTTAAAAGTTATGTGTTTCTCTTTGAGAAATAAATCCTGATTAGTTTGGTAGCAAATAAAGATACCTGAAATGTCATCATATGGGGTTCACTAACTTCTAGCCTAAGATATATCTTGTTGGAACTCAAAAGAAATGTAATAACTTATCAGAGTAATCCATTTGCTTTAACATAAAATTGTTATTTGCTAACATTGTTTATCTTTGTTATTGAGCAGATGATGCGGATTTAACCAACCTAAATTAATAGGCTAATTTAACCCACTTGTAATAACCGCAAGTGCACGGTGCCTAACTGGTAGACAACGGCAAGTACGGGTCGATCCCACGAGGAAAGTGGATGCAATTGAATTTAATAATTTAATTAAACTAATTTGTAGGAAATGGGGTTACAGCATTTTTAAAACTAAACTAAAAATAAAATAAAATAAAAGATAGATGAGATGGATTTTGTGGGCTTGGACTCACCAATGAGTTAGCAAAAACATTTAAATCTAAATTACTGAAAATTTAAACGAGAAGCTTTAGGGATGAGAATCCCTTGCTTACACCGAATATGTGATCGTTACAATCCAATTCAACTTATATCATGTTTCTATCAAACATTAACAAATTATTTCAAGCAAATACGCTCTTACCAAGTATTAAGTGTCTTTTTAGGGCACACTTAATCAAAGTTTAAGCTTAATATTTTTAGCACATGCTTTGAATATTGATAAAGGGTAATTCTAACTACCAAACATATCAAGTTTAATTTCTCGAACATGAAAGGTGAAAGCAATTTATCAAAAATTCAGATATAAATTGTAATTAACAATTAAGCACACAATTCAGTAAAATAAATAAAAATGAATTATGCAACCCCTTTGGTTTGTCGCAAACTTGATGTGGTGGCACTCAGCAGATCAGCAGGTGGTCAGAACACGAATCCCGAGGCAAATGGCTGCAAATGCTTTGTGGTGGTTCAGAGCAGAAATCAAGGTGCCAATAGCCAAATAACAGATTTGACTCGGTCTCCCGCCCTCGCTACAGTACCGCCTCGCTCCGCCTTCTTCTCCAGCGAGCAGCGGCGCTCTAGCGGCCTCGTTCTCACTCCTCGCGAGCGTCCTCTATCTTCAAACCGTCTCCAGAACTTGAAAAAGAGAGAGAGAGATTGAGGAAACAGTGAGATAACAACAAAAAAACAGAGAAGGAAGACGAGGAACAGGGGATCCCTGTTTCTGCTTGTAGCTCTGTCTCGCGCGGTGGTGCTCGGTCTGGTCGTGACTGTGGTCGCGAGAGAGGGAGGCAGGAAGGAGCTCGAGACAAAGAGAGGCCGAGAGAAGAGGAGGAACAGGGCGCTGTGGCGAGACGGAATAGAACTGCGGTGAGGCTATGTTTCGCGGTGTGGTGGTGGCGGTGCTGTCTGGAGGTGATGGACGATGGTGGTTGATGGATGATGGACAGGGAGAGGGACAGAGAGTGGTGGCGGAGTGAAAGTTTGACACGAAACAGGGTTGTCACGCCCCTGTTTCGTGGTGGTGGCGTGATGACGGTGGCGGAGCTCGGTGGAGCAAGACAGGTGAGGACAGTGGAGGATGTGTGTCTGTGGATGGGGTTGTGTGATGAAAATCACAGTGAGAAGAGGCTTTAATTTTCTGTATTTTCTTTTCCCTTCTCTTCTCCCCTTTTGTGAAGGAAGAGGATTTGATCTTCTAATGATTTTTTTTCTTCCCTTCTCTTCCTCCCCTTTTCTCACCCTATTCTCTTCTATTTATAGAGAAATATCAAAGTGAATAGGGATGAGATCAAGGGAACATTCATCAAGGTATAAATGAGAGAATATTCTTTAGGGGTAGGATTGGGTTTGGGGTTATGGGTAGGTTTTGGGTTTAGGTTTGTGACCATCTGCTTTATTCCACCGTTAGAATCGACTAATTGTCGTTCCTTAACTTGTCGCCTTGATATGATTTCATCGTTTACGCTCAAATTCCTACAAAGACATTAAAACGAAATAATTACTATAAAATATAATAATTGAAACACTAACATATATAAATTGAGGGATATATTATATAATAATTATGTGAATATCAAATACCCCCAAACTTATATTTTGCTAGTCCTCGAGCAAAACAATAAAAAGAAAATCCTAACTCACTTTCGCAGGAATCATCGGTTGCACTTACCTTAAACGTGCAACAAGGCTTTAAACCCCTAGATTACCTCTAGTGGACGAGTTATAGTCTCGTGAGGGTTTCCAGAAATGTTACCCACAAACATTACTGAATCAATCAAAACATGGTCAAACAGTGTCCATTTTAAAACTTCATAAAATGCAAGAAACCAATAGTGTCATTTTAGTGAATCAACAAATTTCCAAATAATTTAATATTCTCCAAAGATTAGAAAAAATTCACAATCATCTTCAACTCAATGTGTGTGTGTGGATAGCACTATCAACATAACTTTTCATTTCAGAGTAAAACAATGACTAAATCTCCTGTAGAAAGTTTGTTTTGACTTCAAACCTCTCATGTCACTCACAATAAAACACTCAGAGATTTGGTATTTCACTCAGTTTATATGTGAGGAAAAGAGTAAATAATGGAAAACAATCATCTCACATATAGTAATATGAATAACGGACTTTTCAAGAATTGAATGAACATGATCTCATGGACAAGAATATCAATTACTTTTGGGAATGTTGAATCAAACACCATAGGTCTTGGTTATTAAATCTCCACATCTACGGAACTAACCTTTACCTAAGATCAACTAGGACTTTGTTGGGTTGTAACGGGGCTTGGGTAATGGTTAATAAGAAATGTCAAAGGATTCTAACAAAAATTTCTAGGAATGTATACACCCATTATACGAACAATTAGGGCTGTCAAGAATAAACCAATGTTGCGCACCATCAATTTTTTCTTCATTCTCACATCTTTATCCTCATTGAAGAATCATTTTTTTTTCTATTTTTCTTTTCTTCAACCTTTTTTTTTTTCATAGAGGAATTATGAAATATCTCATATTTTGCTCTTCATGCCCTTTTGACACCAAGTATATCCATCCATACACATTCCCAGAAAAGTTGGGTAAAGGTTAATGGGTTAACAAATAAAAGTTATTCTAAGGCTCAAAAGGCTACAAAAAAAGGTTAATGTTATGGGTAAATTAAAAGGCTAGTTAATGGTCTAAAGAAAAAAATGTCTAGATCATTTCCTAAGTTCCAGTCAGTATTATGACATCTCAATTGAATAAGCCAAAAAGTTCTAGTGTAATAATTCAATTTTGATGTCATTCCCAAAGCAATTGATCAAAAGAATGAAAATAATGAGATCATCAATGAGATAATGTGGACTCAAGAAAAATCAGAGTTTATGTATAAACCTCAGAAAAATAGAAGGCTCAAAACTTTCAGGGTTAAGTCTCCACTATTATTCTAAGGTTTTATAGTATATATATCACTCATCAACTTCAAGTTATGCTAACATGGCTCATGGTGCAAGATAATCGAGTTGAAAAATCTCATGAACTAGATCTGACTTAAGGATCTTACTAAACTTTCAGTCTTTATCAATATACCAATATGTCAAGTTGGTTTGCATTTTCTTGAGCATAAAACATTTAAAATTCATTTTCATAATCGCAAAAGACCAAGTTTTCTTGAAAGAAAAGCATTTTTTTTTAAGAATAAGAAAAGAAAACACTACAAAAAATTCACCGACTCATGAACCCTACCCCCAAACCTAATCCAAACATTGTCCTCAATGTTTAACAAAATAATTCTGACAAATGAATGAAATAAGTACATGAGAGGAGGTTAGAACAGTATTACCGCGGTGAAGATTTTACCAATTTCCAAGAAGTCATCCATCAATGAGGCTCACAAACATAAGAATCATGGAGTTTTCATTAGAAATCGATAAAATGCAGACTCGACACTAACAAAGAAAACTAAAAAAAAAAAAACAAGTTGTAAGTCAAAAACTGTTATGGAGCTAACGAGTATGAGTGAAACACAACTAAATAGGGTACTCGAAAATCAATCCAGACTAACAGCAAAGACACACAACTAAAGCTAGGCTGCCTCCCAGTAGCGCTTGGTTTAACGTCATCAGCCCGACAAATATTCTTCCTAAAAAAATGGTGATCGAAAAGTGGAGAGGAAGAACATGACAAACACTTAGTCCATGGTCGTATATCAACAACCTGAACAGTTGAGGATCAGTCCACCAAAATATAGCAATCACATGGGGCACCAAATACACTAGGACATCCCAAAAGTGACCAGTAGTCATACACAACTGAGGATTCTTACGTGCTCCAAAAAAGGAACATCCTATGTCTGGTTCCAAATAAGAAGATTGGATAATTTTCACATCAGGATGGTGAAAACTGAAATCCTCACTACAGCACAAGGGATCGGTGAAAGTAGCCTTAGTAAATGGGAATGTGATGCAAGTAGATGAGACGATGGATATATCAGGTGGTACAGGCTCATCACATGAATCACATAGAGATATTGGTCTAGACAACTCAACAACACCCCCAACCCTAGAGTTGACACTACTTGTGGATTGCACTCTCTTACTAGATATATCTCTCGACTTCTTTGGGACAACCTGTTTTGAATTCAATATAGATGAAATAATAACAGGCAAAGTATCATCAGCACCTGAAAACACATACCTGAGGATAATCTGCAAAATCAAACACAAAATGAGTGTAAAAAAAAACTTAACAAAAATAATAACTTTTTTTTTTTGAATTTTTAAATGTTTTTTTTTAAATTAGTGAAATAAATCTTAAATTCAATTATACCGCTACCTTTCCCGGCAACGGCGCCAAAAACTTGTTGCGAGTTTAACTAACCTAAATTAATTGGTTAATTTAACCCACTTGTAATAACCGCAAGTGCACGGTGTCTAACTGGTAGACAACGGCAAGTACGGGTCGATCCCACGAGGAAAGTGGATGCAATTGAATTTAATAATTTAATTAAACTAATTTAGAGAAAATGGGGTTACTGTGTTTTTAAAACTAAACTAAAAATAAATTAAAAATAAGAAAAATAAAATAAAATAAAAGATAGATGAGATGGATTTTGTGGGCTTGGACTCACCAATGAGTTAGCAAAAATATTTTAAATCTAAATTACTGAAAATTTAAACGAGAAGCTTTAGGGATGAGAATCCCTTGCTTACACCGAATATGTGATCGTTAAAATCCAATTCAAATTATATCATGTTTCTATCAAACATTAACAAATTATTTCAAGCAAATATGCTCTTACCAAGTATTAAGTGTCTTTTTAGGGCACACTTAATCAAAGTTTAAGCTTAATATTTTTAGCACATGCTTTGAATATTGATAAAGGGTAATTCTAACTACCAAACATATCAAATTTAATCTCTCGAACATGCAAGGTGAAAGCAATTTATCAAAATTCAGAAATAAATTGTAATTAACAATTAAACACACAATTCAGTAAAATAAATCAAAATGAATTATGCAACCCATTTAATTTGTCACAAACTCGATGTGGTGGTACTCAGCAGATCAGCAGGTGGTCAGAACACGAATCCCAAGACAAATGGCTGCAAATGCTCTGTGGTGGTACAAAGCAGAAATCAAGGTGCCAATAGCCAAATAACAGATTTGACTCAGTCTCCCGCCCTCGCTACAGTGCGCTACAGTACCGCCTCACTCCGCCTTCTTCTCCAGCGAGCAGCGGCGCTGCTCCGCCTTCCTCCGTGCTCCTCGCGAGGGTCCTCGTCCTCCAAATGTCTCCAGAACCTACAAAAGAAGAGAGAAGGTGAGGAAACAGCGAGAAAACTACAAAAAAAACGAAGGAGGACGAGGAACGGGGACTCCCTGTTTCTGCTTGCGAGCTCTGTCTCGCGAGGCGGCGTGGTGGTGGTTCTCGGTCTGTTGTGATGGTGGTCGTGAGAGAGGGAGGCAGGAAGGAGCTCGAGACGAAGAGAGGCCGAGAGAAGAGGAGGAACAGGGCGCTGTGGCGAGGCGGAACAGAGCCGCGGTGAGGCTCTGTTTCGCGGCGTGGTGGTGGCGGTGCTGTCTGGAGGTGATGGTGGTTGATGGATGATGGACAGGGAGAGGGACAGAGAGTGGTGGCGGAGTGAAAGTTTGACACCAAACAGGGTTGTCACGCCCCTGTTTTGTGGTGGTGGCGTGATGACGGTGGCGGAGCTCGGTGGTGGCGAGGTGGAGCGAGACAGGTGAGGACAGTGGAGGATGTCTGTCTGTGGATGGTGTTGTGTGATGAAAATCACAGTGAGAAGAGGCTTTAATTTTCTGTGTTTTCTTTTCCCTTATCTTCTCCCCTTTTGTGAAGGAAGAGGATTTGATCTTCTAATGATTTTTTTTCTTCCCTTCTCTTCCTCCCCTTTTCTCACCCTATTCTCTTCTATTTATAGAGAAATATCAAAGTGAATAGGGATGAGATCAAGGGAACATTCATCAAGGTATAAATGAGAGAATATTCTTTAGGGGTAGGATTGGGTTTGGGGTTTTGGGTAGGTTTTGGGTTTAGGTTTGTGACCATCTGCTTTATTCCACCTTTAGAATCGACTAATTGTCGTTCCTTAACTTGTCGCCTTGATATGATTTCATCGTTTACGCTCAAATTCCTACAAAGACATTAAAACGAAATAATTACTATAAAATATAATAATTGAAACACTAACATATATAAATTGAGGGATATATTATGTAATAATTATGTGAATATCAGCAGAGTCAGCAACCAAAGAGTGGGGTTTCTTCTTCAGTAGGAGCCTCACAATTGGAACTCGCATGCATCCCAATTGAACCAATTGAGCATGTCCAAGCGGGAGAGACAAACCTCAATGATGGTAATGTTGAAACAATTGAAGAATTACATGATGAGGTAAGTGGCTATAGTACTACTTGTCAAAAACGTAGTTGGGTTTGGGAACACTTTAAAGAATATGATGCAACGAATAAAATAAAAAAGAAAGATGAGAAAACAGGGAAAATGATAGAAGTAGAAGAGATACAAAAAAGAGCTAAATGCATTTATTGCCCTGCTAAAAGCTCACTAGGAGATTATGTTGCTGATGGTGGGAAAACAGGGACATCTGGAATGAGTAGACACATAAACTTGTATTGCAAGTATTACCCACCAAACCAAAACAAGACACAAAAAATTATTACTGGTGATAAGGGCCAAAGTAATAACATGGTTGCTAGGGGGTTTTCTCAGAGTGTTGTCATGGATGCTTGTGTTAAAATGATTGTAATAGATGAGCTTCCATTTAGCCATGTTGAAAATATTGGTTTTAGGGGTTTTTGTGGTGTTGCTTGCCCAATGTTTCAAGTGCCTAGTAGGAGGTCTGTGGTAAGAAACTTTTTGCAGATGTATGATGACAATAAAACAAGCTTGAAAAAAGAATTGAGTGCATATAGGGTAAGCCTCACTACAGACACTTGGACTAGTCTCCAGAATATAAATTATATGGTGTTAACTGCTCATTTCATTGACTGTGATTGGAAGATGCACAAGAGGGTTTTAAACTTTTGTGTGATTCCTAATCACTAAGGGACCACCATAGGGAAGCTTATAGAGGGTTGTTTATTGGATTGGGGGATTGAGAAGGTATTGACCATAACTGTAGACAACGCTTCAGCAAATAAGGTTGCTATAGATTGGGTTAGGGATAAGATGAATAGGTGGGAGAATTCACAAGCTGTTTTGGGTGGAAAGTATTTGCATGTGAGATGTTGTGCTCATATAACAAATTTAATTGTTGCTAGTGGCTTGAAAAAACTGACTAAGTCCATTTTAGCCATTAGGAATGCTGTGAGGTTTGTGAGGTCTTCTTCGAATCGATTGGACTATTTTAAGTCTTGTGTTGAGTTTGAGAAAATTTCCAGCAAAGGTCTTGTATGCTTGGATGTCCCCACAAGGTGGAATTCAACATTTTTAATGTTGGAGGCATCCTTGAAATTTCAAAAGGTTTTTCAAAGAATGGAGGAGGATGATGGCAGCCCATTTTTGGCTTTTTTCAAGGAACCAGATGAAGAGTATGATGAGGAAAGGAATATGCTTCAAACTAGTAGTAAGAAGAGAAGGGTTGGACCACCAAGTCAGGTAGATTGGGACAATGCATCCGTCTTCGTAAAGTTTTTGAAAGTTTTTTATGATGTGACTTTGAGGTTTAGTGCATCCTTGCACCCTGCTATGCATACAACCTTTCATGATGTATTGAAGGTCGAACATGAGATTGAAAGGTTGTTTGTTGCACCTGAGATGACCACTGGTTCAGATGCTGAAAAACCGTTGATTGACATGGCAGCCAATATGAAAATAAAATATAACAAGTATTTTGGCTCTTTTAGCACCTTGAACTCATTGCTGATGATTGCATTGTGGTTGGATCCAAGGTTCAAGCTGAGACATATAACTCATATTCTTAGGAAGGAGAAGTTTGATGAGGAAGATGTGCAGTCAAAGATCAAATCCTTGAAAGGAATTTTGATAGCCCTTTATGATGAGCATGGACCAAGAGTGGATGGTGGTATACACATGAAAAATTCTGAATCACAAAATGAAGGTTTTTCTATGATTATTGATGAAGATAGTGGGAGGGATGATATTTTCGATGACTGGATGAGAGTGGTCAAAGAGAGTAATGATGCAGTGCTGGCACATGAAGTGGATCAATACTTGGTTGATCCTTTGGAAAGGGCAACTAAAGGTAAATTTGATATTTTTTTGTGGTGGAAGCTCATGGGTCCCAAGTATCCTATTTTGGCAGTAATTGCAAAAGATATTCTTGCTATCCAAGTATCAACAGTGGCATCAGAGAGTTGTTTTAGCACAGGGGGTAGAGTGATAGATGCATTTAGGAGTTCATTAACTCCTACAACAGTGGAGGCATTGATTTGCATGCAAAACTGGTTGAAGGGAGATGATATTGCAACTTCAGAGCTGGAATTTCGACCAGACAATCAAGAACTTGAATTTTATGAAACTGTTGAAGCATATAATTTTATTTTTAAATTTGCTTCTCCAATTTTAAATAGTTATTAACTTCTTTGAAACTTTTAGATTGATTAATTTGTGTGCTTTTTGTGTATGTAGAACATATAAGTTCAGTTTTGGGTCCAAAGGGAAGGAAGAAGTGAGGTACATGTCCATATAACCTCAGTCTCTTCTTTATGATTCTGCAATCAAATATGTTTTCTTGCTTTTATTCTTCTATTTCAGTCTTTGATGTGAAACTTTGTTCTCAAGTTTATGTGAAAGAAATATGTTCATTAAGAAAGCAAAATTTGAAATCTACTAAAAGGGATTAGATTTGCTAGCTAACTTACTTAACAACTAGGATGTTCAGGTTGATTTGTGAAGTTTCATGAGATTAAGAATGGCAAATAGATGAATAGAAGGGATTGTTTAGTACTTGCTCGATCTGGATACAAACATCTCATGCTATATAGCCTTGTCATATTCTTACTTGGAACCATTTCATATTGTAGGCTAGTCTATTCCTTTCAAGTTAGACTTTAGAGCATTGACAGTGAGGGTATGTGCATACAATATTAATGAACCACCATCGTAAACTCTAAGTGTGAATTGACAGTGAGGGTAGAGCATTGACAGTGAGGGTATGAGCATTGACAGTGAGGGTATGTGCATACAATATATAGGCTTGTCATATTCTGAGTGTGAATTACAAAAACATCGTAAACTCTGATCAATCTGGCATTGATGAACCACCATCATATAGATAGTTTTTATTGGTCTGCTGCAACTGATCTTCCAATTTCATTTAAGAAACCAGTTTAGTTCATTTGCTATAACCATGCTCAATGCCCCTTCAGAAGTCCTAAAAATACTTGAATCTTTTGCCTAGAAAAAACCTTCTAATTATATATCCTCTTTGAGAGACTTGTCACTGAAAGGGATAAAAATCAGAATAAGGGCCCTTACCATTGCAAAGCAAGATTTTTGTTCTTTAGTCTTCCGACAAAACATCGATATGTAATTATATGGTCTGGTTTGCTTTATCTCCATTCCATTAGGGTTCAGTTCATACATATTTTGAATTGCAGGTTCAAATCTCCCTTTCCATGATTATCAATTGGTCCTTAAATTTCAATCATTTTCTTTTTTGCTTTTTAGTAAATGGATGCCCCCATCAATGTTTAGTTTATGTTGATAACATTGTAGTAAAGTCCTAATCGGTTATTATCTATGGGGCATGTCATTTCAAATAACCAATAATGATGGTTAGCTTGTCATCCATCGTTCTTAATTTCCAGCATTGAATTACTTAACAGGATTTGCCTTACAGCAGACTCAACAGGATGACAGTTTTAACCAATAATGATGGTTAGCTCAGACTCAAGACTGTTCCAGGCTTCCAGCAGACTCAACATTATGTTCCAAGCAGACTGTAGTTTAAGTATGTTCCAGCAGACTGTATTTTAAGTATGTTCCAGTTTGATTATGTATTTTTTGAGTATGTTCCAGCAGACTTAGTATGTTCCAGTTTGATTATGTATTTTTTGAGTATGTTCCAGCAGAATTGATTATGTTCCAGCAGAATTGAGTTGATTTTAATATGTTCTATGTATTTTAGAACTTCAGACTTCTAGTTGATAATATGTTCAAAATGTATTATCCAGATTAGCACGCTGATCTCGTTCCGTCTCGTCCCGATCCTGTATGAACGGGATGGGATAGGGATGGGTATATCTCGTCCCATCCTGTCCCGTGCCCACCCTTATATGGAATGAGTTTGTCCAGTCAGCCAGGCTTTAAAGCCATTTTTTTGTCAGACTTGGTATTTTAAACTTTTGTCTATTCTCTTTAAAATACAACCACAAGTAGAAGTGTAAAAAACACCAAACCTGACAAAAAAGTAGCTATAAAGCCTGACTGCCTAGAATTGAAGATATAAAATACACTGCAAAGCATTCAAAAGTCACAACAGTCAAATTTCAAGCCTTTTAATTATGAAAATGTAAGACAAGAAAGCAAGGAAAAGCTGTTACATTTCTTTTTGTAGAACGTAAATAAATAGATGAAATCTAAAACTATCATATTTACAAGAAAAATCGATAGGTATGTGAACAATGATCAAAGGTAATTTCATAATTTTAAATGAAAATAGTACACATATGCACCATTTTATCTTCACAAATTCAGATTATTTACGATCAAAACTGTTCCCTAAAATATTTATAATTATACCTAAGCCCCTAACATAATTTATTCAAAGCTTATTTGTAAACTATATGTAGACCCTTAAAATTATAAATAACTATTTTGTTTAAATTTTTAATAATATTTTTTACTTATTATTGAAAGGTTGTAATAAAATTATAAATAAAGTACTAAATATTTGCACATGTAGAGCGCGACAAAACCCAAGTAATAATAATAAAACAACCATACATTGAAGCAATAAAGAATGTAATTTTTTGGTCCTATGCGATAAAATAAGTTTTAGTAAAACCATATTAATGAACTCAAATAAATTTTGACTTCATACATATCTCTACTGCTATAACTCTTGTTACTCAAATAGATAGTAAAAAATAGTATGTCTTCAACTTTAATTTTACTTTTTAATTTGCCCTCTCCTATTCTTAATTATTATATGTAAAACCAAAGGCCAATAAATAGTTATAGGGGTGTTTGTGTCTTTTAACTATAACTCTTCTTCCCCAAATAAATAGTAAAAAACAGTATGTCTTCAACTTTAATTTTACTTTTTAATTTTGCCGCTCCTATTCTTAATAATTATATGTAAAACCAAAGACAATAAATAGTTCTAGGGGTATTTGTGTCTTTTAATTGAAAATATACTGTTACATTTTTTTTACACTTTTACCCTCCCAAATTCAGATTATCTATAATCAAATTCAACCACTCTCTATATTAATTAATTACACTTAAGCTCCTAACATAATTTATTTGAAGTCCTACAATTATCTGTAGATTATAAATAAGTTATTACAAATGAAAAATATTATTATACATTTTTAAAAAGTATTTAATATCCGTGCACGTAGAGCGCATTGACACCCTAGTATTAAATATACTACCGGGTATCAAAACAATTTATTTGTTGTGTCCTCTTTTTTCTAAATCAACTCACATCTCTCAGTGATATTTCCTTAAATAGTTAAAAAGTAAAATAAGAGAAACGAAGAATGAATTCATACTCCCTGCATCTCTGGAAAATGCGTCTTTTTATGAAAGCTCCCGCACATATATACCTGATCCACATAGTAAGATATTATTAGCTTTGCACTTCACCACCCGTACGAATTTAAAATGAGTCTTTCTATGAAGATCTAAACCTGTACATATATAACACATCTCATTTCCTTACCCAAGCAATGTGAGACACTATAATCTCCTTGGTACACTGTCAGCCTCTTAATCTGCCCACATTTAGAGCTGTCAGTCTCAGAGCCAGCCCACACTGAGTATTATAATAGTCGAGCGAGATCATCGAGATCGAGAAGAAGCAGAAGGAGAAGACTCTCCACACCCCCTCACCACCCAAGTTGGAGAATCAATCCGAATTTTCGGTTAATAGGAGACTCGATTAATCGGTCTCATCCAATTCAAACTCAATCTCTAAAAATCCTTTTTTAGAAACCCGTTCAATCCTCGGTCTTGACTATTCAGACCAGTTAACCAGACCGGCCAACCCTACTCAAAACCAACCATTTATACTTTTTGTCACAAAAATAGTAGTACATTGTGAAGCCCTTGGCATGAAATCCAATATTCCCTTTGCCTGAAATTCAATACATTATTGTTTTATTCATATGTCCCACCCCAAGAAACCTCCAACAAAGGAAGCTTCTAGCGAAAGCGATTCAACCGGATTTTCTCAATCACAAGCTAATGTACAACCTCTTCTCTTTGGCCCCTTCCAACGCTGCCGTCGGATCCATGATGGACCCCACCCTACCCTGCTGCAATCTCCTTAACCTACCCTCGATGCGTCATATCACCAACTTTGTCACACTTTTACTCAATCAATCCTCTTTCTCTTCCCTTCCAGTCTGTTTCAAGTCACTCTCCTTTCCTTCCACCCGTCACATTCTCCGTCCAAATCAACGGTCCACATCCACCCACCCACCCATCCTCCACGTGTCAAAATCTCCCCTTTCCCTCCCCTTACAGTTGTGTTTTAAATCTAGGTTTCGCATCCCACGTTCCCTTCCACTCCTCTCGAAAAAAACTCCCTAATTTCAAGCCGCTTTCATTTCCCTCACCAGATCTTCCTCCCTCTCCCCTCCTCTCTACTTCTTTGACTCCCACTTTACTTCCATTTTACCCAATTTTGAACTCTCATTTTTCAGTTCAGATCTAAACTCTCATATTCATTCAGTTGTTGTGCACACACATTTCACATATTTGTTTCGTCTTTCGCATTCGCATTTCATTTGTTATTGAAACTAAACTCGATTCTTTTTCGTTCAACAACAATGGAAAAATCATTCCAATTGAATCTCTGTGTATTCCTTCTTGTCACCCTTCTAGTCACAGATCTTGCATTTTCAAGAATCTTACAAGAAGATGATCATTCACCATCACCATCTCCAAAATCCGAAGTTACCATCTCGTCACCGCCGTCTCCATCACCACTGGCTCCATTACCAGAAAGCGGAGCTCCGCTATCATCACCACCGGCACCATCTCCATTGTCACCAAACTCATCTCCACCGGATGTGAACTCTCCACCATCACCAGCACCATCTCCATTGTCACCAAACTCATCTCCACGGGATGTGAACTCTCCACCATCACCAGCACCGTCCTCCGAGACATCGGATCTTCCAGATGATTCTCCTACCCCTTCTCCTTCGCCTGTACCGTCTGACGCTGCCGCTGATGTTCAACATGTCACTGCCGACACAGCGAAACAATCTAATGAATCCTCAAGTGGAATTAGCGCGGGGAAAAAGATCGGAGTGGCCTTTGGAGTGATTGTCGGTGTTGCATTGGTTGGACTAGGAGGGTTTGTTTACAAAAAGCGCCAGGAAAATATCAGGAGGACTCGGTATAGATTGGACACCAGAAGAGAGTTTCTTTGAAGAAGAGGTTATTTAGTAGTTTCTTATAGTATAATCTGTTTTCTGTTCTTCTTCTTGTTATTTCTTTGATTGGAGATTTTTTATTTGTTTGGATTTGAATATTATATAGAAATATATGATGGATAGTTCAAATTCCTTTGTCGAAAATTATATATATTGAATGATGACGGATCGGATGAATTTTAGTAGATTTGTACTAATGAGTGTGCACTGAATAGCAGATCTGCTATGTTTATGTCGAAAATGCTGGAAACCATGTTTTTGCAATGTTGATGCGGCATGAGAGAGATGAAATCATCAAAGTATTTATGTGTAGATCGAGGTTGTAAAAAACTTATTCGATGATGTTACGTTCTGGTTAGAACCTGATTGTAAAACCTGGTATTGTAAAATCTGGTTTCGCTTGCATCTCGAGGGGATGGAGGGTTCTCATCCGTTTCCTCGCCAATTAGAATTCCCCAAACCGAACACTACCCTAGCCAAGTTAATGAAATTTGAAGAAAATTTGTTTACTCTGTAATTTCGGCGGGTTGACCCCTTGACAATTGCAACAGTTGACTAGCCTTGAAAAATGTTGACTAATCAAAATCTACTTTGACACTCCAAATTATAAATTTTTTTTACAAGGAGACTGAGAAGAGAATGGAAGTAGACTTTGTGGACTCTGCAATTCATTGAATCTGGAGTATATAAGGTTTGCTAATTATGTTTTGGCTAAGTATTGATTTTTTTTTTTTGTATTTTTTACTTATTATTTTTAAAGTACAATTACAAACATTTAAAAAAAAAAAGGCTGATAATCACTACGTTCAATTGATTTTACTTCTTTAGGTACCATCTCTAATCAATCTCTTTCAATGTCTAATTCATCAGATCATATGTTA
Source organism: Berberis vulgaris (assembly GCA_963556465.1). NCBI lineage: Eukaryota > Viridiplantae > Streptophyta > Magnoliopsida > Ranunculales > Berberidaceae > Berberis > Berberis vulgaris. Next base: position 109,827,281 of record OY747124.1, read on the forward strand.
ACCTCAATGGGGTCTGTGGGATTTTGTCTTTGCTTTGTTTTTCACCAAATATTTGATAAACTAACTTGTTTGATCCGTGGGCTCTGTGAGTTTGGTAGACCAAATATTTGATAAACTAACTTGTTTGATCAAACATTGTAGGTAGTTTATCTATCAAGTATGAGATCACTTGAAGATATTTGCCAAATGTGTAACACTTGAGTTGGTAGATGTTTGGCGGATGATATCACACACATCACAGATTCGAACCCAACGAGCCGACGACATGAGGTGGGGAGGATTAAGGGTAAAAAAATAATAATAATAATAAATAAAGAAAAAAAAAAAACTTGAAGATATTTGAATTGTCATTGTTTGGATTTGGGTATGTAAGTTTTGGTTGTTTTTCCTCAATAGGTATTTGCTATTGTATCTCAGATTGTAATAGTTGAATTTTTTGGATCTGGGTTTTGATTTTGTAATCTTACTTTTGAGTAGGCATTGTGGTTCATCTGTCAAATGTGACTTCGCTTCAAGATATTTGATGGTTTAGGTAATAATAACCATAAAGAAAACTGATTTTTTATTCTTAGTTTTAATTATGCGATGAATTGTTAAGAATTTTGAGGGATTGATTGGTAAGTTAGATCCAAATTGATGCAGGATTGTATCCCAAGATATTTATGCTTGTTGAAGACCATAAGTTCAGATAACTCATCCACAACCCGTGGGTGCCAAAGAGAATGGTGCAAGCAAAACCACAAAATTTAGTTTGACATAAAAGAAAAATGGATTTCCAGGAAACAAAGTGATTGAGACCCTTTGCAAGACCTCAAGCTAAAGTAACCATGTGTATAGGCCTACATCCCGCGAAAACTATTAACAATATAGTCTGTCTTATATATTGCTTTTCACTTTGGGTGAGTATTTGAGCGAGTGTAAATACCCTAAATTTTGAAAAAAAATGGGGAATGGATTTGTAGGATGATGGAGATTTTCTTGGGTTATGGAATTCTCTTCCACTAAAACCACTTAGACCCTTTTTGTTAGATAGATACAAAACACAGATAAAATGCAAAAATCAGAAAAGAATTGAAATACAAAAGATGTAATACAAAGATTCTCAAAACTATTTTAGAGATCGATACAGGCTCAAGCCAATTTCTTGGTTTATACTTGGAGATTAACTGTAAGATCAAATTAGATAGTTTATTGAATTATAAAAGATAGAAATAAAAGATAGATATGATTTATTGACATATATAAAAGATAAAAAAGATATAAGCTTACATTAAAAAGGCGTATGGACCGTAAATTCGCTTACCCTAAACTTGGAAAACATCTTACTTAAATAGAAGGGATCCAAGCGAAGATAAGCCTCGCTGAAGGATAAGGTTGGTGGACAATTTGTCCTTTGTAAACATAATTGAGATAATGCAAATACTATTCGCATGTGACTGTCGGCAGATACTGTTGAAGATGCTTCGACTGTAGCTGCTTTTGTAGTGGGTGAACAGTGGCTTCACGTGGATGCCTTTGTAAAAAGAGATGTTGTCGGGACCGAAAGTATCTTGTTTTGTAGTGATGTTGGCAGATACTGCCTTTGGTGATGAGGACGGTGGGTCCATCAATCAAGTGGAGAGAAGACGTCATAATAGTCATCCTCATTGAGTGGAACTGTTGGTTCATCTTCTTCATCTGATTCTTCTGAACAGATCTTGGACAATGTCTCAAAAAGTTGAACTTTTGTAGGTTTTCCTTTAAGTTATCTTATCCTGGATTCTTGGTGATGAGCTGAGGCTCTTTGACTAAAACATACATGGATGGCTCGATCATAGTGATATAATCAAGGCATGCTTTAGGAATGTATGGATTTTGTGCCGAAGTTTGTGGATTTGTAAAACTAGCCATGGTGGAACCAGTTGCTTCTTTTTGGTTCAACGGAGTGAACTTCTGTGAAAGGGAAAGGGCATAATAAAGAGGGGCTTGATGCTGTGAGGCAGAAGGCACCATAGCATATTGGGACTTTGATTTGGGTTTGGAAAAAGGAGGAGGGCGAGAGGAAGATGAGTTCTTTGCAGGAACTCTCTTGTTAGAAAATCTGCAAGAGAATTATCAGCTCATTTTATAAACTTAATTTCAAAATCAAAGGCTGAAAGGAGACCTTGCCATCTGGCAAAGATCTGTTTGGAAACGAGATTTAAAACATCTTTTGTTAAAATCTCTTTAGCAGATTGACAATCAACTTGTAATAAAAAATTTTGGTTTATTAAATCATCTTGAAATTTCATTATACACAAGACAATTGATAAAACCTCTTTCTTCACTGTGGAGTAATTGAATTGGACAGAATTCCAAATACCAGAATGGTATCGGACCAATTGGATAGAGGTAGAATCAGGAAGGCGTTGTTTGAGAATACCACCATATCCTAAATTGGATGCATCTATTTCTACAATCTTGTAGGCTTCTGGATTGGAAATCCCTAGACAAGGAAGATGCTTGACTTAACAGACAACCTGGGAATGGGCTTCAGTCCATGGGCCTAATTTTTCTTAAGCCTGGCAAACAGGGGTTTTAATAAAACTCTAAGGCCTTTGTAAAAATCTGCAACATAGTTAAGATAACCTAAAAATTGTTGCAACTGGTTTTTATCTTTTAATTCATCTGGAAATTTTTTTGCAAAATCAATTGCCCTGGATATGGGAGTGAGAGTCCCATGAAAAATCTTATGTCCTAGAAATTGGACATTGATTTGAAAAAGATTGATTTTTGTTGGAGAAAGAACTAACCCATTTTCTTTGATAATTCTTTCAAATTGATACAAATGTTTCCAATGGGCTGGAATTGATTATAAGAAAACAAGTATATCATCGATATACACGATTGTAAATGTTGATAATGGGGAGAGAATATCATTCATGATATTCTGAAACTCACTAGGAGCATTCTTGAGGCCGAAGAGCATAATATTCCATTCAAAATGGCCAAATGGAACATTAAACCCCGTTTTGTAAAGATCAAAGGGATGAATCTGAATTTGCCAAAATCCAGATTTGAGATCAAACTTTGAAAATACACAGGCTGAGTGTAATTTTTTAAGAAGATCTCTTTTGTTAAGTATAGGATACCTGATCCATTGCAAAACCTGGTTTAAGGGCTTATAATTGATAACTAGGCGAGGACTTCATCTTTCTAATTCAGCTGCTTTGTTAACATAAAAGGCTGCACAACTCTAGGGAGATTTGGAATGCCTAATAAGTTTTTTGGAAAGCAGAACTTTGATTTCTTTTTTGCAATGTTCCATAAGCTCAGAATTCATTTGAATTGGTCTAGCTTTTGTTGGAAGGTTCATAAGGAAAACAAACAACATGGCGTTGGCGATGCCAAAAAGCATTAGGAAGTTCAGAACATAATTCCTTTATCAAATGTTCTTGGTATTGAACTATTTGAGTTTGGAGTTTGGGGTCTTGAACTTGCTGATCAATACGTCTAAATGCAATGTCTGCTTTGGGGGATTGCAAATGTTGTTGTTTTTGGGAAATGAAATTAAGAAAACAAGTATCATTTTTGATATTGTTTATTTCTATAATTTCAGGTTTGTAAAGAAAATGAAACTCAACGTCTGTGCCAAGAATTTGGGTTTAAATCCCCGATGTTGTAACAGAAAACGGATAGATTGCTGCAAAAAATGGCATTCCAAGAATCATCTTCTGGACCATGTTTTGAACAAGCAAAAATCTTGTTTGATACAAACTTTGTCTTGGCAGATATGAGCATTTGTTAATTTGTATTGTATAGCCAACTTAGAATTGGTGGTTTATACAATTTTTGTTTTGTAAGTTCAAAATATTTGGTAGGTATTAATCTTTTCGCAACACAGTTAAGATCAGCTCTGAAATCAATAAGAGTTTTACATGGGATAGTAATCTATTTATTGATAACGAGGTTAACTTTGCCAAACCATCGCTGATGTGTAACTTTGTTGATTTCATTTAGAAAAAGAAGAGGAGTAATCTCTACAGGAGTTTCAGAAGAAGAGGGCATATCTGGTAAAGACGTATTTTGAAGTCCATTGATACGAAGATCAAGGAGAGAATGATTTTGTTTTCAAATCATAATGTCTTTTTTGATATGATTGACTTCTTGCTGAAAATCAGATAAGTTGACAGGGATAGAAGAGGTGAATCTTCTAAATTTGTCAATAATCTGTTTGTGATCATAAAATGGATTTATGACCTCTGGGGTTGGTTTTGTGTTGTAGTTAAATTTGTTTTGATATGTTGAAGATACTTTGTTTTGAGTTTAGGATCTTAAATACGATCAACAAAATCTAAAAGAATACTTGATTATTTTGTTTTTGAAAGCATATTGATACTTTGAAGGTTATGACAATGACATGCCTCTGCGCATTCTCCATCACTAACCTTTTCAGATTGATCAGAATCAGAAGAATAATTCAAATTGAGAATTTGAAGATCTTCATCTGAATTATCTGATTCAGAGTTCATTAGAACCTGAAGAAACATGTTCTTGATATCTCCAGGAGCTTGAAGCTCTTGAATCTTTTGGGTCGTTCTGCAATTCTTTGCATAGTGACCAGGCCGACGACCTCATTTAAAGCAAACGGGCTTTGAATGGGTATGGGCTGGATACTTCTTGAATGATTTGGTAGGCTTAGGTTTATGCGTACCATGCTTCTTGGGCTGACTATAATATTGATTATAGTCTTTAATTGGGCTGAAGTTGTTTAGGTCCATAAGGTTTTTTGGACTTAAACTGTCTAGCAGGATGGAACCTGTATTGTAATTTTGATTGAGAAGGCTTTTGATGAGGGAGCTTAAAATCATCATAGCCATATTGTTGACAGAAATCGCCAAGTTCTCTTGGGCCATTGATATTCTGTTTCTTTAATTGGGCTTTAAGTCTTAAGTCATTACAAATACGCAAAGCACATTTGTTAATGAAACTAATAATATCTCCAAAAGTAAGACGTTCGTAAGGAATGTCTTCTGGATAGATTTCTTATAGTTTTTCTCTAACATTTTCGGCAAAGATTGGTGGAAGACCAGAAATGAACTTTCTATTCCAAAAGGGGTTATTTGCATCAGATTGAAACATAACCTTTTTAAGGAAGATATCTTTGTACCACCGGAAGTGGCTCAAAGTCGGGCATTTGTGGATCATCAACAAATCTTTAGATTTGTTCTGGAATTCACTAGGATCTCCCATAAAGTGTTTTAAAATACAGAAAATCAGAGTATGATCTGAATCAGGGATCTCTGAACCTTGTTATGTTTTTATAGGATTACCTAATAAATCAACTTTTACTGCATTAAAAATTGATTGTTGCTCACCAATTGTTAGGTAGTTATCCCACCATCCTTTGAGTAGTTCAGAAAAGTCAGCAATGATAAGAGATGCAATTGTCCTATCATTCTTTCCTTGGCTACGATGAGCCGAAGCCACCATAACCATTTCCTGGGTTAACTCAATAATATTTTCTTCAGTTAAACAATCTATATTCCAAGTATAGAGGTTACCTGTGGAAAACGACCCATAGACCTGAAGAGATTTCTCTTCATATTGTATGTCAGGGATTGATGGTCTTGAAAAAAAGTTTATAGTTGTTGGAAGTGGATTTTGATTTTTCCCATAAGATTTAGCAAACTTAACGGGATTGGCTTGGTATTGGATATAGTTCAAACTATCCAGTGCAACCATAGGATCAAAATCACTATCCGAATTCATTGCTTGGGAAGACAATGTATTGATTTGATGATTTGATTTTAAATTGAGAGCAGCCAATTTAAGATCAATTTATTTGATTAATTGGTTTGGTGTGGTTAACACATTTTGTTCAATAGACGTAGGTGTGAAGTATGTTGCTTGTTTTGATACATTAAAGGCTTGCTTTTGAGCCAATTGGATATGAGCCAATTGATCTTGGTGGACTTGATCTTGGATCAATTTGTCACCAATCTCATGAAGCAAGATATTGGTGTAATTATTCTGTTGAATAATTTTACCAAGACCTTTAAATGTATCATCAATCTGAGGATCTTTGAATGGTGACGCCAAAACATCACAACCGAGGGTTGAAAATTTAATTTCTTCTAAAGGTGGCAATATGGATTCTTTGGCTGAATTTGTTTCAGTTGTATGCCAGAATTTGGAATTAGTCTTGATAACATTTATGCTAGAAAGATAATCAGAAAAATACCAATATAAAAATGATAAATTTTCTTACATTTCTTCACAACATGCATAAAATTGTTTTCCTAATTCAGTTATTTGTTCTTTTGTTGTTTGGGCATACAATTGCTCTCTTCTTTGACTATTGGACGGTTTTACAAGGTCTCGTTTAATCCTTTCTTTATCTAGGGTAAACTCTATTTGTAAAACATTCAATTAAGGATGAGAGGGAGGATGATCTTCCATCTCAGATTGGGTAGGAGATTCAAGATTGTAGATTGGTTGCGGGATCTGAGGAAATTGTGGATTATTTCTCAAACTGGCAAGATCTAAGTGAGGAAGGACATCAGGAGGTGTCTGAGCCATTCGGATTTGGGATGGTGCTGTTTTGAAAGAAGATGTTGATCTTCTTCCTGAGTCAGACAATTTTAAACTGGTCTTTATTGACTCTGAGAATTGTAACTCAACCGTTATGTCTTCAAGAGTCAAATTTGACTCAATCGACTGGTAACAGGTCTTCTAGGTTCAGTTCGAACCTGCCAAGTGACTGGAAGGGTGATTTGATTCCAGTGGATTGTCTTTGGGACAATAACACTTGTCTTTTCTTTATTTGCCTGGAAAAGGATGGTATATCCTTTGGCAGACTCCATTAATGCCTTAGGACTCAACTGAGTTTTCATGGCTTTGTAGGTTATCTTGTAGATCAAAGTCAATGGTTTTGATCCAGGAAGCATATCATATCCAGATATCTGGATATTGATGGTCAGTGTCTCAAGGATATGTGGATTCGTAAGAGATACTGAGAAATTGGGGTAACAATCAAAATAGATTGGACCCATTGCTAGAGTTGACTCTGCAATTCCTAAGAGCAAGTCATCGAACCTATTGTGCCGACAATCGCGAAGAGCGATTAAAGCACATGTGTCTAATCCTGTTCTGGTCAAGGTTAATCCCAATTTGAATCAATCCAATATGGATATATTTGTATTCATGACTTTGAAGGTATTCAAAAGTTTCATTTGAAAAAAGTTGTTTTGAATCCATAGATCCATCAAAAGATATAGTTTGTTCAACCATATCAATCAGATCTTCTGTTTTTTGTGGAAACATAGATTTTGAAACATTGTAAATATTTTTGTAAGGAATCTCTAGTATTGACCATTTTTGTAAATTCTTTTCTACTTCTGAAATTCTACATTCCATGTGGTTTACACCATCTGGAATCTGTCTTGACCTAGAGCTAGAAGCTCGGGTAAATTTTGAAAGCAAATACATTTTTCAAAATCTTTGAGGTTTGAGGATTGGGAACACTATACTCGGACCACCTACAGCTGAAACACCAGTATGGGACCACCTAACCAGTAAACACTGCGCTCAACATGGCGACTTACTAAGGGTTCATAACGGCTTACCAACATACCTTACAGGCTTACCAACACTATCAACGGCTGACCAATAGCACCTAGGACTCACCAACACTTTTCCCCCTAAGAAAGAGAGACATGGCTCTGATAGCAATGTCTACCCAGGATTGCTAAAAAAGGTAAGATAGACATAGATAGATACAAAACACAGATAAAATGCAGAAATCAGAAAAGAATTGAAATACAAAAGATGTAATACAAATATTCTCAAAACTATCTTAGAGATCAATACAGCCTCAAGCCAATTTCTTAGTTTACATTTGGGAATTAACTGTAAGATCAAGCTAGATAGTTTATTGAATTATAAAAGATAGATATGATTTATTGAAATATACAAAAGATAAAAAAGATAGAAGCTTACATTAAAAAGGCGTAAGGACCGTAAATTTGCTTACCCTAAACTTGGAAAACATCTTACTTAAATAGAAGGGATCCAAGCGAAGATAAGCCTCACTGGAGGATAAGGTTGGTGGACAATTTATCCTTTGTAAACATAATTGAGATTGTGCAAATACTATTTGCATGTGATTGTCGGCAGATACTGTTGAAGATGCTTCGACTGTAGCTGCTTTTGCAGTGGGTGAACAGTGGCTTCACGTGGATGCCTTTGTAGAAAGAGATGCTGTCGGAGTCGAAAGTATCTTGTTTTGTAGTGGTGTTGGCAGATACTGCCTTTGGTGATGAGGACGGTGGGTCCATCAATCAAGTGGAGAGAAGACGTCATAACAGTCATCCTCATTGAGTGGAACTGTTGGTTCATCTTCTTCATCTGATTCTTCTGAACAGATCTTGGACAATGTCTCAAAAAGTTGAGCTTTTGTAGGTTTTCCTCTAAGCTGTTGTCTTATATGTCGACGAAGAAGCTTAGCATCTGAAAGAGGTTCAATGGGATTCACCTGTGGATTTTCTTGGGTTATGGAATTCTCTTCCACTAAAACCACTTAGACCCTTTTTGTTAGAAGGGATGAAGAACCAAATAGTCCTCCAATTGCTCCCCTAAATATCAAATATTTTTTAGGCTTTAGCCCTAAAAAATTATCGCGGCTGGATTTGAGGGCTGTGGTCGTGACTCATGAGCTAGTCATTACGCTTGCACACTTGTAATTTGAATGAGGTAGTAATTCCATGTGGTCTAAATTCATTTCGAACCCGTGATTATGATTCATGATTGTAACACTTTTTTTGATATCTGATACAGGATTTTAGCGTTGCTACCCTGTGATATGAATTGCAGAATGAGCAATGTAGATCAGGAAGTAAACACAGAGAATTGGAATTTGGCAGAAGAAGCAATGCAAAACAGGAAGTAAGCAGCACTAAGCAAGGAAATCAAAAGAAAGAACTTGTATCGTATTATGTAGGTAGGCTGTTTGAGAGGCCTGAATCTCTCCACATGAGCAAATGCTCCTTGTACAAATGTTTGCAAATTGAATGCATGCCTCCTCTCTCATGCTACTTCCCTTTAAATAAGAGTCTTACTATCATACAATTGCTACAACAACTTGCTTAGACCACTTGTTCATATACAGATCTTGCAACACAACTAATTAACAGATTTTCCAACCATTTGTTAACACTAACAACTTGCCAACTTGCAGTGCTAACCACTTGCTAACACTAATCCACTTGCTAGAATACAACTTGATAATAATGAATACTAATAGGGTGCTAGAATACTGACTTTATAACTATGATGACACCCTGTCGATCCCTAGCATTGCTTGCTGAACTGGTTCCTGATCCATAACATTGCTCTCTGATCCGATTTATTGGTTTATTGCTGATATGGTTCACTGGGCAGGACTGGTTCCTGGTTCCTTGCTGATCCTCTAGCTGTCCCTTGTTGTCCGCGTCTTTGATATGTATGGTAAATTGGAGGTCTATCAATTCTTCCCCCCAAAGCAAGCACCTTGTCCTCAAGGTGAAATTCAGGGAATTGTTGTCGGATTAACTCAAAGTCTTCCCAAGTAGCCTAAAAAACCGGTAACCTCTTCCATTGTATTAAGACTTTATCAGGAGAATTTTGGGGCAGTGATTTAGAGCGCACTTCCAGTACCTTTTCGGGAGTTACCAATAATTAAGTCAGCACTTAGCTGAGGAGGAATGGTAGCTGATGTAAGAGCATTTCCTACTACCTTCCGCAACTGAGAAACATGGAAAACTGGGTGAAGTTGAGATGCTGCTGGCAATTCTAGCTTATACGCTACCTGACCCACTTTTTGAATAACCCTGTAAGGACCATAATATTTGGCAGACAACTTCTGATTCCTTCTTTTTATCAGTGAATGTTGTCGATAGAGTCTTAATTTCAAAAAAATCATATCACCAACCGTGAACATGACTTCCCGCCTTGACAAATCCACCTGCCGCTTCATCCGTTGTTGTGCCCGCAACAATTGCATTATCAGATCATCCAGGGCAGCATCTGTTGAAAATATGACTTTTTAAAAATAAAAGAAAATAAGTGTGAACCTGGTTTTGATCTCTGGATCTCTCTCTATTTTTAGTCCCACATCTTCTATACAACTCATTGTGGTAGAGTTGATAAGGAGAGCATTTGGGACTTGGGTTTGGACCCCTTGGGGTACCACACTTTTGTAAGGAGGGGAGAGATAGACTCTCGCGCACGCCGCCGTCCATCCGATCGGTCGGGTCGGGTCATTTAGAGAGCAACCCATTCTTTTTGCTGAAAATTTATTTAAATGAAAATAAAATTTTGAATTGCTGCAGAGAGACTGCATCTAGACGGGATTCTATTTTTGTTGTCCTCCACGTTCTCCATACGTTGCGCGCCGTGATTTTCTCCCCACGTTTTCCACGCAATAGTTGTGCATATTGCCCATTTTTTGTTTTGTCAACGCATCTAGCCGGGTTTTCGTTTTTCAACGAATGTGTTTTTCTCCCTATAAATACAAACACAATTCAGAGTTGAGAAAAATAAGAAAAACCAAAGCAGTTTGCAAACAAGAGAAGAGTTTGTTTTTCAATCAGAAAGAGTTTTTTTCGCAAACAAGAGCTTTGGTATTTTTTCAATCAAATAAGAGATTTTTCTTGTTGTTGATTTATACACATTGTATTGGTGATTCCGAGCAAACAAGAGATTAAGGGTGGATAGTATTCCGTTCATCAACAATGCATTTGCTTGAACGAGACAGATAAGATTTTGGGTTGTTTTATCCCGGGGACGACGGGGCTATAAGACTGCTTGCACACTTTTGGGCAGAGCCGCGAAACGTCTTAAAGAGAGCGACCTAGTTCGCGACTCAACCCAAGAACAATTGGTAACCTCGTTCCTGTCTTTTAATTTGAATTACAACATTTACAACAACATCCCTATCCAGCAACATCTATTCCACTGAAGACACTGTAGTGCTCCCTTGATCAACCTTCAACGACTTGGGGGGGGGGGGGGGTCTCTTCCATATAATGCTTTAAAAGGGGAGCATCCAAGAGATGAATGAGTCGAGGTTTTGTACCAATATTCTGCCCACATCAGCCATTTCGCCCACTGTTTGGGCTTACCGGAAGCAAAACACCGCAAGTAAGTCTCTAAGCAACGGTTAACTACTTCGGATTGCCCATCAGTTTGGGGTGATATGCGGTGCTTCGCTTGAGGATGGTTCCTTGTAAACGAAAGACTTCCTTTCAAAAATGGCTTAAAAAAACCTTGTCCCTATCCGTAATGATTGAAATAGGAACCCCATGAAGCCGTACAACCTCTTGGATGAAGGTTTTAGCCACCACATCCGTTGTGAAAGGATGATGCAACCCTATAAAGTGGGTGTACTTGCTCAAGCGAGCCACTACCACCAAGATTGTATCTACCCCATTGGACTTAGACAACCATTCAATAAAATCCATAGTAATGTCATCCCATACCTGAGCTGGCAAATAAATTGGTTGCAACAACCCTGCTAGAGAAGCTGCCATATGCTTATTTCTCTGGCAGGTGTCGCACTCCGCCACCATTCTAGCAATATAACACCACATACCCACCCAATACAATTCTCTCGCCACGCGCTGATACGTCTTGGTTTCCCCGGAATGCCTCCCCATTGGTGAACCATGATATTCCACAAAAATAATAGGAATGAAAGAGGATGTCCGAGAAATCACTAGCCGATCTTTGTAGAATATCAACCATTGTCGTAGCTCAAACCCTGTATGTGTTCTGCTCCCACCCTGAATATTGTTTCTCATTTGGCTAAGTTGTTCATCAGTTTCAAGCTCCTCTTTCACTTTAGCCCAGTCCCACCAATGAGGGAGCACTAACATTGAACATTCAGGTGACGGTCGTATTCTAGACAAGGCGTCAGCTGTGGTATTTGTCTTTCCCACCTTATAATGGATTTCAAAATTGTAACTCATAAGCTTAATGATCCATTTCTGATACTCTACCCTGACGACCCTCTGTTCCAGCAAAAATTTTAGGCTCCTCTTATCCGTACATACTATAAACCTCTACCCCAACAAATATGGCCTCCATTTGGCGATGGCAAACACAATTGCCATTAATTCTTTCTCATAAACCGACTTCTGCCTAGCTTGTTGCCCCAATATTTGACTGAAATATGCAATAGGTCGTTGATCTTGCATTAAGACGGCTCCCAACCCATAGCCCAAGGCATCAGTCTCTATCACAAACACCTTCAAAAAATCTGGCATTGTGAGAATAGGAACTTCAGTCATTCGTTGTTTCAAGGCTTGAAAAGCATATTCGACAGTCGAATTCCACCCAAAGTTATCTTTCTTAAGTTGCTGAATTAGTGGCCAAGCCACTGTGCTATACCCTTGAACAAACTTCCTGTAATATCCCGTCAACCCCAGAAAATCTGTCAAGTCCGAGATATTCTTAGGCGTTGGCCATGCTATCATAGCCGAAATTTTAGATGGGTCGATCAAAACTCCCTGATTGGAGATCACATGCCCGAGATATGCCAACTCTTGCTTACCAAATTGGCACTTTTTCCTGTTGGCGAAAAGCTCATACCGTTCTAACAATGCTAACACTGATAAGAGATGCTCCAAGTGATCCTCTAACCTTGAACTGTAGATTAGAATATCGTCAAAAAAACACTAAGACGTACTTACGCAAGTAGGGCTTGAAAATCTCGTTCATTAATATCTGAAAAGTCGTCGGAGCATTCGTTAAACCAAAAGGCATGACCAAAAACTCGTAATGACCTTCATGGGTGCGAAATGTGATTTTGTCCCCATCTCCTTCTTTTATCCGAATTTGGTGATACCCGGATTTTAAATCTAATTTGGAGAACCAACACGTCCCATGTAACTCATCAAGTAGCTTGTCGATGACCAATATGGGAAATCTATCTGGGATAGTCTCCTTATTTAGTGCCTTGTAGTCGACGCAAAACCTCCAGCTTCCGTCTTTCTTTTTCACTAATAAAACGGGACTTGAAAATGGGCTCTTACTTGGTCTTATGATGCCCGTCTCCATCATTTCTTTAATCAACCTTTCGATCTCGTCTTTCTGGAATTGGGGATATCTGTAGGGCCTGACATTAACCGGAGAAGCTCCTTCTCGCAAGCAAATGGCATGTTCATGCTCTCTTACAGGAAGTAATCCTGAAATTGGACTGAACACCAACTGGAACCTCTCCAATACTTTCCCAATTTCGCCCCCAATTGCACTGTCTTCTTCTCCAGACGCCTCTATTTTTTCCAACTCAATCATGTCGAAAGGTCCTCCACAATTTCCCCCTGTTTCGCCCCCAATTTCGCCCCCAATTTCCCCCTGTTTCTCATGTCGAAAGGTCCTCCACAACCTTCAGAGAGACCAAAGATTTTCCTAAGGTCGGATCACCCCGGAGTGTTTTGGTTACCCCCTCACTGTCGAATTTCATTACCTGAGACTTCCAATTAATGTAGGTAACTCCTAATGTTGCCAGCCATTTAATCCCAAAGATGACATCTGAGCTTCCTAACCCCAAAAGTAGGAAATCTTCTTCCACCTCTAATTCTGAGAGCATAAGCCGCACTCCTTTGCAGACTCCACTACCCCTTACTAATTCACTGGTACCCATGGTTACCCCATAAGACTCAGTGGAGGTAACCTTCAAACCCAACTGAGTTACTAACCCACTGGAGATGAAGTTGTAAGTAGCTCCACTATCCACCAAAACCACCACCTCTTGCGCACCAATCTCTCATTTGAGACGCAGGGTTTTCGGAGCGGTCCAGCCTACCACTGAGTTGAGAGAAACTTCCACTTTCCCTTCGACTTATGCGGCCTCTAAATCGGCCCCATGGATCTACATCCTCTTCCTCTTCACCTTCTTCCAAGAACTCCTCTTCTTGAGTAACCAACACATTGAGTTCTCTCCTTTTGCAACGATGCCCTGGCCCAAATTTTTCATCACAACGAAAACACAATCCTTTCTCGCGTCGCTCATCATCACTAAGCCGCCGATATCCTCCTTTTCCCAGATCTGTTTCGCCCCTTCTCGAGCTCGAAATACCTTCTATTAGCGATGGTTTTGTCGATTCAACCATTTTAGGGTTCTCTGTAACCCTAAATCGCCATGAAATTGGGCTTGGGCTTAGTCCCGTTCCGCCCTTAATAAATTCAAACAAATTTTGTTTCTCTTCTATACGTTGGGCTAATGCCATAGCCCGGCCCAACGTTAGGGGTTCCATAATTCTTAGTTCAGCTCTGATTTGTGGCTTCAAGCCATTAACAAATTTGCTTATGTATACCTCCTCAGGAAGCTGATCTAATGGAGATGCGAGGGTGCTAAATTTGCGATGATAATCACTTACATTTCCTTGTTGTTAATTTAGTGCTAAAAATTGCTCACATAATGTCCCATCGGCTGTTGATCGAAATTGTAACAAAAACAAATTTTTAAGTTTTTCCCACAACAAGATGGGTTGCCTTTTGTGCTCCCATTGATACCAAATCAAAGCGTTTCCTTCAAATCCTACCACCACAGCCTCCAACCTCTCTTCATTAGTATAGTGTTGCAATTGGAAGAACCTTTCCACCTTCACGATCCAACCATCCAGATTAACCCCATCAAAAATTGACATTTCAAGCCTTCTAAATCTGCTTTTCCGTCTGTGGCCATGGACACCACCCCTTTCTTCCATCATGAATGCTTTATGTCCTAAAGCAACACCTTCGGCTTCCTTGGATTGCTCCGAAGAAAAAGCCACTCTTGAAGATTCCTCCCACAACTTCACTAAGTGTTCTAATTTTTGCACAATGGTGTTAATCTCTTCCTTGATTGAACCATTATCCTGGTGTACGGTGTCAATCATTCCTTCCAGACTAGTTGTCCCAGACTGATTTGCTGATTTTCCTGTCATCCCAGATCAATTGCTCTGATACCAATTTGATATGAATTGCAAAATGAGCAATGTAGATCAGGAAGTAAACACAGAGAATTGGAAATTTGGCAGAATAAGCAATGCAAAACAGGAAGTAAGCAGCACTAAGCAAGGAAATCAAAAGAAAGAACTTGTATTGTATTATGTAGGCAGGCTGTTCGAGAGGCCTGACTCTCTCCACATGAGCAAATGCTCATTGTACAAATGTTTACAAATTGAATGCCTGCCTCCTCTCCCATGCTACTTCCCTTTATATAAGAGTTCTTATTGTCATACAATTGCTATAACAACTTGCTTAGACCACTTGTTCAAATATAGATCTTGCAACACAACTAACTAACAGATTTGCCAACCATTTGTTAACACTAACAACTTGCCAACTTGCAGTGCTAACCACTTGCTAACACTAATCCACTTGCTAGAATACAACTTGATGATAATGAATACTAACAGGGTGCTAGAATACTAACTTTATTACTATGCTGACACCCTGTCGATCCCTAGCATTGCTGATCCATAACATTGCTCTCTGATCTGATTTATTGGTCTATTGCTGATATGGTTCACCGGGCAGGACTGGTTCCTGGTTCCTTGCTGATCCTCTAGCTGTCCATTGTTGCCTGCGTCTCTGATATGTATGGTAAATTGGAAGTCTATCACCCTGTAATGAGAATTGTAATGAAAATAAACTATGTCGTTCTCATTTTATCTGATTTTGTCGACATTTGGTTAGAGTGGTAGATCACTGTTGATTCTTGGTCCTATTTGTTTCAGTGGCGCACAATCTCTTATCATTAAAACTTACTTCTTATCATTAAAACTTACCATTAGAGTTCAGTGAAACATTTGCAGAAAGCATGGCATCCAATAGGCGTCAAGGCAGGACTCAAATTTTAATGGCTGCAGAGCAAGAAGCTCAACAACTCATGAATGCTGCTAGAAACGGTATGTGTCTATGCTGATCACGCGTTCAACTAATCTTGAGTGTCAGAATTTGGAATGTTGATGCGTCAAGTTGCTACCTAGGGAACGCTCACAAACATCCCTTAATAATTTCATGAGGAAGGTGGCATGCTTTCTGATTCATTTGCCTCCTTTTTTCTGTTTATGTCCACAGGAAAAATGACTAGACTGAAACAGGCTAAAGAAGAGGCTGAGAAGGAAATTCCTGAATACCATGCCCAAACAGAATCTGAATTCCGGAAAAAAGATGCAGAGGTAAATACAATGTCAAATTTAGCTCATCAGAATTACGCCATTGTACATTTGAATCAACATCTGTTAAATGGGATTATCTTCAAACGTCACTTTTAATGCATCGACACTTTACCGTGATTCAGCATGAGCGTAACCCAACCTCCCGAAATCCAACATTTAAGGAGCATGGTACATCTGCAGAATCACCTCGTGTGGATGTCACTCCCGCAGGCAGCAGTTCATGCTGTGATACAAGTATTGTTATGCATCATAAGTAGGATTTAGTAGTTGCATTCCCCGTCTATGCCCTTAAATTCACATAACGCCAGTTTGGCATCAATTAGAGATGTATTACCAGTTTGTTTGTTGCAATTTAGACTTTGGGCTTATCCTGCTAGTCTGGATCAATAGTCACCTGATTTTTTCTCTGGTTACTGACTTACTGATACGAACCTATGTACCATCCTCCTTGTAATCAATCAACAGAGCAGTGTGGATTCTGGTTCTAATCTGAATCGTCTCAAAGTGAAAACCAAAGCTAAGATAGGTCAACTGAAGTCGGATTTTGCAAAGATATCCCAGGATATTGCCCATATGCTCCTAAAGCATGTAACGACTGTCAAGATCTGAACTCTCTGCATTGCGTGATTGAGAGAAAATGGTGTTTCTCTGCACATCTTGTTAATTTTATCAGTTTTACATGAAGCTAATTCATTTTAGTCGAACAGCCTGCAAATGTGGGATCTTAGTTGCTAGGAATCATGTCATTTAGTTGGGAAAAGAGAATTCTTGTTATTCGAAAGGAACTTGCTCAAACTTTAAGTTGTAGCCTTTTAGGGTCTTTTGAAATCAATTCAGGAAATATATTCTTGTGATTTTGCTTGGCATTCTTATTCATTATCCCCTCGTTCTACTTGCAGTCATTTACATTGATGCACCAGCTGAATCCTATAATACTGTGACTGAAATGGGAGACCATTGATGCATTTAACCCAACAATAATAGCTACCCACTCTTGATTTATATTGTCTTGACCATTTACAGGAGTAAATGCATCCAAATGATGCACAGCGCATCTGGCATCAGTGTGGTACAGACTAGGCTAGCAGGTTGGGTGTTAAGGTTTCTCAACCCAATCAAGAAAATGATTTCCGAGTTATTTATGAAAGAAGAGGGGAAAAAAACAGTTTGTATGATTTATCTTTGGGATCTCATTTATTGAATGAACACAGTTTGAAAATTTTATGTTACATTTACAGCTCACTAATTATTTCAACAGAATGGTTAAACGGTGATAAAGAACTTGTTAACAGAGCAACCGAAACACATCTTGTAGGAGTTGCTCCATCACTACAGCACAAGCAAACAGTCCAACTCCAAATATTGCCACCAGCGTTACTAGCTGATTTAGCATGCATTGCCCACGCCATTGCTGGTGGGAAAACTCCGTACAACATTGTCATGCAGTAACCTCCCTGTCAAAATTGTAGTAACAGATAGTCAAATCTCTGAGTTCAGGAATATATACTGGAAATCTAACCGATACTGTTAACTCATTAAAAAAAAATCATGGAGTATTTGATCTAGCTAAAATCTTAGGAGGTGTAGCGATGTTTCAGAGATTCCCAAAGTTATTTCTTGCAGCGTGAATTTCCCAAGGGATGGAGGAGGATCTAGCATGAGAGATGAGAGGCAGTCGAGTAGCCATGGAGACTGCCTATGAACCACATTAGGGCACATAAAGATAGACACCCACCCTTGAGAAGGATGTAGGTAAGTCATCCTTGGCTACTAAACAAGGCTCATTATCTTCATGTAAGATCTTCTCAACACTCGCTTAGTCTACCTCATCACACAAGTTCTCTTTATATAGATAAGCCAAGCATTTAGAGATAGGATTCCAATCTTAAGACTCACAGACCCAAAATCATCCCTTTACGCACCCACAAGGTGGAATATATTCTGGTAATCTAGATGCAATATGGACCAACATACGCTGCTCTTAGACGTCTGTGACTGTACTGATAGTGAAGATAAACTTTCAGAGGAGATAACAAGAATACGATCGGTTAGCTCTGTCAGGAATATATTCACAACATTGCAGGTGGGGATCAATAATGACAGAAAGAATGTCAATGACTAAAAGATAAAGGTTTTGAAAGGCTTTCTATTCCCTTTGTGAAGATGGCACTCTGGTAACTTGAACCAGTTGGTTGACATATCTGATTTCAGAGCTCTACGAAAAGTTTCATGTCAACGTGTCAACTTGTACTAGTATTGTGATAAATAGAATTTCAGTGGGTTTGAGTGAAGGCGAGTTTGTCTCTGACTTATAAGTTATATTATGGTGGAATTTCTCTTAGTAATCTTTTGGGATAATTGATAATTCACAACAGAATAGCTGAAATTATACTCAGATGAGGAATTTTTGAGGGGTTGCTCAAGTTTGAGCTTACAGCGATATCAGTAGCAGCAGAGAATACGACTGGAATAGTGGTCAATATGAACAGAGGTGGTGCAAAAGCTATTGCAGTAGCCGTGATGCTAAATTTGTTACATCCCCACCATTTTTTTCAGGCTAAATGAACTGTTATCGTCTTGAAAAAAACATTTCTGTGTCCATTATCTCCTTCAGGCATCTGCTATAATAAAAAAGTTATCAGAACAAACCTGAAGGTTCAGCAATTGAATAAAATTGATAAAAAGATGAAACTCATATAAACAAAAAGTAGGCTATATACTTGTATTTGGGTCAAAGAAGAATGCCATGGGGGTCTTTAGTTGCTCTAAGAAGAACTGCGAAAATCCCAATAGAGTGCAAGCAACGATGTTCCAACTGCGAGAAGTGAGAAAGCTTCTACCAAGATGAAAACCCGCTCCAATTCACTATGAAAACATATTCAAGCAAGCCTTGTTAAGCAATCTAACGTAATCTAGTTTGTTCTGGTGTTTATGATTGAAGATTCAAGATTATTGGTAACCATCATGATGACTTGATCATACAATTCCGACTGTTCAACTAATTAGTATTTCTTTAGTGGACTTCATTAACCAACTAACTAAAACCTGAAAGTAATTGAAAAGGTCCCAAGTAAATTACCCCATGAGCAAATCCACAGGATCAATGGCTTGATCAGCATGAGCCCAGAAACCCAATGCCAATGTGTTCCAAATAAGGAGAACGACTTGTGGCACAACTCTAGATGGTATATTGCTGAGATGATTGAGAACCTCCCCGGACTTGGACGTGTAAGCTACCGCGGTGGTATAACCTAAGAAAACATAATTTACAGTGGCTAAAGTCCCACCCCATTTGCCAAGTGTTTCTTGAGCCATGGTTCTCATAGAGATGATCTCAAGTTCTTCCCCTGTCCGCTTTTTCTTTTTCTTCTTAAACATACTTGAATTTATTTCAGCAAGCAAGAGAGCCTCAAATAATAGAAAACCCCAACAGAGTATAATAGCTACCGCACTTGGAACAAACACCTGCATTGTAAATGAGCAACACATCATTGATAGAGTGTACTTATATGTAGATAGTAGAACCTAGAATGTGAAAGAAAGTACTGCAGGTGATGTTTTCGCTGGGATGGCAAGTATTCCGGAACCAATACTGTCCCAATGATCAAGGGTACTGCTCCAACTATACTCCTCTGCTTCTCTGAGTCATCGAAAGAGATGTTTGTTGCCTTCGAGATGGCTTTTGTGTTGAATTTCTGATTTGATCCTACCGAAGATATCTTCTGATGCAACCCAATGTTGGAGTAGATGCTGTAGTTTCTGGTAGAGATTTAGGACAGTGGCAATGTGAATAAACATAGTGCAGAATTAATCAACACAGAAGTTTGTGGAGTTTTCATATATGTTTGTTCTATAGTAGATTGCTGTATGGCCTCGTCATGACTCCCCACCCCAGAATGATCTCTTCCATATAATTTATGACATCAGATTCCAAACTAGAAGGTCAATTAGAAAAAAGCTCTGCTAGGGTTAGTACAATAAAGCGGCCGCCGCCACACTTTGCTAGGTCGATCGGCCGCCGTCCTGCCTGGCAGCTGCCATCCTGGCCGTTGCCCTGCCTGGTCGCCGCTCAATCTAGCCCTGCCTAGCCGCCGCTTCTAGTCGTCATCTCAGCCTGGCCGCTCCTAGTCGCCATTGCCTGGTAGCTTCTAGTCGCCATCTGCCTGGCATCTGCTTCTAGTTCTCTGCCTGGCCGCTTTGCTTTGCCTGGTCATCGATTGTCCATCGCTGCAGGCCTGACCAGGTCACTTTTCTTTGTAGCATGACGGCTTCCTTAGCCGTCAACACTTCCTTCCCCCCAATGGGGAGTAAGGAACCCGCGGAAGAGGCTCCTAAGCTCTCTTTCGCCCAAAGACTTGGAAAAATTCTTGTCGATGATGTTAAGGAAACAGATGTTGAAGGTACGAGATTCCGGAAAGAAGGAGAGCCAGCCATTGGGCTAACGACATCTGATGAAACATGGGGGGAAGCTTTCATGGAAAAACGTGATAGTCTTAAAGTTCTCCAGCTACATGCCTACATTGGAGGATATTCGAGATTCGATTCATCGAACCTGGGGATACTAGGTGATTTCTCGCTAGGATTATTAGATCAACGTCACGTTCTTGTCCGGCTTCAATCTGAGGCAGAAGCAAAGAAAGTTTTGTCAAGGAACTCTTTCTTGATTCGAGGAGTCCGCTTCAAAGCTTTTTGCTGGCATGATGGTTTCATTCTGAAAGCAAATTCAATTTCAGTTCCACTATGGGTAGAGTTGTCTAACTTGCCTTTGCACTTATTTCATCCATCTCTTTTAAAGTCAATTGTGAATTCTTTTGGTGGCTTTTTGCGCATGGATGATCATACTCGTTTATCACGTACACCGGGGTTTTGCCCGTGTTTGCGTGAAGATGACTTTGGCAAAAAAAACTACCGAATAAGATTTGGATAGATAGGGCTAATAATAGGGGATTTTGGCAGAAGATTGAATACCCAGGTTTCAAATATTGTGATTATTGCTCTTTGATTGGGCATCAAGAGGAATTTTGCGAAAAAAATGGGGTCATAAGGGTAATATGAGATCATCAAATTTGGGGAAGGAGGAGAAAACTGAGAAACAAAAGGTGGAAGTCAAAATCACCAAGCAACAATATGTGCTAGTCAATAATAAGAAAAAAGTTACAAACCAAGAGGTCGGTACGAGTGGTGCAAAGAACAATCAGGGTGAGGAGATCATGGAGAAACCAGTGGCAAAAAATCCAGTGAATGTTATTTTGTCAAACAAATTTGCATCTCTTACGGAGAACGCTATAGAAGATGAGGGCAATCAATTGAATAATCAGTCGTCTTGTAAGGACGAGGCTCCAGTCACGGATCTAGTGGTTCAAGAAAATACGGAGGAATGCCTTCTTGAGGCGGGGTACACAGACAGTGAAGTGGGAAAAGCGCTTGGGAAGCAAGAAGAAACAATTAAACATGACACTTTACTAATCTCAGGATGGTTTTGAAGAAGAGAATAAAAACTAGGGGTGGGCATCCCATCCCGTTCCCGTCCCGATTTTTTCGGGTCTTAATGGGATTGAATAATTCCATCCCGATCTCGTCCCGTCCCGATCTAGAATGGGATGGGATGGGATGAAGATTTTCAATCCCGCCAATCCCGTCCCGTCCCGAACTAATTTTTCAATATTTATTATTAATATTATTTATTTATTTATTTATTTTAGGATTGCAATATTTGGATGTCCATACAAATTCCCTGATGCATATAACATTTTAGCATCTAAAATTCTCAATGTCGTTAGGCTATCAACTCATATTTGAAGACCAATTTGTTTAATTGTATTTAACTAGGGTACATTTGATTTCATTGAAAACTTTGGATACTCACCCTATAATACAATTTAATGGGTTTCTAGTATCATCTCATTTGCAAGGATAGATATGCATGAAAATTAAACTATGTGAGAGATTCCAATGACAGCTTCATGTGCTTATTATGGCATAGGTTACATTATGTTTAGTTGATTGCATTTTGGTTTATTATTTCATTTTCAGCATGGTTATGTGTGAACATGCAATTTGCTGAAGATCTATTTTAGTTATTGAAATTGCATGGTCAATTTGAAACACGTTGATCCCGTCCCGTCCCGATCCCGTATGAACGGGATGGGATAGGGATGTGTCTATCTCGTCCCATCTCGTCCCGTGCCCACCCCTAATAAAAACAGTAATATAAGCCAGCTTAAGATCCTACGTAGGGAAACAACTCGACGTGTTGATGGAGAGATTATTGGTGAAAGTCAAAGTGCTGATCCAGGGAGCCAGCCAGGTGCCAAACCAGGAAATGCGGAGAACGTCCAAGCTGTTTTGCACAAATCAGTCTCAGCCGTGAAACAGTCAGAACTGTTGTCGTCCCTGCAAGAGTAGGATCATCTCAAAGCAGAGCATGCTCTGCTCCAGACAGAGCACGTCGTTCACAAGCCAGAGTTTGCACGCTCTGCTTGTTCACAACAGGCAGTGTCGCCATTATCTCAATCTTCGTGCTCAGTTTCAGGTAATGCGCAGGATGACATTTTGAATATCAAGTCACAGGTTGTTGGTGAGGAACCGGGGAGGTTTATCCCAAAGAAAGAAGAGAGAAATGATCAAGATTCTCTGCATGAAATTGAAATTGTGTCAGGTGATATTTCAACGTCACAGAGAGATCACGTAGAGGCTAATCAAATCGATACTGGGGACGTTGGAGATCCTTTGGACACGATGGTTTCAGGTAATAAGGAAGATTTGAATGTGATACTAGATACTGCTATTAATTTGGTTAAAGAGGGTAGAATGCTGAGAAAAAAAAAAGAAAAAATAAACATCAATACCTTCGAAAGTGCCTCAGGAGATAGTGATGAATCAGAGTCTGTTTCGGAGGTATGACTGGAATCTGTGGCTATTAAGGATTTGGCGTTGGGAGCCCAGTCGGATGAAGAGACCAAGAAGCAACAAGTCAACTTGGCGGTGCCTCCGATCACGTGTCGTAAGACAAAGAAAGGTGTGTCTTCCTCCCGTAAGTAGTATGATAGAAAACTTTATGTTTTGGAATGCTCGTGGGGTTGGTAATAGAGCCACGAGGAGTCGATTAAAAAATATGGTTGCGGATAATAATGTGAGAATTTTGATGTTAGCAGAACCTATGATTGAGGCCAGTAGACACTTGGAAATTGGAAATAAAATCAAGCTTGCGGGATTTGCTTCGAATGACCGGATGGGAGAAAAAATTTGGATCTTCTGGGATGCAGTTTTAGACCTTTCGATCGTGGAAATGTCGGATCAGATTATTCATTGTAAGGTAACAAATTCTGCTTCAAGATTTTTGTTAATTTCTTTTGTGTATGCTAAATGTTCGGTTGAAGAAATAAGGGATCTC
Source organism: Berberis vulgaris (assembly GCA_963556465.1). NCBI lineage: Eukaryota > Viridiplantae > Streptophyta > Magnoliopsida > Ranunculales > Berberidaceae > Berberis > Berberis vulgaris. The sequence continues at coordinate 109,850,840 of OY747124.1, forward strand.
TGGTCAAATATGATTAATTTTGCTTCCAATCATGATCTCCCATGGATTGTTGGCGGGGATTTTAATACTTATTTGATGTCCCAAGAAAAAATTGGGGGAGTTGAGCCGTTTTTGGCTAGCATGTCTAATTTCTCATATTGCATTGAAAACTGTGGATTGGTAGACTGTGGTTTCACGGGGCCCAGACTCACTTGGTGCAATAATAGAAGAGGCAAAAATCGTATTTGGGCCAAACTTGACAGAGTCCTTGTTAATTCGGCTTGGTTAACAGTATTATCTAGTCCGAAAGTGGAACATCTTAGTAGGACCTTGTCAGACCACTCTCCGCTGCTGGCATTCATGCCAACGCAGACAAGAACATGTTTTTTGCCTTTTCGCTTCCTTAATATGTGGATGACACATCCTGGGTTTCTTGATTTGGTTAAAGACATCTGATTATCTGACATGGGCAGTATGAGACTTACTGAAAAATTGGATGTTAAGCTCAAAATGGTGAGAAGAGCTCTTATATAGTGGAATAAGACGGTTTTTGGCAATGTTTTTAGTAGACTGTGGTTTCTAGAAGATGAGATGCAACAGTGGGAAACTATTCTTTTGGCTGGCTGGGAAGATATTGGCAATACTAGGCGAAATGTGGATGCTAATTGGGATGTTACAGCTTGTTGTAATCTGAGTCGTTGTCAGGCGGAGTGCAGATTAGCTCTCCAACAAGAGGAGCTTTACTGGATTCAGAAATCTAGTGAAAAAGAGTACAAGGAGGGGGATGTTTGCACAAAATATTTCTTTGCTTCCACTAAGGCTAAACAGAAAAGAAGGGCTATTTCCCAGATCACTTTATCATGTAGCAGGACTATCTCGGAACCAGGTGAGATTCTTGATAATGCTAATGATTTTTTTCATGATTTGTTGTCTTCCCAAGGAAATTGTGTGGTGGATACAGAATTGTTAGAGTGCATTCCAATGATTGTTAGTTCCGCTAAGTGCAATGACTTGGTTAAAAAGTCATCTTTAGAGGAAGTTAAAGAGGCGGTTTTTGATATTAATAAAAACAGTGCCCCTGGACCGGATGGCTTTACGTCGGGTTTCTTTCAAACTTACTGGGATTTCCTGAGCATTGATTTATGGGAAGCTGCGATACAATTTTTTGAGGGGGAGGCTATGTCCGCGTCTTTCACGGCGAATTTTATGGCTTTGATTCCGAAAACGCAGAACCCAGGTTCCTTTTTTGAATTTCGCCCTATTAGCCTGTGCAATGTGATTTATAAAATTTTCAGTAAAATTCTATGCAATAGACTGGCTTTGTTCTTGCCAAATATGATTTCTCTGGAGCAGGGGCCTTTGTAAGAGGAAGGTTCATTAGTGAAAATATTGGACTAGTGCAGGAATTGGTAAGGGATATCCATAAAAAGGTTTTCAGAGGAAACACAGTATTGAAAATTGACATGGAGAAAGCTTATGATCGACTTGAATGGATTTTTTTATTTGTGGTGCTCAAGAGATTTGGTTTCAACAGTAGATTCTGCCATATTATTTCGAATTGTATCGCTTCTTGTGGTTTTTCAGTTTTGCTACAGGGAGCCTACAAGGGTTTTTTCAGATCATCCAGAGGATTAAGGCAAGGAGACCCACTGTCACCATTCATTATTGCCTCTGAAGTTCTCAGTAGGGGATTGCAAGTGGCTTTTAATAGAGGAAAAATCGAGTATTATTATACGCCGAGGGCATGTAGATCAATCTCACATCTTCTCTATGCATACGATACTCTTATTTTCTTAAATGGGAGAAAATCTTCAATTTTAGGATGCATGGAATTTTTGAAAAGATATTGTAATGCTTCAGGTCAGAAAATGAATGAGGGAAAAAGTTCATTTATGCTGGAGGATAAGGCGTCAGTGGAAAGAATTGTGGCTTTGAAAATGTTTATAGGATTCCAATATAAAAGTGCTCATTTGACGTATTTGGGAGGACCAATTTTTCAAGGTAAAGTCAAAATTTCCTATTTTGAAGAGTTGATTACTAAAATTCAAACTCGTATTCAGGGATGGAAAGCAAAATTGTTATCCTCGGGGGGAAGATTGATTTTAATTAAGCATGTTCTGAGCTCAATCCCTATTTATATTCTAAGTGTCATATGTGTGCCCAAAAATGTTTTGAAAATAATGAATGGCTTGTTAGCTGATTTCTTTGCCTCAGGTGATGCCCCGGGGGGGTGATTGTGAAGGCAGGTTGAAGAAAAAATGAGTGTCATGGGACAAGATTTGTTTGCCTCAGGATGAGGAAGGCTTAGGTGTTAGAAATTTGACTGTTGTGATGAAGGTTTTTCGAGTTAAGGCTCTTTGGAACCTTATTAATTCGGATTCTTTATGGGCTTCTTTCATGAAAAACAAATACTGGTTGCTTTGAGTTGTCAAATTGTAAAATGTGGGGCATCACTTTTTTACAAGGAGATCATGCTTTGTAAATCTCTGTTATTAAGTAACTCGCTTTGGCGTATTGGAAAGAGTAATATTAGTTTTTATGAGGAAAACTAGAATATTGTGGCGTCTTTCAGAAGGTCGGAGGAATTGGTTAGTCGTGGTATTTGGCCTACGGTGATCGAAGTGATATCAAGTCATTTTGAATTAATCAACTCAAATCTCAAGATGATGGGACGTAACCTCTATGCAGATAGATTGAGCAGCAACAGTTGGGAGGATGATAGATGTGTTTGGGTTTCGAATTCTGATTGTCTTTTATCTATTCAATCGGCGTATGAGTTGTTACGGAATCATGGACCGATTAATAAGTTAAGCAAAATGATTTGGCAATACATAATTCCTTCTAGAATCTCAGTTTTTGTGTGGAAGCTATTGTGAAGAGGTGTGTCAGTGGATGGGGAGTTACACAAATGTGGTTTTAGTCTAGGCTCAAGATGTAGGTGTTGTGACAATCCGAAGACAGAATCCTTGAACTATCTATTTCTTAAAGGAAAATTGGCGACAAAGGTGTGAAACCATTTCGAAGGGATTTTTGACGTACATGTAAGGAAGCCAGCAAAAATCTCTACGGTTTTATTAATATGGTTCAAAAGAGACAAGATGAAGTCACAAACAGATGTGTTATATTTTCTGACTCCCATGTTTATTTTGAGGAAAATTTGGAGGCAAAGATGTAAGTGTATCTATGAAGATGCTTCCCCAAATTCAGTTTTTGTGATATTAAACATTAGGCGCATTTTGAGGTTGGCAAACACTTTTATTATTCCGAAACAAATCAGTCAGAATAAAGTCCCTTTAAGGGCTTTGGGGTTACAAGAGAGCCCGGTTAGAAGAAAGGCCATCAGAATTGTGTACTGGATCTTCCCTCCTGCAGATTTTGTTGCTCTCAATGTTGATGGATCCTCTCGGAGAAACAAAGCATCAGGAGGGGTGATTATTAGAGATTCAAGGGGTCTTTGCATTGTGGGAAAGCAAGTATTTTTTGGGGAATGTTCCAATAACAAAGCGGAAGCATTGGCACTTGTGGAGGGCTTGCGACTTTGTTTTTCATTGGGGCTGAGAAAAGTGATGGTCCAATCGGATTCGGAACTGGTTTGTGGATGGTTTAGGGTATCTATAAAAAAAAGTGTTAATGAAGGAGTTTAAAGCACATGCCCAAATATCTTGAGACGAGGGTCCATAAGTAGAATATACTTGGAAGTTCTCACAAAATCTACAAATGTGGAACCTACTTCTCAACACCATGAAAAGTTTCTAGTGAGGACCGCAAGATTCCTAGATATTCAGGTCAACAGTGTGAACTTGTTCCATCAGTAAATATTCAGAGAAAAGAAACAAGTATACTTGAATTTTAATCAAAATAGCAAACTGGAAGAAAATAACTGTATTGGTTTCTCAAATGTTTGGCACTGGAATTCATAATCTTCAGATAATACAAACCCTTTACCCACTCAAGTACAAAAATTACATGTCTTCCCATAGATCACCAAGAGCCAATGGGAAGAATAAGAAATCGAGTTAACCATCCCTCAGGATGCAAACTACTGAACCGGGTCTATCATTCAACTTTGAGAAAATGACTTGATAGGGATGATGATCAGAACCTATTGTGGGTCAGCTTGAAATATGACTAGAGAATTATACGATGACTGGAGAATTATGAGATATATCTTTCCTGCTGCTCCTGAAGAAGCTTTGCAGATGATTTCGCGTCCAAATAAAGTGCAGTCACTTCCTCTAGATCCGCCTTTGAAAAGTATAAACATCAAAGCATAAAGTCAGCAAATATATAAAATCAACTTAATGAAAGAAATGCCCCTAACAAAGATCCATGGAAAATGAACGTACCTTGCAAATGGTGTCGCGGCCATTCATCCTAGCCACGATGCTGGCAGGTGACAAAAGCTGAACAGCATGCCTGAAGAAATAATTGCATTTATCAAGATTCAAGAAACATCAGCGCATCCACACAACTGGTATTTTGCATAACTAAATGTGGAAAAAAGCACCTACATTAGGCAAACATATTTGAAGCCATTCTCAATAACCACTTGTGAACTCTATTAACATTTACATATTTACATAATTACATGCAATTCTCATGGCTGCCTAGCTCCAATTCTCATGCATTGGAGGATTGTGCAATGTGAATATGGTTCTTGATATGTATTTAAACATCACATGCATAAAATGTTCAAAAATGCCAACTTTATGATCAGAAGTAGCCGGAGAGGCTATGACTCATCCAAGCAACTACACTTGACATAGGATGTGCATATGGGAAGAACTAATACGACGATCTTAAAGAACAATCAAACAGATATCACACCTTAAAGACGCTTGCTGCCCGATCTCTCCTAGGTATGCCAGACTTTCTTCATCTACAAGAAGTTCCTCTACCTGTGCACGGATGGCTAAAATCTGACCACATACAAAGAAAATGTTAAGAAAACAAGTTCCTCTGCATATAGATTTTAAGTATTCATTAGTCCCTTAGCAATTGCAGAGGCAGATGATTGATAGTTGATATACTACAATACCTGTATCATGTCAGCAGGCCCATATGTTTCTGTACGTATAATAACCAGACGGTCTAACAAATCAACGGGTATGCCATGAGGACTGTTGATATCTGTTCCTCTGCAAGTACAAAAGACAAACTTCCCTATGAAATATTCATAACAAACAGCCATATTCACTGCATAAGTCTCATCTCTGCACGGAGCTGTGTCTAAGTCTAACTTAATAACTGGCATTCATGTTATACTTAAATAATGAAAATGAGCTCCATCATCATAGGGCATTTGGTCTAGTGGTATGATTCTCGCTTTGGGTGCGAGAGGTCCCGAGTTCGATTCTCGGAATGCCCCTATTATTTTTGGACAGGTTTATAACCCCTCATATCTATCTGAAACTTCAAAGAAAATCAAACAAGTGTTTCTTTCTCAAAACAAAATTTGGTGACTTTCGCAAGTAGATGACTGACCTGACATTACATATCCCTCTATTTGTAGCAAAGATAACTATCGGAGACAGTGAGCTCTCTAAAGCACGGTTCATGTATGAAAAGCATTCCATATCTAGCATGTGAACCTGAAAATCCAGATTGGAAAAACCACAAAAAACATGACTGATTTTTCAAAAAATGTAAGACAAGGTTTGGAAGAAAAGGTACCTCATCAATAAACAGGACTCCAGGAACAAGCTCAGCCACTCCTTCATCAATGTAACGATTAACAACCTGGCATCAACACAACTTATCAAATCAATGTAAATCACCACCTGTGAATTCCACTTCCTAAAATCTAAAATGTGGAAGATTAACATTTAAGAAAAACCCTTCAATGAACTTATAATCTACCAAAAGGTAATAGATATAGACCTTGTTTATTTCTTGCCGTAGCTTGTCTGTGATCTCAGTTTTCCTAGGTTTCATCATCTGGCCCATAAGAGAGAGAATATCTTGCCCACCTTGTGGTCGAGCATTTGCCGCATCCAGATCATGTAGGGTTACATCCTGAAAGGAATAAACAGGGTATAGAAGAATTGATCAGGAACACCTCTTTGAAGATAACGATGGACTTCTTATATACAGTCATGCTTTGACTAAGAGCAGCAGGTTTACCACAAGCCAGACAAGAAAGGTTGGAACAAATGTGTTACCAACAGTTCTGTTGACATATTACCCAGACAACATTTGGAACCTAAAAATATTCTTCCTTTTTTATTGGTGGTGAATATTTGTTATCAATGAAAAATCTGAATTGGGAGTGAAATTATGCCAGCTGTAAGCAGACTTCCAGGAGTTAGCAATCAGTAAATGGTCTATAGTTTTATTAAACTCTACACTTTAAACAGTATGTAGTAAATCGGTCCTGGACCGATTTAAGATTAAGTGGATTAATTGGTTTACTTTTTCAAAATATACATTTCTATACCCTCACTAATATAAATTATAAAAACTAACATATTTTGACAATAAAGATTAATAAGACAAGTATTATAGAGCAACAAAAGTTGTGCAGTTAAAACGGCGTTATAACATCGATATAACTCTTTAACGGGGGTGAGCCGTTACGTTATGACATTATCGCTTTATGGTATCACAGTTCCGATATAATGGCGTTATATGACCATTATTGAAATAAAGTTTTTTTTTTTCAATAACCCCGTTTTAATGTTTTGTTCTAATACATTAAAAAAAAATTTACTCATTTCATTCTCGATTGAACGAGAACCCTAGAGTCATAGGAAAGAAGGACTTGAGCTAGCCGTCACCAATCGACAGAGAACCAGACCTCGCCGTTTGACCGAGAACGAGAGTAGAAGAAGGAAAAAAGATGAAAAGTCGATTGCACTCTCTGTTGCGATCTGTGTAGTTAAATCGCCCATTAATCGAAAAACGGGACTAGACCGTTCCGATTTGTGTAAAAATCAGCAGGGCTTCGCGGACTCGGAATAATCGGCAAAAAATTGGCAAATCGGCAGGGCTTCCGATTTGCTCATTTTTGGATTTTAAAATTTTGTGTTTGTTTTTCTTCAAATTTGGCTCTTAAATTGACTAATTGTCTAATGACTATGATAGACATGTCTTCTGGAGGTAATTCAAACCCTTGTACCAATTCAACATCAGAATCAAGTACCTTGAAAATGGCATCTAATGACATAGCATGGGAATGGAAAGAATGCAGAGTACCTAGCAACAAAATTTGATATGGTGCAAGTTTTGCAAAACACAAATTAGTTCTGGAATCTCAAGATTTAAAAAACATCTTGCGCATAAGAAAGGAAATGTAAGATCATGTCCTGATGTGCACAATGATGTGCGAATGAAATATGCCGAAGCATTACAAAATGTAAAAAAGAAAAAAATTGAAAAGCTAGAGTTGCACAAATTCTTGAAGGCGACATTTTGTTGGGTGGAGAAGATAATTTAGAAGAAAAACAACCAATATGAATTAGTGTAGTAATATAATTAGAAATTTATAGTATTTTGATTAATTATTTATTTTTGTTTATGACTATGATTAAATTTTAAAAATATATGATTTAAAAAAATATACCGATTAACTTCCAATTATTCCTGATTATTTCAGACTATTTTCGATTAATTGAAAATCACTCCTGGACCGCGAAGCAATTTAACTACCCAGGTTGCGATCTCACTCATACGAAGGGAATGTGTTTTTATTAATGTTTTTTGTTTTTGAATTTAATGTTATGAACATGATTACTTTTTTGACTCTATAATACATTAATACTTTGTGAGAATATTAAAAATATATTTAAAAAATTATTCCGTTATATACCGTATATCCCGATATATCCTGTTATAACCTATAACGTTCTTGGACCGTTATGGGTCCGTTATCTATTTTAACTGCATAGAACAAAAGTCATATTATAGAGCAAATTATGTAATCATGTCCAAAACATCACACATTATAGAGCAACAACCACGACCACCCAACAAGACGAAGACGACAATCACTACCCAATAGAACAATCTCGATTTATCACTGAGTTTTTGGTGACTCACCAATTAATCAGTAACCGCTAAACCCAACCACTAAATACCTAGTTCGGATTGGTCTACCCCCGACTAACACTAAATAGCCGATTAATCACCGGATAAATAACCCAGCTTAAACAATACATAAAAAGTTCAAGCTCCACAATAGTTTTTTAGATGCTACAACTCGAATGCCTATAATTACTTATTACTCCATTGGAGATATGAATTATGGGGAACAATAGGGTATGTAGTGCCTTTGAGTTGTTCCCACTATTTAACCTGGGTTTGGCATAGTATTTGTTTTTATGGATTAATAAAAATAATCTTCTCAAATTGATGAATAGCTTATGTGATGCTCACAACAAGAAGATATAGCAATCTGATCAAGTGTTTTACCAACCATCAAATATGAAACACAAACCGTAGAGTAATTGGCTCCACTACCACCACCAACTCTACCAAATAACATGAACATTCTAGCACAAACCTGAACTATCTCCTTCTTCTTGTGAACATCTCCTTTAGGAAGTGGAACATACTCCTCTGCCTCAAGATCGAACTCTGTAGCAAAAGCATCACTTCTACCAACCCTTTTAACTGCTCCACTATTTGCCTCAATGTATATGACATCACCAACAGCGACCTGAAATGTTACAGTAAAAATGTTGAGATGTCAGTACCCCCAAAAACTCCGCATGTCAAATTAATTGTAAAACTAGAAGTATCACACTTATTTTGAGGGAGTGGTTCATAGAGAATTAATGTAACACTTACTATAGAGTTAAAACCTGAAAGGAAAAAAAAAAAAAAAAAACCAACAATTGCGGCGCAGTGGCCACATTACTAGAAGCAAACAAATATAACATGTTACCTTTTCCTTTAGTAAAGCATCATAAATAGTGGGATCCAACTTCAGTTGTTTGGTTCCTCTAACAGTTTTTAGCCCTATAACTACATGACTAATATTTTTCCCATAACCACCAGTCGTGCTTTCAGTTTCTTCTGGGGAGAGCTCGGTCACCTAAAACAAGGAAATATGTTGAGCAGATTAGACCGATAGATCATGTGAAAGATTGAAAATTAATGAATTTCACACAAATCAGACAACAAAGAAGCTGCATGAGTAACAGAAGCATAAGCATCTACTTTAGAAACAGAAATAAAATATCACATCTAAGCAGACCCATATCCAGGAACCAACTTCAGATACAAGTGTGCGGACATTTTACTCCTGTCTGTGAATCACCAGTACTAATTTTAGTCACAAGAAAAAAAAATCAAGCTTGTCTAGGAGGTCCAAGCATTGTCTGTAAGTTCATGTTTTAACAATTTTTTACCCCAAAAAAGTTTGAGATCTAATTGTTTGTCAGGTACAAACTCCGCAATATGTTAAGCGTATCACTGTCACACCTACTGGACCTTCAGGCTTATTAGCGACAATAACCTAAGGCATACAAGTGCAATGGCTTATTTCATATATAGCCGTTTCAATATCGCGCTGTGACATTGTGGTAGTCGCTATATTGGCATCCTAACATAGCAATTGCAGTCATCAACACATAACAAAAGAAAAAATGATAAAAATTTACAGATTTCTTACCTCTCCTTCATAGACCTCTTTATTTTCCTTGATCCGTAGACCAATAGCCCTTCTAAAATTTTCCATCAGTACCTCTGTTTTCTTCACTTCAGATGAATATACTTCTGATCCAACCATTGGGCAGAATGGAACCTGCAATTATTACACATAAAAAATACAAAAAATTGATCACCTACGCTAAAAGAAATGAAGAATGTGTTTAAGATGCAAACTTTAATCTTATGGATTCTTTAGCATAAAATGTAAGTTTTTATTGAAAATCTAAGCAAAACCTTTAACTAACTAAATTGCATTAGTAAGTAATTAGCCAATGACCCAAGATTCGAACCACGAAGATGAACATAAACCATAAGAGATAAAATCAGAATCATACCTTGCTTCCAAGCTCCTGAGATACTCCAAGTGCCAATGCAGTTTTCCCCGTGCCAGGCGGACCGGCAAGTAGAAGTGCCCGGCCAGCCATCTTCTTTTGTCTAATCATATCTACAACAAGACCAGCCGCTTCCCTTGCCCTGACTTGACCAACAAATCCAGCAGCCATTGGAATGGCATTTCCATTGGCCTGAATAATGTAACATCCACACAAATTAGCACCTAGAAAAGAATAATAAATAGCTAATGGACTGTAAAAGCAAACTCCGAAGGCCAACTATCTCATCTAAATCACAAAACAGATCAAATGGGACTATAAGGAGCCATATGATAGAACACATCACAAGAACCACCATTACACAATTTCCACAAACAAACACTCAAAAAACTCCACGGTGCAAACACTGCAACTCCATTTCTATATACACTAAAATTGACATTTTTTCCCGACTAAATCATACAAAGAAACCAAAACACTAAAACAGAGCATAATTAGGTCGAACCCCAAAACTTGCTAACACTGCATAAAATAAAAAACTGAAAGAAACCCAAAATCCCATTCACTAAAACCCTAAACCCCAATCAACCGAAACGCATCTTTAACCCACCCACAGGTACTAATTACTTGACGAGTTGCAGAAAAGCTCCTTCCTTTAAGAAGAAGAGATGGGTTGAAATAGAGAGAAGAGAGTGTACCTCAAGACCAAGGCCTTTGATGTGAGTGTGGGTTGCTATTCTTTGCTTCTTCGTCGTCGACTGAACCTCCTCGATCTTCATCTCTTCTCTATGTTGAATCTCTCTGTGTTTCGTCTCCTCTTCTCTGCGTTTAGAGAACAAGTGTTTTGAGACTGTGTTTCTAGACCTAGGCTAAGGGAGACGTTGTAACAATTTTGTATTTATTGATTGAAAAATCAAGTATTTGTCCAAAGTATTTTTTTATTTATATAAATTTTGTATTTATATTTGGTATATATATATATAAGGCTTGAATTGCTAGACATTTCAATCTTGAATGTTCTTTGATTCAAAATACTTTTGTAACTTTTTGCATACCAAACAATGAAAAATTCTAGAAAGCTAGACTCAAAAACACTGATTTGTGTTTGGAATGGTGGTCTGTACGTGATCGGACTAACTCTACTTTTCTCAAACTTCTCGAAACTCATGGAGAGAATGGTAGGATGATTCGATTATGTGCATATCACCTTTCCAAATACAAATTGGTGCACTCGAACCGAGGCTTCGTAGAAGCTCAAACAACATCAATTTTGGGGTATAACTTTTTGTCCACAATTAAATATTAGAAAAATATTTTCCCTAATGGTAGCATATTTAGAAGAAAAATGACTTTTCTAATGAAAATAACTTATCTAGGAAAAATGATTTTCTACTATTTGATTGTAGTTAGACTGAGTCAGTTCCCTCTAATCGATTCTAGACCCGAACAAATTATACATTAAAATTAGTGTTGGAAGAGAATAATAGAAATCAGAAGCTTTATTATATATGAACATATTATAAACTAAATCGAATAAGAAGCTTATTTGTTGAATCTTTTTCTTCTAATTATACAGCCTAAATGGAATAAAGTTTATTGGTTGATATGTATACTTTTTCTTCCAAATATGCAATCATTAGTAATGTAGATATATTTTTATCGCGTGTCTCGAGGAAAACAAACATGTCGAAACTCGCTGAAATTCAGACATCAACCATTGATTTCTAAATCATCATAGTGTAGCAATGCCATGAAGCGCCTGTACCTCGGTGGATAGAGCACCTGAAGTTCCACACCTTCCTGGCGTGTTTCTCATATATGTTTTGTGAAAAACCAATGATCTTGTGTTTGATTATTTTTGGCAAAAAATCCATGTGGCTTCCATAGCATAGTGGTACTGTGTTCGCTCCGTAAGCAAGTAAATCGAACATTTAATTTTATTTCAGTCTTTTTACAGTTCTGTACATTCAGTATTTTTATCTACTTTGCAACGACACTGGGTAAGAAAATATAGATTTATCTCTCGGGTGGAGTATGAGAAATTTCCAATCCCATTTCTGGGTGACTAGGCAGACTTATTTCGGGAGGATGTTCAACTTCTGGCAATTGAACTGCCTGTGAGGATTGTAGGGAGCTGCTACGATTGCTTGACCAAACAAGCCACACTCTCCACCATTTTGAGACCTCAAAAAGGATAGATACTGCGGTCATCGTCACTCCAAGCCCAGTAATTGTTGCAAGCAGGATGGATAGAACAGCTTGCACACCAAGCTGCAGACACCAAGCAGACAAGAAATCAAAGAATCATTACAATCAAATATCTGTTAGTAAATGCACACATCTGAAAACTCAAAACTCAGCCAAACGCCTCAACAGACTTTGCCTAGACAGTGCCACACGACTCAACAGAGATATCAGTAAATTTTGAACCTATACGGTCGCACCTCTGAGGTGGTTGCGACAAAGTTTTGTATCAAGATAAGGGGTCTCCTATCGAATTTATCTTTTAGCATTTCAAGTGTGTAACCTATGGGAAAAGTAGAACTGGTGGTCTCAATGCAAAATCAGGATAGTTTATCTGAGTTCCAGCCTATTTGACTTGGAAATAGTCCTGATAAAATAGTGTACTAGGAAGAGTATCTACTTACCAATCTGTAGAAAATATGAGCAAACAACCCTATCAGCGCAAATTGTACAGATGCATAGGCCCAGACGAATTTTTTGGAAACTGATTCCACAAGTAAGAGAACATGGTGAGCATCAATAAGAATAAAACTAGTTACATGGGGGTAAAGTAGAAGAGGATATTAGTCTAGTACAATATCATCCAAAGCATCCTTAGCAACAAATGGATGGTTAACGTCACTTGCCAACACAGGGGATCATGTTGAAAAGTATGGTTTTGTACTTCCAATCCGGTTTTGAATCAATTACAACATTGATTGGTGTGGAATATGCAAAAGCATGCACTATGACATATTTTCAGTTATTCAAACAGATGAATTTTGGCATCTTTAGCACATCTATTGCAGATTACTTGCAAGGGACTATTGCGACCCTACCAACTTACCCATGGTTGAAGATGTCATGGATGCAAGAAGACCCAACATGCAGGCAAATGGCAGTGTTAAGGCAATTGCACTAGTTCCCATTTCACTAACCTGAGATTCATAAACATATGTTACGAAGAGTATGGCAAATAGTAATTAAAAAGAGAAAAAAGAAAGGAGAGATAAAATTGATACCAAAAGTTGTTCAAGCAAACAGAAGTAGGCTAGCATGCTAATAACAACAAGGATAGGCACTTCCTGGCACATCCTGGAAAAGTTACGTGTAAATAAGGCGAAGGCTACTGTGTTTTGCTAATGAAGATTACAAGAAATGTCACTAAATTAAAATAACTTCTTTTTTCTTAAAAGAAATTTAGCAATAAAAATAATTTGGTAGAGAAACTAAAGTTATGTTCCAATATTACTGTTGTCCCCTGTCCATGCTGTACTTGCCTGAACTGTCGTATTGTTGGTTGTTGTCTTCTGTTTGCATAACTGTCTACAATCTCTGCATTTTGGATGCGGAGAAGGGTAACAGGGAGATTTTTAACCTCTTGTTTACACACATCGCAGTTCTTGTTACCCTTGATGCTAAACCATTTTATAGCGCATTCCTGGTGTGCTAGTGCAAGTTCACCTTTGCAGTTGCATTCCATTTTCAGAGTCTCACCTCCTTCAGCAAGTTCAATGAAACAAATTCTGCAAACAGCTTCTTCTTCAATAATGTCTTCACCATCAGCATCATTGTGATCTGGGCCACAAGTACAACGTGAGAGACAATAACCAGAAAGTTGGTAATATGAGAAGAGAAGTACAGTTTAAAGCTTGAAAAGTTGCACATAATAGAAAATGTCAAGAGTTCAAAAGCTTCGTCAAAAGGCACTTGATGCTTCGGTAAAATGGGGTACCACTACCAGCCAGCAGTAGACTTGTGGAGAATGGAATCACAAGTCCAGGGTTCGAACTCTGCCGGAGGCATTTGGAATGGGAGGGATTTTAAAAAAAAAAAAATTTAAGGAGGAACATGAAGAAGTAAAAGTAGAAGATAGATTTGATGACCCGTCTCTTTTATCCAGCGAGGGGGACTTCAGGAAAAAAATTGCTGAAAATATTTTGAAATTCGAATGATCACATGACTAAGCCTTTTAGGGAAGTAAGATAAGGGATTACCAGTATGTACTGTTGGGCTAATAGCACTTGTGACAATGCTTCCTTCTTTCACCCGTGGCGTTGAGGGAATTATACGGAACTTTCCAACTGAAGAATCTCCTCGCCTTATGCTTTTTGCTTTACCATCAGCTGGCACTGACAGAGAACGAGACATGTAGCATTCTTTTTTCTGCAAGGAAGAGGACATGATAAGAATTTGCAACAAGAATTGGATCTATGGGATGTATTTTTTTACTAGTGTGTTTTATCAGAGGAGCTATGGCTCTGGTTGGAAGTAAAAGTGCAAGCTGAGAAACATTTGAGAGATTATTTTGATTTCTAAGTATGCAGATGTGCAAGTACTCTTTAAGTTTGGTGATTACAAAAATTTAGGTTTGAATTTAGACATGCAGCACATGTAGATTTCCTGGTAAACTAGAATGCTCTTACGTTCTTGAGTTAACTCACAGTTGAGCCAAGAGGATTGGATGTAGTCCCATCCTGTCCAGATTCAGAATTTGAGTGTGCGACAGGCGTAACAGGTAGAGATGATGTTCTCCTACTCCTCGGTGTAAACATTTTTGTAAAAGAAAATGATCTTGTAATGGATGGTTTTGTTCTTGTTACTGATGGTGAAGCTCCTGCAGCTAAAATGGCAGCCTTCTCAATGTCCAAAGTTGAATTTCGGAGCTTGAAGCTTAGTTTCGGTAATAGGTTTCTTGAGGTTGATTTACTCCTAGTTGATGATGAGCCTGGCGATCCATTTTTTCTTGCCAAAGAAGGGCTAGGTGTTGGTGGCATATGCACTCTCATGGAAACAGGACTTGGTGATGGTGGCATGTTTATTCTCACAAAATCTTCATACGTGTTCTCCAAGTTTCTTGAGGGTATATTTAAGAAGAGGTCTTGTCGTTTCCATTCTTGAACAGGGTGAATTTCTTCCTTCATTCCAACTGAATCTCTAGCCTACAAAATAACATTAATATGGAGTTAGCATGAACTTTCACTAAATCATCGAAACTACAACAAAGAAATGTAAAACCAAAACAACTGCCTAGTTCAACATATTGATGCATTATAATCAGATAAGACAGCTTTCTTAGGATGGAGACTGGAAATAACTAAACTTCATTACTTGACAATGCCAAATTCACTTAATTGCCTGAATCTGTAGTTATTGTTTCAGATTCGTAAGATTTAACACTATCAATATATTAATCAATTGAGTTTGTGCAGACTATGATTTACCCCTACATGAAACAAAGCCAAATTTCTGCAGTCAATTGTTAAAAAAGGACAGCACATTACAATCAAGCTTTTTGTTAGAGGGTCTTTATCTGAAGTCCACTTAATTAAATGAATAAGATAGCAGACACTGCATACAATAATTTCAGAAACAGGAGTTGAAGGAATCCAGTTTTCCAGAACATGTTCACCTAATAAGAGAATGTAAACGCATATCAAAATGTGCTCGGCAATTAGGCAAACACATTACCTCAAGAAATGCTTTTTTTTTTCACTTAATAAGAGAAAGTCGATGTGAGCATTATTTCCTTGCAAGCCACCAAGCAATTCTCCGAAATGAACTAACTCATTTCTCCAAGAACATTTTGCATAACAATCAAGATAGAAATAATTTCCTGTGGCAAACAAGCTTAATTCTTAAGGCTACTTTATGTGTTCCAACTTTACAATGGCAGCAACACTTTGCAGCTGTTAACCAAATCAACTTTCCTTACATTTGAGACAACAGCAACTGTCCTAGTGATTTTCAACCCGAACAAAATCTGAAACTAAGCCTTTTCAAGGAACTACTTTCAGCATATTCCTCGTTTGTAATTTTAGGTTTTGTTTTGCCTTCGCTTAAGTTATAAGCCGCTTTCACCTTTATAACATACACAAAGGATAGCACCTTCTCTAATGTACTAATTGCAGTCTGAATAAGTAATCAAATAAGCTGTCTTTGAATTCAGGAAATCAAGCATTCACAAAGAATTATTTTGCCCAACAATCAGAACAGATAAGTGTTCACTATAGATTTCATGCTTGAAGTTAAGTTCAACCCGATAAGCAATTGAACTGAAGTTTTAATAGTGAATTTCAAAAAAAGTAAACAAACCCAATGTTCAATAGTGTAAGCAAATAAACATGATTGAATTTCAAAGAAAAACACACAATTTTTTTTTTAATAAAAATTCAAAGAAAAACAAAAAGAACCAAAGAGACTCCATAAGTAGCTTCTGTATACATACTACTCATTAAGAAGGATTTCATGCAAAAATCAAAGTTCAATCCACCAATAAAAAAACCAATATCATACAACCAATCAAGATTTCTTCCTAATAACCAAAACTAAGAAATACCCAGACTTAGATTTCATACAACAAACCAAACTTTAATCCGCAATCAATGCAACAGTCTAAAACAATTACCTTATCAACTGCTCTTTCATCACCAACTTCATCTTGCCTTTCAGAGATGGATTCAACTTCACCTCCCACCATTTCACCTTGCAAAGTTTTCTAATTTTTCAAACAACAAGCTCTTTATGCAGACTTCAGAGAGAGAACTCAAAGGACCCTTGTCAACACTGAATAGACAGAGAAGAAGATGGAGTGATTTGGGGACAACCCATTAAAGAAAAAAGAAGAAGAGAAGGTGGTCGTTAGTGAAATCATTGACTTCTTGAAGTGGGCGATTGCAACAAGCTGTAATTGCTATGTTGTTTTCTCATTTATGTTGACGCGTGGCCTACATACTTGCACTGTTCACTCAGCCAATCCCGAGACTGAGAAAACTTATATTCAGCCAATCCCCCTCGGAGAGTGACAAAACTTATATTATCCGATTTGGGGTTCACCACGACGAGTCAGTCACTAATGTTTATATGGAGATAATCTACTCTTTGATAAAAATGAGCCACACCACCTAATCTCCGACTTGATAGATGGTATTTTAAGTTGTGGATAATATCATTGTTACGTATAGTGGATTAAGTGATGTACGGTCCGATTCAAATTAGGCTTTAGATCCTTGTCGAGGTATGTTCGGGAGTATTTTATAAGTTTGGAAGATATGAAGTTAGCGCGGAGGTTGCGACTAAGTGAAGCCAAGAGGTGGTGCAGGCGACGCCAAGTAGCACATCGCATTTGTGTGGTTCGTCAGATGAATGATCCAAATTAGGCTCTAAATCTTTGCCCAGGTGGTGTCCGAGAGTATCTTATAAGTCCGGACGATGTGGAGTTAGTGCGGACTCATACACCGAGTGCTACCCACAGGATCATGGTCGCACATGAGACTCGAGAAGGAGATGTACTTCAAAATGTAGTAGACCAGTGGATGAATTGTAAGATGTGTGATGATTCGCGCCAAATGTGAAGATTATTGGAATGAAATTAGCTTAAATAGTCTCACATAAGGAAGAGTTGTCACTAAGGTTTATAAGGAAGTGATCCACTTCTTAATAAAATTGAGGCTTTTTAGAGAAAAACCTCAGACCACCTAAGTTCAAATGGAAAGCCCGACTGATTAAGTGAAAATTTAACCATCATTGATGAAACACGATAAATTTTATCATTTATGATTATCCGCAATGGTATGAAGAATTTATAAAATTATTTAATATGAATTAGTATAGGATTCTAAAACCAGGTTGCTGGTTTTAATATTTGCAGTGAGTCATTTGGGTGTGTTGGTCAGAGTACAAGAGAGGAAGACAGTTGGATGGTCGTGGATTTTCACTAGTTTTTTAATTGATTTTTTTGGTTGGTTAAGGCACTATATAATAATATGTTTAGGAATAATAAGAACCATTTGTATCCCTTCCAAAATAAGTAGCCACTTCGCATATCTTTAGGTTGATAATACATACTTTCAATGTCATCAATGGGGCAGACAGCATTTCATCATATTGAAAAAGAATGATATCAACCCCACCATATTTATATTATAGGTGGTGTTTATTATAGGGTATCTCTTAGAAAATCAAGGAGAGGACATGATATAAGGAACCTACCCGGACATGATATAAGGAACCTACCCAAAACAAGAGGAACCTAGGATGATTAAGTACAAGAGTTTAATCAAATATTCCCTCTTTCATTGCCATTGATACAAAGGTGTGGGTTCTTGTTGTTCAAATAGCTCATCACATAAAGAGCATTTGGTGCTAGTGTATACCAGACAGGCAATCGAAGCTTGTTTATACATTCTGCTATACATTTAGGCAAAAAAAAATACTCCGTATTGCAGGATATATACACGCCAATTTCTTTATTTTTTTGGGTGCCAAGGCAAAGGTCATGTAGATTATTAAACCTTTTGGCCATTGGTCATTGTGGTTAATCTAAAGGCTTTTGGTCATCGACGGTATAAGTTTGTATATCATATATGATTTGGATACTATGCATCAAAATTATACATGGTGGTGTTGGAGATGCTCTTCAGTCAGGATAATCTTATATTAGAATAGTTGCACCTTTCTTAGTATCTTAATCATCTTTCATCACCCTCTTCATTCCCTAGCAAGTTCATGTAACTTTCTGCACCTTAAACTAATCTTTCTTTCACAGTTCCAAGAGCTCCAAATTCAACAAGGGTGGCTATTTAACCTTAGCTTTTTGAATTGAAAAGTATTTCTTCCCAAGTTTCTGGTAGTTGTAGTGCTTAATTAGTATTAAGAAGCTTATCAAAGGGTTTCTTCCAAGTTTCAAGTTTAATAGTGGGGAACTAACAACAACTCTCATCATTATATATTGTGGTAGTGGGATTTGGTGCATTACATGACATGGAAAGGTTGGCAATGGCTTTTTTAGTTTTTTTTTTTTATGGTGAAGAGACTTTACGGAGATAATTAACTAAGTAATGTATGAGTTGAGTTGATAATAGTTTTAGATCGAAAGAGAGTCCAATTGAGGACTTGTAAAATACTCGGCCCAGGAATAAGGGTAACAAAAAAATCGATCTCTTCTGTTTCTACTCAAACTTTTATGCATGAAGGAGAGTTTTATTCAGGGACTCCAGAATGGATTCATAAAGTTGGCACTCAGTCATTTGCTTTGCTATATCAGATCCTTTCATTATGTTTCCATTTGCATGTGCTCTGGAAGTTTTGTTATTGAAGCAATTCCCCGCTTCTTCCACAATTTTCTGACCAGTGTTATTTCAGTAGAAGCGACTTGCCCGGTGAGACCTCAGACTGTTTCAGCAAAAACTTACTTGGTGAGGTTAGATCAAAGAGTTAGTAACCCTGTTCAAGCTAGGAGGGAGGGAATAAGCACAAAAGAAGAATCATTACCATTTGAAGTACTATTAAATTAGCGTTCCAAGAAAATGAAATGATGTTTGAAGGTTTCATCCCTTATCATACCACAATCTCTTTGTTCAGAACCACCTTAATGTGCATGCTCTTATCCTGGCACAGATCAAATCCCTCGAGTAACACTGTAACAGGAGGGATTTTATTCTGGGTGCGAACTCGCAGCCTATTCCAAAACTTGGCACTTCAATCATTAAAATCCCCTCAACAAATTTGCTCAAAATGTGTGTGTAGGTGTACTCAATAAAAAATAAAAATAAAAATAAAATTGGTGCAAATAACCATCTTTATCCTATTTAAGGGTTAGAACAGTCTTGTGTGCGTAAAACTATTTTATGTGTATAGCTCAGCTCAAATCCTCTAAGCTCATACCTATTTTTGCCAATGATTTTGTTGAAAGCTCAAACCCACTAAGCTTTGGGCTTTCCATTGGAACATCAAAATCTACACTCAAAGCTCAAACAATTGTCATATTTAGCTTTTGAGGTTGCTCATTGAAAATACTCTAGTGTTACACCAATGAACATTAACTCTACCCAAAAAGAGTATACAAATGTTGGAGAATTCAAGGGCACAAATCAACATGATCAAAACTAGGGCTGAAAATCGAATCGACGGTTCGGTTTTTCACCTAAACTGTGAACCGAACCGACTTAGGGTCGGTTTAAAATTTTCAAACCGAAACCGAACCGACCATTAACAAAACCGATCTGAAACCGAACCGATTCTAATTTATGCAAACCGTAACCGAACCGAATCGACTAAAATCAAACCAAAACCAAAATAAAACCGAACCAACCGACTATTTTAAACATATTGTATTATTTATATATAAAATATATATTATTTATTATATATATTCGGTCGGTTCGGTTTGGTCGGTTAAAATTACATAGAAACCGAAAACCGAACCGACCACTTCAATTTTGAATTTTTTAAAACCGAAACCGATCCGAACCGAATTTAAACCGAATCGATTCGATCAATTTAATCGGTTTGATCAATTTTTTGTTCAGCCATAATCAAAACTAAATAGAAAAATAAATACTAAAAACAATGCAAATATTCTTCAAGTCACCCACTCTTTGTGCAAAGATAAACAACACAGTGATACCAATAATTACAAGGACCTGAACTCATTGACCCTTGAATCAAGAGAAGTGTATACCAGCCTTGTTGAACAAAGAAAGAAGATGCAAGAAATCAACTTGTGGGTTTATACTCAGATGCAACCCCTCCAGCATCGCCATCCTCCACATATCCATCTCCTCGTCTCATCAATCTCCATACTTGCATTCATCACCATCATCAGCCAAACTACTTATAAGTGGATTCAACCAAACGGGTTAAAAGTGTAAAACAGTCCACCACTTACAACTGATTATAAGTGGTAACAAACACCCACACCTACACCTTCTTTAAGATATGATTTGTGATACTACTTAATCCATACGTTTAATTAATTTCAAGCTATTGTAGACAAGTTGTTTACCACAACGTACAGAAAGTAAACAATATGAATAATGTTGGGGAAATCAAGAGTGCATATTAGTAGGATCAAAAGTAGATAGAAGATAAATAGTAAACAAAGCAATATTCTACAAATCTACAATTCAAAAGATACAACTTAATCTTCCCACAAAGATTAAAAAAAAAAATTGTGAGACAATAATTACAAGGACCTGAACACATTGGCTCTCAGATCAACAAAGTGTATCCATTTGTTCATTAGTTTTTAATTTATTCATTTTTCGAGTGAATCAATTAAACACGGTGGAGAACTACTTGGAGAAGTCAGAAAAGTTGCACAACACAGTTCTTCAATGTGTTTAAGCAAGGATCTTCGAAATTGTATAGTTTCAATGACTTTTGTAAACAAAACTAATTTTCGAATAAAAGATTATCTCCCACTCTAATTTCATTGACCTAGCACTTGAATGCGAAAGAACATGAATAAACATTTTAGCAATCGTTGTGTCACCCAATGCATAGTTAATTTAATCCACAGTGTTCAAGGTTATATCACTCTTCAATAGGCCTTATTTCTATAATTGGATCAAGGGTTGTTCATTTATGACATGATCTTCGAATCAAACTATAATTTTGATTTAGAAGAAAATTAAACCATGTCTGGAGGGCAATGCAATGTATATATTTGAATATTTCTCACTGTATTCTTTAGAACTATATTGTACATTCAAAGTTCGTGTACCTTATGCTGGAATAAATTCCCTATTCAACAACAACTTTTAATTCGATCCTACCTACTGTTATACCCAGGGGCGGATCCACTGTATGGCTAAGGGGAGGCCCTTAGTTTTTTTTTAAATCTCTACCAAGCTAATCATATTTGCATTCTTGCCCCCTTTTGATATTTTAGATTGCCCCCCTTCTATACCCTCCTTTAGATAATGAAATACAAATATATTCACAAAATCGCAAAACCTTCGCAAGTTCATAAGCCTTCGCAAGTTCACCTCTCAACCTTCTCAATCACACAAGAGTAGCCTACTTTAGCTAAGCAATTAGATGGTAACATTCTCAATCAAGTCTCATCCTACTGAATGTGTATGTTTTTTGTATGGATACTCAAACACAAAGTTAATTAGCTAGCAAAATCAAGCCGATAGAATGTAAGAAGCAAACAATATATATTTTAAGGAAGAGAACAAGATCATCTTTGCACACTCTGTTATATTCAAAACATTGAATATTTCGAAATTTTAGTTTGCTTGTTACATGTTGTGGAGCAAAGAGAGAATATTTCGAAAATTTAATCAATGTATATAGGAAGGTTAAGGTTTGAGTTTCCATTTGGCAAATAAATCAATCTAATGGTAGTGCTACAAATCATATTTATCAAATGAGTAAATTATCATATACAATCACAGAATACATATCTGATTTATTTCACACACACAGTAAGAACATGAGAAGGAAACATGCTAGTTTAGGAATACAAACTCATATTGCATAAACATCACAAGTAAACAATAGTCATCTATCCGTCACTATAGATGATTTGCAACACCCTGATAATAGTTTCTTATATGATGCAATTCAGTGACGACTTCAACAACATGCATGCGTTCAACAGGGGATTCTACAGAACATGCGACTCCCAATCTTATCACTGACACCAAGCACTTGTGTAGTCGGGTCTCTTGATTACTCTTGTTGGCAATGTTGATAGTGTCATCAGTGATTTCTAAAAACATATTTGCATCTGCAATGTTCATAACTTGTTCAGGCAAAGCCATTTTAGCAAAACAATGAAGATTTTTTCCATTATGAAACATGTCATCTAAAGGTTTCTTCCCGATAAATGTCTCTAGTAACAATATTCCAAAACTGTAAACATCTCCTTGCATGGACACCTCGCCGCCCACTCCATATTCTGCAAAATATAAACCTTACTTTGGTGAACTTAATTATAATAAAAGCTTGTTAGGTGCTAACACTTAGAATTGAAATTTGACTAGAATACTTCTTATAAACATATAATGACACTATATATATTGATTAACAACTTCTTGTCAAGCAATCCCTAGTGGCAAATATAATTTTGTTATAAAATGTAAAATTTGTTGAGCATGATAGTCAAGTATAAAGTACAAGTTCAATAAAGCCCCAAGTGGAAATTCCATAAGGTAATGCCATATTGTTTTAATATAATAATATCATATCCCAATTTTTTATTTGCGTCACAACTTGCGTAGACCAAAACTAAAAATACCAAAATATGAAAACTTGTACAAGAATTTACCTGGAGCAACATAACCAATTGATCCTTTTATGGCAATAGAACTACCTTGACTTTGGGAAGATTTGTAGTCATTAGTAGAGAAAATCTTTGCTAAACCAAAATCAGCCACATGAGCCGTCATGTCATCATCAAGGAGAACATTGCTCGGCTTTAGGTCGCAATGGACAATTGTTGACTGGCAATGGTTGTGAAGATAATCCAATGCAGAAGCAACGTCAATAGAAATGTTGAGCCTTTGTAGGAAGTTCAAGTACTTCAACTCATCTTGTCTATTTTTCTTTGGATGTAACCACTCCTCTAAACTTCCATTGGCCATGAATTCAAAAACTAGTGCTTTGAAATCATTTCCTTGAAAGTCCACACTCGAACAAGCTGTAATGATTTTTAGGAGATTGCGATGTCGAAGATTTTGCAGGGCATTGCATTCAGACAAAAAGCTCTTAAATGCTCCATGTTGTTGAAGATTTATTACCTTAACCGCAACAAGTGCTTGGGATAGAATTGCTTTATACACTGAACCAAAGCTTCCAATACCAATTAAATTGTCGATTGAAAATCTGTTAGTTGCCTCGAGAAGTTCCGCATAAGTAATCCTTTCGAATTGATTAATAAATAACAATTCTGAAGCAGGATTTGTTTTTGATACTCTTTTTCGGTAACACACCAAAATTATGCACAATAGTACAACGAAGCAGATGCTTACAACAATCACAGGCAAAGCCACTTTGAGAGATTGTGAGTTTCCTTCCTTGTTGTGATTCTGGCATGGAGGCAACTTGAGTTCAACAACAGCTCCGCAAAGCTTACTATTTCCCACAAGTGAAACTGCACTAGCATTGAGAAAGACACCAACCTTTGGAATTGAGCCCTCCAAATCATTATAAGACAGATTCAATTGAATTAGAGAAGTGAAATTCTCTAGATATGTCGGAATCTTCCCAGATAACTTATTGCGAGAAATATCGAGTACTTGTAAACCTTTTAAAGCACTCAATGACTCGGGAAGACTTCCTGTAAACAAGTTTTGGTTTATGAAAAGGTCCACCAAATTCAAACACTTGCCAAGCGTGGTCGGTAGACTTTCAGATAATTTGTTATGAGAGAGGTCAAGCACAACAAGACTGGTCAAGTTACTTACGTCATATGGTAAGGGGCCACTCAGTGCATTGTAAGATAAGTTGAGCATAATAAGGGATGGGAGATGAAAAAGTTGTCTGGGAATGGAACCTCTGAGCCTATTTTTAGAAATATCAAATTGTGATAAACTTTGATAGCTTGCAAGACTAGGAGGTAATTTTCCATGTAGGTTGTTTCCGAACAAGGATAGAACAGATAACTTAGTTGAATTATGATTGAAGGAATCTGGGAATTGTCCAGAGAATTCATTGCTTGCCAAATACAGTTTAACCATTTGAGGAAATACTCCAAAGACTTTGGAGATATCACCTATAAGATGGTTGTGTGAAATATCAAGGATGCTCAAATTCACAAGGTTCCCAATTGAAGCTGGGATGCTTCCATATATTTGATTACTTCCTAAATATAGATATGTAAGTTTGGTGGATAGATTTCCTATTGAGTTAGGGATTGACCCTTTGAGGGAATTATTTTGAAAATCTAACCATTCTAAATTGGTGCAATTGGTTAATGAATGGATAAAGTGCAAGTCATCTACTAGTTGATTATAAGAAATAAATAGGAAACGAAGACTTTGAAGCAGTCCTAGGTTTCTTGGAACACGTCCTGTAAATTGGTTATTACCAATTACTAAATATTTAAGTCTTGAAGCATTGGGAAATGATAATGGGATGAGACCTTTGAGTTTATTGTCTTCAGCTAAAAATGTTTGGAGATTAGGAAGTGTAAGACCCACATCTGAAGGAAGGATTCCATCTAGGTAGTTACCAGCTATTGAGAAAAGTGTGATATGTGACAGATTGTAAAGACACGAAGGAACTGTGCCAGTTAGTTTATTGCCACTAACACGAAAATGTTCTAAGCTTTGGATGTGGCATAGATCTTCGGGAATGCTTCCAGTGAAATTGTTGGAACCAACATCAAACTGAGAAAGAGCAGTGAGATTTCCTAACATTGGTGGAATGTGTCCTTTTAGTTGATTATTCCTAAGATCCAACAAAGTAAGCTTGAATAGAGAGGAGATGAGCATGATTGGAATCCTCCCGGTGAGAAAATTGCGTGTTAAATTGACATGTTGAAGTTTGGAACAGTAAGTGAGATTGGTAGGGATTTCATCACTGAACGAATTTATGGCTAGAGAAAGGACCTCTAATCGAGACAATCGACCAATTTCTTGGGGTATTTGACCATGAAAGTAATTCTCGCCAAGCCAAATTTCTCGAAGAAATGAGAGGTTTCCTATGTGTGGGGAGAGCGTACCTTCAAGCCTTTTTGATCGCAAGTCTAGGACTGTGACCCTATCACGATGATGACGACTGCATGTGACCCCATTCCAGTTACAGTAGTGGATGGAATCATTCCTGGAACCCAATGCTTGGAGTGGATCATCATTAATCTTTTTTTTGAAAACGAGTAGAGCCTGACGATCAGGTGCGCCATTGCCATTGTTGGACAAGGCAATTGTGGTGAATGAGTTGGTGAATACTGTGAGTATGATTGTAAAGCAAGACCAATACATCTTTCTTCAGGAAAAGTAATATGAAATGAAGGGAAAGCTTAAATGACACATAGTTCAGTTGATATCTAAATTTGACATTTATAGAGTGAGCTAGTACTATAGACTTGTGGATGAAGTCTCAAAAGCCTTTTTGCTCAAAAATTCATAGACTTGACTTTACTGAATTGAATGCAAAATAACGATCAATAATGCTGAATTGAATCTGAAAACCAAGATTCAAAGACTACACCCTTACCCTTATCTTTACTGAATTGAATGCAAAATAATGATCAATAATGCTGTCACAAGTAGTGTCGGAACGACTTGACTTGGTAAACTTTGAGTCATGCTAAGCAACAGTATTTTATGGTCAAATTGTTCAGTATAACCACACATGCACTTCCTGGGTTTCATATTTCAGCTAGACTTGTCCACTGTCAACATCTTAGTGGTTTGGAAGCGAAGTGTACCTTTCTTTAGGAAAAGCAGTATAAATGAAGGGGGAAATTAGAGGACATGGTGTTCAGATGATATCTTAGTTTGATATATACAAAGATTGGAGTAGAAACCGACTGCACTGAAAATAGTGTGGCAACGACTTGTCGATAAATGAAGAGTTTCTTTCTTCGAATCTTACTTATCTAGCTCGCTAAAGTCTTCCAAGTGGTGATGCATATTTAGAACTGTCAACTATAAAAGTAAGGTATACATTTATTGTCATAATTAAGTTTGAATAAGATAAGTGCAGAATTTTCTTCTTGTATCATTAATGAACTCCATCCACTGGTTTATTCCCTTTTCTTGTAACATGCAGTAACGAATACGTTGTGGATAGAAAATTATGGGAGGAAAAAAAATAATTCTTAGAAATCCCCGATGTATGTATTTTGTACCACAAGATGACATCTTTGCAGATTCATTTGATTGATTTGGAGGCTTTTCTCTCATGTTTTTAGATTAAGAACCATAGAAAGGCCAATCTCTTTGTTTTTCAGTTTTATTTGGGTTCTACGCATCAAAATTGTACATAGTGTTGTTGGAGGTGCTCTTCCATCAGGATAATCTCATACTAGAATATTTGCACCTTTCTTATTGTCTTAGTCATCTTTCATCACCCTCTTCATTCCCTAGCAACTTCATGTAACTTTCTGCACCTTAAACTAATCTTTCTTTCACATTTCCATGAGCTCCAAATTCAACAAGGGTGGCTATTTAACCTTAGCTTTTTCTTTTTGAATTCAAAAAGTAGTTCTTCCCAAGTTGTGGTAGTTGTAGTGCTTAATTAGTATTGACAAACTTATCAAAAAAGGGTTTCTTTCAAGTTTCAAGTCTCATGGTGGAGGACTAACAACAGTTATCATCATTATATGTTGTGGCGGTGGGTTTGGTGCATTACATGACATGGAAAGGTCGGCAATGGTTTTTTTTTTTTTTTTTTTTAACGGTGAAAGGACTGCATCTCAAATTGAGATATTTAACTAAGGGTGTTTGGTTGTATGAAATCCTATGTCATGGCAATTCATGAAGGGACCCCTATATTTTAGGCTAAATTGATGTCTTGGTTGTATGAAATCCACCATTTGAATTTGTAATCAATTATAAAAATAATTATAAATACCAAAATTATAAGTAAATAAGGAAGACTAAAAAAAGAATAATTGGTCTTCCTTATTTACTTTTCTTTCTTTTTTTTATTCTTATTTACAATTATAAATACCAAAATTCACATCATCTAGGGTTACCATAAAAATAAAAATATAAATATAAATATAAATATAAAAAAATATAAAAATAAAAATAAAAATGAAAATGAAAATGAAGACCAAATCTATTCTTTGTGCTCTACTTACTTCCATTTTCCTTCTTCTTGTTCATCTCGACAATACCTCTGCTCGGTTAAATCCACCAAATGAAATTGATCCATGGAAACCAATCAAAGACGTGAATGACCCACATATTCAAGAAATAGGAAAATTTGCGGTTACTGAACAAAACAAGAAAGAAAAAACCCTTGTTATCAAATATAATAAGGTTATCAATGGTGTTTTCTCGATCAAAATGGGGTGAAGTACAAACTTTCTATATCCGCCATTGTTATTACAGATGAGATTGAATACGAAGTTGTGGTCTATGAGGACACCAATGGGATCAAGAAGCTTATTTCTTTTGGTGGATCAAACAAGTGTAGATTGCAAGCTTAATTTTTATCGTTGGCTTGGTAGAAAGGAGTTATTTCTCTTTATTACCTCCTTTTGTAACATGAAATGCAGGCGACTTACGTCCCATAAAAAAGTTTATTGCTCTATAAGAAAATAATGTTGAAAAAATGTGGAAAAACATTCTCTGTGGTTTCTTGGTTTCAACTTTGCTTACTGTGATTCATCTTGACATCATCTCTGGTAGAACTTATCCACATCTTCGTTCGCAAGCTATAGAGAGCTTGAAGAATCGACTTGAAGGAAACAATGATAAATGGCAGCCCATCAAGAACTTCAAAAATCAACATGTTAAAGAAATAGCAAGATTTGCTATCTCAGAACACAAGGAGGGTGCTAAAGCTGGCCATCTACGATTTCTAGATCTCTCACAAGGAGCATTTCAACAAACTGATGGAATGAACTATACTCATAATACTCTAAAGGTAGTTGCAAAGAATCAAACTAGCGATGGGTTTTATTGGGTGGAGGTGCACGAGAACAAGTCGAACGAGAGTAAGAATCTCATTGTGTTCCATCCCCTGCATTAGGAATTAATACACACATAATCAGCATAGACCCATACCGTTTCCGTCAGCACGGCGTTCATGATTTGTTGTGCTTCTTCCTCTGCAGGCAACCAAATTTGAATCCCACCCTGATGCCTTTTGGATGTCATGTTTTTTGCAGATGTTACACTGAACTCCAATAGTAAGTTACGATGAATAGAGATCATAAAATATGATGCATGCCACTGAAATAAATACGACCAAGAATCAAAAGTGATCTACCACTCAACCAAATGTCAACAAAATCGGATAAAATGAGAATGGCATAGTTTATAAAAAAATAAAAAATAAAAGTGTTACAATCATGAATCATAAGGACGGGCTCGAAATGAATTCAGACCACATGGAATTACTAGCTCATTCAAATTACAAGTGTAAACGGTCCTCAAATCCAGCGGCAGAAGATTTTTTAGTTTGGGGGCTTTTGTAGGAATGGGTTGCACACCTAAATAACATTCACACATATTACAGTTTGAGGTCATGCAGTGGAATGGTTTACATGATGCCAATACACCTGGTTATTTTAGTTTGAGGTCTTGCATAGGGAGGGTCTCCTTTACTTTGTTCCCCGAAAATCCAATTTTATTCGTATCAAACTAAATTTAGTGGTTTGACTTGCACAAGTGCACCCACGGGTTGCGGATGCTCTTAAGGCTTTTATCCATGCAATCCTAGTCGTGATTATCTTAAGCATCAACTCATCATCCAGCCAACATCCTCCCCTCACTCTATTTTTGTGAGTGGCATGGAGTCACATGTAGTAGGCATCTTCGATGGAGGGTCACAACCCTAGAGTTGTACGCAAAAGAACTAGAAGGTACACTCTCTCCCGAAATAGGAAAACTCTCATTTCTTAGATTAATATACCTTGACTAACAAATTCAGTGGAGTCATTCCAGCATCACTATCCAATGCATCCAAACTTGAATCCATAATACTCCCTAGGAACCAGTTCTCATGATCAGTATCAACGAATCTAGGAAAGTTTTGCGTCATCTTCGTGTAATATTCTTTGATTCAAATCGCTAGGAACCAATTTAGGAGATGATTTGAGTTTTATCGATTTTTTAACCAACTGCAACATGCTGAAAACGTTAGAAATCTCCCACAACCATCCGAAAGAACCATTGCTCTACTCCCTAGCCAATTTCTCCACCCAACTACATATCTAATTGTTGAAAGAAATCAAATATATAAAAATATCCCAATTGAAATCGAAAATCATCGTAAGGTTATCACATTTCCCTACTTGTGATGGCAAGGAACCACTCAAAGCATTGTGAGAAAGGCCCAAGTGATTGAGGGTGATTGAGGGAAGAAAGACTCATTACTTGTTTGGGTATGGTTCCGTCTAACTCATTTTGCGAGAAATCAAGCTACACAAGTTGAGTTAAATTAGAGAGGTAAGTTGGAATTGGTCTTGGGATTCTGTTACGATTCACACATAAAAAATCGACAAGCTTTTAAGCTTTCCAATGCAAGTAGGAATGTTAACAGTCAGATTGTTGTTTGATGCATCCAAATATCTTACATTAACAAGATTTTCGATTCCAATTGGGATATTTTCATATATTTGATTTCCTTAAACAATTAGGTTTTGTTTGGTTACATGGGAAATAGAAATGGAAAGTAAAACTGTTTCCATGAATTCGATTCTGATGCCTCCTCTCGGATTTGGATTCCCATGAGTAGTGAAAAACAGTCTTATGAAGAATCGATTTCCTATTGGTAAACAAACAACCAAATAGTGAAAATCTGCATAACAAGGGAAATAGATTCCATTTTCCAAGGAAATTGATTCAATTTTTCAATGAAATAGATTCCATTTCCCAAGAAAATGGCTAACCAAACATACCCTTAGATATGTGAGTTGGGTAAAGAAACTGGCTATGGAATGAGGCGATGGTCCATTCAAATGACAACAGAAAACTACCAATGTTTTCAGCTTGCTGCAGTTGGTTAAAAAATCGATGAAACTCAAATCATCTCCTAAATGGGTTCCTAGTTTATTGAAACAAAAGATATTACATGAAGATGGCGCGAAGCTTTCTTAGATCCGTTGGTATTGATCCTATGAACTGGTTCCTAGTGAATGCGATGTATTCAAGTTTGAATGCATTGGATAGTGATGTTGAAATGGCTCCGCTGAATTTGTTTGTCGATGTACATTAATCTAAGAAATGAGAGTTACCCTATTCTGGGAGAGAGTGTACCTTCTAGTTCTTTCACGGCCATTCATCCTTAGCCACGATGCTGGCAGATGACAACAACTGAACAACATGCCTGAAGAAACAATTTCATTAATTAAATTCAAGAAACATCAATACAACTGGTATTTTGCATAACTAAATGTGGAAAGAGGCACCCACATTAGGCAAGCATATTTGAAGCCATTATCAATAACCACTTGTGAACTCTAATAACATTTGCATATTTACATGCAACTCTCACGGCTAGCTAACTTCAAGTTATATACAATAGTACATGACATACATGCATTGGAGGATTGTGCAATGTGAATATGGTTCTTGATATAGATTTAAACATCACATGCATTAAATGTTAAAAAATGCCGATTTTATGATCAGAAGTAGCCGGAGAGAGGCTATGACTCATCCAAGCACTACACTTGACATAGGATGTGGATATGGGAAGAACGAATATGATGATCTTAAAGAAAAATTAAACAGAAACAGATATCACACCTTAAAGACGCATGTTGCCTGATCTCTCCTAGGTATGCCAGACTTTCTTCATCTATAAGTTCCTCTACCTGTGCAAGGATGGCTAAAATCTGACCACAAACAAAGAAAGTGTTAAGGAAACAAGTTCCTCTGCATATAGATTTGAAGTGTTCATTAGTCTCTTAGCAATTGCAGAGGCAGATGCTTGATAGTTGATATACCACAATACCTGTATCATGTCAGCGGGCCCATATGTTTCTGTCCATATAATAACCAAACGGTCTAACAAATCAATGGGTATGCCATGAGTTCTGCTGATATTTGTTCTTCTGCAAGTACAAAACACAAACTTCCCTATGAAATATCCATAACAAACAGCCATATCCACTGCATAAGTTGCCATATCTGTATGGAGCTGTGTCTAAATAAACTGGCATTCATGTTAAACTTGTATAATGAAACTGAGCTCCACCAGCACTTAGTCTAGTGGTATGTTTCTCGCTTTGGGTGCGAGAGGTCTCGAGTTTGATTCCCTGGATGCCCCTATGGTTTTTGGCAGGTTTATCTAACCCCTCGTACCTATCTGAAACTTCAAAGAAAATCAAACAAGCATTTCTTTCTCAATTTTTTTCTAGTGACTTTCGTAAGTAGATCTATACCTGTATTACATATCCCTTGTGAAAAAGCATTCCATATCTAGCATGTGAACCTGAAAGATCCATATTGGACAAAACCACAAAAAACATGAATGATTTTCGAAATATGTAAGACACAAGGTTTGGAAGAAAAGGTACCTCATCAATAAACAGGACTCCAAGGCTCAGCCACTCCATCAATGTAACGATTAACAACCTGGCATCAACACAACTTATCTAATCAATGTAAATCACCATCTGTGAATTTCACTTCCTAAAATCTAAAATGTTGAAGATTAACATCTAAAAGAAAAAAGAAAAAAAACCTTCAATGAACTTGTAATCTAACAAAAAGGTAATAGATGAAGACCTTGTTTATTTCTTGTCGTATCTTGTCTGTGATCTCAGTTTTCCTAGGTTTCATCATCTGGCCCATAAAAAAGAGAATATCTTGCCCACCTTGTGGTCAAGCATTTACCGCATCCAGATCATGTGGTGTTACATCCTGAAAGGGATAAAACAGGGTATAGAAGAATTGATAAGGAACGCCTCTTTGAAGGTAACAATGGACTTCTTATATACAGCCATGCTTTGACTAAGAGCAGCAGGTCTACCACAAGCCAGACAAGAAAGGTTAGAACAAATGTGTTACCATACCAACAGTTCTGCTGTTGACATATTACACAAACAACATTTGGAACTTAAAAATATTCTTCCTTTTTTATTGGTAGTGCAAGATTTATTATCAATTAAAGCTCTGAATTGGGAGTGAAAATATGCCAGCTGCAAACAGGCTTCTAGGAGTTAGCAGTCACTAAATGGTCTATTGTTCTATTAAACTCTACACTTAAACAAGGAAAATACTAGGAAACCAAGTTTTTGCAACCAAGGTAACGTGGCGTGATCTTGAAAGAATGATGAAACTCCCAAAGTGTTTATGTGTATCTTGAGGTTGTAAAAAACCTCCTCTTATGATGCCACATCATCACATCATCCTGGTTGTAGAACCAGGTTCCCTAGCCTCACTCCTTAAACAATACATAAAATGTGCAAGCTCCACAGTTGTTTTTTAGATGCTACAACTCGAATACCTATAATTACTTATTACTCCACTGGAGATGTGATTTATGGGAAGCAATAGGGTTTGTGGTGCCTTTCTGAGCTCTTCCCACTATTTAAGCTGGGTTTGGCATAGTATTTGTTTTTATGGACTAATACAAATAAGCTTCTCAAATAGATGAATAGCTTATGCAATGCTCACAAAAAGAAGATATAGCAATCTCATCATGTATTTTACCAACCATCAAATATGAAACACAAATCATATAATAACTGGTTCCACTACCACCACCAAGTCTGCCAAATAACATGGACATTCTAGCACAAACCTGAACTATCTCCTTCTTGTGAGCATCTCCTTTAGGAAGCGGAACATACTCCTCTGCCTCAAGATCGAACACTGTAGCAAAAGCATCACTTCTACCAATCATTTAACTGCTCCACTATTTGACTCATGTATATGACATCACCAACAGCGACCTGAAATGTTATAGTAAATATGTTGAGATGTCAGTACCTCCAAAAAACTCCGCATATCAAATTCATTGTAGAAGAATCACAATTATTTTGAGGGAATGATCATGGAGAATTAATATAGCACTTACTATAGAGTTAAAATCTAAAAGGAAGAAGGAAAAAAAAAACAAACAAACAAACAAATGTGGCCACATTATTAGAAGCGAAAAGTATAACATGTTACCTTTTCCTTGAGTAAAGCATCATAAATAGTGGGATCCAACTTCAGTTGTTTGGTTCCTGTGACAGTTTTTAGCCCTATAACTACATCTACATGACCAATGTTTTTCCCATAACCACCAGTTGTGCTTTCAGTTTCTTCTGGGGAGAGCTCGATCACCTAAAACAAGGAAATATGCTGAGCAGATTAGACCAATAGAAACATGTGAAAGATTGAAAATTAATGATTTTCAAACAAATCAGTGACGTCAAAGAAGATGCATGAGAAGAGTAACAGAAGCATAAATATCTACATTGGAAACGGATATAAAAGATCACTTCTAAGCAGACCCATGTCCAGGAACCAACTTCAGGTACAAGTGTGAGGACATTTTACTTCTGTCTGTAGATCGCTAGTACTAATTTTAGTCACAAGAAGAAGAAAAAAAAAATCAAGCTTGTCTTGAAGGTCCAAGCCTTGTCTGTAAGTTCATGTTTTAGCAATTTTTACGCCAAAAAGTTTAAGATCTAATTGTTTGTCACGTGCAAACTCTGCAATAAGTTAGGTGTATTACTGTCACACCTACTGGACCTTCAGGGTTATTAGCGACACTAACCTAAGGCATACAAGCACAATGGCTTACTTCACATATAGCCTTTTCAATATCGCAGTGTGACATTGTGGTAGTCTTCTATATTGGCATCCTGACATAGCGATTGCAGTCATCAACATGTAACAAAAGAAAAAATGATAAAAAAACACTTACAGATTTCTTACCTCTCCTTCATAGACCTCCTTATTTTCCTTGATACGTAGACCAGTAGCCCTTCTAAAATTTTACATCAGTACCTCTATACTTCTGATCCAACCATTGGGCAGAACGGAACCTGCAATTATTACCACAAAAAAAAATGATCCCCTACAGTAAAGAGACGAAGAATGCATTTAAGATGCAAACTTTAATCTTATGGATTCTTTAGCAGAAAATGTAAGTTTTTATAGAAAATCTAAGCAAAACCTTTAACCAACTAAATTGCATTAGAAATCAATTAGCCAACGACCCAAGATTCGAACCACGAAGATTAACATATACCATAAGAGATACCATCAGAATCAGACCTTGTTTCCAAGCTCCTAAGATATTCCAAGTGCCAATGCAGTTTTCCCCGTGCCGGGTGGACCAGCAAGTAGAAGTGCCCGGCCAGCCATCTTATTTTGCCTAACCATATCTACAACAAGACCTGCCCCTTCCCTTGCCCCAACTTGACCAACAAATCTAGGCATATCCATTGGCCTGAATAATGTAATATCCACACAAATTAACACCTAAAAAGAATAAATACCTAATGGACTACAACAAATCTACGCAGCCTAGTGGGTTGTGCTCAGTTAATGGACTACAACAAATCTAAACAGCCTAGTGGGTTGTGCCCGGGAGCATCCACAGCATGTGAGGTGCTGATGTGGAGCAAGTCCAACCCCCCCTCTTCTTTTACCTTCTTCACTGCACAAGTCCAAACCCCCCTCTCTACGTTCCCACTTTGTTAAGATTGTCTCTCTCTCGTGTCGAATCGAGTCACAGCTAAATTGGAAGTTACGGTGGCTGTGGAGTATTGATTTGGGAAACAAAGGCAAGAATGAAGGGTGGTACACCAAAACCATATCTTTAGCTCAACTACACTAATAAACAAAGACAGAGACATCAATTTGTATTGAACTCCTAAGATCTGAACTGAATTGAAAAGCAAACTGCAAATTTCACCCAACAAGTCGATCTAACAAGAAGGCAACATAACATGGCAACTGGCAAGTTACAATAACACTATATCATAGAGAGAATCAGTTGTTATAGAGAGAATCAGTTGTTCTTGAAGAACAACTGCTTGACTTATACAGGATTCAGTTTGTATTATTGTAACTAATTCCTAGTTTGTTGGATCTTCAACCATTCTTGGTTATTTCCCTGGTGTATTTATACTACTGATTAGTCAATAATAAAGGAATAGTTTTGTTGTTCTATCATGGTATCAGAGCAAACCTAGAGATAAACAACTCCAATAAAGGGATGACTAACTCCTCCCCTTCCATTCTCCACACGAATGAATCCCACAACACCCTTATCAGCATAAATGTTGCTGCCCAAACCCATCTAAAACTCACTTCCACCAACTACATAATAAAGGAATGAGTTTTGTTGTTCTATCACTATAATCTATTCAAAGATTTCAGCAGCAAAAGACCAATTTTGGAATCTGGGGATTGAAGATCTAGCAAAACCAACCAAATCAGCAATACCCATACTCCAATTTCCAAAAACAAAAAAAAAAACCACGAATTCGAACTCAAAACACTCAAAATTGCACCCCCAAATAAAAATTGAAACTTTATACAGAAACAGATCAAATGGGTAGGAGAGAAACACAGACCCCAGCTTCTCCTTCGTTGCGAACCCTCACGAACTCGTTCCGCTGGTGGGAACCCGCCACCATTCCACCTTTGGCTTCATGGCTTCTTCTTCTGCAGTAGATACAATAAAAATCCAATCTTTGGGTGTAAAATGAAGCAGAGATGCTGGAGATCAGATGATGAACATGTCCACTGAGAGAGATATCTCTCAAAGCAATAAAGGAAAACTCAATGGGCTCTCTCTCTCACTTTCTTTGCTTTCTCCTCTTCTCAGTTTCTTCGTCCCAGGTGAGACACCCACTAGGAGATCAACTTTTGATTGGATTCTAACTGGGTGTATTCCAGTATTTTTCGAAGATTTCTCAGCAAAAATCACAGTTCCGGTCGCACTTACCTGAAGATCATTACAAAGATTTCTCTGTTTTTATACCAAAGGAAGAAGTATCGTTCAAAAGGTTGAAGATTATGGATGTGTTGAGAGCAACTCCTAAGAATGAAATTAGGAGGATGAGAAAGGTGAATGAGTTGATGCCAAGAATCGTGTATAGGAGAGGTGATACAATGAGGTGGACTGTGCAGGGAAGAAGGTAAAGGATATAGAGAGAGGGGGTGGTTGGAGTGATAACTTGGACATTTCAATGATTTTATGGATCACTTTTCTTTTAAGCAGCATAACTTTCGCTCACCCACACTGTTCATCTTATTTTTTATTCTCTCCCGCACCAATGTTCTCTTCCACACCACTTATATTAGAAAATTTTCATCCTCTCCTCCCAACTTCTTATTTCTTCTTCAATCCTTCTTATTGTCTCGTTCGATCAAGAGCTCACATTGCACTTTGTTCCCAACTGAACCTCTCCCCTCCCGACAAAACCGTCACTATCTCCTTCAATCTTTTCCATTACATTTTTATTCGACTCACCCAAAATGGTTCATCAGTCGAGCGTGCGATGACAAGAGATAGAGGAGATGAGACTGCAATAGTGGCCATAACAACGGCCGCACCGCCAACCTCCCATCTTGTCCTCTCTTCCCAAAACAGCTTAGTACTCATTCAAAACATAAAAACAAGGTATTGTCCTTGACTTCTGACCAACTTTGACACTCGATTCAGAATAAACTGTAGCTAATTAAAACATTTGCAACGACATATTAGCTGTCGCTAAGTTTTACAAATAAAAACTGGTTGCTACGGTATAAGTCGTCCCCACTACAAAAAAATGATTAATAACTACAAATACTAGAGACGACAATCTGATTCTATCTTAAAAGATTTGAGACAGCAAAACACCGTCACTAATGCTTTTGGTAGTTGATCAAGGGCATAATCATAAAAACTGTGTTTGTGACGGGAAAACCGTGGCTAAATTCAGAAAAAAAAAAATCGTAGCTAATTCAAACATTTGGATTGTCATATTAGTTGTCGCTAAATTTTACAAATAAAAACTGGTTCCTATGGTATAAGCCGTCCCCAATGAATTTTTTTGAAAAAAAAATAATATATACAAAAAAAAAAAAAAAAAAAACTTTGGGCGCGAATAAGTTTGGGAGTCGCGCGACACCCAAACCCCAGCAAAGAGATTTTTGGGTTTTTGTGAGAGAAAAGAAATCGCTGAGATTTGGGGTTTTTGTGAGAGAGAAGAAATTGTTGAGGAGCATAACCCTAAAAGATTCGCTATGAAATGAGGCAAATCGAAACACAAGAAAGTCAGTTTGGCTGTGAAGAACTCGCGAGTCAATAAGAAACCAGCGAAGAAAGGCAAGGATCCAAATGCGCCTAAGAAGCCTGCAAGCGCCTTCTTCGTCTTCATGGAGGAGTTCAGGTAGACTTACAAAGAGAAGTTCCTGAACAACAAATCTGTAGCCGTTGTCGACAAAGCTGGAGGAGCAAAATGGAAGTCCATGAGTGAGGCTGAAAAAACACCTTACACTGAGAAGTCTGAGAAGAGGAAGGAAGAGTACAACAAGCTCTTGAAGGCTTACAACAGCAGGGCAGATGATGATGCAAATGAGGATGAAAATGAGTCTGACAAATCGAAATCTGAGGTGCATGATGAGGAAGGCACTAGGGAGAGTGGTGATGTTGGGGAAGATGATGATTTGATGGGAGGCTTTTCAACAAAAAAACAGTAGATCTGTAGGATCCGTAGTATTAAAAAGGAGGAGATCAGAGAGTAATATAGTGTTAAATCTTCAAGCAAAAACAGTGTTAGTGTTTCCATATGGAAACTGATGATGTAGCATTGTCTGTTAGTATTTTTCTCATGTTTTTGTGTTTCTGAAATGAATTGATTTCGTTAAAAAAAAAAAAAAAAAAAAAAAAGCGTCAGCCGCTGAGAGAGAAGAAATCGCTGAGAACATCTTCTTCAACTTCAAGGTTGAAGGTGGGTGGGGTTTTTGTTTCTAACAGTGAAAGTGGGAGAAATTTGGGGTTTTTGTGCTCTATCCAGGATTCAAGGTGAGGAAGCCAGGGAACACAAAGCTAAGGAAGAAGAGGCTGCAACAAAGGAATTTGAGCAATGGAAAGGGGCATTTTCAGTTGATGAAGAAGGTACCATACAGAGTGAAGTGCAAGACGAAAGTCAGGGCTTGCTTCGATTTTGTGGAATACATTAAGGTATGTTTGTCTTATACTACTTTACAGGTTTTGTTAGCATCATGAATAAGTTTTTCTAGCTTGTTTTGCCCGACAAAAAGAAAGGTTTAACAATTAATGAAGCTCTTTGATAACCTTTGTAACAATCAAGTTTGACATACCATGGCATCTGGTCTCCAAATTTATGGATAAAATAGGGGCAAATTTGATGAATTACTAAAAACTTTTGAATGTGTAAGCAAGTTGAATAAATGGGTGCAAGTTTGATTGTTTTACATAATCTTGCAGAAACACAAAGTGTTTTATTTGTTTATTATTGTTTTGTAGTTTAACTCTCTGTTTGTTTCTTATCTAGTATGATTAGATGCATGTTTTCTGATGGTTGCCTTTTATACTCTTACATAAACATTTTATTCTCTTGCATAAACTTGTTCTATAGTCAAGGCATGAGATCCAATGTGAAGATTGAATATGATATCACATTTGCATCTCATGCATTCATTTTCAAATATGTTTATGGTCATGGTCACCTTCGGTTTATGAATAATGGTGTGATACCTCTTCTAGCTAGAGTTTTAAAGATTAATTATCTTGAGTATAGTTTGATCAGTTCTTATTTGGAGTTTTCATTTGATGGTTTATTAATCACTTTTAATCTTGTAAAAGTTAATCTTTCACATTCTAGTATAGAAACAGAGCACTTGCAGGCCGCATCCTCTGTAGCTGCATCTTGCACCCGCATCCTTCTCTCTTCTCTAACCTCTTCTCTACTGCTCCGGTCTTCAATGTAAAAAAATTTGATGCTTACTGCTTGCTTACTTGCTGCTTGTTTGCTTGGTGATAGCTTAATTTGCCTGCTTGCTTGGTGCTGCTTGCTTGCTTGCTTGGTGTTGTTTGCTTGCTAGCTTAATTTGTTTGCTTGCTTAATTTGCTTACTTGCTTGATTGCTTGATGCTTGCTTGCTTGGTGATAGTTTAATTTGCTTGCTTGCTTGCTGCTGCTTGTTTGCTAGCTTAATTTGTTGTTTGCTTGCTGCTTGGATACAATTTGAATTTGTAGCTTGCTGCTTGGATACAATTTGTAGCTTAGTTTGCTGCTTGCTAGCTTGAATAGTATTGCTAGCTTAATTTGCTGCTTGCTTATTTTGTGTTCCAAGTGTGAAGTAAAGGGTGGAAAGGTGATAGAAAATTCTACGAAAAAACTGCACTCGAAACATATTCAGCTAAACATATTTGCTGCATAATCTATCCTTAGCTTTAATTTCATGCTATTGTCATTGATCATGACTTCCTAACATTTGGTTCTCATGAACATTGGCTGAACCTAAATTACTATAAGCCTGAGACATTTGAAAGAACAAATCTAACTTTGATTTTGAATGTATCTGATCATATGAAAAATGGCTGTGAATGGGAGGGTGTTGCAGATTGAAAATAGTAGACAAAAGTTTTCTAAGAGGGACGGTTTTAGAGATGAGTGTTTTACATGGATAAAACATTTGGTTTGTTGCTGCTACAGTTGTTGTTGACCTGCTGCAGCTTGTTGCTGTTGTTGAGAAAGACCGCAATGTAAGCAGTGGCATCCATGTATATTCTTTCTACTTATCCATGCTATATATTCTTCTACTTATCAACATGCTCATGTCTATACTGTAACTTAGCATTCAATTATTGACAAATAGTTTAATTGCATAACGTTGTTTTTTGTTCTTTCCTTTTTCAAAATAAATTGTAATTGATACTGCTGGAAAAGAGGGGCATAATCCATCCATGAGTTTGCATGTTGTGATGAATAGAGAACTAAGGATCTTGACACCCCTGACTTACTTGAGCAGTTACCTGCTTTGCAACAGCTTCTTTTTCGGCTTCTTGCTTGCTTGGTAATTCGTGCCATGCATTGGCTTTGCAATCAATTTTAAATTTTTTTCTTCCTTAGTGCGAGATGATTTTGCCACGCACAGACATTATATGTATTATTTATGTGCTTTAAGCTGAATGTTGCTTATGGAATATTGTTGCAGCCACAAGGAGCAGTTGTCTATAATAGTGTGATTCTATATATATTCACTTTCGTTGGTAAGCATTGTGTAGTATCACAAATGGGTTTTTGGTGGTTGCTTTCTTCTTGTGTTGTTCTCTTATGTCTTTTTATTCTCCAGGTTTCAAGCAAAGAATATTCATACTGCAATACATAATGTTATCCTCAATTTGGTTGATAAGGTAAAGTTAAATGCCCGACATCTCTTTCTTACAATATCATTATGCTAAGGTCATTTCTGAAACAGTTCTTCGAGATGCAGCAGGATGATGCTGTTAGAGCACTTGAAATTTATAAGAAAGCAGCAAATCAGGTAGATGCTATCACAAAACATGTTTTATGATCATTAAATATTTGCAAACAACTATTCCCAGTCATTTTTTTACTTTTTCTAACTAGTTCCAGCGTTCTTTTAATTGATGAAGTGCCTTCGTTTTTCTGCAGGCTGAAAGATTGTTTGATTTCTATGAAACTTGCAGACGCTTTGAATTTGGACGGGGAGAAAAGTTTATTAAGATTGAAAATGCATGGACACTCCGGATTTGTTTTCCAAAATCCTTTTTGTTGTTTTTTGTTAAACCTTGATTCAAAATTGGTCAGTTTTAGTTTATCCTTGATTGTTAAT
Organism: Berberis vulgaris; assembly: GCA_963556465.1. NCBI lineage: Eukaryota > Viridiplantae > Streptophyta > Magnoliopsida > Ranunculales > Berberidaceae > Berberis > Berberis vulgaris. The sequence continues at coordinate 109,892,201 of OY747124.1, forward strand.
CCATGTAAGTTTTCTGCTTATGTAGCCCCCTGAAGTTGATAGAGTATAAAGTTGTTTGGGATTGTATTTTTTGTGATGGACAAGTTATTGATTATACGAACAAGGTTAGTGTATTAGTCACCATTTACGGTGAAAATTAATATAATTGTGTTCAAATTTGAAGTTTCTACTGAATGACGAAATAAAGGCAATGAGAAATCTGAAAATTAATAGAAAGAATGAATTCCATTAAAAAAATGAATTTTCATTAGTAAATTTTTTAGCTACAGCAAGTTAGTGTTAACAACGGCAAATGTCATCTCTATTTTGGCCAACTTAGCGACGGTAAAAAATTGTTGCAAGATAGCCATGGCAAATGCCGTCTCTATTTTGTCAATTTGATACAGTTTCAGCCGTCTCAGAATTTGCAACTTAGCAACGGTTTGAAGCCGTCGCTAGATAGCCACGGCAAATACCGTTTCTATTTTGTCAATTTGCGACAACCTTAGCCGTCTCAAAAATTTTAAAAGCTGTAAAACCTTGGAAATCAAATTGGTTTAGCGACGGAGTTTTTGCAACTTAGCAACGGTTATAAACCATTGCCAGATAGCCACGTATTAGTACACCGTTGCTGTTATACTAGAGCGACAATTCATATAGCTACGGTATTGCAACGGTCATTGAGTTGTTGCTGATTCATTTCAGCTACGCTTTTTTGATACTTAGCAACGGTAAAACTCTGTTGCTGAATTTACTTTTTTTTTGTAGTGCTGGTTGCAAAATCTGATTGCAAAAACTTGTTTCCTAGTATTTTCGTTGGCTAAACGATAAAATTTTAAAAAACTTACCATTCATCAAACACATGTGAGATTTTCCATCTATATCTGAAATTAATCATCAAAAACAAAGTAAATAAGCTTCTTAACCACCTTGTGCGAATGCTCCACAACTTCAATTAGAAAGTAAAAGGTACTATCATCACTTGGAAATGTAGCACGTAAATGTATACGATAGAGTATCCCATCAGCAGCTATTTCCTTTTCCGCTTTCAATACTTCTTGAAGGTAGAATATAGTGCTATTTCTCCTGTTGAATTCAGCAATCGCAAAATTTGCATTCTCTTGAATATGTGGATCAGGAGCCGGTGCAAGCGTAAATTTTGCATTCACGTTTTTGATATGCTTCCACACTGCAAGCGCTGCAGAGATGTATTGAAATTTTTTTATTTTTTTTTTATTTTTTTAACAAAATTGGGATGTTGATCCATTTTATTCATATAAAAATCCACGCCCGAAGGCTACATGACTGACCCAATACAAGCCTCACAAAAGAAACAAACTAAAAAGCCGAAACAAACTCTCACAAAAGATAGGATTCACCAATACAAGCCTCGACAAAATCAGTCTTTGTACTTTTTGTTTTCTATCCTAGTTATATTGGATTTTCGGGGACAAATACTGATATCTTTGGTGTGGCGCCTCTTATTCATCTTTCCGTCTGACATAGCCCTTAAATCCAAATCACTAATAAGGCTATTGCAATTAATTTTCAATACATCTTGCTCTTGTGATTTCCAGTTTCTATGGTTAGATTGATACGCGAATAGATTATATAAATGAGATATACGGTAAAATGGTAAATTATATTTATTAATGAAAATGTTAACCACAAGAAAAGAAAAAAAAAGGACTTCCATCATGTAAAGCTACAAAAATTGCTTTAAATGATTATTCGAGAGGACTATCAAATGAAATGACCTTCATGGTGATCCTCATCTTGTCGACCAACACCATGGTATCATGCGAAGAGGTGCTATTATCAGTTGCAGATGTAGCACTAAACTTCAAAAAAAATATGTCCCTAGAGCATCATTTCTTTTGCCTCCTTCCAAAAGTTTTAGAAGAGATAAATGAGTACCAGTCTTTTGATTGTGATCAGAAATCGCAAACTTTGCTACTTGAGAAGCGGGCGAATGAGGATCATTTAGTTCGTTGGGTGGAATTATGGTCCAATACGGAGGAACATTTTGCGCAGAGATGGCTTGAAGATGAATTACAACAAGTAAAAATGTGAAAACCATCAAAGGTCCACGAGCAGACTGGGGTTTCATCTTCATGTTTATTGATCTTAGAAGTTTGCGGTTTAGATTGATGAGTGCCTTCATATTATATATATATATATATATATATAAGTAATCCGCTATAACTTTTAATGGCTTTTGACTTGAAACAAATCATTATGTATTTTCAATGGCCTTTGATTCGAAAAAAATCTTTATATGCTTTAAATGGATTTTTTACTCTAAGCGAATCTTTATATGCTTTCAATGGCTTTTGACTCGAAAAAATTCTGCATATAAAAGTTTTAAATGCCTCGTGCCAACATTTGTCCTACTTTAATTGAAAATAGTGAATTTATGATTTTGTAAACGAGTGAGTTTGGAGAGTCAAGTTTGGGAGTCAATTTTGGGCTATTTTTTAGTTTTTTTTACACTTTTTATTTCTCTTTAAAACACAACTACAAACACCATCTATAGAAGTATAAAAAAATTAAAACTTGACCTAAAAGTGACTTTCAAACTTGAATCCCTAGAATTGTTGTTCGTAAACATTGTTGTATATTTAGTTTTGGCCATGTGATGGGGAACTTATCATGTTATCCAATTTTAAAGCCACAATTTTCCAATAGAAGTATACTATAAAAGTTTGAAAAAAAAAATATATATTTTGAAGCCAAAAATAAGATAAGAATTGTTGTTAAAAGTTTATGCAAAAACAATTTAATTTCAAAATTTTGGGAAAGATAAATGAAATTGATTCATATAAAAGAAATATGCAATTAAGAGGTTCAGTAACGAAAGAAATTAAGGATTTGACCAAGTTTCTCAAACTTGAGTTCATCATTGTTCATGTATGTTTAAACTAAAAGTACAGTTCGAATACAAAAAATTTGCACATTATTGTCGAAAATGTGCTTTGACTGTGATAAATTGATTGAATTTTGTTCGATAATGAGAGGTTAATTCTTATTATAGACACTAAAGCACCTGTGTCAACCCAAACCCACGAGATCTACTTGTCGGAAATTTTTTTTAAAAGAGATTTACTTGTCTAGCTTTTGAAGAAGACAATATGAAAACTAAATTGTCTTTCTTGGCACATATTGCGTTCTCAATGTCTCTTCAATATCTACTCCACCTTTTTTTTATAAAAGCATACTCTATATAAATTAATGATCTCGGTTACAATACAGATGTCTCGTCTTAGTGGCTAGTTTGTGAGCTTCATAATTGAGTTCTCTACTAATAAATTTATAGAACCAAAGTGAATGAATAGTGAGTAGTTGTCGTATGCTGCTGATGAAAGGACGCCATACCCAGTCCATGGCCACCAAAGGGGATTTTAAATCATTCTACAGAATTGAAATAAGATTTCCGGAATCTCCCAACAAAAAACTTGTTCTTCACTGTCGTGCTTGGATGAGGAGAAGAACCGCTTTAGCTGCATGACATTCAACCATTGTACTGTCAATAACCTTTCCTGCAATAGGGAATACCACATGTGCAAGAAGCTCGTCTTGAAGATTGACCGCAGAAACAACAATTGTATCTTGTTGTATTGAAGCAAAAAAACTAGCATCATAAGTAACAATAATTGTATTCGGATCCTGGCATGTGGAATGAGTCTGAGGTGAAGGGATCTAGAATTAAGAGGGTGATTTCTGACAGTTTGGATTTAATCATAAATAAATTGTGTCTTGGTGGGGGCTAACTCAGAAAGAAGACCATATGAGGTTTGTCGGCCCAACTGAGAGGGATTTATGGGAGTGTGATTTGACCGAGAATCAATAACTACTCTAGTAAGGTAATGGTGAATGAAATCCATTTTCTTATTTTCTTGGCTGGGGGACATACATTTTGAAATTATGTCAGTTTGGTGAAAAAAACGTCGACACTACCTTAAATTTCTCTCCGTCTAACTTATTAGAAGTTAAATGATTAAGTTACCCTATTTTTATTGTTGTTAAAAACCCAAAAAAAAAAAAATTCATGAAATAATAGACATTATGTGAACCACAATTTTTTTTGCAATGTTATAAGTTAGAGGTTATAACTATCCAAAACTCTATCATTCAAAACTCACACCATCTCATTGTCTAGTTTTCGAAAAGAAGAGAATATGAAAACTCAAATGCCAATTCTTGGAGCTCTTCTTATTTTCACTTTGGTCGTTGTGATTAATCTTGAACTTAGTTCTGCGCATGCAGTGCCTATCAATGATGTGAACGATCCACATGTTCAAGAAATAGCACAATTTGCGATTTCTGAATACAACAAGGTTGCTAAGCGCGAGGCCCTTCCATTCTATCTTCAGCAAGTGTTAAAAGGGGAAACAGAAACTGGTGCTGACGGCAAGCATTATCGTATACATTTACGTTGCACGTATCATGGTGATGATGGCACTTTCTATTATGTAACTGAGGTTGTAGAGGATGGCCACAGTGGGAACAAGAAGCTTCTTTACTTCAACAATGATATGACTAAGTAAGAAGTTCGAATGAAAAATTTGAAAGATGAACTATTATTTAGAACCATATAAAATTACTTTGAAATTCTACATATAGCTTATATTACCAGTGTTTCCTCGATTCAGTACATCAAATCAAGTGGCGGAACTCTCAAAAGTTTTATCGACATTTAAAAAATGTTAGAAAATCAGGTTTTTACAACCAAGGCGCCTTTGGGTGGGTTCAACAAGCTTGCAAATGGGTTAGGCATAATAAACCAAGTAGAATATGTAATCCATTTGATTTCCAATCCAAAAGACTAGACTCTTATGAGTATCTCCAAACCGTTATGAGCCAAAAGCCTCCGCATTACTCATCCGATGGAAGAAATAATGAGTATCAACATTTTAAGTATGATATACTGTAATTACAAGCTTCTCCAACGGACTAATGTGCGTCTCAAGCATGCTGAAACAATAAAATCTGATTATGGATATCAAGAAATTTTTGCAAGCTGAAATAAGCGACACTACATTTCTAACAAATGAGAGCAAACTGTTAGTTGATCACAGTCAAGAACATGTTCTGAGTTATCGCATTTTTATGAGAATAGCCTTACATAATAGTTTTGCACATTTTCATTTCGTGTATACTCAGTAAAATAAAATAGATAAGAAAAGAAAAGAACATGACATGTGATTGAAATCGTTCATTGACTTTGATAAGCTAAAGGTTGATATCAAAGCACCTAAGGAAGGTGATTTCTTGAAATATGTCGAAATTTCATGAAATATTTCTTATTTTGAATTACTGAAATATATTTTAAATTTTGAAATGTTGATTTATTTTTATCAGGGGAATACATATTCGATATAACCTTATTTTATTAAAAAAATTGTTACATGAGTGATTTTTAATTATGCAACATATTTTTTGATTGACACTATTACAGGACCAATAAAGGTTGGGGTTATAGATGATAGTCGATTAGGTGGCAATATCTTAAAGGGATTGGAAAACTATCTATAGTTATATACTTTTGTATATATTTATGAAGATCATAACGTATGACATTAAATCGTCTTAAGTCTTTCAGCTTAAAAGGCATAGTATATATTATTAGTTTTGAAATTACAAATAATTTTTTTTTAATATTTTCTTTCAAAAGGGCCACGCAAATGTGGTGTGATGGGGAGCATGTAATGTTTAAATGAAAAGGCAAAGCAAAGCTGGTGTGATGGGGAGCATGTCATGTAACCAAATTTGAAGCCACAATTTTCAGAAGTTTACTTAAGTTTGAAGAATATATAAAAAAAGTTGAAGTAGAAAGTAGGATAAGAATGGTTTTTAGGGGTGGGCATTTAGGACCGAAAGTCCGGACCGAACCGACAACCAGACCGATCGAGTCGGTTCGGATCGGTTTTAATTAATTAAAAAAGTTTCGGTTGTAAAAGCTCGGTCCGGCCCGAAGTTTCTGGTCCGGGCCTCGGTTTTCATTTTTGAAGAGCGTCGAATAATCGGCCCGGCCCGACTCCCTCATTTTTTTTTTCTTTCCTTTTTCTTCCTTTCTCCCTCATTTATTCTCCAGAAATTCTAATTGTCGAGGAAACCAGCGAGGGAGGGAGGGAGAGCCACCTCCAACCCCGTCTCCTCCACCCCCGTCTTTCTCTCTCCCTAATTTCTTCACCCCCGCAACTTCAGTGAGAAAGCCAGCGCCACCCGTCTCCTCCACCCCTGCCACTTCGCCATCTCGTCTCCTCCACCGCCACCCCATCTTGATATGATGAAGATGATCTGATGAAGATGAAGATGAAGATGATGAAGATGATCTGATGAAGATGAAGATGATGAAGATCAAGATCTGATCAAGACGACCCGACGCCTCTTAGATCTCGTATTAATGAAGTAATTTTAGAAATTCAGTGTAGAAATCCAGATCTTGTTGAGTTCCCCTCCCTTCCCCGATCAGATCTGATCTCAGATCTTTGTAATTTTTTGTTGTATGGTCGAATTCGAAGTATTTTTTGTTGATCCACCTTACAGACGAAGATCTTGTTGTATATATTTTTTTTTAATTTTTTGATATAATTTTTGTACGTATTAATGAAGTTTTTTTTTTTACTGTACGAAGTATTTTTTTCTCTTATGACCGAGCCCGGCCCGTAAATCGGTTAACCGGGACCTCGATTACCCCGTCAATTCAATCCAGTTTCGGTTCTCATAAACACGGGCCCGAATTTCTCGGGCCGATTTTCGATTTTTAACTTTTGGGCCGGTTACCCGTACTTGCTCATCACTCACTCTTTACTTTTCTTAACCTATTTTTTTTTATTCTTAATCAAACATTTTTTTTGGCTTATATAAACAAGAAAGTTAAAACCAATCACAGTATATATATATATAGTTCTTGATTCATACATTTTGTTGGCTAATTAATATAAGCATGATCCGTGTACCTGTGAACTCTCACTGGTGATACAATTATTGTATCACTTTATTTGTGAAATGTGTAAAATTGTTAAGTGAATTGTTCAACCTTAAAAATGATACTGCTTTGAGGGTTGTTATAAAAATGTCAATTTAATGTAATGTCTACAAGTAATCTTACAAGCCTTTACAACCAATGGATGTAGTTGATCAAACAGTTTTGATGGATTTTCATCGAGAAAAAACTCATGAATAAAATCAGGTCAACAAATTTTCAATTAACCACCTAAAAACAAGGAAAGGTGGATCCGCTTATTAAATGCTCCATCTGCTTCTTCAACCTCTCACCTTTCTACTCCAATGGTTGAAAGGGAGGGATGATGTGAAACAAAGATGAAGTGACGAAGCAAGCCAATTGATCACACCAGAGATGAAGTGAAGTAGACCAAGTCGATTGAAGAGCAACAAGTCCATCAATTAGACCAGATATTTTAGTCAAAAAAATTCAATTTAAAAACTGGACTTTTGGTCGTTGGGTTTTATGCTTTTGCGTAAAATTGAAATTGCTGCAAAAACCCTCGAAATAATGTAAAATTGCATTTCGTATTTTTAAAAACAAAAATTTTACCAAAATTTCGCAAAAATTCATTCCTTGGTTAAAACCAATCCCAGTAGAAATGTACAGCATAGTTCTTAATTCATAAATAAAAACCCAGAAGGTGGGAAACAATAAAAAAATTAGTATAAGATTTTTAGTCTGAAATTTGAACTATAAACACTATCCTTACACAAGAATGGAGTTGATATAGTGGACTTTGGTAATTTCATCAATCAAAATCCTTAATAAAAATCATTAGTTATTACTAGCAGTCTGCACGTGCTGCACATGTTTTTTCTACGCCGGGTTATTATCTACATGAGATTTTGAAATAAATTTTAATCAAAATGTATACAATTCTTTTTTTTTTTGGGAAAGAGAGCTGGGTTTTAAGGACCCCTAAACCTTTATATAAATGAAACAAAAACAAAAAAAGAAACAAACTCTCACAAGAAAGAGAATTCTAGTGAAAGTGAACATGGTTACTAGGCCTATAATCGTCAACTAGCATCGGCCAAAGAAGAAAAACCTCTTGTTTTTTTTTTTTTTTTTTTTTTTTCCTTTCTCCTTTGTTAAGGAGGAAAGGATTCAACCTTTGTACTTTTTATTGCTTTCTTAGCCCTAGAGGATCTTCGAGGGCAGAGACTAAAGTCTTTAGTGCAAGAGTTTGGAAACTTTTTAGTAGCCAAATCTCTTGCAATCTCTTCACTAGAAGGATCTTGCTCATGTTCCTCGTTACTACTCTGCTCATCTGTTGTAGTGTTCTCTTTGTCTTGAGTCGGTGTGTGTTCACTAGCCTCCACACTAGCACTACGCTCGAGCATTGGGTTGTCAAGAAGCAATGGTTGTGTACTCTACGTTATGGCATCACTCTGATCATCATTTATTTTCTGCTCTGCCTCAATGGCGGCCTCTGTACTGGTAACATTCTCTGATTTTTCTGTGATAAGACCTGTACTCCCCTCTAAACTGGGGTGAGTCTTCGACTTGAATGTATGTCTACCCTTGGCGATCGTCCAACCATCAGAGTTTTGTCTTTCTAGTGGTTGGGTCCTACCTGTAGCTTGTCACACCATATGGCCTGGAGTATTAATTTATTTGCTTTTTGAACACTGCTGTTTTGTATCGCCAAATACTGCGCAAGAATTGCATTTTACAGGAATCCATGCATACTCAACTTCAACTATTTTTTTCTTATCTCCATTGATAGTCACAGGGATGTCTTTGGGTAATTGGTTGTTTACATCCACCTCCACACACACCCTCGCATACGCTAATCTTGTATTTTCTTCAGTAGCTTTGTCAAGCATGATAGGCACTCCAATAAAACTAGCAATTCTTTGAATACCCTCTGGATTCCATAAGAATAAATGATTTTTCTTCAATGTAACCCAAATAGGTATCGATTTAAGCACTTCGACATCATCGTCCATAGAAGGTGACCAGGTCCTGAGGATGAACAATCTGCTTGCAATATGGAGGTCCCATTTCCAATACCTTACTTCTATCTTCTTCATTCTTGAATTTGAATACAAAATTCTTATCTCCGTGTATGCCCATCTCAAACTCTCGAATTCCCCACATCTTTATCAGACAATCTTTGACATAACCATATGCCAAACGCTTGCCCACAAATCTGCCAATAACCAACCTTTCACATTCTTCTATCCTACTCGCAAAGTCAGCAGTCTGCACTTGTACTATTTTTTTGCCTTCAACAGTAGCTGGAGGTTCATACTTCAGTTTTGTAGAGCCCGTATGTTTGCTTTGCTTAAGCTTTGATGCCCAACTCATCCTCGCTGGTGCAACGACAGGGTTTGCCATTGCCATTTCTTTTTGAATTTTGCTAGGACCAGAGGATGCAACCCTGATTGGCATTGTATATTCATCTGCTTTATGCAGAGCCTCTTCATTCCTTTGCGCCGCAGTGGTCGTTCCTGTGATGTGTGGGACATTAGCAGCCACTATACCATGACAACCTTGAATACTAGCAGCCTCCACTTGACTGGCTGACACCCTTGCAGTCAGCATCCCCCAGTTATTGGGGTTTTTCATGATTTTCAGTCCTTTAGAACCTAGCGTATCTCCGTTTTTTATAGCCACTTGATATTCGTTTGTTAGTAGAGTAAGTCTACACAGCGAGGAAACGGGCGAGGAAACGAGCGAGGGGAGTGAGGTGGCGAGGTGGAAGCCGTTCATTCCGCTCGAGATGCGCGCGCAAAAAGTCAACGCACGCATCTCGAGTGAAATGAAGGGCTTTCACCCTCGCCACCTCATTTCCCTCGCTCGTTTCCTTGCTCATTTCCTCGACATTTAGAATTTCCCTTGTTAGTAACTGTAACAGTCCATCGCCATGAATTTTGTACTGCTCCTCAAAAGCCATTAACACATCCTGTGCACACTGGAGGAGATTGAGAAATCCTTCTCGAGTACAATGTGATGTCATCTAGCAGTGAGATACATAGACCCACCAACTGTTTGGTGAAAAACCTCCCTTTCAAGCAAAGAAGAAGAAGATACGGAACATATTTGAAGAAGAGAGAGCAGATCTGAAGGAAACGTCTCAAGGATTAGATCTGAAGGTCTTAACCTAACCCTATGTTCCCCATGATAAAAATCCCAAAATCTTTCACAAGGTTTGCTCCCAATCAACCCTACAATATGGAGAGAAGACTTACTCTATCATTAGTTTTTAATTTATTCATTTTTTGAAGTGAATCAATTAAACACGGTGGAGATAGAACTACTTGAAGTCAGAAAAGTTGCAACACAGTTCTTCAATGTGTTTAAGCAAGGATCTTCGAAATTGTATAATTTCAATGACTTTTGTAAACAAAACTAATTTTCGAATAAAAGACTATCTCCCACTCTAATTTCATTGACCTAGCACTTGAATGCGAAAGAACATGAATAAACATTTTAGCAATCGTTGTGTCACCCAATGCATAGTGAATTTAATCCACAGTGTTCAAGGTTATATCACTCTTCAATAGGCCTTACTTCTATAATTGGATCATCATTCTCTAAACCCAAGGGTTGTTCATTTATGACATGATCTTCGAATCAAACTATAATTTTGATTTAGAAGAAAATTAAACCATGTCTGGAGGGCAATACAATGTATATATTTGAATATTTCTCATTGTATTCTTTAGAACTATATTGTACATTCAAAGTTCGTGTACCTTATGCTGGAATAAATTCCCTATTCAACAACAACTTTTAATTCGATCCTACCTACTGTTATACCCAGGGCGGATCCACTCTAATATTGTATTCTTTAGAACTACTGCATTTGGTTTTTTTAAAAATCTCTACCAAGCTAATCATATTTGCATTCTTGCCTTCTTTTGATATTTTAGATTGCCCCCCTTCTATACCCTCCTATAGATAATGAAATACAAATATATTCACAAAATCGCAAAACCTTCGCAAGTTCATAAGCCTTCGCAAGTTCACCTCTCAACCTTCTCAATCACACAAGAGTAGCCTACTTTAGCTAAGCAATTAGATGGTAACATACTCAATCAAGTCTCATCCTACTGAATGTGTATGTTTTTTGTATGGATACTCAAATACAAAGTTAATTAGCTAGCAAAATCAAGCCGATAGAATGTAAGAAGCAAACAATATATATTTTAAGGAAGAGAACAAGATCATCTTTGCACACTGTGTTATATTCAAAACATTGAATATTTCGAAATTTTAGTTTGCTTGTTACATGTTGTGGAGCAAAGAGAGAATATTTCGAAAATTTAATCAATGTATATAGGAAGGTTAAGGTTTGAGTTTCCATTTGGCAAATAAATCAATCTAATGGTAGTGCTACCAATCATATTTATCAAATGAGTAAATTATCATATACAATCACAAAATACATATCTGATTTATTTCACACATACAGTAAGAACATGAGAAGGAAACATGCTAGTTTAGGAATACAAACTCATCTTGCATAAACATCACAAGCGAACAATAGTCATCTATCCGTCACTATAGATGATTTGCAACACCCTGATAATAGTTTCTTATATGATGCAATTCAGTGACGACTTCAACAACATGCATGCGTTCAACAGGGGATTCAACAGAACATGCGACTCCCAATCTTATCACTGACACCAAGCACTTGTGTAGTCGGGTCTCTTGATTACTCGTGTTGGCAATGTTGATAGTGTCATCAGTGATTTCTAAAAACATATTTGCATCTACAATGTTCATAACTTGTTCAGGCAAAGCCATTTTAGCAAAACAATGAAGATTTTGTCCATTATGAAACATGTCATCAAAAGGTTTCTTCCCGATAAATGTCTCTAGTAACAATATTCCAAAACTGTAAACATCTCCTTGCATGGACACCTCGCCGCCCACTCCATATTCTGCAAAATATAAACCTTACTTTGGTGAACTTATAATAAAAGTTTGTTAGGTGCTAACACTTAGAATTGATATTTGACTAGAATACTTCTTATAAACATATAATGACACTATATATGTTGATTAACAACTTCTTGTCAAACAATCCCTAGTGGCAAATATAATTTTGTTATAAAATGTAAAATTTGTTGAGCATGATAGTCAAGTATAAAGTACAAGTTCAATAAACCCCAAGTGGAAATTCCATAAGGCAATGCCATATTGTTTTAATATAATAATATCATATCCCAATTTTTTATTTGCGTCACAACTTGCGTAGACCAAAACTAAAAATACCAAAATATGAAAACTTGTACAAGAATTTACCTGGAGCAACATAACCAATTGATCCCTTGATGGCAATAGAACTACCTTGACTTTGGGAAGATTCGTAGTCTTTAGTAGAGAAAATCTTTGCTAAACCAAAATCAGCCACATGAGCCGTCATGTCATCATCAAGGAGAACATTGCTTGGCTTTAGGTCGCAATGGACAATTGTTGACTGGCAATGGTTGTGAAGATAATCTAATGCAGAAGCAACGTCAATAGAAATGTTGAGCCTTTGTAGGAAGTTCAAGTACTTCAACTCATCTTGTCTATTTTTCTTTGGATGTAACCACTCCTCTAAACTTCCATTGGCCATGAATTCAAAAACTAGTGCTTTGAAATCATTCCCTTGAAAGTCCACACTCGAACAAGCTGTAATAATTTTTAGGAGATTGCGATGTCGAAGAATTTGCAAGGCATTGCATTCAGACAAAAAGCTCTTAAATGCTCCATGTTGTTGAAGATTTATTACCTTAACCGCAACAATTGCTTGGGATAGAATTGCTTTATACACTGAACCAAAGCTTCCAATACCAATTAAATTGTCGATTGAAAATTTGTTAGTTGCCTCGAGAAGTTCCGCATAAGTAATCCTTTCGAATTGATTAATAAATAAGAACTCTGAAGCAGGATTTGTTTTTGATACTCTTTTTCGGTAGCACACCAAAATTATGCACAATAGTACAACAAAGCATATGCTTACAACAATCACAGGCAAAGCCACTTTGAGAGATTGTGAGTTTCCTGCCTTGTTGTGATTCTGGCATGGAGGCAACTTGAGTTCAACAACACCTCCGCAAAGCTTACTATTTCCCACAAGTGAAACTGCACTAGCATTGAGAAAGACACCAACCTTTGGAATTGAGCCCTCCAAATCATTATAAGACAGATTCAATTGAATTAGAGAAGTGAAATTCTCTAGATATGTCGGAATCTTCCCAGATAACTTATTGCGAGAAACATCGAGTACTTGTAAACCTTTTAAAGCACTCAATGACTCGGGAAGACTTCCTGTAAACAAGTTTTGGTTTATGAAAAGGTCCACCAAAGTCAAACACTTGCCAAGCGTGGTCGGTAAACTTTCAGATAATTTGTTATGAGAGAGGTCAAACACAACAAGACTGGTCAAGTTACCTACTTCATATGGTAAGGGGCCACTCAGTGCATTGTAAGATAAATTGAGCATAATAAGGGATGGAAGATGAAAAAGTTGTCTAGGAATCAAACCTCTGAGCCTATTTTCAGAAATATCAAATTGTGATAAACTTTGATAGCTTGCAAGACTAGGAGGTAATTTTCCATGTAGGTTGTTTTTGAACAAGGATAGAACAGATAACTGAGTTGAATTATGATTGAAGGAATCTGGGAATTTTCCAGAGAATTCATTGTTTGCCAAATACAGTTTAACCATTTGAGGAAATACTCCAAAGACTTTGGAGATATCACCTATAAGGTGGTTGTGTGAAATATCAAGGATGCCCAAATTCACAAGGTTCCCAATTGAAGCTGGGATGCTTCCATATATTTGATTACTTCCTAAATATAGACGTGTAAGTTTGGTGGATAGATTTCCTATTGAGTTAGGGATTGACCCTTTGAGGGAATTATTTTGAAAATGTAACCATTCTAAATTGGTGCAATTGGTTAATGAATGGATAAAGTGCAAGTCATCTACTAATTGATTATAATAAATTTTTAGGGAACGAAGACCTTGAAGCAGTCCTAGGTTTCTTGGAACACGTCCTGTAAATTGGTTATTACCAATTACTAAATATTCAAGTCTTGAAGCGTTGGGAAATGATAATGGGATGAGACCTTTGAGTTTATTGTATGCAGCAAAAAATGTTCGGAGATTTGGAAGTGTAAGACCAATATCTGAAGGAAGGATTCCATCTAGGTAGTTACCAGCTATTGAGAAAAATGTGATATGTGACAGATTGTAAAGACAAGAAGGAACTGTGCCAGTTAGTTTATTGTCACTAACACGAAAATGTTCTAAGCTTTGGATGTGGCATAGATCTTCGGGAATGCTTCCAGTGAAATTGTTGGAACCAACATCAAACTGAGAAAGAGCAGTGAGATTTCCTAACATTGGTGGAATGCGTCCTTTTAGTTGATTATTCCTAAGATCCAACAAAGTAAGCTTGAATAGAGAGGTGATGAGCAGGATTGGAATCCTCCCGGTGAGAAAATTGCGTGTTAAATTGACATGTTGAAGTTTGGAACAGTAAGTGAGATTGGTAGGGATTTCATCACTGAACGAATTTATGGCTAGAGAAATGACCTCTAATCGATACAATCGACCAATTTCTTGGGGTATTTGACCATGAAAGTAATTCTCGCCAAGCCAAATTTCTCGAAGAAATGAAAGGTTTCCTATGTGTGGGGAGAGCGTACCTTCAAGCCTTTTTGATTGCAAGTCTAGGACTGTGACCCTATCATGATGATGACGACTGCATGTGACCCCATTCCAGTTACAGTAGTGGATGGAATCATTCCAGGAACTCAATGCTTGGAGTGGATCATCATTAATCTTTTTTTTGAAAACGAGTAGAGCCTGAAGATCAGGTGCGCCATTGCCATTGTTGGACAAGGCAATTGTAGTGAATGAGTTGGTGAATACTGTGAGTATGATTGTAAAGCAAGACCAATACATCTTTCTTAAGGAAAAGTAATATGAAATGAAGGGAAAGCTTAAATGACACAGTTCAGTTGATATCTAAATTTGACATTTATAGAGTGAGCTAGTATAGACTTGTGGATGAAGATTCAAAAGACTTTTTCTCACACAACCAAGATTCAAAGACTACACCCTTATCTTTACTGAATTGAATGCAAAATAACGATCAATAATGCTGTGACAAGTAGCGTCGGAACGACTTGACTTGGTAAACTTCGAGTCATGCTAAGCAACAGTATTTTATGGTCAAATTGATTAGTATAACCACACATGCACTTCATGGGTTTCATATTTCAGCTAGACTTGTCCACTGTCAACATCTTAATGGTTTGGAAGCGAAGTGTACCTTTCTATAGGAAAAGCAGTATAAATGAAGGGGGAAATTAGAGGACATGGTGTTCAGATGATATCTTAGTTTGATATATATAGAGATTGGAGTAGAAACCGACTGCACTGAAAATAGTGTGGCAACGACTTGTCGATAAATGAAGAGTTTCTTTCTCCGAATCTTACTTATCTAGCTCGCTAAAGTCTTCCAAGTGGTGATGCATATTTAGAACTGTCAACTATAAAAGTAAAGTATATATCTGTATTCATTTATTGTCATAATTAAGTTTGAATAAGGTAAGTGCAGAATTTTCTTGGAGTAGAAACCGACTGCACTGAAAATAGTGTGGCAACGACTTGTCGATAAATTAAGAGTTTCTTTCTTCGAATCTTACTAATCTAGCTCGCTAAAGTCTTCCAAGTGGTGATGCATATTTAGAACTGTATTCATTTATTGTCATAATTAAGTTTGAATAAGATACGTGCAGAATTTTCTTCTTGTATCATTAATGAACTCCATCCACTGGTTTATTCCCTTTTCTTGTAACATGCAATAACGAATACATTGTCGATAGAAAATTATGGGAGGAAAAAAAAAATCATTCTTAGAAATCCCCGATGTATGTATTTTGTACCACAAGATGACATCTTTGCAGATTCATTTGATTGATTTGGAGGTTTTTCTCTCATGTTTTTAGATTAAGAACCATAGAAAGGCCAATCTCTTTGTTTTTCAGTTTTATTTGGGTTCTACGAGCATCAAAATTGTACATAGTGTTGTTGGAGATGCTCTTCCGTCAGGATAATCTGATACTAGAATATTTGCACCTTTCTTATTGTCTTAGTCATCTTTCATCACCCTCTTCATTCCCTAGCAACTTCATGTAACTTTCTGCACCTTAAACTAATCTTTCTTTCACATTTCCATGAGCTCCAAATTCAACAAGGGTGGCTAATTAACCTTGCTTTTTGAATTCAAAAAGTAGTTCTTCCCAAGTTGTGGTAGTTGTAGTGCTTAATTAGTATTGACAAGCTTATCAAAAAGGGATTCTTCCAAGTTTCAAGTCTCATGGTGGAGGACTAACAACAATTATCATCATTATATATTGTGGCGGTGAGTTTGGTGCATTACATGACATGGAAAGGTCGGCAATGGCTTTTTTTTTTTTTTTTTTTTTTTGGTGAAGGGACTGCATCTCAGATTGAGATATTTAACTAAGGGTGTGTTTGGTTGCATGGAATCCTATGTCATGGGAATTCATGAAGGACCTCTATATTTTAGGCTAAATTGATGTACCACTCCACATCCACCATTTGATTTTGTGATCAATTATAAGAATAATTATAAATACCAAAATTATAAGTAAATAAGGAAGACTAAAAAAAAGAAAGAAAAGTAATTGGTCTTCCTTATTTACTTTTCTTTCTTTTTTTATTCTTATTTACAATTATAAATACCAAAATTCACATCATCTAGGGTTACCATAAAAAATAAAAAATAAAATAAAAAAATGAAGACCAAATCTATTCTTTGTGCTCTACTTGCTTCCATTTTCCTTCTTGTTGTTCATCTTGACAATACCTCTGCTCGGTTAAATCCACCAAATGAAATTGATCCATGGAAACCAATCAAAGACGTGAATGACCCACATGTTCAAGAAATAGCAAAATTTGCGGTTACTGAACAAAACAAGAAAGAAAAAACCCTTGTTATCAAATATAATAGGGTTATCAATGGTGTTTTTCTCGATCAAAATGGGGTGAAGTACAAACTTTCTATATCCGCCATTGTTATTACAGATGAGATTGAATACGAAGTTGTGGTCTATGAGGACGGCAATGGGATCAAGAAGCTTATTTCTTTTGGTGGATCAAAACAAGTGTAGATTGCAAGCTTATTTTTTATCGTTGGCTTGGTAGAAAGGAGTTATTTCTCTTTATTACCTCCTTTTGTAACATGAAATGCAGGCGACTTACGTCCCATAAAAAAGTTTATAGCTCTATAAGAAATAATGTTGAAAAAATGTGGAAAAACATTCTCTGTGGTTTCTTGGTTTCAATTTTGCTTACTGTGATTCATCTTGACATCATCTCTGGTAGAACTTATAGTTATCCACATCTTTGTTCGCAAGCTATAGAGAGCTTGAAGAATCGACTTGAAGGAAACAATGATAAATGGCAGCCCATCAAGAACTTGAAAAATCAACATGTTCAAGAAATAGCAAGGAGGGTGCTAAAGCTGGCCATCTACGATTTCTAGATCTCTCACAAGGAGCATTTCAACAAACTGATGGAATGAACTATACTCATAATACTCTAAAGGTAGTTGCAAAGAATCAAACTAGCGATGGGTTTTATTGGGTGGAGGTGCACGAGAACAAGTCGAACGAGAGTAAGAATCTCATTGTGTTCCATCCCCTGCATTAGGAATTAATACACATAATCAGCATAGACCCATACCGTTTCCGTCAGCACGGCGTTCATGATTTGTTGTGCTTCTGCCTCTGCAAGCAACAAAATTTGAATCCCACCCTGACGCCTATTGGATGTCATGTTTTTTGCAGATGTTACACTGAACTCCAATAGTAAGTTACGATGAAAAGAGATCATAAAATATGATGCATGCCACTGAAATAAATACGACCAAGAATCAAAAGTGATCTACCACTCAACCAAATGTCAACAAAATCGGATAAAATGAGAATGGCATAGTTTATAAAAAAAAAAAAAAATGTGTTACAATCATGAATCATAAGGACGGGCTCGAAATGAATTCAGACCACATGGAATTACTAGCTCATTCAAATTACAAGTGTGCAAACGGTCCTCAAATCCAGCGGCAGAAGATTTTTAGTTTGGGGCTTTTGTAGGAATGGGTTGCACACCTAAATAACATTCACACATATTACAGTTTGAGGTCATGCAGTGGAATGGTTTACATGATGCCAATACACCTGGTTATTTTAGTTTGAGGTCTTGCATAGGGAGGGTCTCCTTTACTTTGTTCCCCGAAAATCCAATTTTCTTCGTATCCAACTAAATTTTGTGGTTTGACTTGCACAAGTGCACCCACGGGTTGTGGATGCTCTTAAGGCTTTTATCCATGCAATCCTAGTCGTGATTATCTTAAGCATCAACTCATCATCCAGCCAACATCCTCCCCTCACAAAACTGATGATAAATTAGCATTGTTAGCCTTCAAAAATCTCATAACCAAGGATCCCTTCGGAGCACTGAGTTCTTGGAACAACTCACTCTATTTTTGTGAGTGGCATGGAGTCACATGTAGTAGGCATCTTCGATGGAGGGTCACAACCCTAGAGTTGTACGCCAAAGAACTAGAAGGTACACTCTCTCCCGAAATAGGGAAACTCTCATTTCTTAGATTAATATACCTTGACTAACAAATTCAGTGGAGTCATTCCAGCATCACTATCCAATGCATCCAGACTTGAATCCATAATACTCCCTAGGAACCAGTTCACATGATCAGTATCAACGAATCTAGGAAAGTTTTGCGTCATCTTCGTGTAATATTCTTTGATTCAAATCAACTAGGAACCAATTTAGGAGATGATTTGAGTTTTATCGATTCTTTAACCAACTGCAACATGCTGAAAACATTAGAAATCTCCCACAACCATCCGAAAGAACCATTGCTCTACTCCCTAGCCAATTTCTCCACCCAACTACATATCTAATTGTTGAAAGAAATCAGATATATAGAAATATCCCAATTGAAATCGAAAATCATTGTAAGGTTATCACATTTCCCTACTTGTGATGGCAAGGAACCATTCAAAGCATTGTGAGAAAGGCCCAAGTGATTGAGGGTGATTGAGGGAAGAAAGACTCATTACTTGTTTGGGTATGGTTCCGTCTAACTCATTTTGCAAGAAATCAAGCTACACAAGTTGAGTTAAATTAGAGAGGTAAGTTGGAATTGGTCTTGAGATTCTGTTATGATTCACACATAAAAAATTGACAAGCTTTTAAGCTTTCCAATGCAAGTAGGAATGCTAACAGTCAGATTGTTGTTTGATGCATCCAAATATCTTACATTAACAAGATTTTCGATTCCAATTGGGATATTTTCATATATTTGATTTCCTCAAACAATTAGGTTTTGTTTGGTTACATGGGAAATAGAAATGGAAATTAAAACTGTTTCCATGAATTCGATTCTGATGCTCCTCTCGGACTTGGATTCCCATGAGTAGTGGAAAAATAGTCTTATGAAGAATCGATTTCCTATTGGTAAACAGACAACCAAATAGTGAAAATCTGCATAACAAGGGAAATAGATTCCATTTCCCAAGAAAATAGCTAACCAAACATACCCTTAGATATGTGAGTTGGGTAAAGAAACTGGCTATGGAATGAGGCGATGGTCCATTCAAATGACAATGGAAAACTACCAACGTTTTTCAGCTTGCTGCAGTTGGTTAAAAAATCGATGAAACTCAAATCATCTCCTAAATGGGTTCCTAGTTTATTGAAACAAAAGATATTACATGAAGATGGCGCGAAGCTTTCTTAGATCCGTTGGTATTGATCCTATGAACTGGTTCCTAGTGAATGCGATGTATTCAAGTTTGAATGCATTGGATAGTGATGTTGAAATGGCTCCGCTGAATTTGTTTGTCGATGTACATTAATCTAATAAATGAGAGTTACCCTATTCTGGGAGAGAGTGTACCTTCTAGTTCTTTCGCGGCCATTCATCCTTAGCCACGATGCTGGCAGGTGACAACAGCTGAACAACATGCCTAAAGAAACAATTTCATTAATTAAATTCAAGAAACATCAATACAACTGGTATTTTGCATAACTAAATGTGGAAAGAGGCACCTACATTAGGCAAGCATATTTGAAGCCATTATCAATAACCACTTGTGAACTCTAATAACATTTGCATATTTACATGCAACTCTCACGGCTAGCTAACTTCAAGTTATATACAATAGTACATGACATACATGCATTGGAGGATTGTGCAATGTGAATATGGTTCTTGATATAGATTTAAACATCACATGCATTAAATGTTCAAAAATGCCGACTTTATGATCAGAAGTAGCCGGAGAGAGGCTATGACTCATCCAAGCACTACACTTGACATAGGATGTGGATATGGGAAGAACGAATATGATGATCTTAAAGAAAAATTAAACAGCAACAGATATCACACCTTAAAGACGCATGTTGCCTGATCTCTCCTAGGTATGCCAGACTTTCTTCATCTATAAGTTCCTCTACCTGTGCAAGGATGGCTAAAATCTGACCACAAACAAAGAAAGTGTTAAGGAAACAAGTTCCTCTGCATATAGATTTGAAGTATTCATTAGTCTCTTAGCAATTGCAGAGGCAGATGCTTGATAGTTGATATACTACAATACCTGTATCATGTCAGCGGGCCCATATGTTTCTGTCCGTATAATAACCAAACAGTCTAACAAATCAATGGGTATGCCATGAGTTCTGCTGATATTTGTTCTTCTGCAAGTACAAAACACAAACTTCCCTATGAAATATCCATAACAAACAGCCATATCCACTGCATAAGTTGCCATATCTGTATGGAGCTGTGTCTAAATAAACTGGCATTCATGTTAAACTTGTATAATGAAACTGAGCTCCACCAGCACTTAGTCTAGTGGTATGTTTCTCGCTTTGGGTGCGAGAGGTCTCGAGTTTGATTCCCTGGATGCCCCTATGGTTTTTGGCAGGTTTATCTAACCCCTCGTACCTATCTGAAACTTCAAAGAAAATCAAACAAGCATTTCTTTCTCAATTTTTTTCTAGTGACTTTCGTAAGTAGATCTATACCTGTATTACATATCCCTTGTGAAAAAGCATTCCATATCTAGCATGTGAACCTGAAAGATCCATATTGGACAAAACCACAAAAAACATGAATGATTTTCGAAATATGTAAGACACGAGGTTTGGAAGAAAAGGTACCTCATCAATAAACAGGACTCCAGGCTCAGCCACTCCATCAATGTAACGATTAACAACCTGGCATCAACACAACTTATCTAATCAATGTAAATCACCACCTGTGAATTCCACTTCCTAAAATCTAAAATGTTGAAGATTAACATCTAAAAGAAAAAAGAAAAAAAACCTTCAATGAACTTGTAATCTACCAAAAAGGTAATAGATGAAGACCTTGTTTATCTCTTGTCGTAGCTTGTCTGTGATCTCAGTTTTCCTAGGTTTCATCATCTGGCCCATAAGAGAGAGAATATCTTGCCCGCCTTGTGGTCGAGCATTTACCGCATCCAGATCATGTGGTGTTACATCCTGAAAGGGATAAAACAGGGTATAGAAGAATTGATAAGGAACGCCTCTTTGAAGGTAACAATGGACTTCTTTTATACAGCCATGCTTTGACTAAGAGCAGCAGGTCTACCACAAGCCAGACAAGAAAGGTTGGAACAAATGTGTTACCAACAGTTCTGCTGTTGACATATTACACAAACAACCTTTGGAACTTAAAAATATTCTTCCATTTTTATTGGTAGTGCAAGATTTATTATCAATTAAAGCTCTGAATTGGGAGTGAAAATATGCCAGCTGCAAACAGGCTTCTAGGAGTTAGCAATCACTAAATGGTCTATTGTTCTATTAAACTCTACACTTAAACAAGGAAAATAGGTTTTAGTAACCAAGGTGACGTGGCGTGATCTTGAAAGAATGATGAAACTCCCAAAGTGTTTATGTGTATCTCGAGGTTGTAAAAACCTCCTCTTATGATGCCACATCATCACATCATCCTGGTTGCAGAACCAGGTTCCCTAGCCTCACTCCTTAAACAATACATAAAATGTGCAAGCTCCACAGTTGTTTTTTAGATGCTACAACTCGAATACCTATAATTACTTATTACTCCACTGGAGATGTGAATTATGGGAAGCAATAGGGTTTGTGGTGCCTTTCTGAGCTCTTCCCACTATTTAAGCTGGGTTTGGCATAGTATTTGTTTTTATGGACTAATACAAATAAGCTTCTCAAATAGATGAATAGCTTATGCAATGCTCACAAAAAGAAGATATAGCAATCTCATCATGTATTTTACCAACCATCAAATATGAAACACAAATCATATAATAACTGGTTCCACTACCACCACCAAGTCTGCCAAATAACATGGACATTCTAGCACAAACCTGAACTATCTCCTTCTTGTGAGCATCTCCTTTAGGAAGCGGAACATACTCCTCTGCCTCAAGATCGAACACTGTAGCAAAAGCATCACTTCTACCAATCATTTAACTGCTCCACTATTTGACTCATGTATATGACATCACCAACAGCGACCTTAAATGTTACAGTAAATATGGTGAGATGTCAGTACCTCCAAAAAACTCCGCATATCAAATTCATTGTAGAAGAATCACAATTATTTTGAGGGAATGATCATGGAGAATTAATATAGCACTTACTATAGAGTTAAAATCTAAAAGGAAGAAGGAAAAAAAAAAAAAAAAAACAAACAAACAAACAAATGTAGCCACTGGCCACATTATTAGAAGCGAAAAGTATAACATGTTACCTTTTCCTTGAGTAAAGCATCATAAATAGTGGGATCCAACTTCAGTTGTTTGGTTCCTGTGACAGTTTTTACTTTTTAGCCCTATAACTACATCTACATGACCAATGTTTTTCCCATAACCACCAGTTGTGCTTTCAGTTTCTTCTGGGGAGAGCTCAATCACCTAAAACAAGGAAATATGCTGAGCAGATTAGACCAATAGAAACATGTGAAAGATTGAAAATTAATGATTTTCAAACAAATCAGTGACGACAAAGAAGATGCATGAGAGGAGTAACAGAAGCATAAATATCTACATTGGAAACGGATATAAAAGATCACTTCTAAGCAGACCCATGTCCAGGAACCAACTTCAGGTACAAGTGTGAGGACATTTTACTTCTGTCTGTAGATTACTAGTACTAATTTTAGTCACAAGAAGAAGAAAAAAAAATCAAGCTTGTCTTGAAGGTCCAAGCCTTGTCTGTAAGTTCATGTTTTAGCAATTTTTACGCCAAAAAGTTTAAGATCTAATTGTTTGTCACGTGCAAACTCTGCAATAAGTTAGGTGTATTACTGTCACACCTACCGGACCTTCAGGGTTATTAGCGACACTAACCTAAGGCATACAAGCACAATGGCTTACTTCACATATAGCCTTTTCAATATCGCAGTGTGACATTGTGGTAGTCTTCTATATTGGCATCCTGACATAGCGATTGCAGTCATCAACATGTAACAAAAGAAAAAATGATAAAAAAACACTTACAGATTTCTTACCTCTCCTTCATAGACCTCCTTATTTTCCTTGATACGTAGACCAGTAGCCCTTCTAAAATTTTACATCATAACCTCTATACTTCTGATCCAACCATTGGGCAGAACGGAACCTGCAATTATTACCACAAAAAAAATGATCCCCTACACTAAAGAGACGAAGAATGCATTTAAGATGCAAACTTTAATCTTATGGATTCTTTAGCAGAAAATGTAAGTTTTTATAGAAAATCTAAGCAAAACCTTTAACCAACTAAATTGCATTTGTAAGCAATTAGCCAACGACCCAAGATTCGAACCACGAAGATTAACATATACCATAAGAGATACCATCAGAATCAGACCTTGCTTCCAAGCTCCTAAGATATTCCAAGTGCCAATGCAGTTTTCCCCGTGCCGGGTGGACCGGCAAGTAGAAGTGCCCGGCCAGCCATCTTATTTTGCCTAACCATATCTACAACAAGACCTGCCCCTTCCCTTGCCCCAACTTGACCAACAAATCTAGGCATATCCATTGGCCTGAATAATGTAATATCCACACAAATTAACACCTAAAAAGAATAAATACCTAATGGACTACAACAAATCTACGCAGCCTAGTGGGTTGTGCTCAGCTAATGGACTACAACAAATCTAAACAGCCTAGTGGGTTGTGCCCGGGAGCATCCACAGCATGTGAGGTGCTGATGTGGAGCAAGTCCAACCCCCCCTCTTCTTTTACCTTCTTCACTGCACAAGTCCAACACCCCCACCACCCCCCCCCCCCCCCCCCCCCCCCCTCTCTACGTTCCCACTTTGTTAAGATTGTCTCTCTCTCGTGTCGAGTCGAGTCACAGCTAAATTGGAAGTTACGGTGGCTGTGGAGTATTGATTTGGGAAACAAAGGCAAGAATGAAGGGTGGTACACCAAAACCATATCTTTAGCTCAACTACACTAATAAACAAAGACAGAGACATCAATTTGTATTGAACTCCTAAGATCTGAACTGAATTGAAAAGCAAACTGCAAATTTCACCCAACAAGTCGATCTAACAAGAAGGCAACATAACATGGCAACTGGCAAGTTACAATAACACTATATCATAGAGAGAATCAGTTGTTATAGAGAGAATCAGTTGTTCTTGAAGAACAACTGCTTGACTTATACAGGATTCAGTTTGTATTATTGTAACTAATTCCTAGTTTGTGGGATCTTCAACCATTCTTGGTTATTTCCCTGGTGTATTTATACTACTGATTAGTCAATAATAAAGGAATAGTTTTGTTGTTCTATCATGGTATCAGAGCAAACCTAGAGATAAACAACTCCAATAAAGGGATGACTAACTCCTCCCCTTCCATTCTCCACACGAATGAATCCCACAACACCCTTATCAGCATAAATGTTGCTGCCCAAACCCCTCTAAAACTCACTTCCAGCAACTACATAATAAAGGAATGAGTTTTGTTGTTCTATCACTATAATCTATTCAAAGATTTCAGCAGCAAAAGACCAATTTTGGAATCTGGGGATTGAAGATCTAGCAAAACCAACCAAATCAGCAATACCCATACTCCAATTTCAAAAAAAAAAAAAAAAAAACCACGAATTCGAACTCAAACACTCAAAATTGCACCCCCAAATAAATAAAAAATTCAAATAAAAATTGAAACTTTATACAGAAACAGATCAAATGGGTAGGAGAGAAACACAGACCCCAGCTTCTCCTTCGTTTGGAACCCTCACGAACTCGTTCCGCTGGTGGGAATCCGCCACCATTCCACCTTTGGTTTCATGGCTTCTTCTTCTGCAGTAGATACAATAAAAATCCAATCTTTGGGTGTAAAATGAAGCAGAGATGCTGGAGATCAGATCATGAACATGTCCACTGAGAGAGATATCTCTCAAAGCAATAAAGGAAAATTCAATGGGCTCTCTCTCTCACTATCTTTGCTTTCTCTTCTTCTCAGTTTCTGCGTCCCAGGTGAGACACCCACTAGGAGATCAACTTTGGATTGGATTCTAACTGGGTGTATTCCAGTATTTTTCGAAGATTTCTCAGCAAAAATCACAGTTCCGATGGCACTTACCTGAAGATCATCACAAAGATTTATCTGTTTTTATACCAAAGGAAGAAGTATCGTTCAAAAGGTTGAAGATTATGGATGTGTTGAGAGCAACTCCTAAGAATGAAATTATGAGGATGAGAAAGGTGAATGAGTTGATGCCAAGAATCGTGTATAGGAGAGGTGATACAATGAGTTGGACTGTGCAGGGAAGAAGGTAAAGGATATAGAGAGAGAGGGGGTGGTTGGAGTGATATCTTGGACATTTCAATGATTTTATGGATCACTTTTCTTTTAAGCAGCATAACTTTCACTCACCCACACTAGTCATCTTATTTTTTATTCTCTCCCGCACCAATGTTCTCTTCCACACCACTTATATTAGAAAATTGTCATCCTCTCCTCCCAACTTCTTATTTCTTCTTCAACCCTTCTTATTGTCTCGTGACTCACCCAAAATGGTTCATCAATCGAGCGTGCGATGACGAGAGATAGAGGAGATGAGACTGCAATAGTGGCCATAACAACAGCCGCACCGCCGACCTCCCATCTTCTTCTCTCTTCCCAAAACAGCTTAGTACTCATTCAAAACATAAAAACAAGGTATTGTCCCTGAATTCCGACTAACTTTGACGCTCGATTGAGACCGATTCTCAAGCTCACCAAACACGAAAAATGCAGTACTCTGAATTATCTAATGAACATAATTTGAATCACCTGAAAATGTTTTAAAATGAGCAAGTTATGAGTATTTTACTACAGTCACTCAAAATTGTCTAGTAACGACCAAGTCGCAAAGGATCATGCGAATGTAAGTTTCTCACTCGTGCGAGTGAGAGAGTTAAACTCGCAGCGGATCATGTGAGTGAAAGACTTACATGATGGGTCATGCGAGATAGTGGTGGTATACTCTCACTCACATGATCCGCTATTAGTGGTGATGATAGTATACTAGTAGTATAGTGTGAATCATAGAATCTGATTTCTCGAAAGATGTCAAAATTTTACGAAATATTTTTTATTTTGAAGTTATCGAAATATTTTTGAAATTTGAAACATTAATTTATTTTATCAGGTGAATACATTTTAACCCAATATAAATCATGCCAGTCCAGCCTACCCAGACAGCGTGAATATCCCGAGTTTGGCTTAGGTATAAAAGATCCGGGCTTTGTGACAGGAAAACCGTAGCTTAGGTAAAAACTGTGTTTGTGACAGGAAAACCGTGGCTAAATTCAGAAAAAAAAAATCGTAACTAATTCAAACATTTGGGATGTCATATTAGTTGTCGCTAAGTTTTACAAATAAAAATTGGTTGCTATGGTATAAGCCGTCCCCAATGAATTTTTTTGAAAAAAAAATAATATATATATATAAAAAAAAACTTTGGACGCGAATAAGTTTGGGAGTCGTGCATCACCCAAACCCCAGCAAAAAGATTTTGGGTTTTTGTGAGAGAAGAAATCGCAGAGATTTGGGGTGTTTGTGAGAAAGAAGAAATTGCTGAGGAGCATAACCCTAGAAGATTCGCTATGAAAGGAGGCAAATCGAAATGCAAGAAAGCCGACGTCAGTTTGGCTGCGAAGAACTCGCGAGTCAGTAAGAAACCAACGAAGAAAGGCAAGGATCCAAACACGCCTAAGAAGCCTGCAAGCGCCTTCTTCGTCTTCATGGAGGAGTTCAAGTAGACTTACAAAGAGAAGTTCCTGAACAACAAATCTGTAGCCGTGGTCGGCAAAGCTGGAGGAGCAAAATGGAAGTCCATGAGTGAGGCTGAAAAAACACCTTACGCTGAGAAGTCTGAGAAGAGGAAGGAAGAGTACAACAAGCTCTTGAAGGCTTACAACAGCAGGGTAGATGATGATGCAAATGAGGATGAAAATGAGTCTGACAAATCGAAATCTGAGGTGCATGATGAGGAAGGCACTGGGGAGAGTGGTGATGTTGGGGAAGATGATGATTAGATGGGAGGCTTTTCAACAAAAAAACAGTAGATGTGTAGGATCTGTAGTATTAAAAAGGAGGAGATCAGAGAGTAATATAGTGTTAAATCTTCAAGCAAAAACAGTGTTAGTGTTTCCATATGGAAACTGATGATGTAGCATTGTCTGTTAGTATTTTGCTCATGTTTTTGTGTTTCTGAAATGAATTGATTTCGTTCAAAAAAAAAAGGAGCGTCAGCCGCTGAGAGAGAAGAAATTGCTGAGAACATCTTCTTCAACTTCAAGGTTGAAGGTGGGTGGGGTTTTTGTTTCTAACAGTGAAAGTGGGAGAAATTTGGGGTTTTTGTGCTCTATTCAGGGTTCAAGGTGAGGAAGCCGGGGAACACAAAGCTAAGGAAGAGGAGGCTGCAGCAAAGGAATTTGAGCAGTGGAAAGGGGCATTTTCAGTTAATGAAGAAGGTACCATAGAGAGTGAAGTGCAAGATGGAAGTCAGGGCTTGCTTCGATTTTGTGGAATACATTAAGGTATGTTTGTCTTATACTACTTTACAGGTTTTGTTAGCATCATGAATAAGTTTTTCTAGCTTGTTTTGCCCGACAAAAAGAAAGGTTTAACAATTAATGAAGCTCTTTGATAACCTTTGTAACAATCAAGTTTGACATACCATGGCATCTGGTCTCCAAATTTATGGATAAAAGAGGGGCAAATTTGATGAATTACTAAAAACTTTTGATTGTGTAAGCAAGTTGAATAAATGGGTGCAAGTTTGATTGTTTTACATAATCTTGCAGAAACACAAAGTGTTTTATTTGTTTATTATTGTTTTGTAGTTTAACTCTCTGTTTGTTTCTTATCTAGTATGATTAGATGCATGTTTTCTGATGGTTGCCTTTTATACTCTTACATAAACATTTTATTCTCTTGCATAAACATGTTCTATAGTCAAGGCATGAGATCCAATGTGAAGATTGAATATGATATCACATTTGCATCTCATGCATTCATTTTCAAATATGTTTATGGTCATGGTCACCTTCGGTTTATGAATAATGGTGTGATACCTCTTCTAGCTAGAGTTTTAAAGATTAATTATCTTGAGTATAGTTTGATCAGTTCTTATTTGGAGTTTTCGTTTGATGGTTTATTAATCACTTTTAATCTTGTAAAAGTTAATCTTTCACATTCTAGTAGAAACAGAGCACTCGTAGGCCGCATCCTCTGTAGTTGCATCCCGCACTCGCATCCTTCTCTTTTCTCTAATCTCTTCTGACTTCTCTACTGCTCCGGACTTCAATGTAAAAGAATTTGATGCTTACTGCTTGCTTGCTTACTTGCTGCTTGTTTGCTTGGTGATAGCTTAATTTGCCTGCTTGCTTGGTGTTGTTTGCTTGCTTAGTGTTGCTTGCTTGCTAGCTTAATTTGCTTGCTTGCTTATTTTGCTTACTTGCTTGATTGCTTGCTGCTTGCTTGCTTGGTGATAGTTTAATTTGCTTGCTTGCTTGGTGATGCTTGTTTGCTAGCTTAATTTGTTGTTTGCTTGCTGCTTGGATACAATTTGAATTTGTAGCTTGCTTAATTTGCTTGCTGCTTGGATACAATTTGTAGCTTAGTTTGCTGCTTGCTAGCTTGAATAGTATTGCTAGCTTAATTTGTTTGCTTATTCTGTGTTCCAAGTGTGAAGTAAAGGGTGGAAAGGTGATAGAAAATTCTACGAAAAAAGCTGCACTCAAAACATATTCAGCTAAACATATTTGCTGCATAATCTATCCTTAGCTTTAATTTCATGCTATTGTCATTGATCATGACTTCCTAACTTTTGGTTTGCATGAACATTGGCTGAACCTAAATCACTATAAGCCTGAGACATTCGAAAGAACAAATCTAACTTTGATTTTGAATGTATCTGATCATATGTAAAATGGCTGTGAATGGGAGGGTGTTGCAGATTGAAAATAGTAGACAGAAATTTTCTAAGAGGGACGGTTTTAGAGATGAGTGTTTTACATGGATAAAACATTTGGTTTGTTGCTGCTACAGTTGTTGTTGGCCTGCTGCTGTTGTTGAGAAAGACCGCAATGTAAGCAGTGGCATCCATGTATATTCTTTCTACTTATCCATGCTATATATTCTTCTACTTATCAACATGCTCATGTCTATACTATAACTTGGCATTCAATTATTGACAAATAGTTTAATTGCATAACATTGTTTTTATTCTTTCCTTTTTCAAAATAAATTGTAATTGATACTGTTGGAAAATAGGGGCATAATCCATCCATGAGTTTGCATGTTGTGATGAATAGAGAACTAAGGATCTTGACACCCCTGACTTACTTGAGCAGTTACCTGCTTTGCAACAGCTTCTTTTCCGGCTTCTTGCTTGCTTGGTAATTCGTGCCACGCATTGGCTTTGCAATCAATTTTAAATTTATCTCTTCCTTAGTGCGAGATGATTTAGCCACACACAGACATTCTATGAATTATTTATGTGCTTTAAGCTGAATATTGCTTATGGAATATTGTTGCAGCCACAAGGAGCAGCTGTCTATAATAGTGTGATTCTATATTCACTTTCGTTGGTAAGCACTGTTTAGTATCACAAATGGGTTTTTGGTGGTTGCTTTCTTCTTGTGTTGCTCTCTTATGTCTTTTTATTCTCCAGGTTTCAAGCAAAGGCGTGAATATTCATACTGCAATACATAATGTTATCCTCAATTTGGTTGATAAGGTAAGGTTAAATGCCCGACATCTCTTTCTTACAATATCATTATACTAAGGTCATTTCTGAAACAGTTCTTCGAGATACAGCAGGATGATGCTGTTAGAGCACTTGAAATTTATAAGAAAGCAGCAAATAAGGTAGATGCTATCACAAAACATGTTTTATGATCATTAAATATTTGCAAACAGCTATTCCCAGTCATTTTTTTTTTATTTTTTCTAACTAGTTCCAGCGTTCTTTTAACTGATGAAGTGCCTTCGTTTTTCTGTAGGCTGAAAGATTGTTTAATTTCTATGAACCTTGCAGACGCTCTGAATTTGGACGGGGAGAAAAGTTTATTAAGATTGAAAAGGCATGGACACTCCGGATTTGTTTTCCAAAATCCTTTTTGTTGTTTTTTGTTAAACCTTGATTCAAAATTGATCAGTTTTAGTTTGTCCTTGATTGTTTATCCATGTAAGTTTTCTGCTTATGTAGCCCCCTGAATCATATATATATATATAATTTCAATTTGAGGTTGATAGAGTATAAAGTTGTTTGGGATTGTATTTTTTGTGATGGACAAGTTATTGATTATACGAACAAGGTTAGTGTATTAGTCACCATTTACGGTGAAAATTAATATAATTGTGTTCAAGTTTGAAATGTTTCTACTGAATGACAAAAAAAAAATGGCATGAGAAATCTGAAAATTAATAGAAAGAACGAATTTCATTAAAAATGAATTTTTATTAGTAAATTTTTTAGCTACAACAAGTTAGTGTTAACAACGACAAATGTCGTCTCTATTTTGGCCAACTTAGCTACAGTCAGAAACTGTTGCAAGATAGCCACGGCAAATGCCGTCTCTATTTTGTCAATTTGATATAGTCGCCCTCGTCTCAGAATTTGCAACTTAGCAACGGTTTGAAGCCGTCGCCAGATAGCCACGGCAAATACCGTTTCTATTTTGTCAATTTGCGACAGCCTTAGCCGTCTCAAAAATTTTAAAAGCTGTAAAACCTTGGAAATCAAATTGGTTTAGCGACGGTTATAAACCGTTGCCAAATAGCCACGTATTAGTACACCGTTGCTGTTATACTGGAGCGACAATTCATATAGCTACGGTATTGCAACGGTCATTGAGCTGTTGCTGATTCATTTCAGCTACGCTTTTTTGATACTTAGCAACGGTAAAACTCTGTTGCTGAATTTACTTTTTTTTTGTAGTGCTAGTTGCAAAATTTGATTGCAAAAACTTGTTTCCTAGTATTTTCGTTGCACTACAAAAAAAAGCTTCATTAGCTACGGAAATTAGCAACGGTTTCATAAAACCGTCACTATTTAAATGATTAGCGACGGCATAAAACCGTCGCTACTGTTTCTGATACGGTTTAAGTAAAAAAATTAAAAAAACCGTCGCTAAATATTTAGCGACGGCATATAACTGTCGCTAAAACTCGTATTAGCGACGGTATACTAGCCGTCGCTACAATCTAAAAAAAAAAATTTGTTAGCCACAGTAGAATACCGTAGCTACTAGTTTTAAAAAAAATTAAAATATTTAAAAACATATTAGCGATGGCTCCAGGACCGTGGCTACGATTGTACAAAAATATTTTGTTAGACACGGTTGTATACCGTAGCTAAGAGTTTTTTTTTTTTTTAAAAAAAAAAAAAAAAACCAATCTAGCGACGGCACAAGGGTCGTGGCTAAGTTTTTTTTAAAAAAAATTGTTAGCCACGGTTGTAAACCGTAGCTAAGAGTTTTTAAAATAAAAAACAATTTAAAAAAAACAGTCTAGCGACGGTACAAGGGCCGTGGCTAAGTTTTTTAAAAAACAATTTGTTAGCCACGGTTTTATACCGTAGCTAAGAGTTTTAAAAAATAAAAAATACAGTCTAGCGACGGCCCGTGTGCCGTTGCTAAGTTTTTAAAAAAAATTTGTTAGCCACGGTTGTATACCGTAGCTAAGAGTTTTTAATAAAACAGTCTAGCGACGGCACAAGGGTCGTGGCTAAGTTTTTTTTTAAAAAAATTGTTAGCCACGGTTGTAAACCGTAGCTAAGAGTTTTTAAAATAAAAAACAATTTAAAAAAAAACAGTCTAGCGACGGCACACGACAATGAAATAAAAAAAACCGTAGCCAATGAAATTATTGATTTTAGGAAAAAACAAGGTGTTCCAGGGCTCGTTATCAAATTAGATTTCTCCAAAGCCTTTGACAACGTCTCTTGGAGATACTTGGATTTGGTAATGGCTCGCATGGGGTTTGACTCCAAATGGATTCATTGGCTTCACACTTGCAGATCTACAACTAATTTCTCTCTGAAGATTAATGGTCAGCTGCACGGGTTTTTCAATAGCTCGAAAGGCTTGCGCCAAGGCGATCCCCTGTCTCCTCTTCTATTTACTATAGCAGCAGAAGGTCTAACACAAATGATTCTTAAAACGATTGATGCTGGCCTAGTGAGAGGGTTTTCTGTCGCGGAGGGTAGTCCTCATGTTTCTATTCTCCAGTATGCGAATGATATTATCCTCTTTTGTGATGCTTCCGCTTCTCAGGTTCTTGCTCTTAAAAGAATTACGCTTTGGTTTGAAGTTATTTCAGGTCTGAAAATCAACTTTCACAAATCAAGGGTGTTGCCTATTGGAGAACTCCCTCATTTGCACCAGTTGGCGGGTTTATTGGGTTGTTCAGCGGGTCATCTTCCAGTTAAGTACTTAGGCATGCCTTTGGGTGCTAGTTTTAAAAGTAAAGCTGTGTGGGATGAGACGATCGAAAGGATGAAATCGAAACTAGCGTCTTGGAAACGCAAATTTCTCTCTAAAGCAAGCAGATTAGCTCT
The DNA here is from genome assembly GCA_963556465.1 of Berberis vulgaris. NCBI lineage: Eukaryota > Viridiplantae > Streptophyta > Magnoliopsida > Ranunculales > Berberidaceae > Berberis > Berberis vulgaris. The sequence goes on from OY747124.1 coordinate 109,925,320, forward strand.
TGTACAATCCACATTAGCTTCTATCTCGGTGTTCATTCTGTCTCTTATCAAGGTTCCCTGTTCAATAGCAGCCAAGATGGAATAGATCATGCGCGATTTCCTTTGGGGTTTTACTCAAAACTCTAGAAAGATGCATTTAGTGGGCTGGGAGAAAATTTGTTGCCCTAAATCTCGAGGTGGTTTAGGCATTCGTCAGGTGCTCACATTCAATATTGCATTACTTTCTAAATGGCTTTGGCGATTTGCAGAAGAAAATGACAATTTATGGAGATATCTCATTATGGACAAATATGGGCGCAATAGATGGGTTTGGGAAAAGAGAACTAAATACACTTCCTACGGATGCTCTTTGTGGAAGTCCATCTTCCGGTGCGCAAGTGGCTTCTACCCTCCACCTCTCTCCAATGTGGAAATGGTGATCTCATCTCTTTCTGACATGATTTTTGGTGTAGTAACCAATCTTTGAAGGATCTGTTTCCAATGTTGTTTATCATTAACAACAATCAATATGGGAGTGTGAGCAATTTTTGGTTTAACGACAATTCTTGGGATCTTTCCTTTCGAAGACCCCTAAATACTGGGGAGCTAGAAGAGTTCGCTAATCTAATGCATCTGTTGGATAGACAGATGCTCTCAGAGGGATCTAACAGTTTGGTGTGGAAGGGTAAAGGTGTGGGCTTCTCGGTGAAAGAATTTTCGGATATGTTGGTTGCATCTCATTATGAGACCCACTCCAACCCCTTCATTTCCTCTCACAAAAATCTGATATGGGTGAAAAACCTTTTTCCTCGGATTAATTTCTTTAGTTGGTCAGTGTTGCATGAGAAGATCTTGACTAAAGATAGGTCAAGGAAAAGAGGAATCTACACAGGGAGTCTTTGTGTGCTTTGCAATGAAATTGACGAGACGCTGGACCATTTGATGTTTCACTGCAGTTTCTCCAAATCCATTTGGAGCAGTTTCTTGTCAGAATTTGGTTTGAGTTTGATGTTTCAAGACTCCATTTTAGATTGGCTAAGTTGGTGGTCTCAAGCTAATCCTTCCCGTCGGGGGGAGTGGTTATGGCGTAGGGTCTCTCACGTTCTCATGTGGTGTGTGTGGAAATAAAGAAATAAAAGGGTATTTGAATGACTCAACAGATTAAAGCACTCTATCTTTATCGAGATTAGATAATTGTTGTGGAGGATGGGTTCGGCTTGTAATTTGTTTAGGGATTTGGGTTTTGACACTTCATGGTGCCTTGACATTCCTTGATATAAGAATGTTTCTCTTTGTTTTTTGTTTCCTTTTCTTTCCTTAATAAACATCTTCGTGTTTGACCCAAAAAAAAACCTGATTAGAAGTTAAATGATTAAGTTACCCTATTTTTATTGTTGATAAAAACCCAAAAAAAAAAAAAAAATTCATGAAAAAATAGACATTATGTGAACCACAAATTTTTTTGCAATGTTATAAGTTAGAGGTTATAAATATCCAAAACTCTATCATTCAAAACTCACACCATCTCATTGTCTAGTTTTCGAAAAGAAGACAATATGAAAACTCAAATGCCAATTCTTGGAGCTCTTCTTATTTTCACTTTGGTCGTTGTGATTAATCTTGAACTTAGTTCTGCGCATGCAGTGCCTATCAATGATGTGAACGATCCACATGTTCAAGAAATAGCACAATTTGCGATTTCTGAATACAACAAGGTTGCTAAGCGCGAGGCCCTTCCATTCTATCTTCAGCAAGTGTTAAAAGGGGAAACAGAAACTGGTGCCGACGGCAACCATTATCGTATACATTTACGTTGCACGTATCATGGTGATGATGGCACTTTCTATTATGTAACTGAGGTTGTGGAGGATGGCCACAGTGGGAACAAGAAGCTTCTTTACTTCAACAATGATATGACTAAGTAAGAAGTTCGAATGAAAAATTTGAAAGATGAACTATTATTTAGAACCATATAAATTACTTTGAAATTCTACATGTAGCTTATATTATCAGTGTTTCCTCGATTCAGTACATCAAATCAAGTGGCGGAACTCTCAAAAGTTTTATCGACATTTGAAAAATGTTAGAAAATCAGGTTTTTTGCAACCAAGGCGCCTTTGGGTGGGTTCAAGCTTGCAAATGGGTTAGGCATAATAAACCAAGTACAATGTAATCGATTTGATTTCCAATCCAAAAGACTAGACTCTTATGAGTATCTCCAAACCGTTGTGAACCAAAAGTGTGACGACCCTCCTCTCGCACTGTATCGATATTGTCCGCTTTGGACTACCATCCGGTCCTCACGGCTTTAAAAGGCCTCGATACAATGGGGAGCTGACCCCGCACATATAGGATCATCTTCCTCCCCTACCCAGGCGATATGGGACTATGATTCTCCTTGTGGCTGGTCCAACCCCTCTCGGCCTATTGGGCATGTTGGGTTTCAACCCTCACCATCACCTCAGGTCCGCCCACTTAGGGTCTCACAATCCACCTCCCTTAAGGCCCAACGTCCTCGTTGGCCACACAGGCACAACGTTCACGTTGCCCGATCGAGACCTTTTAAAGCCGTGAGGACCGAATGATAGCCCAAAGCGAACAATATCGATACAGTGCGGGAGGGGGTCGTCACAAAAGGCCTCCACATTACTCATTTGATGGAAGAAATAATGAGTATCAACATTATAAGTATGATATATAGTGTAATTACAAGCTTCTGCAACGGACTAATGTGCGTCTCAAGCATGCTGAAACAATAAAATCTGATTATGGATATTAAGAAATTTTTGCAAGCTGAAATAAGCGACGCTACATTTCTAACAAATGAGAGCGAACTGTTAGTTGATCACAGTCAAGAACATGTTCTGAGTTATCGCATTTTTATGAGAATAGCCTTACATAGTAGTTTTGCACATTTTCATTTCGTGTATGCTCGTAAAATAAAATAGATAAGAAAAGAAAAGAACATGACATGTGATTGAAATCGTTCATTGACTTTGTTAAGCTAACGGTTGATATCAAAGCACCTAAGGAAGGTGATTTCTTGAAATATGTCGAAATTTTATGAAATATTTTTTATTTTAAATTATTGAAATATATTTTAAAATTTGAAATGTTGATTTATTTTTATCAGAGAAATACATATTCGATATAACCTTATTTTATTAAAAATTTGTATTATGAGTGATTTCTATGCAACATATTTTTTGTTTGATATTATTACAGGACCGATAAAGGTTGGGGTCTTAGATGATAGTCGATTAGATGGCAATATCTTAAAGGGATTGGAAAATTATATATAGTTATATACTTTCGTATATATTTCTGAATATCATAGCGTATAATATTAAATCATCTTAAGAAAATGCATAGTATATATTATTAGTTTTGAAATTATAAACAAATTTTTTTTTTATATTTTCTTTCAAAAGGGCGACGCAAATGTGGTGTGATGGGAACATGACATGTTTAAATGAAAGGGCAAAGCAAAGCTGGTGTGATGGGGAGCATGTCATGTTACCAAATTTAAAGCCATTACTCAAGTTTGAAATATATATAAACAAGTTGAAGTAGAAAGTAGGATAAGAATGGTTTCTATAATTGAATGGAAAGAGAGCACGGTTGAAATTTGATTCATCACTCACTCTTTGCTTTTCTTAATCTAATTTTTTTATTCTTAATCAAACATTTTTTTTTGGCTAATATAAACAAGAAAATTAAAACCAATCCCACTATATATATATATATATAGTTCTTGATTCATACATTTTGTTGGCTAATTAATATAAACATGATCTGTGTACCTATGAATTCTCAATGCACTAAATTGACATTTTTGCATAAATTCTCAAAACAGTATTACTTTTGAGATGTTACAATCCATCAAATAATTTCAAGTCAAAACTAAATTTGTCAAGAAAATGAAAAACAGTTGTACAAAAAAAAATGATATAATAAATTGCATCACCATGAATTAATAGTTTCACTTTTATAATCATACTCTTCATGGTGATACAATTATTTTATCACTTTATTTGTGAAAATGTGTAAAATTGTTAAGTGGATTGTTCAACCTTAAAAATGATACTGCTTTGAAGATTGTTATAAAAATGTCAATTTAATGTAATGTCTACAAGTAATCTTACAAGCCTTTACAACCAATGGATGTAGTTGATCAAACAGTTTTGATGGTTTTCATCGAGAAAAACTCTTGAATAAAATCAGGTTAACAAATTTTCAATTAACCACCAAAAAACAAGGAAAGGTGGATCCGCTTATTAAATGCTTCATCTTCTTCTTCAACCTCTCTCACCTTTCTACTCCAATGGTTGAAAGGGATGATGTGAAACAAAGATGAAGTGAAGTAGACCAAGTCGATTGAAGAGCAACAAGTCCATCAACTATACCAGATATTTTAGTCAAAAAAATTCAATTTAAAAACTGGACTTTTGGTCGTTGGGTTTTATGCTTTTGCGAAAAATTGAAATTGCCGCAAAAACCCTTGAAATAATGTAAAATTGCATTTCGTATTTTTAAAAACAAAACTTTTGCCAAAATTTCGCGAAAATTCATTCCTTGGTTAAAACCAATCCCAGTAGAAATGTACAACATAGTTCTTAATTCATAAATAAAAACCCAGAAGGTGGGAAACAATAAAAAAAATTAGTATAAGATTTTTAGTCTGAAATTTGAACTATAAACACTATCCTTACACAAGAATGGAGTTGATATAGTGGACTTTGGTAATTTCATCAATCAAAATCCTTAATAAAAATCATTAGTTATTACTAGCAGTCTGCACGTGCTGCACATGTTTTTTCTATGGTTATTATCTACTTGAGATTTTGAAATAAATTTTAATCAAAATGTATAAATTTTTTTTTTTTTTTGGAAAGAGAGCTGGGTTTTAAGGACCCCTAAACCTTTATATAAATAAAACAAAAACAAAAACAAACTCTCACAAAAAAGAGAATTCTAGTGAAAGTGAACATGGTTACTAGGCCTATAATAATCTTCAACACTAGCATCGGCCAAAGAAGAAACCTCTTGTTTTTTTTTTTTTTTTTTTTTTCTCCTTTGTTAAGGAGGAAAGGATTCAACATTTGTACTTTTTATTGCTTTCTTAGCCCTAGAGGATCTTCGAGGGCAGAGACTAAAGTCTTTAGTGCAAGAGTTTGGAAACTTTTTTGTAGCCAAATCTCTTGCAATCTCTTCACTAGAAGGATCTTGCTCATGTTCCTCGTTACTACTCTGCTTATCTGTTGTAGTGTTCTCTTTGTCCTGAGTCGGTGTGTGTACACTAGCCTCCACACTAGCACTACGCTCGAGCATTGGGTTGTCAAGAAGCAATGGTTGTGTACTCTACGTTATGGCATCACTCTGGTCATCATTTATTTTCTGCTCTGCCTCAATGGTGGCCTCTGTACTGGTAACATTCTCTGATTTTTCTGTGATAAGACCTGTACTCCCCTCTAAACTGGGGTGAGTCTTCGACTTGAATGTATGTCTACCTTTGGCGATCGTCCAACCATCAGAGTTTTGTCTTTTTAGTGGTTGGGTTCTACCTGTAGCTTGCCATACCATACTGGAGTATTAATTTTTTTACTTTTTGAACACTACTGTTTTGTATGGCCAAATACTGCGCAAGAATTGCATTTTACAGGAATCCATGCATACTCAACTTCAACTATTTTTTTCTTATCTCCATTGATAGCCACAGGGATGTCTTTGGGTAATTGGTTGTTTACATCCACCTCCACACACACCCTCGCATACGCTAATCTTGTATTTTCTTCAGTAGCTTTGTCAAGCATGATAGGCACTCCAATAAAACTAGCAATCCTTTGAATACCCTTTGGATTCCATAAGAATAAATGATTTTTCTTCAATGTAACCCAAATAGGTATCGATTTAAGCACTTCGGCATCATCGTCCATAGAAGGTGACCAGGTCCTGAGGATGAACAATCTGCTTGCAATATGCAAAGGTCCCATTTCCAATACCTTACTTCTATCTTCTTCATTCTTGAATTTGAATACAAAATTCTTATCTCCGTGTATGCCCATCTCAAACTCTCGAATTCCCCACATCTTTATCAGACAATCTTTGACATAACCATATGCCAAACGCTTGCCCACAAATCTGCCAATAACCAACCTTTCACATTCTTCTATACTACTCGCAAAGTCAGCAGTCTGCACTTGTACTATTTTTTTGCCTTCAACAATAGCTGGAGGTTCATACTTCAGTTTTGTAGAGCCCGTATGCTTGCTTTGCTTAAGCTTTGATGCCCAACTCATCCTCGCTGGTGCAACGACAGGGTTTGCCATTGCCATTGCCATTTCTTCTTGAATTTTGCTAAGACCAGAGGATGCAACCCTGATTGGCATTGTATATTCATCTGCTTTATGCAGAGCCTCTTTATTCCTTTGCGCTGCAGTGGTCGTTCCTGTGATGTGTGGGACATTAGCAGCCACTATACCATGACAACCTTGAATACTAGCAGCCTCCACTTGACTGGCTGACACCCTTGCAGTCAGCATCCCCCAGTTATTGGGGTTTATCATGATTTTCAGTCCTTTAGAACCTAGCGTATCTCCGTTTTTTATAGCCACTTGATATTCGTTTGTTAGTAACTGTAACAGTCCATCGCCATGAATTTTGTACTGCTCTTCAAAAGCCATTAACACATCCTGTGCACACTGGAGGAGATTGAGAAATCCTTCTCGAGTACAATGTGATGTCATCTAGCAGTGAGATACATAGACCCACCAACTGTTTGGTGAAAAACCTCCCTTTTAAGCAAAGAAGAAGAAGACACGAAACATATTTGAAGAAGAGAGAGCAGATCTGAAGGAGACGTCTCAAGGATTAGATCTGAAGGTCTTAACCTAACCCTATGTTCCCCATGATAAAAATCCCAAAATCTTTCACAAGGTTTGCTCCCAATCAACCCTACAATATGGAGAGAAGACTTACTCTATCATTAGACCGGAGAGGAAACGGATAAACCGGCTGGATCGAGCCGGATCTGTGCCAAGGACGAGGGCTTCTCCCCAACCAGCTGGATCGAGCCGAATCTGTGCTTCGCAGACCCTCTCGCCCCCTTCGTATACAATTAGACCCTTCACATCGAATTATTTTATTTTTTTCTATGTTATTCAATCTACAAAGATTTTATTAATTTTTATTTTTGAATATATTTATCTTTTGCTATCCAATTGAGTATGAATTTTATTTTCATACTATAAGCAAGATATTTTTTTTATTTTTTTTGGAAATTGAGCAGGGGTTATTTAGGATCCCTAAACCTGTTGAATTTTTTTTTTCAGCATTACAATCTCAAGTAGGTTTTGCCTATTCTATCTTCTTGAACAATATCTTTCAAGTCCTTCGCAAAGGAACTCAGAATGATCTCTATAAACTCAGAATTTGGAAGTAAACTCGCCTGCTTATCTGCAATCCTGTTGGTTTCCCTGTAGTCATGACTGATATTATATTGTTCGAGCTGTCCCAACATGCTTTTGATTCTCTTGATGATGTGCTTTAGGTTCCATGCTGAGTTTATATCTTTAGTTAAGTATTCTAGGACTATGGTGGAGTCTGTTGAAATGTCAAGCTTCATAAGATGGTGCAATCTAACTAGCTTAAGCCCAACCTCTATTCCTTGGAGCTCATGTTTAATAACTGATTGTCCATTGGTACCTCCTGAACAAGCTGCCACCACAGCACCAGTATCATCTCTGATTACTGCACCGTATCCTCCCCTACTGCCCTGAAGTGAACCATATGAGTTAACCTTATACCAGCCAGCATTTGGTTTCTTCCACTTGCATTTGATCGGTCTCTTGATTATGTACTTTTCCTCCATGTTCCACTTGTTAAATAGTTGCTTGTTTTGCCCACTGTCCTCGACTATAAGCTCCTTTGCATTGAACTTCAGCCTGATGTCTATATATATATATATATATATACGTTTGACTAACTCAATTCCAGTGCAGAATTGTTGCTCACACAGCCTACTGTTTCTCTCAGTCCATAGAGCATACACCGTAGCATTCAGTGCAATCTTTTTTAGCTTTGCATTGTTGTTGTTTCCTACAAAGTGTCGACCACACCATTAAGCAAGATATTCACTACATGTTTTGATATATAAGCGTGTTACAATCAAATTATGTAATACATTTGAAATTTTCTAATAACATATATACTGACAAATGACTATAGTTCCACGTGGTCCAAAATACTTCCCAATAGGGCTGAACAAAAAACCGATCAAACCGATTAAACCGATCGAACCGATTTAAATCGAACCAATCGGTTCGGTTTAAATTCGGTTCGGATCGGTTTCGATTTTAAAAAATTCAAAACCGAAGTGGTCGGTTCGGTTTTCGGTTTCTATGTGATTTTAACCGACCAAACCGAACCGACTGAATATATATAATAAATAATATATATTTTATATATAAATAATACAATATATTTAAAATAGTCGGTCGGTTTGGTTTTATTTCGGTTTTGGTTTGATTTTAGTCGGTTCGGTTCGGCTACGATTTGCATAAATTAGAATCGGTTCGGTTTCGGATCGATTTTGTTAATGGTTGGTTCGGTTTCGGTTTGAAAATTTTAAAACCGACCTAAATCGGTTCGGTTCGGTTCACGGTTTAAGTGAAAAACCGAACCATCGGTTCGATTTTCAGCCCTACTTCCCAATCAAACCTATTCTACCTCATTAAAAAGAATTGTCATTGAAGCGATCTATCTGACCAAGGATCCCAAATGAGAATCATTTGTAAAAATAGTGATAGGTTGGGTCCAAACATTCACCATATCAAAGTGGGCTTGAGCCCATTAATGGCCCAAAATAAAAAAAGAGGTAATTTATGGGTGGCATTTAGAAGATTGAGTCTCTAGGAATTCTCTTCAAGTTATGATAAACTAATTGAGTTAAAGAGCTTCTACAGAGTCTAGGGGTGGGTACGGGACGGGATGACCTTCATTCCTATTCCATCTCGTTCATTCGGGATCGAGATATGATGGATAAGACCTCATTCAACCTCATCCCAACCTAAACGAGATCGGGACGGGACGTACACGTGCTAAATAATTTTCCAATAGAAAATAACAAAAGAGCTTCATCACATATTACTCACACACAAATAATGTAAAATTTATATACATACAACTTTCATCATAACTAATAATATATATTATATAAATAAATATAAATTTTCATTTAGAAGTCATGATTTAATTCTTTTAGAATTTCATCTCAGACTGATTTAATTTCAACACATCATAAACTTTAATTTAGAATAGTATTTTGATTAAAATTAATAATAATAAATATTAAATAAATAAATTCGGAATGGGTTGGGATATGAGAGATTGAAAATCTCCATCCCGATCTCATCCCACTCTAGATCGGGACGTGACGGGATCAAGATGAGTTTGATCAATTCCAAAATGAAAGTGACCAAAAAAAATAGGGACGGGACGAGATGCCCACCCCTAACGGAGCTTGGTCCCATAGCATTGATTTATACCTGGGAGGGTAGTCCTCACGTGATCAGCCCACTCTACCTGTCTCTCTATGAGTTTGGAGAAGTTGGAGAGAGGTAGAGTTAGTCGATCACATGCCGACCACCCTCCAAAATACAAATCAGTGCTTTAGGACTAGGCTATAGAATTTTTCAATTGACTTTAGTTTGAAAGCACATATCAACCCAAAATCACTGTCTACTTTTTTTTTGTACCTTTGGAAGAAGAAAACTATATTAAAGCCCAATTACCCGGTCTTGGAGCTCTTATCATTTTCACTTTTCTTATTTTCATTAATCTTCAATTTAGTTCAGCAACATGGATGACCATCAAAGATGTGAGTGCTCCACATATTCAAGAAATCGCAAAATTTTATATACTAGGAAGATTGGAAACACTGGAAAGTTTTATTATCTAAAATGCCTTTGTATCGTAAGCCTGCTAATTCTATTCAGTTCGTGAGGACATTCAAGTTAACAAAGACGGTAATCAGATAAGTGCTGCTCAAGTACACTTTAGCAACATCAATTGATTCAACATTAAGGAATTTGTGTGTGACCACATGGTGAGCACGTAGAGTCTGGTGGTGGTACTATAAGTCCCAAAAGAGTTGGAGAAGAATGAATGGTGTGGTCTTCGAAAATGATCATGGTTGCGCATGATATATTGAAGTGTTGTTTAAGGATCCCAAATGAGGACCATTTTGAACAAAGAGAGATCTTAGTCAAATGATTAATGATATGATAGTTTGGGTCCAAACATTCACCATACCAAAATGGACTTGAGCCCATTAATGGCCCAAAAATTAAAGGGGGTTATCTGTAGTTGGCATTTCAAACTTGATTTTCTTTTGTTCTTGTGCAATTAGGGTTGGTCATGAGATTTTAAAGGCTCGAAGCAAACTTAAAAAAATTGAGGCCTTTATATAAAAATTTCGTAATTTTTGTGTCCCAAATAAAAAAAAAGAATTTTAATGCCTTTGTTAAGGCTTAAACCTTGGACTAGTTGTGTAAAACGTAGCTTCTATAGGGCCTGGTCGGTCCGAGAGTAATGATTTGTGTTTGGGAGGGTGGTCCGCACGTGATCGGATCACTCTACCTATCTCTCCATGAATTTGGAGAAGTTGAAGAAGAGTAGAGTTAGTCCAATCATGTGCGAACTACCTTCACCAAAACAAATCACTGCTTCCGAATCATATTCTTTAGAAATTTTCCTTGTAAAAACAACTATAAGTAAGTTGAGAAAAACTAGTATCCAATGGACAAACTTAAAATTTAAATAAACATCACATTCATTTTTTATAACTTTTTTTTCTTCTTATATATGGACTTCAAAAGACTAAAAAAACCAGTAATTCTTAATCCCAATTCACGTGGTAAGCTAATATGCAAGCTGCTAGATAACATCAGTTGCATGGGATCACCAAACGTCGTCCTCCCACGATTGCCGTTTCAATGCGCTGGACCCAAACATCCCAAGTCCCAACTTCCAAGTTTTTCCAACCAGGGGCAATTTCGTCCACTTAAAAAAAATCCAAGCATAGTTAATCGCACTTCACTTTTTACTTACCAACGCACTCGAGCTTTGACCCCGCACGAATGTGGTCCCCACACGTACAATACCCGACGACAAATTGGCGGGATAAAGTGTTCCGTTTGTCCGTCCGTCCGTCCGTCCGTCTATCTCGGCAATTAAACATCATTCAATCACACCCCTTGATTTATAGACTACTTTTGTCGGTGACATAAACCAAAAACTTGGGGGCCCTTATAAACTGAGAGTGAGTGGGAGAGTTGTAGTAGAAGCAGCTCTCTCAAAATCTTCGCATTTCAAAGCCCTGTGCAGACTGACTTCCCCTGCATTTGCATTTGTGCGTTTTTACTCTATTGGTTTCTTTGAACAAATTGAAGAATTTACCATTCATTTGCAGAGAAGAAGTATCGAAGACTGAGTCGTTGTAAGCTGATAGCGGAGATTGGAAGCAAAATTTTTAGACGAATTAGGAGGTTTTAAGTTCAAAACAAGGATTTGAGTTTCGAAAACGAAAACACTTGAAGAGAAGGTTAGGTTGGAGGGAGTGTGGTGGACTTTACTCGCACTCGAAAATGTCTTGAAAAAAATTTAGAATAGAATCAAAGAAAAAGTGCTGCTGAGTATTTTCTTGTACCTTATTTACAACGAAATGGCTTCGGAGATGCAAGAACCGAGTATTGACACAGACAAGCTGAGCTACGAGATCTTTTCGATTCTTGAAAGCAAATTTCTCTTCGGATACGATGATCAGAAGCTCTGGATTCCTAAACAGATATCTCCCGCTGCCGAAATGAAGCAAGAAACTGTGACTGATAGCAGCGTTTCGGCCATTAAAAACCAGAGAGGGAAGATCTGCATTCTGAGTATTGATGGTGGTGGAATGAGAGGGATTATCGCGGGAAAAGCCCTAGCTTATCTCGAACAAGCGTTAAAGACGAAATCTGGAAATCCAGACGCGAGAATCGCCGACTATTTCGATGTTGCTGCAGGTACTGGAGTTGGTGGAATTTTTGCTAGTATGCTTTTCGCGACAAAGAATGAAAACAAGCCGATTTTTCGGGCGGAGGAAACGTGGAAGTTCTTGGCGGAGAAGGGGAAGAAGTTCTTCAACTCTACGTCGTCTCAATCCGGCCATGGAAGTCGTCTTCTCAGACGAATTTTTGGTAATAGTTCAAAAAGTTCGGCAACTGCTGGGCTAGAGCGAGTCATGAAGGAGGCGTTTGCTGAGTTGACTCTAAAAGACACGTTGAAACCGGTTTTGATTCCGTGTTACGATCTTTCGAGCTCGGCGCCGTTTCTTTTCTCTCGCGCGGACGCGTTGGAGACGGAGAGCTATGATTTCAGGCTATGGGAGGTGTGCAGGGCGACTACGGCTGAGCCGGCTGTGTTTGAACCGGTGGAAATGCGGTCAGTGGACGGGTTGACTCAGTGTCTTGCGGTGGAGGGTGGACTGGCTATGAGTAACCCGGTGGCAGCAGCGATTACGCACGTGCTTCATAACAAACAAGAGTTCCCGTTTGTAAGAGGTGTTGAGGACCTCATGGTTTTGTCCTTAGGAAGTGGTCAGCTCCTTGAGGGGAACTACAATTATGATCAGGTTAAAGGGTGGAAGGCCAAGCAATGGGCTGGACCAATGGCCCGGATTGCTGGCGATGGCGCAGCCGACTTAGTCGACCACGCCGTCGCTATGGCGTTCGGGCAAGGCCTGAGTAGTAGCTACGTACGCATTCAGGTAAGATTAACAACTAAACTATTCTTTTTATTGTTATTATCGTTTTTGCTTATGTTGCTAATGTTAATGTGTGCAGTATTAGTATAGGTGAGCATTTCTTTGTCAATTTTGGTTAATTAAAATGGAGTTTTTGACCGTTGGTGTTGGAAGTCACTATAAGCCATTGTTTAGTGCCATTATCTAGTCTCTGTAAAATGTGGGATGGAAACATAGAATACGTCAAGGTGTTGGTTATATGCGACCAATTGGCATATACGCCATACTACTCTGTTTTTGCAGGGATGGTCTCGAGTAAAACTTCCATGTGATCTTGTGTTGTTTTGTTTCAAGGTTGGGAACTGAAATTATGTTGCTTTGGGTAGTGTCCCTCCCACACTATAGTTAACCAAACCCAAGTCTCTTTGTTTAGTTTATTAGAATATTTTAAAATGATTAGATATGCATTAAGTATGCCGGGGGTTGAAAGGATTGTCTGTGACCGGTTCAACCTTTGGACAGTTGGGTCATGTCACTGTACCTCCTATACCTATCCGGCCTTCATTCGTATCGTATTCAAGGCCCAAAAATTTGGATTGGTCGAGTTTGTCAACCGAGCTAATTAGGTTGGTAGTAGGTTGCTTACGGAGTCTTCACAACATCTTTGGGTTACGTAAACTGTTGCCCATGACCAACCAGATTCCGAGCTTGGCTTTGCCCATCCCGTTCAACCCACACAAGTTGCAGGACAACATGACAATTGTCCCTCTCCTACATACAGCAGTAGTGGATATTCTGCAATCTTCGCGCTGGCGGAGATTTATTTGTTTAAGGGCAAATTTGTCAGGCAGTGTCCTGTGAGTGAGTGAGATGGGGATTGGGGAGCTGTATGGCAAAAAACTGAGATGTAGGAGAGGTAAATGTAATGGGGGTAAAATCATTAAAACCAGATAGACATCAACAATTGATATCTGAGCTATGGTTCGGAAGCAGGAGGTTTCCCTACCACAAGCTGCAATGCAGGACTGGTGGGGGCCTTCAGGTTTGCTTTAAATTGGGGATGAAGACTGGTACCGAGAAATGACACCCTGTCATGTTGTTTTTATTTAGGGACAAATTGTGTTTCATTAGGGACCATACAAGGTACCAAATCTTCACTGTTCTGATTTGCTGTTCTCGTACTAAATGAGTCCCCATTTGTGAACTTTGGGTCGGGTTTTCTTCCCGTCAGAAGGTACAAAATATTAGGTTGTTCGTGTTCCATATCCAAACCAAGGAGGCCCATTCTTCGTCCTGAATTAATTCACTCATTTTCCTCATCTCTTTACTTACTTGAACCAGTATAAACAAGCACAATTACAGCCCACACTCTGCATCAAGAATTGTGGTTCACTGATTCTATAAACTAGCTAAGATGTGTGAGATGTTCTGCCACCAATTAATAGTATACGAGCCAGAAAGAAAGCTCTGTTTGTTTATACAAGTTGGAGTAACAACGCAATGTAATTTATTCGGATATACTATCTTAAGTTACTGTTTGATACATTATATTTGCATTTGTTTCATGCACAAATTTGATCTGAAGTTCTATATTACAGGCAAATGGGTCAAACTTGTATAAATGTGGGATGAATGTGGATTCTGATCCAAGTCCTAGCAATGTGAATAAGCTAATTGGAATTGCAGACGAGATGTTAAAGCAAAAGAACGTTGAGTCGGTGCTCTTTGGAGGTAAAAAATTCACGGAGCAGACAAATTTTGAGAAATTGGACTGGTTTGCTGGTGAACTAGTGCTAGAGCATCAGAGGAGAAGTTGCAGAATAGCTCCCACCGTTGCATTCAAGCAACCTGCAACAAAGTCCTCCTAATACTAAAACATCAAGGAAAAGTAAGCAATTTTACACTCATTTTATGTTATATCACTTAGTGTTCAAGTTCCCCGAGTCTAGACAACAAAACTACATGAGTAAAACAAAATGATCATTGTTTCTCTATTACCTTCTTTAACCACAAACCTAACAGAGTAGTGCTACGGTACCACGGTCACCTAACCAGAACCTCTTGAAGTAACAACCATGTAAAACAATTTTACGAGAAAGTGACTTGCATGGACTTGAGGCGATACACATCTCAATGCATAGGATGGCAGTACTATCTAGCTACAAGACTGTAGTTGGTCCAATTCGCAAAAATCAACCTAACAGCCCTGCCCATAGTTGAACATGTGAATTCGGCTTACCAATAGGGAATATCTCTAAAAAATTTGAGGGCATTTTAGTCGTTTGCAAAGGAAATCTATGATACTATTGCATTCTGCCGACATGTCCGTGGTCCGGAATAAAGTGTTGGGTCTTGAATATGTGATGATGTTAACCTTTGACTGTTTGAAAAAGGTCTTTGCCAGACCCTAATCTTCCAAAGGGGGTCCTAAGCATCCCCACAGACCAAACTCACACTTTAAATTTCCTTCCTCATTTACCCTTATATAGTCCTTGCTCTTGAAAAAGCATTGATAAAAAGAAGAGAAAGTTATGAAAATTACCATGTACCACCTTTACTTTACTACATTATACAATGCACACTTTGTGCAGAACCTTAATTTCTAATTATTTATGCAGAGAGAACCAGGGGAGAAACAGAAAGCATTGCAGAACAGCTTTTGCTTTACAAAAGAATTAGAGGAAGAGAAACTGTGAATAAGGTGTGGCAGCATTGGTAGAGAGAGAGATCAACTGGTGGGGACTTGGCAAAATATCGATTTGGGATTCTTGTCTACCTGATAACAGGCCACATTGATGTCCCTTCAAACCTTTAATCCTTCACACAAGTGTGTTTGTGTCTTCATTGTGTTTGACAAGTCAGAAGTCAGATTGACCAAGTTTGCTTTCAAATAGCAACATGTTTTTATATCACCATACCTAACCTTTTCTCTTTGATACTCTTCTCACCTTTTTTCACTTGTAGGGACTTCTTGTGGGGTATTTATTTCTCTCCAAAAAACCCATTTGGTAATTTTTTTTAAGGTGGGGCTTCCCCACTTAATTTTTTTTGAGTGGTGGATCTTTCAGAGCAACTGACCATATCTTGTGAGGAAGGACTGGTGGGTGTATGTGTTTGATGTATTGGAGCTTTTGTGAATGGTAGAGAGGCCAAGAACAAGGGACAACTTCTTATACAAAAAAATATTTCACTTTTTTTTTTTCAATATTTGATGGGGTCTTTTTGCAATTGTTTGATGAAATTATATGTGATGATGTTCATGGCGTGACAATGATTTGCTCAAAGCCAAGAAGTGAAACTTGTTTTTTGTGGTTTCTTGTTCACATCTGGACCTTTAGAAATGGAAGTAGTTAGAGATGGTGGTGGTGGGTGCTTGTTGTTTGTGTATTTTGTTTTGCTTCATTCAATGATATGATATGATATCTCCACAATGAAAAAGTAGTTGATGTCAAATTATCTTAGGGAGCCAGGCATGCTCGTCTTTGAACAGACCCTCACTGAACCCTACATTTTTGGGGTGATTTGAGTGCACATCCCATGCAACTCAGGGATGGGAAACTTCTTTCTCAGAGTTTAGGTATGGTTGGGTTTAGCCATCAGAAGTTCTTAGTAAACTTTAGGATCTTCTAATAGCCTTTGGCAGGGTTTGGACACCAATAGTCATAGTCGGATGGCTAATGCCTTTGGCAAAGTTTGAATATGTCATCATCCATAAATCTTATCAACTAAGCTAACACATATATTATGAAATCTTGAGATAACATATATTATGAAATCTTGAGATAACATGGGACGAGCATTACTCAATATGAGCACTTCAGCTCTATAGCAATGTGGGAAGCGGGCGGAAATATGAGAAACTAGTACCCCAACAAATAAAGTGTTACTGAAAAAACCCTAACCTAACCAATTGCCATCCCTAGTAGGATGAAAGATGATATTATGTATGGGGATAATTCAAACCATCCCAAACTTTGGTCTGGCTTCACTAAAGACATTATGAAGAGGGAAAAATGATATGGTCAGACAGAGAAATCCTCCATTGAAAGTGAAAGCTGGTCACACAAATCATTTAACAATGTGCTTGAGCTTCAAGATTGCCTCCCCCATTTGCCTCACTATTCTTGCCTTCTTGGATGTAATCAAATAAAGGAAATATATGATTTCATATATACATTGCTCTTAAAACTTTTTGAGGTTAATCACTGCTTATTGCTAGCAAAAAAAAAAAAAAATAGAGAAGCAAAAGAAGGTAGTAGCCCACTTAGAAACAACTTATGACTTTTATATCATGCTATAGCAATCTTAAGAACAAACATATGACTTTGGAAAAAATGAATAAAGCTTTGTGGAGGAGGAAGTAAAAAACCCACTAATATAAAATGTAACTATCAAACACATAGGTTTTGCAAAGAACTGAAACTTTTAAATTTTTTCTATTTGGATAAGCAAAAATTAAACATATCTCCTCAGGTGCTTCTTAACCATACATAAGATGTTCAAAATGTATGAGTTAGCTAGTCATTTTCTCAAAATAATTGAGTATGCTGCTTATATTACATCAAGCGATAAGACAAATGAACTTGTTAATTGTGGTTAATATGATTAATGTCTGATTATGATTTGTTAATTGTTATATTACATCAAAGCGATAAGACATTAAGGTCCACAAAAAATTGATTTAATAATAAAAAAAAAGCGATTATACTATATATTAAAAAAAAAAAAAAAGAACTTACTTGTTAATTGTGGTTATGTTATCAACCTGTCATTCATTTCCAAACCTACTCAACATTTTAAAATGATTTTGTAATGAATCATGACCTAAACTTAGAAAATTAATTTTAAGGGTTTGATTTCCCTTATCTAACCTAATACCTAGTGAACATAATGCATAATGTATTACCTTTTTGTATACATGTGGAGGTGTCCATTATTATATGTTTTCTTTTCTTGATTTTCTTTATTATTTATGTCTTGAGTGCCTATAAACATCATTAAGGAATCTACTTTAGCTTTTTTCTATCTTTTTAAAATGGCCTATCCTTTTGAGATAATGGACAAGATGCTTACCTAAGTGACCCTATTCACACACAAGTCTTCCTTATTGTTCAAGTGTTTTTTGTATTAGAAGACATTAAGGTCTAACAACATGGCTTTTTTGTTGTGGTGGTGCTCATGATTTGTGTGTTTTGTTGGTGCTTTTTATAAAGTGATTAAGGGGAATTATGGAATTAACTGTGTATTATTATGTTTGATAGTTTAGGGTCCTTGTAATGATCAGATGTTTGTCTGTTTGAATGATGGGTTATTCCTGTGGATAGTGAAAATTTTCAACTAAACACGGTTTTTGGTTCAAACAAGAAGGCTTTTGTTAGAAAGCCTAAAAGTGTGGAGCCAAAAAATGATGAGGCTCCTATTTTGATATGGGTCTATAATGGTCAGATGACCAAGTATCACCTAGAAAGCTAGAGCCAATTTGTTGTCGCGAGCTATTTAAAGTGCACATAATCACTGGCTTAGATAGCTCGTGTTATATACAAAATGTATCATGTAGTAGTGTAACTCCGACGGGATGGAAGGTTAAAGAGTCAACCTACCTGTAACATCTTGTGTGAACAGACTCAAAGGCTGGCAAGCTACCTAGGTATTATAGTCCCATTGGATGAGAAAAAAGATGTGCTATATATACACGAGTTTAAATATACAAAGTACCACACAATTTACAGCCATGTGGGCCTTGAGTCCAAAACGAACAATATACTCTGATCTACAAAGTACTAGTGACATAAAATGATTGGGTTGGGCTTAATTTCATATCAAATACTACCAACTCAGATGGTAATATTCATAATACATGTAGATTAATATTTGACCTCTCACAGAGCAAATAACTTGCCATTTCAACTTTTTATGTGTTAATTGGTTGACATGAAATATATTTTGGTGAACTTTTGTATTAAGAGTGCCTTAACGATTACTATATATTGCTCCATAGAAATTGAGAATCCTACATCCCTGTGTAAGTGATCTTGTGAACATAAATTGAAGTTCTGACTTTGATGAATATGTAGTACTTACGAAACTTTTACATTCCATACCATGGGGTATTTTCATCAATGTCAGTTTCAACCATTGCCGTGTAAAGATAAGAAGGGGGTGTCATTTTTTATTAATATAAGGTTCGAAAATCCTAAAAACCTCAGCTCACTTTCCAAAAAAAAAAGATAAGAAGGGGGTGTGGCAATAGAAGTGAACTCCCCTCTTGAAAAGAAAATAAAATAAAAATAAATCTGAGGCATTAATTTTCAAGTAAGTTTTTATTTTTATTTTTATTTTTTATTGTTCGATCCAATCACTGTTTTATGGAGGAAATAAAAAAAATTTAGATCATTATCTTTGATTCAAAACGAACCTGCATTTAGAGCAAAAATATGCGGTGTCTCTGTTGTATATTTTGGTCTGGAGTCCTACTGGAATGATCCCACACATTTCCATCTCATGCATGTCAAGAAATCTCAAAATTTTGAAACATGGTTGGAGATGATCTTAATACTTTAGTTGAGTATGGATTATTTTTGTGCCAGTGGATGTTCATGACAAGTTTTCAACTGATCTAAAGTTTTCATGCCTTCATGTTTCAGAGTTTTATGGCTTTCTAAGTGCGCGATAATTGTTCTTTTTGTACCAAGCATGGCATTTCTGTTAACTTACTCATTGGTTTAGGTGGTTTCTTCGAGTGAAAAAAATGTGGAATCATGTTGTATACGAGAATATGGAGAACTCTTGCTTCAAAATGAAATGGAGTTTGAAGATTCTATTTAATTGTGTGAACGACCTGAAGAAGTGGATGGGGGTAAGAGCAATTCTCTAAGTCATCTAACAGAATATATCATCAAGCATTTGATGTTGCTGATTTTGTGGACACTAAAATAAACTCCTTAGGCTTTACTAGCAGAAAGGAATGCAAGCTATGTGGAAGGGGGAGAGCCTTCAGCATTGCTCTTCACTAAATTGTGAACATAACCATGATGAAGTTTGAATGAATTTCGCGAGGAGATAGGGGTGCCTCCTAGGGGACATGCCTGTAATAACAGTCTCTAAACCCCTTTTGAATGTAGGGAGTGAAGATGATCAACTGATTATATGCTTTTTTTTAACAGCTTATCCGCAGCTTGATTGGGTTCATTAGCACACAAAAAAATCTGATGACAAGGAATTAGATTTTCTTCAAGATTACGAAGAGTAAAAGAAGACCACTGAATACCAAGGTTTTATGTTAATAGTTAGTGTATTAATGTTGATTTATTAGTTATAATAACCTAATGAATGCATATGATTCAAGTGCAAAGAATTTCTTGTTTATCCTTGTCACAGCGGGATTGATTCTATTTATGTTCTAAAGCTTAGAAGTGTAAATTTAGGCTTTGGTGGTTCATGAACAACTACTACTATTTGTTGCTGACAAGTTTATTTTAGATAAATTATTAATGATGTTCAATTGCTACACAAGAAATTTATATATATATAAATTTTTTTTTTGAATGAAACGGCACATTCTTATGTCCTTATTGATTACTGAAAACTGCCGGCAAAACTTTTGTGTACAAGGGGCGTATCCTCCCAAGTGATGGTGCAAGTATGCAAACTAGAAGATCTAATATCATGGAGCAGCCTGCATTCCTTGTGTCTTCATCAGTATGTTGGAATTTGGATGGTAACTTTTTGTCATCTCACCAGTAGAGTTTACTCGTCCAGTTTGAGCACTTCACTTTTCTTGTTTAGGTGTCTTTCTATTTAAAATGAATTTTGTGCCATTGGGTTGTTGTGAGATACAATCAAAGTTGTGATCATAAGATACACTAATTGGCAATCTGTATGTTAGTAAATTGGTTTCATGTTTCTATATATTTATTAATCTAGATCGTTCTTTTCTTTTATATTCTGTTACAAATAAGCAAGCTCAGGGATGCCATTCTACGATACTGAGACAGAATTTTATTCTGTTTAAGTAATTTATGTTTTCAAGAGTTGATTTAATCGGTCTCTTTGTCATTGCATCACTAGTTTTGACAACTTGATTAAGTTTTCTTGGAATCTCCTGAGGATTTTGAGGAATTTACTTGAAGACTACAGTCTTGTGTCTCTTCCTCTAGAAGTTCTATAAGAATCTCCATGCGCCTGCATACTTTCAAATCGGAGAATAGGAGTCAAATGGAAAAACAATTGTGTCCTAAAAAGATGTCCGATCAAAGCCATTACTCTGATCCATTGCCTGTGATTGGATTATATGTAGTAGCAGCAACATTAGCATGTTTTCTGAAAATCATATGGGACGTGATCCATGGAATTCGTCATAAGAATTTTTGGTTTCCATGTAGATCCTTCTCACTTAATTCGTTGACCTTGACTCTTCTCTCTATAGCTGCAAAACTCCCTGTGGATCTCACCACCTCAATGCCCAGTGCCCAGGACCAACTCTCTAAGGTTACTGGTGCTGGCTTGATATGTGTCTGTATGGGTTTTCTTATACCTTCACTAGGAACTAATAGGGAGTCTGAATGTTTGGCAAACATGGCTGCCTTAACAATTTTGGTGGTCATAGTTGTTGCTAATATTTGCATACAAATGATCACAGGTGTGATCTTCTCCTTCATTCCGGAGCTCACCATAATTATGTTCTTCATGCTGTCAATGCTCAGTATCTTGTGGGTTTCTACTTGGAATACTAGCACGCACAAGGAAATTCAGATGGATCGCAACAAAGACATTTTCCGAGAGGGGAAAGGGAGTGTGACCACCATGTTACAAAGATTGAAGTTGTGTTACTTGCATGGCTACAATTCTGATCCACAATTTATACTATGTGGAAGTGGCTTTTCTATTTTTGCGAGTATTGTTTGCTTCTTTTGCTTAATTGTCGTACTACAAGCTACTTTTCGATCCATTTTTGCCCATGGTTTGAGGTGTAGCAACGGAGTTTCTGATTATGGACTGTCAGTGATGATTGTAGTCCTCACACAGATTCTGGTCATCATACTAGTAAGTTTAACCACTAGCTTTCGAGGGCTGGTCATGTCCCACCATACGGGCAATGAGAATTTGCACATGTCACATGATGAAGTTGATGGTGTAGCTGCTAATACTCCATATTTGAAAAGCTTCACGGGAGAAAACGAGAATAGCTACTTGAAGTTTCCGGTGCTTTGTGTTTTTGTAGTTGCATCATTTATTATTGCTTTACCGGGCATGTTAGTTATGATACTATATTTCTTTGCAGACTCAATATTTGGTTTAACTGGTGACTTCAGGCGAAGGTATGCGAGATCAGAAGGTGTTCAGGAATGTAGAGAACTCTTGCATCAAAATGATATGAAGTTGGAAGATTGGACGCTATCGAAATGTGTGGCGGACATGGAACGCTGGAAAAGTGCTAATGAAAGAGTCAGTTCTCTAATTCATTTGGCAGAACTCCTTTCAAAAACACCTCCATCTTTTCAATCCCTTGAACAGCTTCTTAATCAATATAATTTCACTGAAGGGAATGAAGTATCATGTCTTTACTTGGTTTTCCTCATCAGAATCGCTTCAGTATCATTATCATCTGTTCGTAGTGGTCTTCTAGCACAAAGCTTACTGGAAATTTTCGACGTGTGTTTTTTTGTGGACACTAAAATTAATTCTACAAGCTTCAGTGGGCGCAAGAAATGCAGACTTGCAAAAGCTATGTGGATGGGGCAGGATTTCAGCAATGTTGGTCTCAAAATCCGCAATGGAACAATGAATGGGCAATGTCTGTCAGAACTCAGCTTAGATCAAGCACTTTCAATCATCAAGGAATTAAAAAATGAATTGCCCTCTCGGTTTGTTTGGGATGAAGTTAGTGTCATCATGGACTTCATCAACAGTCGAGAATACAGATCAATTGAAGAGCTATGTCAGTGTATGGAGCAACTATTTGTTGATATTTTGTATATATTTCTCATTCAACTCCCACAAGCCATATTCAAAGAAATCACAAATTGCCATGTTGAAGAATACAAGGGAAAAGTGAAGCGTATGTTCAAGCTCATTTGTCAAGTTCAATCCCTGGAAGGCAAAGTTCAATGGTGTTTCCCTGTTGGAAGTAACTTCACTAGTTTGGTACCAACTGAAGTTTCTGTCTCTGATCATCATGACAGTGCAACAATGGGTAACAATGGTTCTGAAGTTATACTTACTCAAGCTTCTGTTACTGATCAAGATGACAGTAGACCAATGGATAACGACGATTCTATTGTTGTTGGCATACCTACTCAAGCTTCTGTTACTGATCATGATGGCAGTAGACCAGTGGATAACGACGATTCTGTTGTTTTTGGCATACCTACTCAAGCTTCTGTTACTGATCACGATGGCAGTAGAACAATGGATAACGCTGATTCTGTTGTCATTGATATACCAGCTCAAGCTTCTGTTACTGATCAAGATGGCACTAGAACAATGGGTAGTGATGAATCTGCTGTTGTTTCCATACCAGTTCAACCTTCTGTTACCGATCATCACAACAGTGTAACAATGGGTAACAATGATTCTGATGCTGTTACAAATGGTGAAATTGAAGATGATGAGCTCAATGTCGTTGACAGCACTGACCATGGTGAAATAACTGAAATTGAATGAAAACTGCAAGGGCTTGCAAAAAATGTGGTACATATTTACATAGTGATTTACTAATTTAGTTGAACATTGTTAGAGAATAGAAGTCTACCTATGTTACAACATAGGAAAGTGTCACAGAATAGAAGTCTACCTATGTTACAGAATAGAAAAGTGTTACATTACCAAAGAAAGTAATTGAGCTAATTGAGCTAATTGAGCGGTATTGCTCAATTAGCTCTGATACCAGAGTCTTAGGTCACCAAAGAAGTCTACCTATGTTACAACATAGGAAAGTGTCACAGAATAGAAGTCTACCTATGTTACAGAATAGAAAAGTGTTACAGAATGGGTTAGGAAGACTTTCCTATTGTACTTTGGTTTCCTAAGTTTGGTTAGATTTCCTATTGTATTTTGGTTGGCCCCCCTTCCTTGATTGAATTGCAGGTTGGCGGCGTGTTGCTGATATGCATGAAGTTGTTGTAGAGTGCAATTTCCCTTCAATTTAGTTGAACTTTGCTGTCGAGGATGTTTCTCCTGCGATCATCCCTCCCCCGCCTCTTGCATAGTCGTCAGAGGCGGGGAAGAGCTTGAATCCCCAGAGTCTTAGGAAACCAAAGTACAATAGGAAAGTCTTCCTAACCCATTCTGTAACACTTTTCTATTCTGTAACATAGGTAGACTTTTCTATTCTGTACCATGTAAAATCTTAGGTCACCAAAGAAAGTAGCTCTGATAATTGAGCAATACCGCTCGAATTGAGCAATACCAAAATATGTGTTGTCTCGAATTGAGCAATACCAAAATCTATGTTGTCTCGACTTGAGCAATGCCACTCAACTTGAGCAATACCAAAATCTATGTTGTCTCGAATTGAGCTATACCACTCAAATTGAGCATTACCAAAATCTATGTTGTCTCGAATTGAGCTATACCACTCAAATTGAGCAATACCAAAATCTATGTTGTCTCGACTTGAGCAATACCACTCGAATTGAGCAATACCAAAATCCGTGTTGTCTCGACTTGAGCAATACCACTCGAATTGAGCAATACCAGGACTCGTCCAGACTCGACGATAATGATTTCATCACCAAATAGGTCTTCAAAGTTTCCTCCAAGCTGCACATTTCGTCTGCATCTACATGTCCAGCTTGCGGGGGGGTGTTAGAGAATAGAAGTCTACCTATGTTACAACATAGGAAAGTGTCACAGAATAGAAGTCTACCTATGTTACAGAATAGAAAAGTGTTACAGAATGGGTTAGGAAGACTTTCCTATTGTACTTTGGTTTCCTAAGTTTGGTTAGATTTCCTATTGTATTTTGGTTTCCTAAGTTTGCTAGGTTTCCTATTTCTATTAGGTTATGTCAAAGTTAGCTCTATATAAGCTTGTATTCTATTCAATGAAAGAAAGAAGAAAAACAATACAATTGGGCCTTAAACTTATCACGTCTATTCTTATTGCGAGCTTAAGCGAGCCCACCAAGGAACAATCTGGACAACTATTCACCTGGTGAGCTCAACCCTTAGCTTAAAACTCATCGTTCTACCTCTTAGCTTGATTCAGAATTTTAGGGAAATTTATTTTCCTTACGATGATGTAATGTATAATGAAGGGATAAGTGAGAGGTATAATCTTATTGTATTTTTATGCTTTTGACTTAATGATAAGATTCGGGGATCCTCAAAACCCCAGCTTGCCTTCAAAAAAATAAAAAAAAATAGCAACAACGTCTATTCTTACTGACCATGTAACCTAAGGATTGAATGAAGATTTGATATATTTCATTTTCTTGACACACTGGATTGAATTTTTGAGGTTCAAATTGAATGCTTTCTTCCTCCCTCCAAGTGTTCTGAGGTAATGTCATTCTCCTCAATCAAGCTTATGAAGAGATTCGATATCAAATGAAGTATCACAAAGTTGACGCCGTTGAGAGTTATCTTGCCGCTATTCACGTATGAAGATGAAGACCAATGCTCGCAATGCCCACCGTTCAAGCTGATATCATAACAAGTGGTTATGGAAATTTACTAAGTGTAAAGGACAATTTCTAATTACTTTTTAAGGCGAAACACTATAACTGAGATCATTCATAACAATTTTCATTGGCCTATGACAAAATGACCAATTAAAAGTGTGAAAGTACCAAGGAATTTCATTTGTTGGCTCACTTGGGGTCTTTCATTAAATACATAGCAT
This sequence comes from Berberis vulgaris, assembly GCA_963556465.1. NCBI lineage: Eukaryota > Viridiplantae > Streptophyta > Magnoliopsida > Ranunculales > Berberidaceae > Berberis > Berberis vulgaris. The sequence goes on from OY747124.1 coordinate 109,950,923, forward strand.
CCCACGGCTTAGGCTTCACCTTTAGGGTGTGTTTGGTTGGATGAAATCCTATGTCATGAAAATTTATGAGGGGACCTCTATATTTTAGGCTAAATTGATGTATCACTTCACATATACCATTTGATTTTGTGATCAATGGTCGGAATGAAAGTCTCATAAATATGAGAATCACATGCCTTGGGCCAGGGGACCAAGGAGTGGGATTCTCATGTTCATGGGACTTTCATTCCCACCATTGATCACAAAATCAAATGGTGGTCAAATGGTGGATGTGGAGTGATATATCAATTTAGCCTAAAATATAGGGATCCCCTCATAAATTTTCATGACATAGAATTTCATGCAACCAAACACACCCTTAGTAGCATGCGAGCTGATAATCCAAAATTTTCACCAGCTGTTTCCGGTCCAATACATTCTACTTATCTCCTATGGAAACGCATTCCCTCCGCCAAAAGGTGAACATCTTTCAACAATTGTCTCAGGTTTGATGACAGGGAACTAAATAAGGAAGTCTAAGCTTTATGATGACAATGCATTAGATGATATGAACTGTGATAATTCAGCAAGTAAAAATGCTGAAACAGGTGCAGATGTAGGGAGTCGCGACACTGTAACAGGGCAAGCGCATCCTGAAACAGGGCTTTCGCACCCTAAAACAGGGTGTTCGCAACCTGTTTCGCTCAACACGGTGCAGGCGCAGAGCCAGGGAGCTTCTCCCATTTCAGCGAGTTCTCGCTCGGCTTCAGACACGGCGTTACATGACGTGTTGATCAATGCATCACAGGTGTTAGGCGCAGAAACATGGATGTCTATCCCTAATTAAAATGAAATCATTGGTCAAGTTTTTGTCGAAATTTCAGGTAGTCAATTCAGGCTACAGAATGCACAAACAGGGGATATTGTGGTTGCTCAAGTTCCCATTGTGGGAGACAAGATTGGCCAAGTTGTACCTGGGGATACTACTTCTAATGTTACGGCTCAGTTGGAACCGGTGTTGCCAAGTATGTCTACCTCCGTCTCTAACTCAGAAGAAAACCCAATGCAAGTAGTGGAAGTGCTAAAAACGAAGGATGCAACTACAGTTCCTGGTAGCGCAACCACTGGTATAGAAAGACAGGGGGAAGATCCAACACCGCACATGGATTGGCTAACACCCCAAACCATCAATGTTTTGAATTCAGAAATTGCAAGAATAGGCAGAGATGCATTGGTCACCGAAATTCAAAGCTTACTTGAAGCGAAAGCAGCAAATGTGGGGCAAAACACTATTGAAGAAGAACACGAGGTTACCACAATACAGCCTCCCACGAAATATGTTCCACGAAGGTCTTCTCGAAGCAAGAAGACAAATCCTAAATTCAGGTAACTGATGATGATAATACAGGTAGAATGCAAATGCTTATTAGAACCTTATAGGGATGCTAGATTAGTGCTAGCATTCAATGGTCTCTATATCATGATTCATTGTGTTTCACTTCTTTACGATGACTTCTCCTACATCCTAGGGCCCACATTAGGTATAAATCAGGTCATGAGAGTGCTTAAAGGATTGATTGATAATTACGAGGAAGAAAAGTTATGGCAGGTCTATCATGCAACCACTTTAGTAGCAGAACACTTTGCAAGGTTACTCCCTAACCTGAAGACGGTGAATCTAGAACTAATTAGGTTCTTTGATTAAGCTTTGAAGCAAGTTTATTGTTTTGTAGATGATGAAACGAGTGAACGTATGAGCGATTGTAAACTTTATCATCATCATCTTTTTTATTAATATAAGGTTCGGGGATCCTAAAAACCCCAGCTCACTTTCCAAAAAAAAAGGGAGAGCAAGAAAAGGACCAGGCATTCAACACTAGATAGATTTCAGTGGAACTAATTGAGCTTTAAGTTTGGCGAACTTTCAGAAACCATGTAAAATAGTCCAGCTTCTTTCCCCTGTCTTTCCGCTATGCCTTTATATAATTAAAATTGCCTAAGCCACGAAGGATGAATGCTTCACCGTTCTTTGAGATGTATGTCATTTTTCTGTTTCATGTACCTCTTTGTCCATTTTGTGACGATGACTATTATGTAGTAGTGTTGAAAAACAGAACTAATGAAGTAAATGCTCTGTATTTCATATCTGATACAAGTACCTATTACATTCTTTATATAGGCAATATAGTAATGATCTCTGCCAGTCAATGCTTAGGTGGCAAATTATTAACAACCTAACAAACATACTAACAAACTAATGTAGGAACTAATATCCTAACAGACAGTCTAACAGACACTCTGATAACAGACACTTTGATATTACAAACTGAATATCTCACTTAACATTCCCCCTCAAACTAAGCTTGGAGGCATCAACGACGCTTAGTTTGTCTCTGAGCAATAAGAACCTGGATCTACCAAGGGCTTTAGTAAGTATATCTGCAATCTGATCAGTTGCTGAAATATGATGCACTTGAATAATCTTTCGAGCAACTTTCTCACGCACAAAATAAGTATTTATCTCAATGTGTTTGGTCCTAGAATGCAAAACTGGATTTGCACTAAGCATGACTGAACTTTTGTTATCACACCAGATAATGGGAGTGGGATAACTGATTTTAAGTTCAGAAAGAAGGGACTGCAACCAAGTGAGTTCAGCCGTAATTGCTCCAAGTGATCTATACTCGGCTTCAGTGCTACTTCTAGAGACAATACTCTGTTTCTTTGATGACCAAGAGATAATGTTTGCACCTAAGAAGACACAATAGCCAGATGTGGACCTCCTATCAGTGGGATCAGATGCCCAATCAGCATCACAATATCCAGTCATTTTGAAAGACTGAATTGGAAGTATATGTAGGCCAAAACCACTAGTTGCTTTGAGATAGCGTAGGATATGTTTAACCACTCTCCAATGGGACTCAAGAGGTCTCTGCATAAACTGGCATACTCTATTGACAGAATATGCAATTTCTGGTCTTGTGATTGTAACGTATTGTAATGCCCCAACTAAACTTCTATACTGCTGGACATTTAGAGCTGGATCACTGCCAGTATCATATAGCTTCTCCCCACCACACATAGGAGTAGGTAAACCATTTGCAAACTGCATTTTGGCACGGCATAGGAGATCACTGATGTACTTAGACTGAGATAAGAACAAACCACTGTCAGTCTTCTGAACTTGAATACCCAGGAAGTAGTGAGCAAGTCCCAAATCCTTCAAAGAGAACTGGTTATTGAGTTGAAGAATCAACTGAGATACATCCTGTGAATTGGCTCCAGTTACAAGAATATCATCCACATAGACTAAAAGAAATATGGGAGAAGGAGAATGTCGAATGAAGAGAGAAGAATCAGACTTGGTAGAAGCAAAACCAAGCATGCGTAGAGTATGTTTTAGTTTGTCAAACCAGGCACGAGGAGCTTGCTTCAAACCATACAATGCCTTATTGAGTTTGCACACTGCATTGGGACAAGAAGGATCAATGAAACCAGGGGGTTGCATGATGTATACCTCTTCTTGAAGATCCCCATTTAGGAAAGCATTATTGACATCTAATTGAGACACTTCCCATCCATATGTGACAGCTAATGACAATACAATTCTGATAGTGGTAGGCTTCACAACTGGGCTGAAGGTCTCAGCATAGTCAAAACCAGCTCTCTGTTGAAACCCTCTAGCAACCAATCTGGCTTTATATCTGTGGACAAATCCATCAGTATTCTCCTTGACCTTAAATAGCCATTTACACCCTACTATAGATCTATCATGTGGAAGATCAACCAATGACCATGTATTATTCCTTATCAAAGCCAAGTATTCATCTTGCATAGCAGCAAACCAATGAGGAGTGGATAAGGCCTCCTTCAAACTAGTCGGTTCATCCTGAGCTAGGTACACCTTAGGTTTGTACACACCTACTTTGGATCTAGTTATCATCGGGTGTCCAGGTCCAGGAAGAGTCTGAACATGATCATGATCAGTATGCTGAGCACCAGTTTCAGTAGGCAGAGCATCAGTAGGCAGAACATTAGTATGCTGAGTGGTTTCATGACCAGTATGTTGAGTACCAGTCCTAGATGAACCAATATGCTGAGTACCAGTCCTAGGAGATCCAGAATGCTGAGTACCAGTCTGATTAGGTTCAGTAGAAGTATCATCAGTAACACCAGTAGTTACATTTGTAGATCCATTCAAATTCCCAGTCATAGTTCCATTCTTGACACCAGTTGGATTAGTAGTACATGTAGGAAACAAAGTAGGTAAGAATGAACTTGGATGAGCAATAGAACTGATAGGTATATCACTGGTTGTGCTGAGACTGGTATTAGAGGACTGTGAAGAAGTGGAACCCAATTTGGAATATGGAAAAGAATTCTCATTAAAAAGAACATCTCTTGAGATATAAATCCGTCCATTTGAAGCCATACATTTATATCCTTTATGTTGCAAACTATAACCAAGGAAAGTACACTCCACAGATCTGAATTGCAATTTGTGAGGGTTATATGGTCTAATGTTTGGAAAGCAAGAGCAACCGAATGTTTTGAGAAAATGATAATCAGGAAGTTTGTGATAGAGTATCTCAAACGGAGAAGAACCATGTAAGGTAGAAGAAGGGACCCTATTAATTAGATAAACTGAAGTACGGACTGCCTCATCCCAGAACCTCAAGGGAAGAGAAGCATGTGCAAGAAGGGTCAGAGCAGATTCAATAACATGCCTGTGCTTCCTCTCAGCTACCCCATTCTGCTGATGGGTAGTAGGACAAGCCAACCTGTGATGAATACCATGTGTAGCTAGAAACTTGGAAAAGGACCGATACTCCCCACCCCAATCAGATTGAACACACTTGATGGGGAGCCCAAACTCTAACTCAACTTGTGTTTTAAACGTAGTGAAAGTAGGGGTGGGCACGGGACGGGACGGGACGAGATATACCCATCCCTATCCCATCCCGTTCATACGGGATCGGGACAGGACGGGACGGGACGGGATCAGCGTGCCAATCTTCTTCACTTGCAGGCCCCAGTTTTTATCAGTGATCTTAATATGGTTTCATCATTGAAAATTTTACTGGTTTTTAAAATGAACATTGTAATATCAGGTTGTGGAACCTACTTTGTTAGAGTAGTGTAAGTAGGATGTGCTTGAAAACATAATGAAGATCCTGCATGAATGTGATAGCTAGTCAGCTTTCTGAGAAACCTTCTAAATGGTCATTCATTGTATTTCACATTTGAATGTGATAATCAGTTTCTTGAGGAACATAATGAAAGTGAAATATAAACTGTGTTCAAGAATACATAGTATAGTGCTTAACTAGGTGAAAAAATTGGAATATAAGGTAAGAAAAAGAATTTGTTTATCCATATTTTTTAATAGATTGGATGGACTTGATCCGTTGCCTGACGGATAGGACTGGTGTTGTGGTGGGCTTGGGCGAAGATCTCATCTCGTTTTGCCAAAATGCGCTATTTACAATTTTTTTAAAACCGTGAGACCATGAAAAGCTAGCATGGTATTATAGGTTTTGTATCATCAACCCATGCCTGAACAGCGTTCCCATTGAGCTAGCTGAATATGCAAGAAGAAGATGATAAATATAACTCATGCTTAAATAAAAATATTAATAATTAATATTAATAAATTAGTTCGGGACGGGACGGGATTGGCGGGATTGAAAATCTTCATCCCATCCCATCCCATTCTAGATCGGGACGGGGCGGGATCGGGATGGAATTATTCAATCCCATTAAGACCCGGAAAAATCGGGACGGGACGGGATCGGGATGAGAACGGGATCGCGGGATGGGATACCCACCCCTAAGTGAAAGTATGAAATGCATCAGATTTGTTCTTTAACAAGTAAACCCAAGTAAACTTACTGTACGCATCAATAAAATGAATATAGTATCTATATCCAGAAGAAGAAACACAAGAAGATGGTCCCCAAAGATCGGTATGAATTAGCTCTAATGGCTTATGGTACAAAGTAGAAGAACTAGGAAATGGAAATTTATGGATTTTACCTAAACAACAGGAAGTACACAAATCAATCTTGTTTTTATTTGACACTGAAATATGACATTTGTTAAGAATCTTGGTCACAATAGGTAACGCAGGATGTCCTAGACGTGCATGCCAAAGTTGCAATGCTGAAGAAGAATTGGTTGTAGTAGTGTGGACTGATATAGAGCCTGCAGTAGAAGCAGTAGAAACTGAAGGAGAGTTGCTGGTAAGTTTGGTAGCAGGAGATAGAGAAGGAAACACATAAAGACCCTTGCTAAGATGCCCTTCCAGGAGGACTTGTCTGGTGACCTGATCCTTGACAAAACAAATCGTAGGATGAAACTCAAAATAGACTCTATTATCCCTAGCAAATTGAGAAACACTAAGCAAATTCTTGGTTAGTTTAGGTACTTGCAGAATATTATTAAGAAGAAGAGGTCTGCAAAAATTGGAAGTATGTAAAATGGACTGACCAGTGTTTTGAATTTGAAGGGCAGATCCATCACCAACATGAAGATGATCATTACCATTATAAGGTACTGAGGAAGACAAATTCTGAGTAAACGGAGTACAATGGTCAGTTGCACCAGAGTCAGGGTACCATCTATAGTCAACTGCTGATGAAGTACCACTAGTCTGAGAATTAGCACCCCAGTTTGGATAAGAAGACTGATTAGAAACAGCATTGTCATATGAATAAGTAGCAGAGTATGCATGTCGAGGTGCCAAATGAGCTGCCTGAGACTGGTTGCTGAAAGTCTGACTAGAGGGCCAAGCACTTGCCACATTATTATCAAACCGATGGAAACATTTGAAAGCGAGGTGACCAAGCTTGCCACATATCTGACACTGTGGTTTTCCTTGCCCAGATGGATGACCTGAATGCTTAAAACCGCGGCCTGATCCAAACCTACCTCCTCCTCTAGATGATTGATGTTGGGAGTTATATGGTGACCGAGTACCTCTAGGTGAATTAGAAACAAATGATCTTGGAGATGGCCTGAATGAAGATTGAGCAATATTGATAGAGCTTGAGATGTCAAGATCTTTAAAGTGACGCTCAATTCTAGTCTCTTGAGCAAGTAACAAAGATTCAACTTCAGCAACACTATAGCTATCAAATCTTGAACTGATAGAGATGATAAACGTATCATATGCTTGAGGTAAGCCATCAAATATTGCATTAATATGATCTCTGGAAGACAGAGGATGCCCCACTGAAGCCAATTGATCAACAATAGACTTTAACTTCAACAAGTAATCATTAATAGAAAGATCACCTTTCTTGAATGTCTGCAACTGATTTCTGAATTGAGAGATCTTAGCCAAGTTGAAATAAGTTTCAAGTGTATGCCAAACATGACCAGAAGATTCACAGCCTACCAACCTTACAAGCAATGGCTGAGTCATTGATGAAAGAAGCCATGAGAAGAGGAGTTGATCTTGTTGTTCCCAGAAGATGAACTCAGGATTAATAGATCCATTGGATTGATCTTCAGCTGATAGAAACATTGTTGGAGATGAATCTTTGTCAAGAAATGTCTGAAGTTTGTGACCTCTAATGGTTGCCAACACTTGTTGTTTCCACAATAGATAGTTTTGTTCATCAAGCTTCACTGACAGAACATGAGTAAAGACTACTGGTTTAGACTCTGATGTTGCTGAAGTTGTAAGAATGGCAGCATTAGAAGATGATGAATCCGCCATTGATACACCTATGCAAACTTGAAAACAAGTAGAAGGATGAACAGACAGAAGAAAGAAAATGAAATCAGAGAGTGCTCTGATACCATGTTGAAAAACAGAACTAATGAAGTAAATGCTTTGTATTTCATATATGATACAAGTACCTATTACATTCTTTATATAGGCAATATAGTAATGATCTCTGCCAGCCAATGCCTAGGTGGCAAATTATTAACAACCTAACAAACATACTAACAAACTAATGTAGGAACTAATATCCTAACAGACAGTCTAACAGACACTCTGATAACAGACACTCTGATATTACAAACTGAATATCTCACTTAACAAGTAGATAAATAATTCTTCATCTTAATTCCCCTTATTTGGGACCATTATTGTTTCAAACAAAAACATCTTGGTCAGCCAGTGACATGTATTTTGTTTAGCAAGTTTTAATTTAATCAGTTTTCTTCGATCTTCAAAGAGAGAACTCAAGTAACTTGCATTATAATCACCTGGTACTTTCTTCTATCTAGCACACTCAATTTTCTTTATTGTTATATTTTTTAGAAGCAATTGTTCTCTTCCATATATAGCCATCCTAGTGAAGTTTCAGCACTTGAAAATTGGAAAAGATTCATAGTACTGTCTGGACTCTTTGATGGCAAAGCACTTGTGTCCTAATGTCACATCGAATCAAAGAGATTATTCTGCTCCAGGACCGATGGTTGGTTTATATGTTGCAGCTGCAGCAACCTGTTAGAGAATTAATCTAGACTAGTTCTAGAAGAGTTGTGTCTTTTGGTGTTCCAATGTGTCTTTTAGTATTACTAAGTGTCTTTTACTAAGAGATGTGTCTTTTACTAAGTGGTCATGTGAGTCCTATTTAAACCCATGTATTATTTGGTTTCAATCAAGGTGAATGAAGTAAGTTCTTTACACATAAGAGTTCTAGTGTTATCAAGAGATTACACTCTCTCTTGTTTTCCTTATTCTTATTCATTCACATAGTTGGTTGAATCCCAACAAATTGGTATCAGAGCCTAGTTGAGAGAACCATGGCGTCCAACAACAACAATTCCGTCCAACCTCCACTTCCTTTTCTTACCAGTAAAAACTACAATCATTGGAGAATGAAGATGATGGCCCTATTTGGTTCACAAGACCTATTGGAGATCGTAGAGATTGGTTTCCAAGAGCCCGAAGATGAAACAACTCTTAATGCACAAAACTTGGCCGAGTTGAAGTCTAACCGCAAGAAAGACTACAAAGCCAAGTATTTCATTATGCAAACAATAGATGAAGTTATTTTGGACAGAATTTCAGTAGCCACAACGGCTAAACAAGCTTGGGATATTCTTTATTCTTCATACAAAGGAGATGACAAAGTCAAGATGGTGCGTCTACAAACTCTTCGAGGGGAGTTTGACACACTAAGAATGAAGGAGTCCGAGACTATTGAAGACTACTTCAATCGGGTTATCTCAATTGTCAACCAATTGAGATTGAATGGTGAGAATCTAGAAGACCAAAGAATTGTCGAAAAGATCCTTCGGAGTTTGACTCGAAAATTTGAGTCTAGTGTTGTTGCTATTGAAGAATCCAAGGATTTATCTTCTTTGTCGGTGGAGAGTTTATTGGGATCACTACAATCCCATGAACTACGAATGAAGCAATATGATTCTAGTTCTATTGAACAAGCCTTTCAAACGCAAGTCTCTTTTAGAGATACCTCTAAAGATGGCTTGAGAGGAAGAGGTCGTGGAAGAGCCACTTCTCGTGGTAGAGGAATAGGCTATGGTGGACAAGAGAAATCTCATGATGGTGAGGCTTCATCTTATCGAGGAAGAGGGAGAGAAAGATCTTCCTTATCAAATATTCAATGCTATCGTTGTCATATGTATGGCCATGTCAAGAAATATTGTAGAAAGAAGATGGAGGAGGACAACAAAGAATCCAATTTTATGCATGAGGAGGAAGAAGACAATCTTTTCCTTACATGCAATGTTCATGGCGCTTCCTTAGAAGATGTGTGGTTCGTGGATAGTGGTTGTAGCAACCACATGACCGGGAACAAGAAGGCCTTTGTTGAGATAAATGAGACATTTCAAAGTGAAGTTAGAACCGGAGATGACAACAAGCTTCATGTCAAAGGAAGGGGTGATATTCTTGTCAAAACCAAGCAAGGAATAAAGCGGATCTCAAATATATTTTATGTTCCAGGCCTTAAGCACAATCTCTTAAGTGTTGGGCAACTTCTTTTGAAGGGATATGAAGTCAATTTCAAGGGAGCTTTGTGTGAGATCAAAGATAAGAATGATGTTATCATTGGAAAGGTGGGAATGACCAAAAGCAAAATGTTTCCTTTATCTTTCCAAAGTAACATTAATTCTTGTTTATATACTACTCAAGACAAGTCTTGGCTATGGCATTATCGATATGATCACTTGAGTTTTAAAACTCTATCTCTTATGGGAAAGAAGAATCTTGTGGAGGACGCACTACCAATTAGCACACCTATGGAGGCTGGTTTGAAGCTAAGCAAATGTGAAGACAATAGGCATGTTGATGGAACTCTTTATAGAAGTCTTGTTGGTAGTCTTATGTACTTGACTTCCACTAGACCCGATCTTATGTTTGCGGTGAGTATGCTTAGTAGATTCATGGAATCTCCTAGGCAAAATCATTGGGAAGCTGGAAAAAGAGTCTTAAGGTATGTGAGTGGAACAATTCATGAAGGCATTCAATTCACGAAAGTGGAAGAACCAAGTTTGGTAGGTTATTGTGATAGTTATTGGGGAGGAAGTGTTGATGATAGTAAAAGCACTTCCGGATATGTTTTTAATATTGGTTCCGGCGCAATCTCATGGGCATCTAAAAAGCAAGCTATTGTGACTCTCTCTACAACCGAGTCCGAATATGTCTCACTGGCTTTTGCATCTTGTCAAGCACTTTGGTTGATTTGGGTTTTGAGTGAACTCAAGCATGGACCTGTTAGTTCTCCTACACTGTTTTGTGATAACAGTTCGGCTATTTCACTTACAAAGAATCCGGTTTTTCATGGCAAAAGCAAGCATATAAGGATCAAATATCATTTCATTCGAGACTTGGTTAAGGAGGGACATATCAATGTGAAATTTTGCAGATCTCAAGATCAAGTTGCCGATATTTTCACTAAAGCTTTGAAGACCGACACATTCAACAAATTGAAGAAGAAGCTTGGAATGGTGATAGTCTAGCTTAAGGAGGGATGTTAGAGAATTAATCTAGACTAGTTCTAGAAGAGTTGTGTCTTTTGGTGTTCCAATGTGTCTTTTAGTATTACTAAGTGTCTTTTACTAAGAGATGTGTCTTTTACTAAGTGGTCATGTGAGTCCTATTTAAACCCATGTATTATTTGGTTTCAATCAAGGTGAATGAAGTAAGTTCTTTACACATAAGAGTTCTAGTGTTATCAAGAGATTACACTCTCTCTTGTTTTCCTTATTCTTATTCATTCACATAGTTGGTTGAATCCCAACAAACCCTGGTATGTTTTCTTCTTATGATTTGTGATGTGATCAATGGAATTCATCGTAGGAAGAGATGGGTACCGTGTCAATTCTTTTCACTCAATTCAGTTACCTTGATTCTTCTTTTTATTGCTGCGAAACCCCCTATGGATCTGACCACCTCATTGCCTAGTAGTGCCTATGACCAACTCTCTAAGCTTACTGGAACTGCATTGATATGCATTTCTATGGGTTTTCTTATGCCTTCAATAGGAACTAATAGAGCCTCTGATTGCTTAACAAACATGGTTGCCTTGACAATCTTGGTGTTCATAGTTATTATGGATATCTGCATACAGATTCTCACAGGAGTAATCTTCTCCTTTGTGCGAGAGCATGCCATAGTGATGTTCTTCATGCTGACAATGCTCATTATCTTGTGGATTTCTAATTGGATAACTAATATGCATAAGGAAATTCAGATGGATCACAACAGAAATGTTTTCACAAACGGTAGAGGGTGTGCAAGTATGTTGCAAAGGTTGAAGTTGTGTTATTTGTATGGTTACGATTCTGACCCTCAATTTGTGTTATGCAAAAGTTTCTTTTCAGTTTTTGCAAGTATCGTTTGTTTTTTTGCTTAGTCGTTGTATTACAAGTGATGTTTAGATCCATTTTTGGCCACGGTCTAATGGTTTGCAATGGAGTTCCTGGCTACAGATGGTTAATATGGATTTTAATTGCGACACAGATCTTTGTCATCCTACTTGCAAGTTTAACAACTAGCTTTCAAGGGCTTATCATGACCCACCACTTGGATGACAAGAAGCTGCAAATGTCCCAAGATGAAGTGAATGGCATCAAAGATAATTTGCCTTTTTTGGAAAGAGATATACATTCATGTTTCCGGCGATGTGTGCTTTAGCGATTGCAGCATTGGTTCAGGCTATAACAGCCTTGGCAGTTGTGTTAATTAACTTCTTTGCAGACTCGATATCTGTCTTAACCAGTTGCTGGCATGCGGAGTCAGAAGGCATAGGGGGATATAGAGAAACTTTACGTGTAAATGGAATGGTGTTCGAAGATTGGACTCTACGGAAATGTGTGAAAGACGTGACTAGATGGATGAGCGCATTCAAAAACCACAATTCTTTAAGCCATCTAAACAACCTCCTTTCACAGACACCCCCATCTGCTAATGGATCCCTTGAGCAACTTTATAGTCACTATAATTTCAACGAAGGCAATGAAGTGTCATGTCTTTACATGGTTTTCCTTTTAAGAATTGCTTCGGTTTCTATGCCATCCAGTCGTAGTGGTCATCTTGTAGAAAGCTTTGGAGAAATTTTTGATGTTATTCTTTTTGTGAATGCTAAGATAAATTCTATGAGCTTCAATGGCAGTAAGAAACGCAGACTTGCAAAAGCTATGTGGATGGGGCAGGATTTTAGCATTCTTCTTCCTGAAATTCACAACGGAACAATGAATGAGCAAAATCAATCAGAATTCAGTTTAGATCAAACACTTTTGACTATCAGGCAATTAAGAAATGCATTACCTTCTTGCTTTATGTGGGATGAAGTTAGCATTGTCATGAACTTCATCAACAGTCGAGAATACACTTCAATTGAAGATCTATATCACCATATGGAGCAACTATTTGTTGATATGTTGTACATTTTTCTCGTTCAACTTCCAGAAGCCATATTCAAAGAAGTTACAGAGAGCCTTGTTGAAGAATAAGGGGAGAAAGTAAGACTTATGTTGAAAATCATATGCCAAGTCGAATCATTGGAAGGCATAGTTCAATGGTCTTTTCCTGTTGGAAGTAACATCACTCATTTGATACCACCTCAAGCTTCTGTTGTAAATCATCATAATGGTGTAACGATAGGTAACACTGATGCTGATTCTGTTGCATCTCCTAGAATTGTAGGTGGAGAGCAAAATGTCGTTGACAATGCTCAAGTTAATGAGGTGTAGTTCAAGTGGAATGTAAACTGCAAGAACTTTTGACAAATGTTTGAAATCCTTTCATATTCTGTTCTTCTTAAGATTTCCATAAAATGATATGCTAGGCCATGTCTATTTGCTCTATCTGAACCACCAGTTGTCTCCCTCGTTTATGTTGATTGTGTTATCTTATATAAATGTTTAATTGGAAAACTTGTTTATCCTTCACACACATTAATCTATAGGAAGACATTGTGAGACAAAATAGGACTCACGGTCCTTTACAAATAAGGACTCATAGTCCATTGTCTAATTGGTGTTGGCTCCTAATTTATTCGGAGTTAAAGTCCTTCACAAACAAGGATTTCAAGCATTTCAGTCCTTCACAAACTTGTTGTATTTTCTCTCTTTAAAACTGCCAATACAACAACGCGAATGAAGAGGAGAAAAACAACGTAGCAGCAACAGCACACAAAGCGCTGAAACAGGGCAGCGTGAACTCGACGTGACACGGCTTGAAACTGGCTGCGCGTTCGGCGTGAATTGGTGTGTGCAGCGTGAAACAGTAGCCAAGTAGAAGGATTGAAATCGGGTGATTTCGGGTGTTCTTCGTTTGCGAGTTTCGTCAAACTTTTGGTGGTATTGTTTGTTTGAGATTGGATAATCTCAAGGATCGTTGCTTGACAACGTTGTAATCTTCAATAAAATAGTTACAGAGTCGTCGTCTGTGAAGTAGGTAAAGCCGAACCATGTAAATCTCGGTGTCATCTTTATTTTCTGCATATTACTTGTTGTTTATTATTACTTGTATAGCATTCTTAGTCATTCACTATTACCAGCTAGGTCCAGGACTTGTGTTTGAATTATTTGCATTAGCAGATATTTCCCTTACAGACATGGCTACCTTGTAGATTTTCTAAACTCACTTCAATTACCTCGACTTTTATGTATGTTGCTCTGTAATTCTAGGGTGCGAGGGAGGGGTGTAACCACCCATTGCCCTCAAGATGAGCGACGCCGCGCATCCCAAGGGCGATGGGTGGTTACACCCCTTCCTCGCGCCCTAGGGATGGCAGTGGGGCGGATTTTAACGGATAACCACCCCGTTCACTCCGATTGAGGCGGTTTTGGATGTGGTTTAACGGATTACGGGGCAGATACGGATATCCAAACAACATCCGTTAAATATTCGGGGCGGATACTGATTTGGCCATATCTGCTCCATAGATATCTATTTATCCCGCATTATTACTAATATACCCTTCAGTATTAAAAGACTAACCAACCCTAAACCTAATTTCTATCCCTCAGCACTCAAAACAACCCACCGCCTCTCTTTCTTCCTTCTTCTGCTTCTACTTTTTCTCCATCTCTTTGCTAATCTTCTCCCTGCCTCCTTCTCCATATGAAAGGTTAGGGTTAAGGTAGCGGCTCTTGTTTGTTTTTCAGTAGTTGCAAATCTCTCATCAATTGATCACAATGAGGAGATCATTATCCCATTCATGTTCTTCATCAATTGATAGTAGTGGCTACTCTTCTCTCTCTCAATCTTATCATCTGCAGCAATATCCTCTTGACCTCTTCTTCAAAGAATAAATACAGGCTTTTAGAAGCTACTCTCCTCGAGGAAGCCACTCTACCACAAGGGAGAGAAAGCGAATCCGGATCTTGCACAAAGTAGGAAGAATCATTAAGAGGTGGAGTTCGATCCGCCTTCCCTGACTTCAATCGACGTTGAGCAAATACAGACTTCATTGATGATTTTGCTTTTGGTTTTTTTTAGCAGAGATCTACATGAAGTTTGTGTTTGTGGTCCAAAAGTAGGAAGAATCATCAATGAACTAGGTTTCTCGAGGTACAGTATTTGGAACATTCAACCTCTCTACTACATGAAACTTCTTCCAATTTAAGGTGTGTAGACTCAACTGCGAGATCTGTAGATGTAGATCTGAGATATGTAAATATTTAGCTTCTTGATCTTTGTTATATGAAGATCTTTAGACATTAGTAATATGTCTTATTATTAATGGATTTTGATTTTTTGTTGTAATTTTTGTATGACTTTCATGTAAGTAATGGGTTTTTATTTTTTGTTCTAATTTTTGTATGGCTTTCTTACCATCTTGGTGATCTGGTATTGATGTTAATTAGGGGTGGGCACGGGACGAGATGGGACGAGATATACTCATCCCTATGCCATCCCGTTCATATGGGATCGGGACGGGATGGGAAAAACCCCATCTCGATCTCGTCCCATCCCAAACGGGATCGGGACGGGATGGGAAAAACTCCATCTCGACCTCGTCCCATCCCAAACGGGTTCGGGACGGGACGGGACGGGATCAGCGTGCTGCCTGTGACAGCTGCGAAGATTATCATCATTTAAGAGCGTAAAAATAACTTTGTTATAATTAAATATAGATGTGACATGCAAATATAAGTGTAGCCACTAAATCCCCTAACAATGAAGTCGAGTGGGCTGACTTTTAGAAAATGACATGATAAATGGGACTCACTAAGAGTATTGTGTCGCTGTGATGACATTCCAACTGATTTTACAATTTCATTACTGTGTGAAACAAAATTCATGGTTTCTTGACAAAATGACATTTCATTTTTTGTTAGGGAAGAAATATAGACCTAGTGGTGATGCTCTAATATATTCATAATGATTTACCATCAATACATATATTGTAATTATAAAAAAATATTTTTGCAATCCAGGGCATCTCAAATTCTTGGCTCTGCCCCTGAATGTTCCCTTCTGAATATTTATTACTAAGTTAATTTTTATTTTTCATCTTCACTTGGGTATTATCAATATTTGTAAGTTAAATAATTGGAGCCACTTTTATTGGGAGTCCAAGCAACAGTCTGTTATCTTTCTCTTGCTTAATGAATATTTATTTCTTGAAGTAATATTTATGTTACCACTGTAAACACCATGAGTTTCTGTCAGTCATCTGTAAGTTTATATGAATAAAAATAAATAAATAAATAAAAATATTAATAATAAATATTAAAAAATTAGCTCGGAAAGGGACGGGATTGGCGGGATTGAAAATCTTCATCCCATCCCATTCCATTCTAGATCGGGACGAGACGGGATCGGAATGAAACTATTCAATCCCATTAAGACCCGAAAAAATCGGGACGGGACAGGATCGGGATTGCGGGATGGGATGCCCACCCCTAGTGTTAATGATCTGATGTTGAGAAGATGAAGTTTTTTATTTTTTTATTTTTTATTTTTTTTGCAACGGATATTCGGGTGGCGCGGATATCCGTCAATCCGTCCGAATCGGGGGCAGTTTTTATAATTTTGTATAAACGAATATTCGGGGCGGATTTGGGGATCCATGATCTCCAGTGGGGCGGGGATGGATTTGTCCAAATCCGCCCCGTCGCCATCCCTCGCCCCCTAGAAGAGCTAGTCTGTTGCCACAACACTTCTCTAGATCTGACAACCTGAATGCCATTGGTCAATGCCTTGATATGTGTTTGTACGGGTTGTCTTGTGCCTTGACTTGGAATTAATAGTACTTCAGAATGCTTGACAAACATGGCTGCCTTGTCAATCTTAGTGGTGACAGTTATTGTTAATACATGCATACGGATGCCCACAGATGTGATCGTCTCCTTTACTCCAGAGCATGCCATAATTGTGTTTTCCATGTTGACGACGCTCTGTATGTGTTTTTTAACTTGTATTTCTACTGCAGAAAAGGCAAATCAAATGAATCTCAATCAAAGCCTCGTTATACAGGGTAAGGGGAGTGTAGCCTGTCACAGATTGAAGTTGTGCCACGACTTTCATGGTTGCATATAGTTCTGACCCTCAATTTGTGCTTTGCAGAAAATATCCTGTCTGTTTTGCAATGAGTAAGCGACGACGAAGGGAATGTTGACAATGTTTGCCATAATATTATTCAAAGTTGGATAAAAAAAGTCGAAAACAATAGTGTATATTTGCATAATAATATTTATTCTAGTTGAATATTGCGTTTGTATTGCCGGGTGAACCTTTCAGAATGATATGTTGTGTCCAAATGCTTTATTTTGCTAGTTTGAATATGTTCTATTCTTCTTCTACCTCATTCTTCTTTGCTCCGTCTTTTCAGCGCTCCCTATAATTGAGCTGTGTTGTAGGGATTGGACACTAGAAAATAGCAACCTTGCTTGTCTTCACCATGTTGTGGTATACTATAATCTTGGAATTTTGCAGGCTTATTAGTTTAAAATTTTGCCATTCCTAATTCCCATTTTGCAGGCGTCTCGATATCTTAATTGTGATCCTCAGTTCTTACTATGCAAAATTCTCTTTTCATTTTGTGCTAACCTTGTTTGCTTAATCATTGTGTTGCAAGTTTCTGTTAGAACCCTTTGTGGTCATGATTTTAGAAGGCGATATCCTTTGGATTCGTCATTACAGCCAATTAAAATAAATTTCTCCCATTTCTCATCAAACTTTTCTTTTTGTTGGGGATATGAGAATATGCAATATACCCAAAATATTTTGAAGAAATATACTTGATGTTTTTTTTCCATGCCATGCTTCATATTGAGTTTTGTTAAGTAGAACCTTGGTTGGAGATCGATTTAATAGAAAAACACTCATGTTAACAGCTTCAGCCCAAAGTTTATTTGGGAGCCCTTTTCCTTTCAACATGCTATGGACGTACCATTTCTACAATTGTTCGAATTTCATTTTCATGGTGCCATTTTGTTGTGTGCTGTAGTGGATGGTTAATTGTCTTTTGATACCATTTTCTTTGCAATAAGCCCAAAATAGTTTGAATATAAATTCTCCACCACAATTAGTCCTTAGAGTTTTTATCTTTTGGTCGTTTTGTCTTTCAACTAAGACTGTAGTTTTCAAGCCACTTGGAATCGCTAATTAATTTGACACTTGAAACCTTGTGATGCAAATACAAGTTTGATTAGTGTCTATTAATCACATAATTGACCTCTAGCTAATAAATAAATAAGTCTTCTTGACATGTTTATTTACTCCTGAATTTAAAGCAACACAGCCGGATGTAGAGGGTGGGGCATTTTCATTATTAGTCCACAAATGGTGTAGCTAAATAACAATGTAAATCTAATAGTTATTTTCTTAAATAAATAAGTCTTTGATCATTACTTGTTTACAAGCACAATGGTTATAGGAGTTGCTAACTACAGGAATAGGCTTGAATGCTAATTTTAAAACCATATAAACCTGTATGCATGTTAGATGGAGAATCACTACATTACATTAGTTGACTTTGCTTTTAAAATATACTTGAGTCGAAGTCATTTAAATTCATGTATGCAATGGGAAAGGGATCTTTGAGAAACCAAAAGGTTGAGTGCTGTGATTTATCAGATAACAACTAATCAACAAACAAACCACTACTAACTCTTGTTAAAAAAATTTAGAAATTGAGTTATTGTGTCTAGTTTTATGTAATCATCATCAGTGTATCAGTATCCATAACATTGGTTAGTTGAAACAACTATCACAAACTCTTGCTAACTACAGGGCAGTTTTATACACTCTTGATTTGAAGTCATCAATTAAATTCATATTTGAAAATGGGAAGAACTATTCTAAGAAACTACGTATTAGGTTTAGAAGTAAGCATATTCTGTAATCATATAGTAACAACAGACGATGAACATATATACCATTGAGGAACAAGATTTTGTAATATATTTGAAGATGAAATTAGTTATGTTGTAAAATTTTGTAATCTATTCGTTAAGTGTTGTTCATTCTTCTCAGATAAAATTATTTGGCTACCATGATCATGATTGCGCTGCGAGCTGGTTTCTATAGTTCAGGTCTGTTTGTAACTTCTTTTCTTCCGTAAATATTAACATTTTTTTTTTTGGAAAGTGAGCTGGGGTTTTTAGGATCCCCGAAACTTATATTAAAAAAAATGATGATAAAGGTTACAATCGCTCATACGTTAACTCGTTATATCATCTACAGAATTATAAACTTGCGACAAAGCTTCAACAAAGAACCTAATTAGTTCTAGATTCACCGTCTCCAGGTTCGGTAGTAACCTTGCAAAGTGTTCTGCTACTAAAGTGGTTGCATGATAGAGCTGCCATAACTTTTCTTCCTCATAATTACCAATCAATCCTTTAATCACTCACATGACCTGATTTATACTTAATGAGGGCCTCAGGATGTATGAGAAGTCGTCATAGAGAATCGAAACACAATGAATTAAGATATAGAAACCATTGAATGCGAGCACTAATCCTCGTAAATATTAACATTGATCAGCCTCTTTCCTCTTTGTCACGACTACAGAGAGTCAACAATAATTTTCTGTTTAGTATATGTATTGAAATACAGTCACATAGATTATAATTATTCACTAGAGTAATTTATTGTCTCCAAATGAACAAGCTTTCTCGGATCTCAAACATAAAGCCCAATCGAAGTAAACTTCAAACATTACAGCCTGGTTTTTATTTTATTTTATTCCCCATCAGTTTTAAGTATCTCTTCCATAAATAGTGACCTGGAGTTCAAGTTTTAAGCAAACCAAACAGGCCAAAGCATAGTTCATATTGGTTAGATTCAGAGGAGCTAGAGAGATGGCAAAAAATTTATGTCATAATATAACATCTGACGATCAAAACAATTACGCGGCTCCTGTTCCCATCATTGGCTTCTACATAGTAGGAGCATCCCTGGTATGTTTTCTGTTCATGATATTTGATATAGTTCATGGAATTCGTCGTAGGAAATTGTGGATACCATGTAGATGGTTTTCACTCAATTCAGTTACTTTGGTTCTCCTTTCTGTTGCTGCAAAACTCCCAGTGGATCTCACCACTCCAATGCCTAGTTCCTGGGACCAACTCTCGAAACTTACTGGTACTGCCTTCGTATGTGTTTCTATGTGTTTTCTTATGCCTTCGCTTGGAACTAAGAGTGCCTCTGAGTGCTCCACAAACATGGCTGCCTTGTCAATCTTAGTGATCACACTCGTCGTTAATATATGCATACAGATATCCACGGGCGTGATCTTCTCCTTCATTCCAGAGCATATCATAATGATGTTCTTCATGTTGACTATGCTCAGTATCTTATGGGTGGCTACTTGGATTTCTGATATGACTAAAGAAACTCTGATGGATCGCAATAAAGACATCTTTAGAGAAGGTAAAGGTAGTGTAACTATGTTACAAAGATTGAAGTTGTGTTACTTGCATGGTTATAATTCAGATCCTCAGGTTTTAATCTGCAGACATTTTACTTCTTTCGTTTCAGAGACTGTTTGCTTGTTCTGCTTGATAGTTGTATTGCAAGTTTCAGTTAGGACCATTTTTAGTCATGATTTAAGTTCTTGCAGTGAAATTTCTGATTATGGATGGTCAATGAGGATTGTAGTGGTAACACAGATTTTGGTCATCCTACTAGCAAGTTTGACCACTGCCATTCGAGGGCTCATCATGTTCCACCAAATTAGTGGGAGTACTGAATTGGCTCATGATGACATTGATGGTGTACGAGGCAGTGAACCATTTTTCAGAGGTTCTGCTGCAAATATTGATCAGGACTTTATAAGACTTCCAGTTTATTTGTGGTTCATGATTGCAATCGTTCTTCTTGCTTTACCAGGACTGGTAGTTTTGGTCACTTACAGTTTTGCAAGCATTTGCCTCAACAGGGAGTATGCAGAGCCAGAACAAGAATATAGACAACTTATGAAAGAAAACGACATGGTGATCGAAGGCAGGACTCTAACAAGATGTGTGGACGATATTAAGAGATGGATGAGTATAAAGGAAAAAAACAATTCTCTATCTAATCTTAAAGAGTTCCTTTCAAAAAGGCCTCCCTCTGGACTATCCCTTAACAACTTTGCATACACTATAATTTTCCTCAGGGGAATGAAGTGTTCAGTCTCCATCTGGTTTTCCTTCAAAGAATTGCCTCAGTTTCTATACCATCTCTTAGTGGTCATCTAACAGAAATCTTAAGTGAAGCTTTTGATATTATTCATTTTGTGGACACTAAAATCAATTCCTCTAGCTACAATGGTAGGAAAAAGTGCAGGCTTGCAAAGGCTATGTGGATGGGAGAAAACTTCAGTGTTGAATAAATCAGAATATAAAACTCTAATTTATCAAGAAGAAGAAAAACACTCTTTAGAACAATCTCACAAAATTGCAAAGAAGAGAAACTCTTAAGAAGGCTTTCTAATGCTTTCTTCTTAAGCTTACATTTTTGGATGATAAAACTCAAATACAAGGGGGGGGGGGGGGGGGGGGTTGGGTTTATAGGTTACAAGAACCAATCTAAACCACTCATTAAAATAAACACAAATTAATCTAGACCATTGAAATTAAATAATGCTTACCTAATTCTCACCTAACTAAAATGATGTAAGCAATAACATCATCTCAATTTGGTGTGGGCTTATTTTGGTTTGGATTGTGGGCTTCAAAAACACTTGGGCTAAGCTTCACAAACACTTGGGCTAATATTGATTTTTAACACTCCCCCTCAATGTTAGCCCACATTCTTTGAATCATGCCAAGTTGACGGCGGAATTGTTCAAACTTTCCAACACTCAAGCTTTTAGTAAACAAATCCGCAATTTGCTCATCTGTCTTGACTTGCCTCATCTCAATTTCTTCTTGCAGAACTTTCTCTCTAACAAAGTGATAATGTACTTCCACATGTTTAGTTCTAGCATGAAAAACTGGATTCTCCGCCAAACGAATTGCCGATTGGTTGTCACAGTACAACGGAACCGCATAATCTACTGGTTGATGTAGATCATTCATCAGTTGTATTAGCCACGTGCTTTCTTGAGCTGCCATTGCTGCTGCTCGGTACTCTGCTTCTGTAGTTGACAAGGACACAGTCGGTTGTCTCTTGCTACACCAAGAAATCGTTCCGGATCCAAGGGTAAACATATACCCAGTAGTTGATCTGCGAGTATCATGATCTCCTGCATAATCAGCATCGCAATAACCAACTAGCTTGCAACTTTCACCTTTCTTGTATATAAGACCATAGGCTATAGTACTCTTCACATATCTCAGTATTCGCCGAACTGCTTCCAAATGAGGCTTTTTTGGATTTTGCATGTACCGACTCATCACACCAACTACATAAGAGATGTCAGGTCGAGTCAAGGTTAAGTAGATCAGACTACCTACCAATTGTCGATACATCGTCGCATCTTCCAAATCTACTCCTTCATGTGCACACATTTTGGCATTTGGCTCCATTGGCGTCGAAATCAGCTTGCATTCGAGCATTCCGAACCTCTTCAACAAATCTTTGGCATATTTCTGTTGACAGAGAAATATTCCTTCTTGTGTGCGATCAACCTCTAGACCAAGGAAGTGCTTGAGCTGACCAAGTTCCTTCATCTGGAAACGGACTGATAAATTCTCCTTTGTCCGAAGAATTTCTGCCTCAGCATCACCGGTTATGATTAAGTCATCCACATACACTAGCACAATAGCTAGTTTTCCTTCATTGGCTTTGACAAACAAGCTGGAATCTGCAGGTGTTACTGAATAGCCACTTTGTGTTAGAAATTCAGCAATCTTACCATACCACGCCCTGGGTGCTTGTTTCAATCCGTAGAGTGCTTTCCGCAGCTTACACACATATTCAGGATGATCTTGGCTCTGAAAACCCATTGGTTGGATCATGTAGATCTCCCGATCCAGCTCTCCATGGAGAAATGCATTCTTCACGTCCATCTGCCACAAGATCCAATTTTTGTTGGCCGCAAGTGCAAGTAAGACTCGTACGGTTGTAAGTTTTGCGACTGGACTAAATGTTTCATCATAGTCTAGTCCGAACTGTTGAGAGAAACCACGAGCTACCAATCGTGCCTTGTACCTCTCGATTGACCCATCTGGACGGTGCTTTATTTTGTAAACCCATTTGCAGGATATGGGTTTCACATCAGTTGGCTTTGGCATGAGCTCCCAAGTCTGATTTTGCTCAAGTGCAGCGATCTCTTCTTTCATAGCTATCATCCATTCTGAACTCTGTGATGCTTCTTCAAACGTCTCAGGTTCTATTATAGCTTCTTCTTCAACTATGGCTGCATTGGCGTATTTGGGATTTGACCTTCTAGTTCTTGTTGACCTTCGTAGTGGAGTTGGTTCTTCTGTTTCACTAGGTATGCCTTCTTCGTCTGGTTGTTGATACACCCCAGTTTGCCAAGGATTCTGGGTTACTCTTTGTTCGCCATCATTCTCACATGGATCTTCAACTTTGTCTGGACTTGGTTGAATTTGAATAGTATGCTCCCCCATCTTTTGTTGCAGCTTGTCTTGGAATTCTTCTGAGTCTAGCAGCACTTCCTTTTCTGAGGTCCACCATGAGGATGCTTCATCGAACACCACATCTCGTGATGTGTAACACCCACCATCGAACCTTCTATTGTTGTCAGCTGTTACCACCACACGATTTCCCTTATACTCAGACAAGTCTTGCAACTTTTGTCTATCACCTGTCATATGATTTGAGCAGCCTGAGTCTACGATCCAATCATTCACGTAGTCAATCTTTTCTGGTGTTGTTACCGTGAGAGCTAATTCTTCTTCCTCCATAGCGAAGAATGCTTCGGCATCCCAACTGTCTTCGCTATTATCTTTAGAACAAGAAGTAGCAATATTGCTCTCAGAAGACTTCTTCTTGAACCAACAATCTTTCTTCATGTGGCCCTTCTTCCCGCAATTGTAACACTCACCATCGAACCTTCTATTGTTGTCATGATTCTTGGAAGCTCCCCCTGGACGAAAGTTGTTCCCTCCCTGATGACTTTTTGTCTTGTCACCAGTCTTTCTAGATCCACCTTTGTTGTACTGTTTTGAACCGCCTCTGCTTTGGTTGGTGTAGAGCGCTTCCTCTTCACCTTTTAGCGAGACTCCTCCCATTTGCTTAGCCATAGCTTCTTGACCAGCCAGCAAATTTTCAAACTCAACAAGAGATGGTTGTGTCGGCCATCCTTGTACTGCAGCAACAAAGCCTCGGTATTCGGGTCTCAAGCCATGGATAATTATTCTCTTTATCCTAGCTTCCCCAATAGCAGCTGTCGGATCTAGTTCTGAAATTTCGCGGCATATCGATTTCACCTTGTGAAAATACTGGGCAACCGTCCTGTCACGTTGCGCCATCGATAGCAGCTCATTCTCGAGAAGTTGCAATTTTGTATCGTTCTTCTTTGAAAAAAAGTGAAACAAAGGTGTCCCATGCTTCCTTCGGTGTTTTGGCATCCCGGATATGCTCTAACATTTCTTCTTCAATAGTGGTCTTTAAAGCAAACATCGCTTTGCCTGCTTTAATTTTCCACTTTCGCAAGACGCCATTGGCATCTTCTACCGCCGGTTGTGTAACTTCACCACCACCGACAACCTCCCACAAGTCTTGACCTTGTAGGTAAGACTCCATACACGTTGCCCACGTGTTGTAGTTTTGGTTGTTGAGCTTCCTGATTCCTCCAACGACTTGAAGATCACCCATCGTAGCGGCAAGACTTTAACTATACCGAACAAGCTTGAGTGACAAACGTGCAAAGTACTAAACTACTCTACACACAAAGACGCTCCACAAGATTTGTAAGAACCCCGACAATAATCTCAAGAAATCTTTTCTGATGTGGAAGATCAGTTAAAAACTGCAGCCACAGAGCATACTCGAAATTTCAAGAGACCTTACAACCAATGCTCTGATACCAAATGTTGAATAAATCAGAATATAAAACTCTAATTTATCAAGAAGAAGAAAAACACTCTTTAGAACAATCTCACAAAATTGCAAAGAAGAGAAACTCTTAAGAAGGCTTTCTAATGCTTTCTTCTTAAGCTTACATTTTTGGATGATAAAACTCAAATACAGGGGGGGGTTTATAGGTTACAAGAATCAATCTAAACCACTCATTAAAATAAACACAAATTAATCTAGACCATTGAAATTAAATAATGCTTACCTAATTCTCACCTAACTCACCTAACTAAAATGATGTAAGCAATAACATCATCTCAATTTGGTGTGGGCTTATTTTGGTTTGGATTGTGGGCTTCAAAAACACTTGGGCTAAGCTTCACAAACACTTGGGCTAATATTGATTTTTAACATTCAGCAGTGTTGTTCCTAAAATTTTTGAAGGGCGGGCAGCACCATCTGATCAATCCACAACTTCAGATTTAGATCGTGCAGTTGTTATCATTTCGGAATTACAAAATGTATTGCCCCCTACCTTTATTTGGAGTGAAGTTAGCTTTGTTATGGACTTCATCAACATTCAAGATCGAAGCAGGTACACAACAATTGAGGAGCTATTGAGGTGTATGGAGCAATTATTCGTTGATATGCTGCACATGTTCCTAATTCAAATCCCAGATGTTATATACAAAGAAGTTACAGAGAGCCCTCCTGAAGAATACATGAACAAAGTAAGGCGTGCCGTGAAATTCATATCCCGAGTTGAATCCTTGGATGGCATAGTTCAATGGTCTTTTCCCAATGGTTGCAGCATCAATGGTTTGATACATGTTCCAGCTTCTCCCACAGATCGCCATGATAACAGCGAGAATGCTTGCCAAGATGAGATAATTCAAGTTGAATGAACAGCCCAATTTAATCTCTCTTTGCAGTAATAGCTGTATTTCTCTTTTGAGATTTTAATATCTCTGTTGTGCTTTTAATAAAAACCGTGACATGATTTTTATGTTTGCTCATTGGGGTAGTTTGTCTTCAATTGTTAGAATATTACTCAGTTACCATTCAAAAAAAAAAACCTCAGAATATTACTCAGTCTCTTGTCCACTAAAATGTAGATTTCAGATGATGAATTTTGCATCGTTATTTTGTTAGTCCCATTTGTAGAGAAGTGTACTAATGCAATGGCATCCTCCAAAGGCTCAGCATTAAACATATTCAACTACTCAGCCTCCGGCTTTGTGCCTCTTTAAGAAAGAACTCAAGAAGACCTTTTTTTGTGTGTTTAGTATCGAAATACAGTCACATGGATTTATTATTATTATTTGTTAGTATAACTTCTGTTTGTGAGTGATATGTACTTAATCGGACTAAGCATCACAAGGTTTCAAGAGTCATATTACTTAATTCAAGTGGCTTGAGTTTGCTTACATTTTAATCATACTTATATGTCTCCGTCATTTTGTAGTAGATTAACTTATACTAATTAAGAAAAGAAAAAACTTAATTACACAAAGAACTATTGATTTAAAAGTAATTGGTTCACATGCCATGTAAAACATAATCATCGAACAGCCTCCAGCTTTGAAAGCTTAAAATGAATAAAGAAATAAGTCAAGAAGACTGAATTTTGTATTCAAAATTAGGAGGCTTGTCACGAGGATCACCATTCTATATTCAAGTCCGAAAGGGCATCCTCTGCAGCATTATTGATGTAAACACTAGCCTAAGTCAAGTAGTACTGCTGTAATTGACAATTAGTACTTGCATTTGAAGAAAAAGTTGAGATGAGTTATTTGTTTTAGTTTCTCATGGATTAATTGTGCTTTTTTTTTTTTTTTTTTTTTTTGCAACTTGAGTGAAGCTGACATCTTTCTTTTTTTTGGAAAGTTAGCAGGGGAAAAATCATCAACAATGGTCAAAAAATAAGAAGCACCACAAGAAGAAGTTGTTCTATAAGGTCCTCATAAATCAGTGTGAGTAAGTTAAAAAATAGTCGAAGCTTTATGTTCACTAACAGGAAACTTATCTCTACTTTGTTTTGCCCTCTGGCAGACATCACAATTTTTATTCAAACAATTTTTCGTTTCACTAAAACTTACTTCGGGAACTAACTTTGTTACTTGTAAAGATGGATGACCCAGTCATTGGTGCCATAGATAAAGAGACACCACATTATTGGCCTTTATTGCGTGAACCTGCGGCAGCCCCCGGAAGTAATAGAGTCCATCGCGTCGTTCACCCGCACCAATCAGCATCCTCGAAGTGTTGTCTTGTATAACACACAGATCATTAGTGAATTGGACAAAACAGTTATAGTGATCAGTTAATTGCGACACAGAAATTAAATTGCAAGTTAGCCCTGGCACATAAAGAATATTTTTCAAACAGAAATTTCGTTCAAGAATGACCGTCCCCTCTTTAGTGGCGATAGCGCTACTCCCATCTGGCAATCCCACGGGACATTGAGCAATCGCCCTTAAGTCACGAAGATCCCCGATCGTGCCAGTCATGTGATTCGAAGCTCCCGTGTCAATAATCCAAGGCTTACCAGTCATCTTATCGGTCGTTGCGGATTTTGACCTGCCCAGCATTTGGAGAAGTGTCTGCCACTGATCGGTATTCAGCCCGGGCAGTGGAGATGCATCTGTCTCGGTCACTCCTGCCATGATCGGTGTTTAAAGAGAAATCTCAAGCTGCCGCAGAAAGAATTAAAGGGTGCAATGGTCAAGGCCTTCTTGGACTCAGCAGCTCATGGTGAACCAGGCTAATGATGTGGCAGGGATAATATCATCCAAAGCAGGATTGCAATATGTGGGACCAGAGGAGAAATGGAAGTAGGAAGCGCTAGGATCGATCTCATTCACAGAGATCGCAACAGTACGGTAGGGGATCCCTCCTCCTTGTCTTCTTCTTCAGATCTGAATCAGGCCAAAGGATCGTTCTCATTCACAGGGCACGTTGATCGCACAAGATCGATCTCAGTCACAGAGATAGCAGCAGTACGGTAGGGGACCCCTCCTCCTTATCTTCTTCTTCAGATCTGAATCAGGCCAGAGGTTCGATCGTTCCTTCTTCTCTCTGAATCAGGCCAGATCTGAATCGCACAGGCCAGATGTTCGTTCCTTCCTTCTTCTAGTTCTAAAATCAGATATGACGATCCTTCTTCTTCTTCGTTCCTTCTTATTCAAAGAGATCCCTGATACTCATGTTGTGGCTGATGCTCATTCAAAGATATCCCTGAAGTTCTTTGAGACTGCACTCCGAGATTACAAGGCCCAGTTAGAGGAAGATCCAATCGTACATAGGTACCTTTCCTCCTTTTATGATACTCTTATGGAGCAGAACCTTTGCTCTGATACCATGACAAATAACAGTGAGAATGATGCTCTTGTCTTTTCATTGATCTATGTTGTTTATATACAAGCTATTCTGCCAATATAAGCAACTCCTAATCACCCTAACAATCTGCTATCTTCCTTATACAAAGCAATCATCCTAAAGTACAATATTACATAATCAAGACCACATTCAATAGCATAATTGAGAGCATAAT
Source organism: Berberis vulgaris (assembly GCA_963556465.1). NCBI lineage: Eukaryota > Viridiplantae > Streptophyta > Magnoliopsida > Ranunculales > Berberidaceae > Berberis > Berberis vulgaris. Next base: position 109,979,311 of record OY747124.1, read on the forward strand.
CATGAGAATATTCTCAATAATCACAATAATGACATCTTTAGAGAAGGTAAAGGTAGTGCAACTATGTTACAAAGATTGAAGTTGTGTTACTCGCATGGTTATAATTCAGATCCTCAGGTTTTCTTATGCAGAAATGTCACTTCTTTTTTCGCAAACACTGTTTGCTTGTTCTGCTTGATAGTTGTATTGCAAGTTTCATTTAGTACCATTTTTAGTCATGATTTAAGGTCTTGCAGTGAAGTTTCTGATTATGGATGGTCAATGAGGATTGTAGTTGTAACACAGATTTTGGTCATCCTTCTATCAAGTTTGACTACTAACTTACGAGGGCTCATCATGTTTGACCAACTCCATGGCAAGTATGACTACTAAGTTTAATTGTTGATGCTTAAATTTGTACGATACATACCCATTGATAACTTTCAGAAACAATGTAAAAATCCAGCTTCTTTCCTCTATCTTTCCGTTATGCCTTTATATAATTAAAATTGCCTAAGCCACAAAGGATGAATGCTTCGCCGTTCTTCGAGATGCATATGTCATTTTATTGTGTCATCTACCTCTTTGTTATTTTTGTGTCGATGATTATTATGTAGTAGATAAAGACTTCTTCACAGAAATTCCCCTTATTTGGGACCATTGTTTTGAACGAAAACGTCTTGGTCAGCTAGTGACAAGTATTTTTTTTTTCTCATGGATTAATTTTCCTATTTTTTCTAGCAATAATTAATCAGTCTCTTTTCTCAGGCTTTGTCGCTTTAAATGACTACAGAACGAAGTAAACAACAATTTTCCTTTGATCTTGAGTTGAAGTTTTAATCAAAGACAGGCCAAAGCATAATTCCTATTGATTGGATTCAGAGGAACTAAAGAGATGGCAAAAAACTTATGTCATAATATAACATCTGACGATCAAAACTATTGAGAATATTCTCATGATTATGCTATTGAATATGGCATTGAGAATATTCTCATGGTTATGCTCTCAATTATGCTATGATTATGCTATTGAATATGGTCTTGATTATGTAATATAGTACTTTAGGATGATTGCTATGTATAAAGAAGTTAGCAGATTGTTAGGGTGATTAGGAGTTGCCTATAATGGCAGAATAACTTGTATATAAACATCATAGATCAATGAAAAAGACAGAGAATCATTCTCACTGTTATTTGTCATGGTATCAGAGCCAAAGGTGAGAAGGTATTTCAAACATACCTTGAGGCAACACGCCAATCGATCTGAAAAAGAGGAAAGGCGTCTTCTTCGTCTAAAGTAGCACTAAGCTTAGAAGAATTCTAAGCTTCAATCGATCTGAAGAGCACCAACCACAATCGCCCCTTGCTCGACCGCCATCCCTGAATCGACCCTGAATCAACCAAAGATTGATTTACCTTGCCCCCAGGTTGCTCGAAAACTCTTGAAACCCTTCAATACCCTTGATAAACCTCTGGAACAACCCTCAAACAGATCCTGAATCAACCCCAAATCAGAGCCAAAGTAGATATTGTGGAGCGATAGATCTGAAACAGAAAGATCTTGATTACAGATTGCAGAATTACAGATCTTGATTGCAGATCTGAATCAACCCCAAATAAGAAGGGACAGATCTTGATAGTAGATCTTGATTGACGAAGACGAGAAGCTCTGTGAAAACCCATCTGAAAACCCTAACTCAGATAGTAGATCTTGATTGACGAAGACGAGAAGCTCTGTGAAAACCGATCTGAAAACCCTAACTCAGATCAAACCCATCTGATGAAGACGAGACGAGAAGCTCTGTGAGGAAGACGAGAAGCTCTGTGAGGGAAGCTTTGTGAGAGAAGCTTTGTGAGAGAAGACGAGAAGCTCTGTGAGAGAAGCTTTGTGAGGGAAGATCTTGATTGACGAAGACGAGAAGCTCACTGAGAGAAGCTCTGTGAGGGAAGCTCTGTGGCGAAGACGAGAAGCTCTGTGAGGGAGTTATCCTCCTTGACTGCACTTGTTGTGCGATCTCTGTGTCTCTGGCCTGATAGGTCTGCATGCTTGGGGATCGTTTCTCTTCAGATCTGAATCAGGCGAGGAATGTGCGGAAGCTTGACAGAACCACTGAATTCATTTTTTGTGAAAGACTGTGTAGGTGTTGTCCGTGAAACATCAGCTGTTTCCGCCCATTTTTGTGACAGAACCAACAAGTAAACATTGTAGTCTCCTCAGTCGTGCCCTTTCGCACCACTCCACTGCTCCCTCTGCTTCATAAACACCGATCATGGCTGGCGGTGCCAACACTGCTCAGACAGGTTCTTCTGGGGTAGGAGTGACCGAGACAGATGCATCTCCACTGCCCGGGCTGAATACCAATCAGTGGCAGACACTTCTCCAAATGTTGGGCGGGTCAAAATCCGCAACGACCGATAAGATGACTGGTAAGCCTTGGATTATTGACACGGGAGCCTCGAATCACATGACTGGCACGATCGGGGATCTTCGTGACTTAAGGGTGATTGCTCAATGTCCCGTGGGATTGCCAGATGGGAGTAGCGCTATCGCCACTAAAGAGGGGACGGTCCTTCTTGACAGAAATTTCTGTTTGAAAAATGTTCTTTATGTGCCAGGGCTAACTTGCAATTTAATTTCTGTGTCGCAATTGACTGATCACTATAACTGTTTTGTCCAATTCACTAATGATATGTGTGTTATACAGGACCGCACTTCGAGGATGCTGATTGGTGCGGGTGAACGACGCGATGGACTCTATTACTTTTGGAGGCTGCCACAGGTTCACGCAATAAAGGCCACTAGTGTGGTGACTCTTGATCTATGGCACCAGCGACTGGGTCATCCATCTCTACAAGTAACAAAGTTAGTTCCCGAAGTAAGTTTTAGTGAAACGAAAAATCGCTTGAATAAAACTTGTGATGTCTGTTAGAGGGCAAAGCAAAGTAGAGATAAGTTTCCTGTTAGTGAACATAAAGCTTCGACTATTTTTGAACTTATTCACACTGATTTATGGGGACCTTATAGAACAACTTCTTCTTGTGGTGCTTCTTATTTTCTGACCATTGTTGATGATTTTTCCCATGCTGTATGGATTTATTTACTTATTGATAAGAAAGAGGTCTCACATACTCTTCAAATGTTTTTCTCGATGGTTAAGAGACAATTTGATAAAGAGGTAAAAATTTTGAGGAGTGATAACGACACTGAATTCACTTGTCTGCGACAATATTTTCTTGATCATGGGATTGTTTTTCAAACGTCTTGTGTGGGAACACCTCAACAAAATGGGCGGGTTGAACGAAAACACCAACATATTTTGAACGTAGCTCGGGCGCTGCGTTTTCAGGGCTCTCTTCCTATTGAGTTTTGGGGAGAATGTGTGTTGACGGCTGGGTACTTGATAAATAGGACTCCCTCCTTGGTCTTGAATGGGAAAACACCTTATAGTGTCTTATATGGCAGCACACCCACTTACGATCACTTGCGCATTTTGGGGTCCTTGTGTTATGCGCATGTACAGACGGGGGATAAGTTTGCCAGTAGAAGTCGAAGGTGCGTCTTTGTTGGGTATCCTTATGGAAAAAAGGGGTGGCGTTTGTATGACTTGGAGAAACGAGATTTCTTTGTTTCTCGTAATGTTGTATTCTCGGAAGGAGTTTTTCCTTTTGCAGATAATTTTAATTTAGACCACGATGGTCTACCTAATATCGAGGCGGTTCACGAGGAGTTTGAGGAAACATCTACGCCTGTTTTGAGGGGGGTGTCGAGGAGTTTGTACAGCCGGATGGGGTTGTTGGGCAGTCGGCGTGTGCCGAGGATGGGGCAAATGCTGGTGTCGAGGCGGTTGTACAGCCGGATGAGGCTGCTGGGCAGCCGGTTTGTGCGAACCAGGAGGACAACCCGGACGCAAGTCAGGAAGATGTGTTGGGCAGGGGTCAACGCAGAAGGCAAGCCTCAGTACGACTCCGTGATTATGTTACTCATACCATTCAAAAAATGAGTCCATCCGTACCACCTTCACCCGTACCACGGCATTCCTCAGGTACACCCTATCCTATAGCACATTATGTGAATTGTGATAATTTTTCTATGCGACATAGACATTTTCTTGCAGCCTTGACAGCAAATTGGGAACCTGTGTGCTATTCTGAGGCCGTGAAAGACAGCCGCTGGAGGGATGCCATGCGACGAGAAATTGAGGCACTTGATATTAATGAAACCTGGGTTGTAGCAGAATTGCCACCAGGAAAGAAAGCTCTAGGATGCAAGTGGGTATACAAGATCAAGTATAATTCTGATGGTACCATTGAGCGATTGAAGGCTCGGCTGGTTATTCTTGGGAATCATCAAATTGAAGGAATTGATTATACAGAGACATTTGCTCCAGTAGCTAAGATGGTTACAGTGAGGGTCTTTCTTGCCGTTGCGGCTGCCATGAATTGGGAAGTCCATCAGATGGATGTTCATAATGCATTTCTACATGGTGACCTTACGGAGGAGGTATACATGAAATTACCACCCGGTTTTCAGGTGGGGACTTCCGGGAAGGTGTGCAAGCTTAGGAAATCATTATATGGGCTGAAGCAGGCACCCCGGTGCTGGTTCGCTAAACTGTCAACTGCTTTGAAGAATTATGGCTTTCAGCAATCTTATTCAGATTATTCTTTGTTTACTCTACAGAGAGGTGCGGTTCAGCTCAGTGTTCTTGTTTATGTCGACGACCTTATCATCTCTGGGCGTAATTCGGTTGATATACAGAAATTCAAGGGTTACCTCAGTGCTTGTTTCTACATGAAAGATCTGGGTCCTTTAAAGTATTTCTTGGGGGTAGAAGTGGCACGCGGACCAGATGGGTTTGTACTTTGTCAACGCAAATACGCGCTTGACATCATTTCTGAGGCCGGATTGCTAGGGGCAAGGCCCGCGGCTGTGCCACTGGAACAGAATCATCGACTCGCCTTGTCTACGAGTCAAGAGCTTGCTGATCCCGAGCCTTATCGTCGTTTGGTGGGGCGGCTAATTTATTTGTGTTTTACTCGACCAGAATTATCTTATAGTGTTCATGTTTTATCTCAATTTATGCAACGTCCTCGGGTAATATAGTACTTTAGGATGATTGCTATGTATAAAGAAGTTAGCAGATTGTTAGGGTGATTAGGAGTTGCCTATAATGCAGAATAACTTGTATATAAACATCATAGATCAATGAAAAAGACAGAGCATCATTCTCACTGTTATTTGTCAAAAACAATTACGCGACTCCTGTTCCAATCATTGGCTTGTACATATTAGGAGCATCCCTGGTATGTTTTCCGTTCATGATATTTGATATAGTTCATGGAATTCGTCGTAGGAAATTGTGGATAGCATGTAGATGGTTTTCACTCAATTCAGTTACTTTGGTTCTCCTTTCCATTGCTGCAAAGCTCCCCGTGGATCTCACCACCCCAATGCCTAGTGCCTGGGACCAACTCTCGAAGCTTACTAGTACGGCCTTCGTATGCGTTTCTATGTGTTTTCTTCAGCCTTCGCTTGGAACTAAGAGTGCCTCTGAGTGCTCCACAAACATGGCTGCCTTGTCAATCTTAGTTTTAAGGAAATTAGCAGATTATATTGTGAATATTCTCACAATATTCTCTGGATTAGTTTGTATATAAACAGGACATTGTGAATGAGAAAGAACAACACAATACACACAAATCATTTCCTTTGTGTCTAACATTTCATCATGGTATCAGAGCCTGTCATACGAGTATCATAAAGGGAGAACAGGTACCTGATCGAAACCTCTTTGAATGAAAAGGGTTTCTTTGAATACGAAGGAACGAAGAAGAAGAACCTCTGGCCTGATCGACGAACCTGTGCGATTCAGATCTTAACTGATTCAGATCTGATCGAACCTCTAATCGATCCTGATCGAAGCTCCAGGAACCTGATCGATCCTAATCGAACCTGAATGGTGAACCTTGCTGAATTGAACTGATCGATCCTAATCGATCCTCTGTCTCTGCTTCACGATCTCCCAAATCCAAGCTCTAGGAACCATCGCCATCTGATTCAGATCTGATCGAACCTCTAATCGATCCTGATCGAAGCTCCAGGAACCTGATCGATCCTAATCGAACCTGAACGGTGAACCTTGCTGAACTGAACTGATCGATCCTAATCGATCCTCATCGATCCTCTGTCTCTGCTTCACGATCTCCCAAATCCAAGCTCCAGGAACCGTCGCCATCGCACCGAGAGGAAGAGACCAGCGAGATCCACAGACTCCTTCCTCTGTCGAAGAAGCAGCAGAAGAGAAGAAACCAGCGAGAAGAGATCAGCGAGATCTCCCTCTCATTTCTCTGTCTCTGTTTATGTTTCTCTGTTTTTTTTTTTTTTTTTGTTTCTCTGTAATGAATAAGTAAAAGAAAGAAAAGAAAAGAAAAGAAGAGAAAAAAAAGGGAATATATTTAAAAAAAAAATCTCTGTTTCTCTGCGTGAGGAGCAGTCAGAGCTGCAACTTTACTTCTTTCTGCGGCATTTTGAAATCTCTTTTTGAACACCGATCATGGCTGGCGATGAAGTCTCTACTAGTGAAACTCGGAAGACGATTTCACCTTATGACATCACTTCCCTTGATAATCCCGGACTTTCAATTACTCAGGTTCAATTGAAAGGGGACAATTATGATGAATGGGCTCGTTCGTTTCGAACGGCCTTAAGGGCTCGAAAGAAATTCGGGTTCATTGACGGAACTATCACACAACCTGGCGAGCAGTCACGAGACCTCGAAGACTGGTGGACTATCAACTCGCTTTTGGTGTCCTGGATCCGAAATACCATCGAACCTACGCTACGCTCCACTATCTCTCATGTGGAAATAGCGCAGGATCTCTGGAATGATATCAAGGATCGATTCTCCATTACTAACGGACCACGGATTCAACAACTGAAATCAGATCTTGCAGATTGCAAACAGAAGGGGCTGACCATAATGGATTACTATGGGCGACTCAAGCAACTGTGGGATGAACTAGGTAATTTCGAACAATTACCGACGTGCAAGTGTGGGAAGTGTACATGCAATCTCGCTTCGATTCTGGAGAAAAAACGGGAGGAAGAAAAAGTACATTTGTTTCTTATGGGTTTGGATGACAATTTGTACGGAACAGTGAGATCCAATATATTGGCTCAAGATCCGTTGCCAAACATGAACAAGGTATACTCAATTCTCATTCAAGAGGAGCGAGTAAAGAAAATCGCTCGCGGCAAGGAAGAACGCGGGGAAATTATGACACTTGCCACACGAACCCGTCTTGACAAAAAGGATAAATCTAGTACGGTGTGTTCCCACTGTAAAAGGACGAGGCATGAATCTAACAATTGTTTTGCCTTGCACGGATATCCGGAATGGTGGGGTGACCGACCCCGAAGCGATGGGAAAAGTGCTGGTGCTGGTCGCGGTAGAGGGCAGTCAAGTCTTCGAGGCCGTGGTCGAGGAACCAAGGGTACGCATCGTGCCAACGTTGCTCAAACAGGTTCTGCTGGGGCAGGAGTGACCGAGACAGATACATCTCCACTGCCTGGGCTGAATACCGATCAGTGGCAGACACTTCTCCAAATGCTGGGCGGGTCAAAATCCGCAACGACCGATAAGATGACTGGTAAGCCTTGGATTATTGACACAGGAGCCTCGAATCACATGACTGGCACGATCGGGGATCTCCGTGACTTAAGGGAGATTGCTCAATGTCCCGTGGGATTGCCAGATAAGAGTAGCGCTATCGCCACTAAGGAGGGGACGATCCTTCTTGACAGAAATTTCTGTTTGCAAAATGTTCTTTATGTACCAGGGCTAACTTGCAATTTAATTTCTGTGTCGCAATTAACTGATCACTATAACTGTTTTGTCCAATTCACTAATGATCTGTGTGTTATACAGGACCGCACTTCGAGGATGTTGATTGGTGCGGGTGAACGACGGGATGGACTCTATTTCTTCCGGGGGCTGCCACAGGTTCACGCAATAAAGGCCAATAATGTGGTGTCTCTTGATCTATGGCACTAGCGACTGGGTCATCCATCTCTACAAGTAACAAAGTTAGTTCCCGAAGTAAGTTTTAGTGAAACGAAAAATCGCTTGAATAAAAATTGTGATGTCTGTCAGAGGGCAAAGCAAAGTAGAAATAAGTTTCCTGTTAGTGAACATAAAGCTACGGCCATTTTTGAACTTATTCACACTGATCTATGGGGACATTATCGAACAACTTCTTCTTGTGGTGCTTCTTATTTTTTGACCATTGTTGATGATTTTTCCCGTGCTGTATGGATTTACTTACTTGTTGATAAGAAAGAGGTCTCTCATACTCTTCAAATGTTTTTTTCAATGGTTAAGAGACAATTTGATAAAGAGGTCAAAATCTTGCGGAGTGATAACGGCACTGAATTCACTTGTCTGCGACAATATTTTCTTGATCACGGGATTGTTTTTCAAACATCTTGTGTGGGAACACCTCAACAAAATGGGCGGGTTGAACGGAAACACCAACATATTTTGAATGTAGCTCGGGCGCTGCGTTTTCAGGGCTATCTTCCTATTGAGTTTTGGGGAGAATGTGTGTTGACGGCTGGATACTTGATAAATAGGACTCCCTCCTTGGTCTTGAATGGGAAAACACCCTATAGTGTTCTATATGGCAGCACACCCACTTATGATCACTTGCGCATTTTGGGGTCCTTGTGTTATGCGCATGTACAGACGGGGGATAAGTTTGCCAGTAGAAGTCGAAGGTGCGTCTTTGTTGGGTACCCTTATGGAAAAAAGGGATGGCGTTTGTATGACTTGGAGAAACGAGACTTCTTTGTTTCTCGTCATGTTGTATTCTCGGAAGGAGTTTTTCCCTTTGCAGATCATTTTAATTTAGACCACGATGGTCTGCCTAATATTGAGGTGGTTCATGAGGACTTTGAGGAGACATCTACGGTTGTTTTGAGGGGGGGTGCTGAGGAGTTTGTACAACCAGATGGGGATGCTGGGCAGCCGACATGTGCTGAGGAGTTTGTTCAGCCAAATAGGGCTGTTGGGCAGTCGACGTGTGCCGAGGATGGGGCAAATGCTGGTGCCGAGGTGATTGTACAGCCGGATGAGGCTGCTGGGCAGCCGGTTTGTGCGAACCAGGAGGACAACCCGGACGCAAGTCAGGAAGATGTGGTGGGCAGGGGTCAACGCAGAAGGCAAGCCTCGGTACGACTCCGTGATTATGTTACTCATACCATTCGGAAAATGAGTCCATCCGTACCCGCTTCACCCGTACCACGGCATTCCTCAGGTACACCCTATCCTATAGCACATTATGTGAATTGTGATAATTTTTCTATGCGACATAGACATTTTCTTGCAGCCTTGACAGCAAATCGGGAACCTGTGTGTTATTCTGAGGCCGCGAAAAACAGCCGCTGGAGGGATGCCATGCGACGAGAAATTGAGGCTCTTGAGATTAATGAAACCTGGGTTGTAGCCGACTTGCCACCAGGAAAGAAAGCTCTAGGATGCAAGTGGGTATACAAGATCAAGTATAACTCTGATGGGACCATTGAACGATTGAAGGCTCGGCTGGTTATTCTTGGCAATCATCAAATTGAAGGAGTTGATTATACCGAGACTTTTGCTCCAGTAGCTAAGATGGTTACAGTACGGGTCTTTCTTGCTGTTGCGGCTGCCAAGAATTGGGAAGTCCATCAGATGGATGTTCATAATGCCTTTCTACATGGTGACCTTAAGGAGAAGGTATACATGAAATTACCACCTGGTTTTCAGGTGGGGACTTCTGGAAAGGTGTGCAAGCTTAAGAAATCATTATATGGGCTGAAGCAGGCACCCCGATGCTGGTTTGCTAAACTGTCGACTGCTTTGAAGAATTATGGTTTTCGGCAATCTTATTCAGATTATTCTTTGTTTACTCTATTAAAGAGGTCTGGTTCAGCTCAGTGTTCTTGTCTATGTTGACGACCTTATCATCTCTGGGCGTAATCCGGGGGATATACAGAAATTCAAGGGTTACCTCAGTGTTTGTTTCCATATGAAAGATCTGGGTCCTTTAAAGTATTTCTTGGGGGTTGAAGTGGCACGCGGACCGGATGGGTTTGTGCTTTGTCAACGCAAATACGCGCTAGATATCATCTCTGAGGCCGGATTGCTAGGGGCAAGGCCCGCGGCGGTGCCATTGGAACAGAATCATCGACTCGCCTTGTCCAAGAGTCCAGAGCTCGCTGACCCGGAGCCTTACCGTTGCTTGGTGGGACTGCTAATTTATTTGTGTTTCACTCGACCCGAATTATCTTATAGTGTTCATGTTTTATCTCAATTTATGCAACATCCTCGGGCGGACCAATGGGAAGCCGCTTTGCGCGTGGTTCGGTACTTAAAAGGTAATCCAGGTCAAGGTATACATTTGAGTAGTAAGTGTGACATGCAGTTACATGGATGGTGTGACGCTGATTGGGCCGGATGCCCTTTGACTCGGCGGTCCCTCACTGGTTGGTTGGTGTTCCTTGGGAACTCGCCGGTATCTTGGAAGACAAAGAAGCAACATACTGTATTCCGCTCCTCCGCAGAGGCGGAATATAGGTCTATGGCTATGACTACATGTGAGTTGAAATGGCTTAAAGCTATTTTAGCTAGCCTCGGGATGCCTCACACACGTCCTATGTCTCTTCATTGTGATAGTCAGGCGGCTCTCCATATATCTCAAAATCCCGTTTTTCATGAACGGACAAAACATATTGAGGTCGATTGTCACTTTGTCCGTGACGACATTGTTGCTGGACATATCAATCCCACATTTGTCCCATCCAATGAGCAACTCGCTGACATTTTCACAAAAGCATTGGGCAAACGACAATATGAGTATCTACTTCGCAAGTTGGGCATACGGGATCTCCATGCACCAACTTGAGGGGGGGTATTGAGAATATATTGCGAATATCCTGATTGATTGGGAATATTTGTATTAGGAAGGTTGCTTATAGAGTCAATATTGTATAATAGTTTTAAGGAAATTAGCAGATTATATTGTGAATATTCTCACAATATTCTCTAGATTAGTTTGTATATAAACAAGAGATTGTGAATGAGAAAGAACAACACAATACACACAAATCATTTCCTTTGTGTCTAACATTTCATCAGTACGATATTAAGAGATGGATGAGTACAAAGGAAAAATATAATTCTCTATCTAATCTTAAAGATTTACTTTAAAAAATGCCTCCCTCTGGACTATCCCTTGAACAAATTTGCATGCACTATAATTTTGATCTGGGGAACGAAGTGTCTAGTCTCCATTTGGTTTTCCTTCAAAGAATTGCCTCAGTTTCTATACCATCTCTTAGTGGCCATCTAACAGAAATCTCAAGTGAAGTTTTTGATATTATTCATTTTGTGGACACTATAAAATCAGTTCCTCGAGCTACAATGGTAGGAAAAAGTGCAGGCTTCAAAAGCTATGTGGATGGTAGAAAACTTCAGCAGTGTTGTTCCTAAAATTTTTGAAGGGTGGGCAACACCATCTGATCAATCCACAATTTCAGATTTAGATAGTGCAGTTGTGATCATTTCGGAATTAAAAAATGTATTGCCCCCTACTTTTATTTGGAGTGAAGTTAGCTTTGTTATGGACTTCATCAACATTCAAGATCAAAGCAGGTACGCAAAAATTGAGGAGCTATTTAAGTGTATGGAGCAACTATTTGTTGATATGTTGCACATGTTCCTAATTCAAATCCCAGATGTTATATGCAAAGAAGTTACAGAGAGCCCTCCTGAAGAATAATACATGAACAAAGTAAGGCATGCAGTGAAACTCATATCCCAATTTGAATCCTTGGATGGCATAGTTCAATGGTCTTTTCACAATGTTCGTAACATCAATGGTTTGATACATGATCCAGCTTCTTTCACAGATCGCCATGATCCAACTTCTCACACAGATCGCCATGATAACATCGAGAATGCTTGCAGCAATGAGATCATTCAATTTGAATGAACAGCCCAATTTAATCTCTCTTATTGTTAGAGAATTAATCTAGACTAGTTCTAGAAGAGTTGTGTCTTTTGGTGTTCCAATGTGTCTTTTAGTATTACTAAGTGTCTTTTACTAAGAGATGTGTCTTTTACTAAGTGGTCATGTGAGTCCTATTTAAACCCATGTATTATTTGGTTTCAATAAAATGTGAATCAAGTGAGTTCTCTACACATCAGAGTTCTAGTGTTATCAAGAGATTACAATCTCTCTTGTTTTCCTTATTCTTTTTCATTCACATAGTTGGTTAAATCCCAACACTTATCAGTCCCTTGTGTAATAGTAGTATTTCTCTTTTGTGCTTTTAACAAAAACTGTGAGATGATCTTTTGTTGGGGTAGTCGATGTCTTCAATTGTTAGAATATTACTCAGTTACTATAAAAACTCAGAATATTAGTCACTTGTCCACTAAACGTAGATTTCAGAAGAAAATTAAGTTGAATTTTCCATCGTTATTTTGTTAGACCCATTTGTAGACAAGTGTACTAATGCAATCGCATCCTCCACAGGCTCCAGCTTTGAAGCTTAAAATGAATAAGGAAATAAGTCGAGAAGACTGAACTTTTTGTTTTAAGAAAAACGCTTCAACTCAACTAATGAGCTATCCTGGATATCCAACAAAGTCAGCTGAAAGGGTCTTACCACATTACAGGCTGGTTTCTACCTTTGTCCAGGGACGGATCTAGGTGGGGTCTGAATTTTGAAATTTTTATTTGCCCCCTGCGATACCCACGTCGCTCCACCCCTTCCTCTATTATTATTATTTTTTTTTTATTTTTTTTTTGTTGTCTGCGATGCCGATGACCCCTTCCCACCCCTTTCCTCTTTTTTGCTCATTCTCTCTGTTTACTGCGAGACTAAAAATCGCACCGCCTTCTCCTTTCTTCCTCTCCCTTTTCTACCATCGACACCAACCACCAGCAACCTCAACCTCTCTTGTCTCCCTTGAAGAAGAAAGTTTTTTTAAAAGTATTTCTCGAAATTAAATCATATCTCGAGGTCTAATTTTGTATTAGTTCATACGATTTTTCTGGGGATACATAAAAATTTTGATCCGTTAAATTTTCCTTAAGATACATGTTTGTATCTCAACTATGGATAATTGTTTAAAGGGTATTTTGGTAATTAATGTGAGCATTTTAATAGTCAATGCATGTTGACTGCTAGTCCTGAAGAAGACTGCAATATTGATTAATAATTAAGCAAACCTCTAATTAGTTATCTTTAATAGAGAACAAATTGCAAATAACCAAATTAGATGGTTTTTTTCTATCGCAAAAAAAAATAGTTGAAACACCATAGTTTCTATAGTTGCAAACTTTTCCTTTGGTACTAATTTATAAATTGGTATTTATAGTTTTATACACACGGCAGGGAATAAATTTATAAAATAAGGTATAAAGGTAGTTTTTCAAACTCCAAGGTATGATTCGTAAATATCTTCCACTTTAATATACCGGAGACTAGAGTAAACATAAACTTTATGGTTGCAAACAAGGGAAATGTTACCTTTTCTTTTATTTTTCAATTATAAATGCCATTTATAGGTCAAGACAAGGGTGGGTCATAAGGGAGGGCCTCCCACTGCCCACCCTCCTCAAGAAGATCATCACCGCCCTCTCGAGGAGGGTGTGCGGTGGGAGGCCCTCCCTCGCTCCCTAGACTTACTCCATATTTTGATGGTGCTCCCACAAAGGATGAATGCTTCACCGTTCTTCGAGATGCATGTCATTTTATTGTGTCATCTCATCTACCTCTTTGTTATTTTTGTGTCGATGATTATTATGTAATAGATAAAGACTTCTTCACAGAAATTCCCCTTGTATTTGGGACCATTGTTTTGAACGAAAACGTCTTGGTCAGCTAGTGACAAGTATTTTTTTTTTTTTCTCATGGATTAATTTTACTATTTTTTCTAGCAATAATTAATCAGTCTCTTTACTCAGGCTTTGTCGCTTTAAATGACTACAGAACGAAGTAAACAGCAATTTTCCTTTGATCTTGAGTTGAAGTTTTAATCAAAGACAGGCCAAAGCATAATTCCTATTGATTGGATTCAGAGGAGCTAAAGAGATGGCAAAAAACTTATGTCATAATATAACATCTGACGATCAAAACAATTACGCGGCTCCTGTTCCAATCATTGGCTTGTACATATTAGGAGCATCCCTGGTATGTTTTCTGTTCATGATATTTGATATAGTTCATGGAATTCGTCGTAGGAAATTGTGGATACCATGTAGATGGTTTTCACTCAATTCAGTTACTTTGGTTCTCCTTTCCATTGCTGCAAAGCTCCCAGTGGATCTCACCACCCCAATGCCTAGTGCCTGGGACCAACTCTCGAAGCTTACTGGTACGGCCTTCGTATGTGTTTCTATGTGTTTTCTTCAGCCTTCGCTTGGAACTAAGAGTGCCTCTGAGTGCTCCACAAACATGGCTGCCTTGTCAATCTTAGTGATCACACTCGTCGTTAATATATGCATACAGATATCCACGGGCGTGATCTTCTCCTTCATTCCAGAGCATATCATAATCATGTTCTTCATGTTGACAATGCTCTGTATCCTATGGGTGGCTACTTGGATTTCTGAGATGAGAAAAGAAACCATGATGGATCGCAATAAAGACATCTTTAGAGAAGGTAAAGGTAATGCAACTATGTTACAAAGATTGAAGTTGTGTTACTTGCATGGTTATAATTCAGATCCTCAGGTTTTCTTATGCAGAAATATCACTTCTTTTTTGGCAGACACTGTTTGCTTGTTCTGCTTGATAGTTGTATTGCAAGTTTCATTTACGACCATTTTTAGTCATGATTTAAGGTCTTGTAGTGAAGTTTCTGATTATGGATGGTCAATGAGGATTGTAGTTGTAACACAGATTTTGGTCATCCTTCTATCAAGTTTGACCACTAACTTACGAGGGCTCATCATGTTTGACCAACTTGTGTTAGAGAATTAATCTAGACTAGTTCTAGAAGAGTTGTGTCTTTTGGTGTTCCAATGTGTCTTTTAGTATTACTAAGTGTCTTTTACTAAGAGATGTGTCTTTTTCTAAGTGAATCAAGTGAGTTCTCTACACATAAGAGTTCTAGTGTTATCAAGAGATTACAATCTCTCTTGTTTTCCTTATTCTTTTTCATTCACATAGTTGGTTTTTTTTTTTTTTTTTTTTTTTTTTTTTATAAAAACGAGCGGGGTTATTTAGGATCCCCGAACCTTAGAAATGAATTACAATCACTCATACATTCACTCATTACATCATCCACAGGACAAAAAACTTGCTTAAAATCTTCAACTAAGAACCTAATTAGTTCTGGAATCACCGTCTCCAAGTTGGGGAGTAACCCTGCAAAGTGTTCTGCTACTAAAGTAGTTGCATGATAGACCTGCCATAACTTGTCTTCCTCATAAGTACCAATCAATCCTGTAATCACTCTCATGACGTGATTTATACCTAATGTGGGCCCCAGGATGTACGAGAAGTCGTCGTAAGGATACGAACCACAATGAATCCTGATATAAAAACCATTGAATGCTAGCACTAATCTAGCATCCATACAAGGTTCTAATAAGCATTTGCATTCTACTTGTATTATCATCATCAGTTACCTGAATTTAAGATTTGTCTTCTTGCTTCGAGAGGACCTTCGAGGAACATCTGCAGTGGGAGTCTGTATTGTGGTAACCTCACGTTCTTTTTCACTAGTGTTTTGCCCCACCTTTGCTGCTGCCTCTTCAAGTGAAGTTTGAATTTCAGCGACCACTGCCTCCATGCCTATTCGTGCAATTTCTGACTGCATAGCCTTAACGTGTTGGGGTGTTAGGCAAGCCATGAGCGTTGTGGGATCTTCCCCCAGTCCTCCGAAACCAGCGATCGCGCGAAGCACCTCCACTACTTGCATTGGGTTTTTCTCTAAGTTAGATATGGGGGTAGACAAACCTGGCTCTGCTGCTACTTCAGCGTCTGAATCCGCAGCCTGAATCGCTGTTTCAATCCCATTGGGTGAGTAACCTGCATCCCTACAATCATCCCTACAATCATCCAACAACCCAAACACTGCCTGCTGATCTGTTTCAGCGCCTGCTGTCTGGATCGCAGCAGTTGGTACCTGTAAGTCAGCCCGTATTTCCTGTGTGACATCAGCACTAGACGACTTCTTAATCGAACCAGTTCGAGGAGAGTGACCTGATTCGCGGACGGGAGAAAGACCAACAGGGCAGGGACTGGGTGCGCTTGATGTGCTAATCGCAGTTCCAAACCTGCTTGCGGACTTGGTATTTCCAGGACTGTTTTTAAGCTGCGTGACGCCTTGAGCTGTCTGTAGGTCAGTACGTAGTATTAAGCTTTGATTCCCCAAATTATAATCAGTTTCATTCTGCGGCCTCGCCTCCACAGGGTCCGTGGACATGTCGGCTACTAAACCACCCTTGGCCTCTATTTGTAAGTCTATAGATGACTCTGTCGGCTGAGTTTGAAGTCCAATGGTATTAGCAATCTCCGAAATGGTGTATCCCGCCTCCAGGAGGCACTCTTTCGTATTTTGAATAACCTTCGCAGCACTAACATGAACCAGCTGCTCATTCTCATCATTGTCAATGTTATCCATAAGCGAATCAAATTTATTTGACAACTCTATCTTGACCGGAACATGGGCCACCGGCCTCGTTTCCCCAGTGTCTTCAACCAATTCTTCCCCCTGGCTGTTCTTAGCGCCACTCGGGCCAACCGCAGGACGGTCAAGATTAGCGTGTTTGAGCACGGGGACATATTGTTGTTTAAAAGATTTGTGTTCAACAGGCGGCTTGACCAGCTTCTCTGCTGTACCTGAGTCAGGAACTCCCCTACTTGCCTTGAGTCCAAATTTTTTCCTGCAAAAAGCCTCTTGATGGCCTATCAAAGAACAATAGTCGCAATATTTGAAACCCGGATATTCAATTGGCTGCCAGAAGCCTCTGTTATTGGCCCTATCAATCCAAACTCGATTTGGTAATTTCTCCGCTAAAGACATCTCCACACATACACGGGCAAAACCCGGTCGAGTGAGACAACGAGTATGGTCATCCATCCGCAAATAACCGCCAAATTGGTATCAGAGCCTAGTTGAGAGAACCATGGCGTCCAACAACAACAATTCCGTCCAACCTCCACTTCCTTTTCTTACCAGTAAAAACTACAATCATTGGAGAATGAAGATGATGGCCCTATTTGGTTCACAAGACCTATTGGAGATCGTAGAGATTGGTTTCCAAGAGCCCGAAGATGAAACAACTCTTAATGCACAAAACTTGGCCGAGTTGAAGTCTAACCGCAAGAAAGACTACAAAGCCAAGTATTTCATTATGCAAACAGTAGATGAAGTTATTTTGGACAGAATTTCAGTAGCCACAACGGCTAAACAAGCTTGGGATATTCTTTATTCTTCATACAAAGGAGATGACAAAGTCAAGATGGTGCGTCTACAAACTCTTCGAGGGGAGTTTGATACACTAAGAATGAAGGAGTCCGAGACTATTGAAGACTACTTCAATCGGGTTATCTCAATTGTCAACCAATTGAGATTGAATGGTGAGAATCTAGAAGACCAAAGAATTGTCGAAAAGATCCTTCGGAGTTTGACTCGAAAATTTGAGTCTAGTGTTGTTGCTATTGAAGAATCCAAGGATTTATCTTCTTTGTCGGTGGAGAGTTTATTGGGATCACTACAATCCCATGAACTACGAATGAAGCAATATGATTCTAGTTCTATTGAACAAGCCTTTCAAACGCAAGTCTCTTTTAGAGATACCTCTAAAGATGGCTTGAGAGGAAGAGGTCGTGGAAGAGCCACTTCTCGTGGTAGAGGAATAGGCTATGGTGGACAAGAGAAATCTCATGATGGTGAGGCTTCATCTTATCGAGGAAGAGGGAGAGAAAGATCTTCCTTATCAAATATTCAATGCTATCGTTGTCATATGTATGGCCATGTCAAGAAATATTGTAGAAAGAAGATGGAGGAGGACAACAAAGAATCCAATTTTATGCATGAGGAGGAAGAAGACAATCTTTTCCTTACATGCAATGTTCATGGCGCTTCCTTAGAAGATGTGTGGTTCGTGGATAGTGGTCGTAGCAACCACATGACCGGGAACAAGAAGGCCTTTGTGGAGATAAATGAGACATTTCAAAGTGAAGTTAGAACCGGAGATGACAACAAGCTTCATGTCAAAGGAAGGGGTGATATTCTTGTCAAAACCAAGCAAGGAATAAAGCGGATCTCAAATATATTTTATGTTCCAGGCCTTAAGCACAATCTCTTAAGTGTTGGGCAACTTCTTTTGAAGGGGTATGAAGTAAATTTCAAGGGAGCTTTGTGTGAGATCAAAGATAAGAATGATGTTATCATTGGAAAAGTGGGAATGACCAAAAGCAAAATGTTTCCTTTATCTTTCCAAAGTAACATTAATTCTTGTTTATATACTATTCAAGACAAGTCTTGGCTATGGCATTATCGATATGGTCACTTGAGTTTTAAAACTCTATCTCTTATGGGCAAGAAGAATCTTGTGGAGGGCTTGCCTACAATTCAACTTCAAGATACAGTATGTGAAGGATGTGTCTTGGGGAAGCATAGTAGGAATTCTTTTCCTAGTGGGAAGGCATGGAGAGCATCAAAGCCACTTGAGCTTGTGCACACCGATCTTTGTGGGGCAATGCATACTACTTCAATTGGCGGTAATCGTTATTTTGTTACCTTCATTGATGACTATAGTAGGAAGACTTGGATATACTTTCTAAAACAAAAATCGGAAATATATGGTTGTTTCAAAAATTTCAAGGCTTTTGTTGAAAAGCAAAGTGGTTTCCAATTGAAAACTCTTCGCTCGGATCAAGGGGGAGAATATATTGATCATGGGCTTCGATATTTCTTAAAAGAGCATGGTATTCGACATCAATTTTCAGTCCGTGGTACCCCACAACAAAATGGAGTCGCCGAAAGAAAAAATCGCACAATTATGGAGTTGGCTAGAAGTATGTTGAAGGCCAAGGGATTGCCAAATTCCTTTTGGGCGGAAGCGGTAGCATGTGTTGTTTATCTATTGAATCCTCTTCTAAAAATGTGCAAGATAAGACGCCACAAGAAGCTTGGAGCGGACACAAACCAAGTGTTGATCACTTGAGAATTTTCGGAAGCATTGCTTATTCACATGTACCGGATGAAAGAAGGAAGAAGCTAGATGACAAGTCCGAGAAATGCATTTTTGTTGGATATAGTGAATGTTCCAAGGCATACAAGTTGTATAATCCCCTCACCAAGAAACTCATTATAAGCCTTGATGTGAAGTGGGTTTACAAAAAAA
This sequence comes from Berberis vulgaris, assembly GCA_963556465.1. NCBI lineage: Eukaryota > Viridiplantae > Streptophyta > Magnoliopsida > Ranunculales > Berberidaceae > Berberis > Berberis vulgaris. The sequence continues at coordinate 109,998,700 of OY747124.1, forward strand.
AATTGAACTCAAAAGGCGAGGTTGATAAGCACAAAGCACGCTTGGTGGTAAAAGGCTACAAACAAAAGTATGGTGTTGATTTCCAAGAAGTATTTGCACCCGTGGCTCGCCTTGAAACAATTCGAACAGTACTTGCATTGGCAGCTCAAAGAGAATGGAAAGTCTATCAAATGGATGTCAAATCGGCATTCTTGAATGGCTTTCTTGAGGAGGAAGTTTATATAACTCAACCACCTGGTTATGTGAAAATTGGAGAAGAAAAGAAAGTATGTCATTTGGAAAAAGCCTTATATGGGCTTAAACAAGCACCAAGGGCATGGTATAGTCGTATTGATGGCTATTTTTTTGAAGAATGGTTTTAAAAGATGTCCCTTTGAACATACTCTATACACCAAGGAAGGATCTCATGGTGAGTTTTTGATAGTATGCTTATATGTTGATGATTTAATCTTCACCGGAAGTTGTTCAAGTATGAATGAAGATTTCAAGAAAGCTATGATGAATGAGTTCGAGATGACCGACATGGGACTACTCCATTATTTTTTTTGCATTGAAGTTAAACAACAAAGAGATGGGATTATCATCACTCAACGAAAGTATGCACAAGAGTTATTAAGAAAGTTTAGAATGGAGGGCGCACTACCAATTAGCACACCTATGGAGGCTGGTTTGAAGCTAAGCAAATGTGAAGACAATAGGCATGTTGATGGAACTCTTTATAGAAGTCTTGTTGGTAGTCTTATGTACTTGACTTCCACTAGACCCGATCTTATGTTTGCGGTGAGTATGCTTAGTAGATTCATGGAATCTCCTAGGCAAAATCATTGGGAAGCTGGAAAAAGAGTCTTAAGGTATGTGAGTGGAACCATTCATGAAGGCATTCAATTCACGAAAGTTGAAGAACCAAGTTTGGTAGGTTATTGTGATAGTGATTGGGGAGGAAGTGTTGATGATAGTAAAAGCACTTCCGGATATGTTTTTAATATTGGTTCCGGCGCAATCTCATGGGCATCTAAAAAGCAAGCTATTGTGACTCTCTCTACAACCGAGTCCGAATATGTCTCACTGGCTTTTGCATCTTGTCAAGCACTTTGGTTGATTTGGGTTTTGAGTGAACTCAAGCATGGATCTGTTAGTTCTCCTACACTGTTTTGTGATAACAGTTCGGCTATTTCACTTACAAAGAATCCGGTTTTTCATGGCAAAAGCAAGCATATAAGGATCAAATATCATTTCATTCGAGACTTGGTTAAGGAGGGACATATCAATGTGAAATTTTGCAGATCTCAAGATCAAGTTGCCGATATTTTTACTAAAGCTTTGAAGACCGACACATTCAACAAATTGAAGAAGAAGCTTGGAATGGTGATAGTCTAGCTTAAGGAGGGATGTTAGAGAATTAATCTAGACTAGTTCTAGAAGAGTTGTGTCTTTTGGTGTTCCAATGTGTCTTTTAGTATTACTAAGTGTCTTTTACTAAGAGATGTGTCTTTTACTAAGTGAATCAAGTGAGTTCTCTACACATAAGAGTTCTAGTGTTATCAAGAGATTACAATCTCTCTTGTTTTTCTTATTCTTTTTCATTCACATAGTTGGTTAAATCCCAACAACTTGATGGCAAGTTTGACATGAATCTTGACCAGACTGATGGTGTAGAAGGCAATCAGCCATTCTTGGATACTGATACTGGAGATAGTGACTACCGTATGAAAATTTTGGTTTATTTTTGGATCACGATTGCAACCATTCTTCTTGCTTTACCAGGATTGGTAGTTATAATCACTTACTTCCTTGTAAGCGATTACTTGAACAGGAAGTATGCAGGGCCAGAAGAAGGCATACAAGAATATAGACAACTTATGAAAGCAAACGACATGGTGATCGAAGGCTGGACTCTAACAAGATGTGTGGACGATATTAAGAGATGGGAGAGTATTAAAGAAAAATATAATTCTGTATCTAATCTTAAAGAGTTCCTTTCGAAAACGCCTCCCTCTGGACTATCCCTTGAACAACTTTGCATGCACTATAATTTTCATCAGGAGAATGAAGTGTCCAGTCTCCATCTGGTTTTCCTTCAAAGAATTGCCTCAGTTTCTATACCATCTCTTAGTGGTCATCTAACAAAAATCTTAAGTGAAGCTTTTGATATTATTCATTTTGTGGACACTAAAATCAATTCCTCGAGCTAATAACAGCCCGATTTAATCTCTCTTTGCAGTCCCTTGAATAATAGTTGTATTTCTCTTTTGTGATTTTAATAAAACTGTTGAGATGATCTTTTGTTTGCTTATTGGGGTAGTTGATTTCTTCAATTGTTAGAATATTACTCAGTTACCATAAAAAAAAACTTAGAATATTGCTCAGTCTCTTGTCCAGTACTAAAATGTAGATTTCCGAAGAAAATTGAATTTTGCATTGTTAATTTGTTAAACCCAATGTAGAGAAGTGTACTAATGCAATGGCATGCTCCACAGGCTCAGCATTATTAATGTGAACATATTCGACTACTCAGCCTCCGGCTTTGTGCCTCTTTAAAAAAGAACTCAAGAAGACCTTTTTTGTGTTTAGTATCGAAATACAGTCACATGGATTTATTATTTTATTATTTTGTTTATTGGTTAGAATAACTTCTGTTTGTGAATGATATGTACTTAATCAGACTATGCATCCCAAGGTTTCAAGAGTCATATCACTTAGCGTTCTAAATGAATTAATTCAAGTGGCTTAAGCATTGCAGATTTGCAGTCTGGCTCTTCCTCTATATATTGTTTCAGTGTTTGTGAGTTTGTTTACACTTTTAATCATACTTAGTTCGTCTCCGTCATTTTTTAGTACACCAACTTATACTAAGAAAAGAAAAAAACTTACACTAAGAACATAATCATCGACAGCCTCCAGCTTTGAAGCTTAAAATGAATAAAGAAACAAGTCAAAAAGACTGAATTTTTTTTTTTTTTTAGAAAAACAATGCAACTAAAAGGATCTTACCACATTACAAGCTGGTTTCTACCTTTGTCTACTATGTGTGTGTTTTTCTATTCCTTTTGGTTAGGTGATGATATATAACTCTTCCATAAATGGTCATCCCGAGTTCAAATTTTCAACAAACAAAAACTGTGAACCATTATCATTATGCTTGGATTAGGAGGAGTTAAAAAAAAATAATAAAAAAAAATAAAAAAAGATGGCAAAACACTTGTGTCATAATATAACATCCAACAACTGCTCAGAGTAGAGAAGAAAAATAATTATGTTGATCATAAGCATAGGAGTGTGGAGAGTTCATTGTTGATGATTTAGTTTTTCTTAAGGTCTCCCCATGCTTTGTTTGTTTATAATCACGATAACTACTTCTATTATTTTGATGTTTTGATTTGTTTATAATCAGGACAACTCCCTGTTAGAGATTAATCTAGACTAGTTCTAGAAGAGATGTGTCTTTTGGTGTTCCAGTGTGTCTTTTAGTATTACTAAGTGTCTTTTGGTAATGGTCATGTGAGTCCTATTTAAACCCATGTATTATTTGGTTTCAAGCAATGTGAATAAAGTGAGTTCTCTATACATCAGAGTTCTAATTGTATCAAGAGATTACACTCTATCTTGTTTTCCTTATCTTTGTTTTTCATTCACATAGTTGGTTAAATCCCAACAAATTGGTATCAGAGCCTAGTCGAGAGAACCATGGCGTTCAACAACAACAATTCCGTCCAACCTCCACTTCCTTTTCTTACCAGTAAGAACTACAATCGTTGGAGAATGAAGATGATGGCCCTATTTGGTTCACAAGACCTATTGGAGATCGTAGAGATTGGTTTCCAAGAGCCCGAAGATGAAACAAATGCACAAGACTTGGCCGAGTTGAAGTCTAACCCAAGAAAGACTACAAAGCCAAGTATTTCATTATGCAAACAGTAGATGAAGCTATTCTGGACAGAATTTCAGTAGCCACAACGGCTAAACAAGCTTGGGATATTCTTTATTCTTCATACAAAGGAGATGACAAAGTCAAGATGGTGCGTCTACAATCTCTTCGAGAGGAGTTTGATACACTAAGAATGAAGGAGTCCGAGACTATTGAAGAATACTTCAATCGGGTTATCTCAACTGTCAACCAATTGAGATTGAATGGTGAGAATCTAGAAGACCAAAGAATTGTCGAAAAGATCCTTCGGAGTTTGACTCGAAAATTTGAGTCTAGTGTTGTTGCTATTGAAGAATCCAAGGATTTATCTTTTTTGTCGGTGGAGAGTTTATTGGGATCACTACAATCCCATGAACTACGAATGAAGCAATATGATTCTAGTTCTATTGAACAAGCATTTCAAACGCAAGTCTCATTTAGAGATTCCTCTAAAGATGGCTTGAGAGGAAGAGGTCGTGGAAAAGCCACTTCTCGTGGTAGAGGAAGAGGCTATGGTGGACAAGAGAAATCTCATGATGGTGAGGCTTCATCTCATCGTGGAAGAGGGAGATCTTCCTTATCAAATATTCAATGCCATCGTTGTCATATGTATGGTCATATCAAGAGATATTGTAGAAAGAGTATGGAGGAAGACAACAAAGAATCCAATTTTATGCATGAGGAGGAAGAAGACAATCTTTTCCTTACATGCAATGTTCATGGAGCTTCATTAGAAGATGTGTGGTTCGTGGATAGTGGTTGTAGCAACCACATGACCGGGAACAAGAAGGCCTTTGTGGAGATAAATGAGACATTTCAAAGTGAAGTTAGAACCGGAGATGACAACAAGCTTCAAGTCAAAGGAAATGGTGATATTCTTGTCCAAACCAAGCAAGGAGTAAAGCGGCTCTCAAATATATTTTATGTTCCAGGCCTTAAGCACAATCTCTTAAGTGTTGGGCAACTTCTTTTGAAGGGGAATGAAGTAAATTTCAAGGGAGCTTTATGTGAGATCAAAGATAAGAATGATGTTATCATTGGAAAGGTGGGAATGACCAAAAGCAAAATGTTTCCTTTATCTTTCCAAAGTAACATTAATTGTTTCTATACTATTCAAGACAAGTCTTGGCTATGGCATTATCGATATGGTCACTTGAGTTTTAAAACTCTATCTCTTATAGGCAAGAAGAATCTTGTGGAGGGCTTGCCTAAAATTCAACTTCAAGATACAGTATGTGAAGGATGTGTCTTGGGGAAGCATAGTAGGAATTCTTTTCCTAGTGGGAAGGCATGGAGAGCGTCAAAGCCACTTGAGCTTGTGCACACCGATCTTTGTGGGGCAATGCATACTACTTCAATTGGTGGTAACCGTTATTCTGTTACCTTCATTGATGACTATAGTAGGAAGACTTGGATATACTTTCTAAAACAAAAATCGGAAGTATATGGTTGTTTCAAAAATTTCAAGGCTTTTGTCGAAAAGCAAAGTGGTTTCCTATTGAAAACTCTTCGCTCGGATCAAGGGGGAGAATATATTGATCATGGGCTTCGAGATTTCTTAAAGGATCATGGTATTCGACATCAATTTTCAGTCCGTGGTACCCCACAACCAAATGGAGTAGCCGAAAGAAAAAATCGCACAATTATGGAGTTGGCTAGAAGTATGTTGAAGGCAAAGGGATTGCCAAATTCCTTTTGGGCGGAAGCGGTAGCATGTGTTGTTTATCTGTTGAATCGTTCCTCTTCTAAAAGTGTGCAAGACAAGTCGCCACAAGAAGCTTGGAGCGGACACAAACCAAGTGTTGATCACTTGAGAATTTTCGGAAGCATTGCCTATTCACATGTACCGGATGAAAGAAGAAAGAAGCTAGATGACAAGTCCGAGAAATGCATTTTGTTGGATATAGTGAATGTTCCAAGGCATACAAGTTGTACAATCCCCTCACCAAGAAACTCATTATAAGCCGTGATGTGAAGTTCAATGAAGGAGAATCTTGGAATTGGAGTGAAAATGCAACCAAAGAAAATTCAAGTTGCATAGAAATCGAAGAAGAAATTGAAGCTCCAATTGAAGAAAACGAAGAGGTTGATGTTCCACCTTCTTCTCCCAATTCTACTTCATCATCCTCTTCATCTTCAAGTTCAAGTTCCACTTCAAGTTCCCCTTCGAAAAAAACAAGGAGTATCCAAGATCTTTATGACCAAACAAGTAGCAATTTGGATGATGATTTGGTTAATTTTGCTTTGTTTGTTGATGCCGATCCAATTATGTTTCAAGAGGCTTCTAAAGATGAGAAGTGGAAGCTTGCAATGGATAATGAAATTGATGATATTCAAAGAAACAAGACTTGGGAACTAGTTGATCTCCCAAATGACAAGAAACCCCTTGATGTGAAGTGGGTTTACAAAACAAAATTGAACTCAAAAGGCGAGGTTGATAAGCACAAAGCACGCTTGGTGGTGAAAGGCTACAAACAAAAGTATGGTGTTGATTTCCAAGAAGTATTTGCACCCGTGGCTCGCCTTGAAACAATTCGAACAGTACTTGCATTGGCAGCTCAAAGAGAATGGAAAGTCTGGATGTCAAATCGGCATTCTTGAATGGCTTTCTTGAGGAGGAAGTTTATATAACTCAACCACCTGGTTATGTGAATATTGGAGAAGAAAAGAAAGTATGTCATTTTAAAAAAGCCTTATATGGGCTTAAACAAGCACCAAGGGCATGGTATAGTCGTATTGATGGCTATTTTTTTGAAGAATGGTTTTAAAAGATGTCCATTTGAACATACTCTATACACCAAGGAAGGATCTCATGGTGAGTTTTTGATAGTATGCTTATATGTTGATGATTTAATATTCACCGGAAGTTGTTCAAGTATGAATGAAGATTTCAAGAAAGCTATGATGAATGAGTTCGAAATGACCGACATGGGACTACTCCATTATTTCTTGGGCATTGAAGTTAAACAACAAAGAGATGGGATCATTATCACTCAACAGAAGTATGCAAAAGATTTATTAAGAAAGTTTAGAATGGAGGGCGCACTACCAATTAGCACACCTATGGAGGCTGGTTTGAAGCTAAGCAAATGTGAAGACAATAGGCATGTTGATGGAACTCTTTATAGAAGTCTTGTTGGTAGTCTTATGTACTTGACTTCCACTAGACCCGATCTTATGTTTGCGGTGAGTATGCTTAGTAGATTCATGGAATCTCCTAGGCAAAAATCATTGGGAAGCTAGAAAAAGAGTCTTAAGGTATGTGAGTGGAACAATTCATGAAGGCATTCAATTCACAAAAGTTGAAGAACCAAGTTTGGTAGGTTATTGTGATAGTGATTGGGGAGGAAGTGTTGATGATAGTAAAAGCACTTCCGGATATGTTTTTAATATTGGTTCCGGCACAATCTCATGGGCATCTAAAAAGCAAGCTATTGTGACTCTCTCTACAACCGAGTCCGAATATGTCTCACTGGCTTTTGCATCTTGTCAAGCACTTTGCTTGATTTGGGTTTTGAGTGAACTCAAGCATGGACCTGTTAGTTCTCCTACACTGTTTTGTGATAACAGTTCGGCTATTTCACTTACAAAGAATCCGGTTTTTCATGGCAAAAGCAAGCATATAAGGATTAAATATCATTTCATTCGCGACTTGGTTAAGGAGGGACATATCAGTTTGAAATTTTGCAGATCTCAAGATCAAGTTGCCGATATTTTCACTAAAGCTTTGAAGACCGACACATTCAACAAGTTGAAGAAGAAGCTTGGAATGGTGATAGTCTAGCTTAAGGAGGGATGTTAGAGATTAATCTAGACTAGTTCTAGAAGAAATGTGTCTTTTGGTGTTCCAGTGTGTCTTTTAGTATTACAAAGTGTCTTTTGGTAATGGTCATGTGAGTCCTATTTAAACCCATGTATTATTTGGTTTCAAGCAATGTGAATAAAGTGAGTTCTCTACACATCAGAGTTCTAATTGTATCAAGAGATTACACTCTATCTTGTTTTCCTTATCTTTGTTTTTCATTCACATAGTTGGTTAAATCCCAACACTCCCTCCATTATTCTAATGTTTTTGTTTGTTATAATTAGGACAACAACTTCTATTATCAAACAGAGCATTTTTATTATCAAGAGTTCAAAACACATCGTCTTTGTCTTTGCGGGGGACAGTAGATTGATTTTAAGATTTCATGCAAATGGGGAATATAGTTTTGGCTCTCTCTAGCTCTAGGAGAACCAAGCAAAGATTAGGAGGCTTCTTACGATCACGAGGATCGCCATTCCATATTCTAGTCCGAAAAGGCATCCTCTGCAGCATTATTGATGTAACCTAAGTCAAGGCACTTATCATCTACAACTCGGTCCCGGCTTTGTGTTGCTTCAAATGAATAAAGAAACAAGTCAACAAAGACTTCTTTGTTTTAGTGATTAATAGTTACACTAATCAAGAGTATAGTTCCAAATAAATGAAGTGAGCAGGGGTTGTTTAAGATCGCCATTATGTTTCCTATTCCCATCATTGGCTGATATATAGCAGGAGCGTCTCTATTATGTTTCCTATTCATGATGTTAGATGTAATTCATGGAGTTCCTCAAAGAAAATTGTGCTTGGTTACCATGCAGATAGTTTTCCCTATGTTCATAGAACTAAACAAAAATCGAAATACAAATTAAGAATTGAAATAAAATTTGATAAAAGCTAATTGAAAAATAAATAAGAAAATTTTATTGAAATATTTGTAATCTATTCGTTAAGTGTTGTTCATTCTTGTCAGATAAAATTATTTGGCTACCATGATCATGATTGCGCTGCGAGCTGGTTTCTATAGTTCAGGTCTGTTTGTAACTTTCTTTTCTTCCGTAAATATATTAACATTGATCAGCCTCTTTCCTCGCCCTCTGTCTTTGTCACGACTACAGAGAGTCAACAATAATTTTCTGTTTAGTATATGTATTGAAATACAGTCACATAGATTATAATTATTCACTAGAGTAATTTATTGTCTCCAAATGAACAAGCTTTCTCGGATCTCAAAAATAAAGCCCAATCGAAGTAAACTTCAAACATTACAGCCTGGTTTTTATTTTATTTTATTCCCTATCAGTTTTAAGTATCTCTTCCATAAATAATGACCTGGAGTTCAAGTTTTAAGCAAACCAAACAGGCCAAAGCATAGTTCATATTGGTTAGATTCAGAGGAGCTAGAGAGATGGCAAAAATTTTATGTCATAATATAACATCTGACGATCAAAACAATTACGCGGCTCCTGTTCCCATCATTGGCTTCTACATAGTAGGAGCATCCCTGGTATGTTTTCTGTTCATGATATTTGATATAGTTCATGGAATTCGTCGTAGGAAATTGTGGTTACCATGTAGATGGTTTTCACTCAATTCAGTTACTTTGGTTCTCCTTTCCATTGCTGCAAAGCTCCCCGTGGATCTCACCACCCCAATGCCTAGTGCCTGGGACCAACTCTCGAAGCTTACTGGTACTGCCTTCATATGCGTTTCTCTGTGTTTTCTTATGCCTTCACTTGGAACTAATAGTGCCTCTGAGTGCTCCACAAACATGGCTGCCTTGTCAATCTTCGTGATCACACTCATCGTTAATATATGCATACAAATATCCACGGGTGTGATCTTCTCTTTCATTCCAGAGCATATCATAATGATGTTCTTCATGTTGACTATGCTCAGTATCTTATGGGTGTCTACTTGGAATTCTGATATGACTAAAGAAACTCTGATGGATCGCAATAAAGACATCTTTAGAGAAGGTAAAGGTAGTGCAACTATGTTACAAAGATTGAAGTTGTGTTACTTGCATGGTTATAATTCAGATCCTCAGGTTTTAATCTGCAGACATTTTAATTCTTTTGCTTCAGACACTGTTTGCTTGTTCTGCTTGATAGTTGTATTGCAAGTTTCAGTTAGGACCATTTTTAGTCATGATTTAAGTTCTTGCAGTGAAATTTCTGATTATGGATGGTCAATGAGGATTGAAGTTGTAACACAGATTTTGGTCATCCTACTAGCAAGTTTGACCACTGCCTTTCGAGGGCTCATCATATTCGACCAAATGGATAGCAATTCTAATTACGATCATGATGACATTGATGGTGTAAAAGGCAATGAGCCATTTTTCAGAAGCTCTGCTGCAAATCAGGACTTTATAAGAGTTCCAGTTTATTGTTGGTACCTGATTGCAATCATTCTTCTTGCTTTACCAGGACTGGTAGTTTTTGCCACTTACGGTTTTGTAAGCGGTTACTTCAACAGGAAGTATGCAGAGCCAGAACAAGAATATAGACAACTTATGAAAGAAAACGACATGGTGATCGAAGGCTGGACTCTAACAAGATGTGTGGACGATATTAAGAGATGGATGAGTATAAACGAAAAAAACAATTCTCTATCTAATCTTAAAGAGTTCCTTTCAAAAAGGCCTCCCTCTGGACTATCCCTTGAACAACTTTGCATGCACTATAATTTTCATCAGGGGAATGAGATGTCCAGTCTCCATCTGGTTTTCCTTCAAAGAATTGCCTCAGTTTCTATACCATCTCTTAGTGGTCATCTAACAGAAATCTTAAGTGAAGCTTTTGATATTATTCATTTTGTGGACACTAAAATCAATTCCTCGAGCTACAATGGTAGGAAAAAGTGCAGGCTTGCAAAAGCTATGTGGATGGGAGAAAACTTCAGCATTGTTGTTCCTAAAATTTTTGAAGGGCGGGCAGCACCATCTGATCAATCCACAACTTCAGATTTAGATTGTGCAGTTGTTATCATTTCGGAATTAAAAAATGTATTGCCCCCTACCTTTATTTGGAGTGAAGTTAGCTTTGTTATGGACTTCATCAACATTCAAGATCGAAGCAGGTACACAACAATTGAGGAGCTATTGAGGTGTATGGAGCAACTATTCGTTGATATGCTGCACATGTTCCTAATTCAAATCCCAGATGTTATATACAAAGAAGTTACAGAGAGCCCTCCTGAAGAATACATGAACAAAGTAAGGCATGCTGTGAAATTGATATCCCGAGTTGAATCCTTGGATGGCATAGTTCAATGGTCTTTTCCCAATGGTTGCAACATCAATGGTTTGATACATGTTCCAGCTTCTCCCACAGATCGCCATGATAACAGCGAGAATGCTTGCCAAGATGAGATAATTCAAGTTGAATGAACAGCCCAATTTAATCTCTCTTTGCAGTAATAGCTGTATTTCTCTTTTGAGATTTTAATATCTCTGTTGTGCTTTTAATAAAAACCGTGACATGATTTTTTTTGTTTGCTCATTGGGGTAGTTTGTCTTCAATTGTTAGAATATTACTCAGTTACCATTCAAAAAAAAAAAAACCTCAGAATATTACTCAGTCTCTTGTCCACTAAAATGTAGATTTCGGATGATGAATTTTGCATAGTCATTTTGTCAGACCCATTTGTAGAGAAGTGTACTAATGCAATGGCATCCTCCAAAGGCTCAGCATTAAACATATTCGACTACTCAGCCTCCGGCTTTGTGCCTCTTTAAGAAAGAACTCAAGAAGACCTTTTTTTGTGTGTTTAGTATCAAAATACAGTCACATGGATTTATTATTATAACTTCTGTTTGTGAGTGATATGTACTTAATCGGACTAAGCATCACAAGGTTTCAAGAGTCATATTACTTAGCATTCTAAATGAATTAATTCAAGTGGCCTGAGCATTGCAGTCTGGCTCTTCCTCTATATATATTGTTTCAGTGTTTGTGAGTTTGCTTACATTTTTAATCATACTTATATGTCTCCGTCATTTTGTAGTAGACTAACTTATACTAATTAAGAAAAGAAAAAACTTAATTACACAAAGAACTATTGATTTAAAAGTAATTGGTTCACATGCCATGTAAAACATAATCATCGAACAGCCTCCAGCTTTGAAAGCTTAAAATGAATAAAGAAATAAGTCAAGAAGACTGAATTTATTTTTCTAAAGAAAAACACTGCAACTAAACTAATGAGATATCCTGGATCTCGAAACAAAGTCAACTGAAAGGGTCTTACCACATTACAGGCTAGTTTCTACCTTTGTCTACGATGTGTGTGGTTTTCTATTCCTTTTTTCCTTTTGGTTAGGTGATGATATATAACTCTTCCATAAATAGTCATCTTGAGTTCAAATTTTCAACAAACAAAAACTGTGAACCATTATCATTGTGCTTGGATTAGGAGGAGTTAAAAAAAACGATTGCAAAATACTTGTGTCATAATATAACATCCAACAACTGCTCAGAGTAGAGAAGAAAAATAATTATGTTGATCTGAAGTGTAAGTGTATAGAGTTTGTTGTTGATGATTTAGCTTTTCTTAAGGTCTCTCCCATGCTTTGTTTGTTTATAATCACGATAACTACTTCTATTATTTTAAGATTTTGATTTGTTTATAATCAGGACAACTCCTTCTATTATTCTAATGTTTTTGTTTGTTTATAATTAGGACAACTACTACTATTATATAGCCATGACAGCAGTATGTGAAATGGAAAAGGGTTCAGAGATGTAGTTAGATTCTTTTTTTTTTTTTTTTTTTTGGAAAGCGAGCGGGGTTATTTAGGATCCCCGAACCTTAGAAATGAAAAAAGAGGATGATAAAGTTTGCAATCACTCATACGTTCACTCGTTACAGCATCCATAGGACAATCAACTTGTTTCAAATCTTCAACAAAGAACCTAATTAGTACTAGAATCACCGTCTCCAAGTTGGGGAGTAACCCTGCAAAATGTTCTGCTACTAAAGTGGTTGCATGATAGACCTGCCATAACTTTTCTTCCTCATAAGTACCAATCAATCCTTTAATCACTCTCATGACGTGATTTATACCTAATATGGGCCCCAGGATGTATGAGAAGTCGTCGTAAGGATACGAACCACAATGAATCATGATATAAAAACCATTGAATGCTAGCACTAATCTAGCATCCATACAAGGTTCTAATAAGCATTTGCATTCTGCTTGTATTATCATCATCAGTTACCTGAATTTAGGATTTGTCTTCTTGCTTCGAGAGGACATTTGAGGAACATATGCCGTGGGAGGCTGTATTGTGGTAACCTCACGTTCTTCTTCACTAGTGTTTTGCCCCACCTTTGTTGCTGCCTCTGCAAGTGAAGCTTGAATTTCAGCGACCAATGCATCCCTGCCTATTTTTGCAATTGCTGAATGTACAGCCTTAACGTCTTGGGGTGTTAGGCAATCCATGATCGTTGTGGGATCTTCCCCCAGTCCTCCTATACCAGCGATTGCTTGAAGCACCTCCACTACTTGCATTGGGTTTTCCTGTGAGTTTAATTATGGGGGTAGACAGACCTGGCTCTGCTGCTACTTCAGGGTCTGAATCCGCAGCCTGAATCGTCGTTTCAATCCCATTGGGTGAGTAACCTGCATCCCTACAATCATCCCTGAATTCTTTTAAGTGTTGCTCCTTAACAATAGCAACCAAACTCTACTGCTCTGTGAGCAGTTGCTCCTTAGTCGTATCAACAACATCTAATTCTAAAATAGTCGTTCCAACTTTGGCAACGATTTGATTTCTATTCTCAATCAAATTGTTATTATTCTCTTGCGCAAGACATGCAAACGAATTAGCAGTGACTAGAGGATTACGAGCAGGTGGTAAGGTACTCACTATCTGAGGGTCCTCCACTATTGCAAGCTGCAAATTGGAAGTTTCATTGGTGGAAGGCTCATTGGGTTCATTGAGTGCAGTGGAAGTAGGTTCATTGAATGCTTCATTGTGCATATATGCACTGGGCATTGATGCATGACTAGTCTCAGGCTGTGCTGCCACAGTGTGACAAGTTGCACCCAGTGCATCCTGTGTCTGTTTAGGTGCCCGAATAGTGCGCTTTCCTTGAACAAAAGTCCATCCTTGATCCTTGTCTTGCTCCACTTGATTTGTGCGAACAGTTGGCTGCCATAACTTCTGCACAGGTTTTGTGTTTGTAACATTTTTCGTGCAATGCTGTTTGGAATGACCAAAGACAGCACACACACTGCATTTAGTTGGAACCCATGCATATTCTACCACAACTATCCTCGTATTCGAGTCATTGATCACCACTGGAACTTATTTAGGCAATGGATCTTTGACACTAACTTCAACACAGACCCTGGCGTAAGCCTTCCTGGTGCCTTCTTCAGTTGCCTTATCAAGCATAATGGGTACCCCTATGACACTCGCAATCCGTTGAATTCCTTCAGGATGCCATAGGAATAATGGGATTCTCTTAAGTGTCACCCAGATAGGTATCGAGGTGAGAGTTTATGCTTCCTCATCCATTGTAGGAAACCAAGTTCGAATGATGAACAGCCTGCTTGCGATGTGCAGGGAGCCCATCTCTAAGGCCTTAGACCTATCTCCTTCATCCTTGAAATTGAAAACAAAGTTTTTATCTCCATGGATGGTCATCTCAAAGTTCCTGGTTCCCCAAGTCTTTATGAGAGTTTCTTTCACAAAACTGTATCCTAGTTTCTTCCCTACAAATCTACCGATTATGAGCTTCTCACATTCAACAATTCGCTGAGCAAAGTCAGAGGTTTGGATCTTGACAATCTTCTTGCCATTTACGATCGTAGGTGGCTCATACCTTAGTTTGGTCGATCCAGCATATCGACCTTGTCCCAGTTTTGAAGCCCAGCTTGCTACATTGTTTCCTGGATTGATTCCACTGCTGCCTGGTTTGATTCCTGGGGTGTTTCCTGGAATGCTTCCTGGATTGCTTCCTGGAATGCTTCCTGGATGGCTTCCTGGATTGCTCTCTGGACTGGTTTCTGGAGTACGACCTGGATTGATAGTCATAAGCTTACCATTATCATTGGCTTCGACATTGTGGCTCGTATCCTTTTGCTTGTGTTGTGTGTTCTCTCTGCTTTGAACTAGCCCTAGGTTAGGGTCCTGAAATAGCCGCAGTGAAGTCTCTTCTTGTTCATTGCTAAGAGATCTGAGACAACTTTGTAATCTAGCCTTGGCGCTCTGTCCTGCATGTGGTCCGTCGACAGTAGGCGATGCAGATCCCCTTTCATGAATTTGAGTTCCTCCACAAGGGGGGATGGAGGAGACTCGATAGTCCTGCTCCTTGTTCAATGTAATGGATAAGCAATATCAGCATGAAGCATTGTGGTGATGATTAGAAGGTAAACAGTGCGTGAACAGCAACTCGAATCTACTGTAGCAACAGTAGATCGAGAGAACTGTAGATGAATCGCCTCTCTCTACCAAACCCTAGAATCGCCTCTCTCTACCAGGCTTAAATCAATATGAAATTTGATTTGAAGCTTGTAGTTAGATTCATTGATCATAGGATTGATTGAGTACTATCAGAAAAGTAGGAATAGAATTAGTCCCACATTCGTTTGATTGTTGAAAGATCGAGGCATGACAATTTCTAAAATAAAGCCCTGCTAACTGGGCTTCCAGTCCAAAGTGACTGTTCGTTTGATGTTGCTAAACTTGAAAGCAAACACAACGGGGTGTTGTCTACTAGGAAACTCTCCACACACCCAAAAACTATGCAGCAGGGTTTCATTTGCATCACAAATAGAGCATTTTTTTTTATCAAGACACATCATCTTTGTGTTTGCGGGGGACAGTAGGTTGATTTTAAGGTTTCGTGCAAATGGGGAATATAGTTTTGGCTCTTTCTAACTCTAGGAGAACAAACCAAAGATTAGGAGGCTTGTCACGAGGATCGCCATTCTATATTCAAGTCCGAAAAGGCATCCTTTGCAGCATTATTGATGTAAACACTAGCCTAAGTCAAGTAGTACTGCTGTAATTGACAATTAGTACTTGCATTTGAAGAAAGAGTTGAGATGAGTTATTTGTTTAAGTTTCTCATGGATTAATTGTGCTATTTTTTTTTTTTTGCAACTTGAGTGAAGCTGACATCTTTCTTTTTTTTGGAAAGTTAGCAGGGGAAAAATCATCATCAACAGTGGTAAAAAAAATAAGAAGCACCACAAGAAGAAGTTGTTCTATAAGGTCCCCATAAATCAGTGTGAATAAGTTAAAAAATAGTCGAAGCTTTATGTTCACTAACAGGAAACTTATCTCTACTTTGCTTTGCCCTCTGGCAGACATCACAATTTTTATTCAAGCGATTTTTCGTTTCACTAAAACTTACTTCGGGAACTAACTTTGTTACTTGTAGAAATGAATGACTCAGTCGCTGGTGCCATAGATCAAGAGACACCACATTATTGGCCTTTATTGCGTGAACTTGTGGCAGCCCCAGGAAGTAATAGAGTCCATCTTGTCGTTCACCCGCACCAATCAGCATCCTCGAAGTGCGGTCCTGTATAACACACAGATCATTAGTGAATTGGACAAAACAGTTATAGTGATTAGTCAATTGCGACACAGAAATTAAATTGCAAGTTAGCCCTGGCACATAAAGAACATTTTTCAAACATAAATTTCTTTCAAGAATGACCGTCCCCTCTTTAGTGGCGATAGCGCTACTCCCATCTGGCAATCCCACGGGACATTGAGCAATCGCCCTTAAGTCACGAAGATCCCCGATCGTGCCAGTCATGTGATTCGAAGCTCCCGTGTCAATAATCCAAGGCTTACCAGTCATCTTATTGGTCGTTGCGGATTTTGACCCGCCCAGCATTTGGAAAAGTGTCTGCCACTGATCGGTATTCAGCCCGGGCAGTGGAGATGCATCTGTCTCGGTCACTCCTGCCATGATCGGTGTTTAAAGAGAAATCTCAAGCTGCTGCAGAAAGAATTAAAGGGTGCAATAGTCAAGGCCTTCTTGGACTCAGCAGCTCATGGTGAACCAGGCTGATGATGTGGCAGGGATAATATCATCAAAAGCAGGATTGCAATATGTGGGACTAGAGGAGAAATGGAAGTAGGAAGCGCTAGGATCGATCTCATTCACAGAGATCGCAACAGTACGGTAGGGGATCCCTCCTCCTTGTCTCTTCTTCATATCTGAATCAGTCCAAAGGATCGATCTCATTCATAGGGCACATAGATCGCACAAGATCGATCTCAGTCACAGAGATTGCAGCAGTACGGTAGGGGACCCCTCCTCCTTGTCTTCTTCTTCAGATCTGAATCAGGCCAGAGGTTCGATCGTTCTTTCTTCTCTCTGAATCAGGCCAGATCTGAATCGCACAGGCCAGATGTTCGTTCCTTCCTTCTTCTAGTTCTGAAATCAGATATGACGATCCTTCTTCTTCTTCATTCCTTCTTATTCAAAGAGATCCTTGATGCTCATGCTGTGGCTGATGCTCATTCAAAGAGATCCCTGAAGTTCTTTGAGACTGCACTCCGAGATTACAAGGCCCAGTTAGAGGAAGATCCAATCGTACATAGGTACCTTTCCTCCCTTTATGATACTCTTATGGAGCAGAACCTTTGCTCTGATACCATGACAAATAACAGTGAGAATGATGCTCTTGTCTTTTCATTGATCTATGTTGCTTATATACAAGTTATTCTGCCAATATAGGCAACTCCTAATCACCCTAACAATCTGCTATCTTCCTTATACAAAGCAATCATCCTAAAGTACAATATTACATAATCAAGACCACATTCAATAGCATAATCATAGCATAATTGAGAGCATAATCATGAGAATATTCTCAATGCCATATTCAATAGCACAATCATGAGAATATTCTCAATAATCACAATAATGACATCTTTAGAGAAGGTAAAGGTAGTGCAACTATGTTACAAAGATTGAAGTTGTGTTACTTGCATGGTTATAATTCAGATCCTCAGGTTTTCTTATGCAGAAATGTCACTTCTTTTTTTGCAAACATTGTTTACTTGTTCTGCTTGATAGTTGTATTGCAAGTTTCATTTAGTACCATTTTTAGTCATGATTTAAGGTCTTGTAGTGAAGTTTCTGATTATGGATGGTCAATGAGGATTGTAGTTGTAACATAGATTTTGGTCACCCTTCTATCAAGTTTGACTAACTAACTTACGAGGGCTCATCATGTTTGACCAACTCCATGGCAAGTATGACTGGGATCTTGACGACACTGATGGTGTAGAAATCAATCAGCCATTTTTGGATACTGAGAGTTACTACTGTATGAAAAAATTGGTTTATTTTTGGTTCCCGATTGCAACCATTCTTCTTGCTTTACCAAGATTGGTAGTTATAATCATTTGCGTCTTCGTAAGCGCTTGCTTGAACATGAAGTATGCAGGGCCAGAAGAAGAGGTACAAGAATATAGACAACTTATGAAAGAAACGACAAGGTGATCAAAGGCAGGACTCTAACAAGAAGATGCGTGGACAATATTAAGAGTTGGATGAGTATAAACGAAAAAAACAATCACTATCTAATCTTAAAGAGTTCCTTTCAAAAACGCCTCCCTTCGGACTATCCCTTGAACAACTTTGCATGCACTATAATCATTGATCATTGATCATCTCTGTCTTCTCCATATTTTAGGTAATCATTGATCAGATGGGATATTTCAAAAAAAAAAATTTTATCAAAACACTATGTTTTAGATTAGCTGGTAGACACTGATTCACTGTGCTGGCAGGTTTGTTTCATGTCTTTTTTTAATTTCTACACCAGAACATCCTCAGCTTTCTACACCAGAACATCCTCAACTCTGTCTTCTCCATGTCTTTGTTTCTGCAAGTAGTATTTCCTTGATAGATTGTATTGGCTAAGAACATTCTTTTCAACTCTAACTAGAATGAATTTTGTTGTAGGGATGATTTTAGAAACTCATTCAAAGAAGCAAATCCAGACAAGAAGGGTATTGCAGTGGTAATATACACAATCTCTACACTTAGTATTACAATTTCTTGTTGTTGTTGTGTGTACATTTGATAATACTCTTTTTTTATTTTATTCTAAATTGAATTAAAGGTTGCAAAGGAAGCTGGAAGGAAGTGGAAGTCTATGAGTGATGAGGTATGTAGATAAAGCATATGTGTTTTAAATTTATTAAGTTAATCGGTTTGGATTCTGAAATGGGTGATTTACGCTTGGGGCATAACGGGAGAAGCAACCTTATTTGGACAGACATAAAGAGCTAAAGGCAGAGTATGAGGAGATTGTTGCGAAACTCAATGACAATGACGATGACAGGGAGGTAATTTACTCATTAGATTTTTGGAATCTATCGTCTCAAGAACTTTGATTTGGTTTATTTTGTTCTTTGATAAAGTTTGGAACTTTTCTTTCAAAGAAATGTGATCACAGTGCATAATATTATGTGTATTTCAGATGTTCTGAGAAGAGAGTGAGTGCATTGGCTATAAGCCATGATGGTCTCTTTGTTACTTTCGTCGATAAGATTGGTGTTTTTTGGGTGGTTGCTTTGAAAGAGGAGAATGGCAGAAATGACAAGGCGACACCATAATTTGGGTATATATTGTTGTACTTACCTTTCGGTATGTAACTCCTTCACTGTCCTAACTAATGAATTAAACTTCTGTTTGATCCCTAAATTTTGATGGTAGTTTTCCAAATGTAAGTCAACTGTTCTAATTACACAATTCCTCTAATCCAAAATTTGTACTTTTTGGTTTGCAGTATCAGGGGAAGGATGAGGATGTTGATGTAGTAGATTTGGATTTGGAGACACGAGATGCTGATATTGATGATGATGAAGTGGATATTGGGTAGTTTCTATATGAGCTTTAAAACAACATTTTCTGTGAGGTTCACATCTAATTCGAAGATGGTTTCCCTTCAAAACATAAACCTAGTATATACCCTCAGGTACTGTATAGTTCAAATGTTTTGATTTTTGTTCAAAGTTTTGAGAATGGTGCATCAGGGTGCTGTCCTGGATAACTAAACTTGCAATTAGTGGGAATTCAATTTTTGTCGAATTTTTAAGATGGAGGAAAAACAAGCTTGCTCAGTTCGGGCACCAGCATCGGGCTCAGGAAGCACAAGCTCAGCTGGAAATTGATTTTTTTTAGATATGTTGACATAACCGGCGCTTTCAAAGAGCCATTAAAAGGTGTTAACACAACCGGCGCTTTAAAAGCGTTGCAAAAAAAATATTTTCCGGTGCTTCAAAGCGCCATTAAAAGGTGGTAAGAAAGTTAATTTTACAGGTTTGTTAACATAATCGGCGCTTTAAAAGTGTCGCAAAATATCTTTTCCGGTGCTTTTAAGCACCATTAAAAAGTAATGCATACGGCGTTTCTCTCAAACTGGGAATTGAGGTATCCATTTATTTGGCGGCGCTTATGTAAGCTGTACCGGCGCTTTATAAAGCGCTGTAAATGGTAATTTTATCTGGCGCTTCATGTAAAGCGATGTTAATCTTTTGGCGGTACATACTTTTACCGGTGCTTTTTTAAAATGCCGTCAATGATCTAAATCGGCATATTTTCCCCTATGCCGACGCTTTGGGAAGCGCCGGTAAAACAAATCTGTTGTAGTGTTTGCATATTTAATTTATAAAAGTTACTTCGTGTACCCAACCACTATTTATTAACCCTAAAACAACAATACTTAATTACTAGGAGTAAGAGAAACAACTCCTAGCCTCCTCCCCATCTTCTACGTTCATCGGATTTGTAGTTATTCTTTCGAGCAACCATACAATGTATTCACAAATCCAATTATTGAAATAGAAAATGTCACTCAAATTAAAAATAAAAAATAAAAAATAGATGTAGTTCTAACTTCTAAGAGCATTGCAATGGCTGTGAATAAAAAATCTCCAAGTCTCCAAATCTAATGCATGTTTTGTTAGGCACACATGTATGAACCCAATTTCAAATGTCATTGATTTTTTTTTACTCAAATAAATTAAGGCACCCAATAAAATTGTTTCACAAAAAAGGTAAGTGAGTGTTACACATTTTAATTTGGTGCAACAAAGCGAAACATCCCAAAAAACTGGTGTAACAAAGAGTTAGTGCAACCGAACCAAATAGTTGGATACACGTAGCAATTCCCTTATTTTATTAGTCCAAAATTTCAAACTCCATTGGAACGAAAGAAAATGACCGATAAATATTCTCCATTGTAACTTTTTATTAAATAAAAGAAAATGCTACGAAAGTGCCCCACCCCAAAATTTCAAACTCCATTGGTTTGGTGTGGAATTCAGCAAATGCTTATGAAAAATCAAATAGTTTTCAGTGGGTTTGTAAACATTAGGGGTCATGGGGCAGTATTTTATTATTTTTGCTATTGCTTGGTCCCAGGTGCTCAATTGTAGGAGTAAATTGTAATTAAAGAAAAAAAAGAATAAGAGCGAAAGAATTACATCCGATTTGGGTCACCATAGTGCTGATAGGTATTGAACCGAAAAAAATAAAAATCAAACCTACACTATCTTAGCCAACCAACCTGGCCACCGTTGTTGGCTTTTATGATACATGCTCTAAATGGCTTGCCCCTCAACAATATGACTAACAAACTCAAACATTTTTGGAATTTAGTGACGTGAATTGATTAGTGAACCAAACTCTTTAATTTTTTTTTTTTTTTTTTTTTTTAATTTTCCTCCTTGACTGTATATAAAAAATTTACTCGACTCCTTTATTATGTTTCTTATCTTCCTGTTGTCACTATGCAAATTTTTTTTATCATGACGCACACCAATTAGTAAATCCAAAGCCGCATTTGAGCCCTTTCGAGTAAAAAAAAAAAAGAAACCACTTCCAAAAATGTCTTAAAAAGTTGTTGAGTGGAGGAGTTGTATTTCCTAATTTGTGTCGCCCTAGGGGTGGGCACGGGATGGGATGGACTCATCCCTATCACATCCCGTTTATTCGAGATCGAGATGGAATAGACCTTTTCCCGACCTCGTCCCATCCCAAACAGGTTCGGGACAGGACGGGTTCAACATGCACGATCTGTTGATAAATTATTTTGACAATTTATATCATAATAAATACAGTCTATCACATATTACAACATATAACATAATAACATATTTCAACAAAACATAATAAACACAATCTCTAGCATAATAAACATAGTAATGTGTAACATATTACTATGTTGTAACAAAAAAAAAACATAGACTTCATTTACAATTTTGTAACATAAAACAATCTGTAACATAAACATAGACTTCATTCACAATATGTAACATAATCTTCATTCTGACTTCATTTACACTTCATTGATTTATTATGACTTCATTCACAAACATAACAAACATAATACACAACTTGTAACATTATGCCCAAACTTTATATGGGCATTCAAACAATTGCAATTCTAAAATAAATATTAAAATTATTAATAATAAATATTACAAAATCAGTACGGGATTGAAAAATTTTCATCCCATTCTAGATCGGGACTGGATGAAATCGGGATGAGATTGATTAATCCCAATAAAACCTAAAAAAATCGGAACAGGACGAGATCAAAATCGGGATGGCTAAATGGGATGCCCATGCCTATATCGCCCTACTGTTTTACATCCATTTTCTCAAGGCAACGACTACCTTGCACCACCATATCTACTTTCTCACACCACCATTGATTTTTTATTTTTATTTTTATTTTTATTTTTTATTTTTTATTTTTTATTTTTTATTTTTTATTTTTTATTTTTTATTTTTTATTTTTTATTTTTTATTTTTTATTTTTTATTTTTTATTTTTACTTTCTCACACCACCTATATAAACAAAAACCTCTAATTTTCCCCCTCACCATTCAAATCTAAATCTACAATAGTTCCTCCCTCCCCATTCGAAATCTCTTCCAAATCTCTCTCCACACTCAAATCTCTTGCAAATCTCCTCCATCTTCATCGAAAACTCTCAAAATCCCTTAAATCCAAATTCAATAAATATGCATAACTTAACATAACTGACAAATCCAAACTCGGACCGAAAAATGAAAAACATGGTAACTTTCGAACCAATTTAAACCCTCAATTGACAGTGATTTTCAAACTCATCAAAACACGAAAGTTGTAGTACTCTTAATTATCCACAACTTGAATAACTTGAAAATGTTTTGAAATGAGCAAGTTATTTTACTAAAGTCGAGCAAATTTGTACAGAAAAATAAAAAAAATGGGATAGTGTTTCTGACTTTCGTCCAACTTATGTGCTTGATTGATATCGATTCTCATGTTGATAAAAACACAAAAGTTGTAGTACTCTCAGTTATCTAATAAACACAACTTGAATCACTTAAAATGTTTTGAAATGAGCAAGTTATGATTGTTTTAGTAAAGTTGCACAGAACATAAAAATAAATTTATGTTCACAGTCTGCGAACATAATTTATTTATTTATTATTATTATTTTTTTCTGTTCTGCGCAACTTTACTAAAACAGTCATAACTTGCTCATTTCAAAACATTTTCAAGTGATTCAAGTTGTGTTTATTAAATAACTGAGAGTACTAAAATATTTATTTCTTTTCTCAGGAGAATTTCGACATATTTCAAATTTCGAAAGAGATTTCAATAACTTTAAAATAAAAAATATTTTGTAAATTTTTTACATATTTCAAGAAATCACATTCTTGCTCACATGGTTTTGTTTTGTCTTTCTAATTTTTATCATGAACCGTACATATCCGTTCGGTTCAAAATAATTGATGTGTTTTTACCGGATGATGTGACGTTCTTTTCCTGAACTCCATCAGTCTCCTGTCTACTAAGTACTATTTTTTTTTTATCACTTAGCCACTTTCATTCAAACTATTATCGACTGGATTGGAATCTGGACTTGAAATTTCATTCCCCACAAATCTACCATTAAGCTACCCAATAAAACAATGAGTAGATGAAGACGAAGACACATATGGAGGCCAAGGATGCACCGACTCTCCGGAAAACCTCTGTATCACGCGTCAAATGCGTGTCGAACATGGATTCGCGTCCGACACGCGCTGGATACGGGGTCAACGGTCAAAATTCGTTGACTGGTTTGGATACGGTCCGGACACGGTCCAGACTCGGCCAGACACGGTCCATACTGACCCATTTATTATTTTCTTCTCCCGATTGCATATCTGAAGGGAGAAACTCAAACCCTAGCGCTAGCAGAGAGAAACGAAAGAAGAAGTAGAGAAGGAGGGAAGAAGAAGAGGAGGAGGAGGAGGAGGAAAGGGGAGAAAAAACAGTCGAACCCTAGCGCTAGTAGAGAGAAACAGTTGAACCCCTTTTCGATCGATGGATCGATCGAACCCCTTTTGATCGATATCGAACCCTTTGATTTATTTGAGGGGAAGAGAAGGGAAGGAGAAGAAAAGAAGAGGAAACGGGAAAGAACACAGTCGAATCCCTTTCGTTCGATGGATCGATCGAACCCTTTGATATGTTTGAGTGGAAGAGAAGGGAAGGAGAAGAGAAGGAGGGAAGAGGGAGAAGGAGGAAGGATCGATCTGCCTGCTGCTGATCTCTCATCTCTGTAAGTAATTTTAGTTTTGCTTCTTCCATCTTCCTTCTTCTCTGTTTTGCTTTGCTTCTTCCTTATTCCATCTTCCTTTTTTTTTTTTTTTTTTTTTCCTGCGATTTTCTGCTGTGTGTGTGTGTGTGTGTTTTTTCATCCTGTCAGTATCTTGCGATGAGCATAAAAAGTTGACATTGTTGTTCGAGGAAAAAGCTACTATCCCTGTAAACCCTGTTCGGTTAAAATATTGAAGCTATTATCATCGCAAATCACCCGAACACTGTGGTATACTGGTAAGAGGAAGAGGTAAATACCTCTATAGAAATATCATCAGCTCGCTAGATTGAAAATATGTAGTCGAGCTTCCGGTATCATGTGAAGGAGCTCTGTGGTTTGAGCTCCTAGCATCCTAGGATGTTATCTTCTCCTTGTATTTGTTGCAATGAGTCATGATGCATGGTGAAGTGATGCCAGTGTCATTCATGTCATGAAATTTCTGTGATGTCTGGCCATTGGTGAATGCTTGTGTAGATTAATGTTGTTTTTTTACTTGTAGAGCTCTAGTTAATTCGCCAGTTAATGAAGAAGAAGAGATGTAGCCGCCTCGCTGGTGAGTTTTTGAAATTATCAATTTACATTTTACATTATCAAGTTAATAAAATTATATTGCTTATGACTTGAGTTTGACTTTATGATGCATTTGTAATTTTGAATGAATGAATTTGAATGTTTTATTGATATGTTTGAATTGTTTAATAGTATTATTTATGATTTTATGTTCATATGAGTTACAAAAAAAAATATTAAAAAATTAAGTTTGACCGTGTCGTCGAGTCCTATTTTTTTGAAAATTACCGAGTCATCGTGTCATATCCGTGTCCGAGTCCGTGTCCGTGCATCCTTGATGGAGGCTCTATGTTCATTATCTCGTCTGGTAGCTGAGGATAGAGATGAGGATTAAGGATCATGTCATATTTAATAATAATATTCAATTTCCATTGCATTTCATTAGCAAGAATCCATATATATGAACTAACTGCAACTGTGCGCCCTGCTCAATTAATGATCCGATTGGGATGCGAGACATTGACCAAATCTGTAAGTTTCGCATTGTCCATTTCTAAATTTAGAGTTGAGCTACAACTGGATGGTAATGAATCGTCCTTATTGTTGCGGTTTTTAGGATTTACTATTCAACGACAGACTAATTCGTGTCTGACTTTTTTTTTATATTTCCCTTAATTTAGGTTTTCCATTATGTATAAATACGGTATTGTATTTAATACCACCAAATTGAGGGGATTAATAAAATTAATAATAAGCTGAAGACATGGGAAAGCAAATACTAGGCATTCTCGTTGTCTTCGTTGTCCTCCTCGCCACTGTGCAGCTATTTGAGGCCGAAGCAGATTCGGGCGGCCATAGCCGATTAATGGCCATTTCCAGAGAACGAAGAAAATGTTTGAATGACTGTACACCAAACTGCGGAAAAGGAGGGGCTGCTACTTGTGCATTAATGTGCAGCACTAGATGTGCAAAAGTGAAATAGAGAATAAACGAGTCTGGAATTCTTGGAGATTATGTAGTCCATCTGTTGATGACTTGTGCACCACTTAGCGTTAATTAATGCTCTCTCTTTGTGTAAGTTGAATCAAAGAAGTGTAGTTATTAATAAGAGCATCGTGAGTAGGCATACCAAAGAAATGCCCCTTCAAAGGCTTAAACAATTTTTCTCATGAGTGCGTATTCCAGCTCACCTGCTCCATTGAGAGGGACTGGATTATATGCTCCTCACAAAGTTATATAAGAAAGCTATTATGTAATAATTAACAAATATTTTACCAAATAATTCAGGAAACTATTTTAATTAAGAAACCTAATTAACTATCTGATGATACACCAAAATGGTCACGATTCTGAGTCATACACGTGTCATGATGATTTCGAAGAATGATAGGCCCTAGCGCAGTGGCGGACCCAGAATTTTAGTCGGGGGGGGGGGGGGGTGGGCGAAATGGCAAGAAAAAAAATTATACCTGAATTAGTAAAATAAGAAAAATACAACTATAAAAATACATTGCATATATCAAACTGAATTAAGTGTAATCAAATTTTAAGCCAAAATAAGGTCACAATATCAATAACCTTAGCAAGGGGCAAACGAGCGTAATAACTAAAATCACAAAATAATTAGGATAAATATCTAATTTAAACTAAAAAATTGAAAATTTGCAAACATAATAAAATCATAATACAATTTCATCGAAAAATGTTTATATGAGGCTCAAATTTTGTACGAGTTGGCTAGTGGCATATATTTTTATTGAATTCTTTAGTTATTATTTTAGATATTAATTTTAAATATTTTTTGGTTGAAGGTTTTACGCCACTTGTGAACAAGCAATTCATTGTTTTAATGTTTGCAATTACATATAAATTTGCGTTGAAAACAAAAAAGTAGGAGAATGTCACAATGACAAAATTGTATAAACATAAAGAAATCATATACTCTGAGATGACCAAAGATAAATTTTTATTAAACTAAACAATTTTTTTAATGTTTGCAATTGATATAAAATTGTATTGAAAATAAAAAAAATTAGGATATCGAACTCAGATTGTTTATAAAAATTTACAAACTTTCAACCACTACACCAATAAGAAGGTGTAAATCCAGTTGAATGAACAATTTACATATTGTATTATACATCCCCAATTCTAGCTGGCCTGGGAAAGGGAGCGAGGTTGCTACCGGGGGGCGAATGTACATTTTTGCTCCCTTCTTTAACCACTTTTTTGGGAAAATGTGTTTAAAGGGGGGGGGGGACAAAATGTATATTCGTCCCCCAGGTAGCAGGGCCCAAGCCAGCAAGAATTACTCATTATACATTATAAAATTGATTTTTTTAATGGTTAAGTATATAGTAAAATTATTTTAAAAGTTGAGGGTGTCAGCTGCCCCCCTCGCCCCTTAGTAGCTCTGCCCCTGCCCTAGCGTCAGTCCAACACTCATCCGGTCCAAGCGGTTCTAAGTCCGCCCAATGTAGTCCGCCAATTGTACCCGAACTCTTACAACTTGCTAAGCCTCACGTGTCTCACATCTATCCTCAATATCTGTAAGCCCTGCTAAGGCAAATATCTCGAGGATCAACTTCGGACATGCAATTTCAACAACTTTTCGTTTCCAACTAGGAAGCAAATACCAGAGTACATATCACATAAAGAAACTTTCCCCATAGATTACTCTTATATTGTGAACTATCTCCCACATATCTAAGAACACAGGGCTAAAAGAAAATTCTCCTTTACAGCACGACTTCTAATTAGATAAGGATCTCCACGAAGATATCCTTCCTAAACTACGCCATCAATGGCCTGGTCGAACCAAGACTCCTACACTATAAATAAGACATGAGGTTGGTAGGCTAAGATATGCTATAAATTTCCTATTTACAACATTACACATTCCTCAGATCTCTGTCGGACTTTAGTGTCGAAGTGTCATCAGCCATCACAACGGTAGTTCGTGGCTCACGTGCGTTCGTTGTGCAGATTAGCAGGTTTGTAAGTCAGAGTCAAAGCAAGGAACGAAAAATGGCTGCATCACTACCCAAAATAGATCACCGTTTTCCTCATTTAAGGCCCCATTTTTTGGTAGAGAAAAATAACTAAAATAAATTTTTGAAAAATCAAAAAAATTTAATCTGTCGAAGTTTTGACCAGTTTACTTGCAAACTTTCACCTTGAATTATAAATTCAAAAAGTCGTGTTCTTCAAATAAACCTTCATTCTTCAAAATCAACTGGTTAGGCACGAGACGCGGGTAGGAAGTACGATCCCATGCTAGGCTTGTTCTAAGGTACATTCATGAGTCGACAGTTGTCAAACGTCAGGCCAACGATAAAGGGTTAACAACGACCCTAGCTGAAAAATGTGTTAATTAGTTATGCTTAGGTCCAATAGTATGAAATGGATGATAACAATGGCACCCACCGGAAGATTAGGAAACAATGGTAAGGTCCCTTACTGATGAAGTATCAAAATAATTACAGAAATTGTGAACTATCTTGTTACTGGCCAAGTGCCTTACCATGTCAAAACAATATAAATTCCAAATTTTAGCAAAGGACAAAAATTACTTTTGGAATGACCCATACATGTTAAAGTATTGTTCTGACCAAGTCAATAGGTGATTTTTTATTTGAGCGGAAATTCTAGGGAGTGAGGGATGGATGTAACTAGGGGTAAGCATTTAGGATTGAAAATTCGGACCGAACCGACAACTGGACCAATCGGGTGGTTTGGATCGGTTTTAATTAATTATAAAAGTTTCGGTTGTAAAAGCTCGACCCGGCCCGAAGTTTCTGGTCCAGGCCTCGATTTCCATTTCTAAAGCCCGTCGAGTAATCGGCTCGGCCCAGTTTAAATAGTTAACTTAAAATAACAACATTTGTTTCTCCAGGTTAAATAGCTAGAATTTCTCCATTTGTTTTGTTCATTGAGGATTCAAAATTGAGAATCCATTATCCACACACTTGGTAGGCACAAGATCCGCGGAGGCTTCTTCTCTTCTCACAGCCGACCCTCTCTTCTTCTCTCTCAGCGAAGGCGGAGGCCGAGCCGAGCCGACCCTCACTTCTTCTCTCTCAGCGAAGGCGGAGGCCGAGCCGCCTCCCTTTCCCTAGATCAGATCTGATCTCAGATTCCGAGCCGCCTCCCTTTCCCTAGATCAGATCTGATCTCAGATTCCGAGCCGCCTCCCTCTCCCCTCCCTTCTCCGCCTTTCCCTAGATCAGATATGATCTTAGATCTTTTATTAGATCTCAGATCTTGATCATATCTGATCTCAGATCTTTGATCAGATCTGAGATCTAGACATTTTTCACTGAACTCCAGAATGTGACGTTTTTCTTCATTGACCATATGAATTATTTCAATATCAACAGGCTGAGGGGATTTCTTAATGTATATTTGCATTATTGTGTTCGGCTGAACGTTTAACACCATGGCATTATGGAGTAACGGAGTTTGGCCATTTTGAATGTTGTTCTTAGGACCAAGACAGGCCCGTATTTCTGTTAATCGGTCAACCCGATCCGATTTCGAGTCTCATAAACACGGGCCAATTTTTGATTTTTACATTTTGGGCCAGTTACCCGTACTTTTCCAGCCCTAGGTGTAACCACCCATCTTCCTCGAAATGCATGCCATTGCTTATCTCGAAGGGGATGGGTGGTTAGCTCCCTTTCCTCACTCCTTCCCTCGCTCCCTAGAAGGGCTCGTTATGAGAGAGATCAACAAATGGATCAAGCTTTATCCGTACTCCGAATTGATAACTCTAGTCACATGGGTTTTACAAATAAATCTGATGTTGACATGATTTATATTACGTGGCCTTGTTATGAAATTGGTGCTCGAACAAAGTTTAGTCGTGCCATAATTAATTTTATACATAAATGAAAGACATTTGAGGAATTAATGTTAATGGATTTTGGGCGGAGGATCAATGCTTTTACATGGACCAAAACATCCTCAACCAAATTATCCAATTTTGGTTATGTCCTAGTTAACGCCAAGTAAAAAATGTAAGTTTGCAAGGTTTTTTTTTTTTTTTTTCAGATAGAAAATAAAACATCCTATATGTTGTCACGTAGACAATAAATAAAACTTATTTTGGTTTGATTATTTTGCGGTCCTGTTTTCAAATTGGTGGCTTCAATTCCCACAACTAATTATGAGAAATTCTAGCTGGCCCGTCCTCACAGCCCGTCCCATGGGACGGACCCTCCCAGGCACGTGCCTTTGGGAGGGTGTCTCGCACGTGAGGAAAACCAACAGAGGGGTCTTCACTTCGGGTTGAGGAGGAGCAGCGAGAAACCCTTAGAGAATTTTTCAACCACCTTCGAATCCTCTCCTCCTCACCTAGAATTTTCGTCGATTTGAGGGAGTCCTGGCATCCCCAATGGCACCTTGTAAGGCCTCTTCAACAGTGGGTACTTCTTTCTCAACCACAAGAATGAAGCAAGCTCCAGCAACATCCCTAAACTGTACAAGAAATTCGCGGAAGAGATTATACTTGTAAAGTCCATGAAAGACACTGCAAGAGTGATCAAACTTGAAAGCAAAATCCCCAACCATGGAGTGTTGAACCAAGTTGATCTCGAAGCGAAAACTTTAGGCAAGAACCCCAAATCAGCCATACCCAGTAACTGAAATGAACTAGAACTCAGTTGAGCTTCAAACAGTCCAATTGCAGATAGAACAGAACCAATCTCCACCCAAATTTTCAACCATTTTCCTGCAATCAATCCAGCCGCATCAGCCAAAAACCCATCACCCCACCTGTTCTGTTCAAGAGCTAGAGACCCAGTGATTGAGAGCAGAGGAATCAAGTAGCCCAGACATGTTAGAATCCCTGCTGAAAACAGAGCTTTTGGGAAAGTTGTCTGGGGTCTATCAACCTCACCAGCTAGAGTGCTTGCATTATCCCAGAAATTCAAATTCCAAAACAGGGTATTGAAGTAGAGATTCCAATCCTTCTTCACCCCTTTCTGACCCAAACTAATCCATCTTACAGGATGAATTCTAGGGATCGAAATCAGAGCCATAAGGAGAAATGGGCAAAGAGAAACAAGAGCTAGAGCAACAGCTGTGTACCCAACAATTGTCAATCCAGTATAGTTAAGGATGGATAAGATGGTAGTGGAAATTGTGATGGCTAGATATCGAGGGAGGCCAGAAGCGAAGATGGGGAAGATTGGAAATTGCTAAGGAGTCGATGAAGCAGACTGAAGTGAAGAACTGAAGCACCCTGAAGAACAAAATTTTTTGCTAAGGAGTTGATGAAGCAGACTGAAGTGAAGAACTGAAGCACCCTGAAGAACAAAATTTTTTGCTAAGAGTGGGTTTCTCCTCCTCCACGTGCGTGACACCCTCCCAAAGGCACGTGCCTGGGAGGGTCCGTCCCATGGGACGGGCTGTGAGGACGGGCCAGCTAGATTTTTTCACTAATTATATACCACAAATTTTACTCGTGCATAAGCGAAAGTCAATTGCGGAGTTAATGCTACTAGCATGTTCGTGCTTATCATTATTCAAAATCCTTAAGGATTATATCACGAGATACATAAGAATGTTGTTGTACCACTAATATTGGAATATTTCCCTTGAAGTCTGATGAAGCAAACATATCCCCAAAGAATCCAATTTCAGGATACTCATTCCATTCTACAAGTCCAGCAAGCAACGAAGAGTAATTTTTTTGTTGTCTCCCCACAAGCAAAAGGTCATAAGAATTCTCTATGGCTCGAATAATGCGTACCACCTCAAGACCATTTTTTAATACTTCCTCCTTGTACATGTTGGGCCCGTTCACTACCTGTTCCAGTCGATATTCATTTATAAAATTGTCGTCCAAAATCTTGTCGTTCAAATTATTTATGGTAAGGTTAACAGGAACAAGACGATGCACTATTATATTGATATTGGGGTGTTCTGCCATCCTTGTTGCATAAAATAGTGCTTCTCGGTCATCAGGGCCACCCAAAAAGATAACACCAATATTGTAAGTGGACCAACAAGAAACAACAGATTTATTGTTGTTCAGCCTCCCACGGTCAATAAGGATACCCACAGAGCATGGTGCTTTATTAAGTACCTTTTTGTTGATATTCCTACACTTGGAAGAATCTTTAACTCCATCTACATTCCATTGCTTGTGAAAAGGGATGACTATTAAAGATATTTTTTTGTCAAGTGCCATTGTACAAATATCTTCATGGGCAGATATGAAAGGCGTTACAGTTGTGAAAGCATGGACGGACACAACACCATGATTTTGTTTTTCGTAGATTCTGAAGCAGTTGACTATATGATCTGATGGAGTAGCCTTGTTTGATATCACGTCATGTGGCTGGTGGGCAATGAATAAAGGAGTTGAACGACCGTAAAGCTCAATGAGATGAAGAAGATAAACAGAAATTGAACATTTCTTAGTTGGATTCGACGCCTCGATAAGATTAACGATTGCAGGCACATTATTTTCATTGTAGACACAAACTAGCATACAAAATTCATCATTTTGTTTGGCATTTTGAATTGTACGATTCTTGCAACCAAAATACTTAGTTGAAGGTTTATAGGACCATCGAACTAAAGGTGAGGTGACAGTTGCTACAATCACGGAACCATATATCAATGTGCCAAAAACACCCAGATCAAGAATCTGCAATTAGTGATTTTTTTTTTCCAATGTTAGAAAATTTTGAACCTTAGTTGACACAATGTGAAATAAGGTCTAAAATCTTTAAAGATATTGTCCCTAGACATGCGAAATGCATTGCAAGACTAAAAAAAATATATTAATTTTAAAAGCTGGCCGTAGAGCTATTTATTATTTTTTAATATGTTTTGTTCTTCTGTCATCACACTTATAAGTTATAGAGTGAGGCTAGGAAACCATGTTTTGTAAACATGTTTCGTAACCATGATGATGTGGCATCGTTAGAGGATTTTTTTACAATTTTGAGATACACATAAAATCTTCAGGGATTTCATCATTCTTTTCAGATCATGACACGTCATCCTGGTTGCAAAACATGTTTACAAAACATGGTTTCTTAGCATTTCTCTAAGTTATAAGACACACATGCAAAATATAATTGCAAAAATTTCGTCAATCTTTTTGAAATTCATAAATTGCTTACCCACACATATAAAGGGTATTCTAGTTAGAAATAAGCAAAATGATTCAAAATTAGTTTTATTTTATAATTAATAATTTATTTGAGAATATTTTCTTCATTTTAAATATTTGAAGGAGGAAGTTATGATATTGAATAATTGGATTGGTATTATAGTTACTAGCACCCTTCCGATTATTACATACAACCAACATTTGCTTTTAAACTTGCATATACAATCTTTTTTTAACAATGTCATTTGGAACTGTTACTATCACACTTTTGACATTTTTTTTTCATTCTTATAACTTTTTAATAATATTTTCATTCATTAATTATACATTTTTAAATATATAGTATGACCATTAGTTATACATTTTATGATTATTAGAGATATCTTTAATTCATCAATAAACAGCGTTTACAACAAATTTCAAAATCATAAAATTTTGTATTAAAGTAATAATAATAAAGATTATTAAAGTCTACAAGATATAGTTTTCAAGCCCACATATGGGAATTTAATGTTTACTATCCAGTTCCTTTGTGTCACAATTTTAGAAAAAAAAAATTAGTGAAAAATATATGCTATTTGTATTTCAGAAGAGGAAAAGAAAACTAAATGTTTTTTTAGGACCCAAATTGAGAGGAGTTAAAAAGGTAGAGAAATGGTGTGGAGTAGCGTCAATTTGTGTTTAGGTCCTATGATTATATCAACTTTGAGTTTGGATCCCAAGTTTGTCCAGTTTTGAGTTGTAGTTCCAATTTCCAAGACCATGTTGACCGATAATTCCCCATCTTGTACTTGAATGAACTTTTATTTTTTTTTTATTTTTTTTTTAAATACTAAATTGACTTTGGTGTTGATAAATTTATATTTCAAGTCTAACAATTTATACCAGCTTTGCGTGTAGGTCCTATATTTTTAAAGGAGAATTGAAGGTCAATGTGATCTTGGGACTTAGACTTTAAGCTAGACAAACTTAGGTCCTAAATTCAAAACTGATATAAATTATAGGACCAAACACGAGTTAAAAATAAAATAAGATTTAAAAAAAAAAAAACTTTGATATATTCGGTTATATTAGCATTGTGGTTCATATCATAATATATAGCAGTAATTAGAGGTAATCAATAGCTCGTTCGCTAGGGTTGTAGAAAGTAGAGGTAAAGTTGAAATAGTTGTTCTTTACTTTTGCCATCGCTTTTTTCGACTGGTCACATATTGTGCCATTGGACAACCTAGTAAATTCAGAATATCGGTGGGAGCATCTTAATTCAAAACAAACCTACACAGACCAAAGTTAGTGTTATAAAGGAAAATATTCAGTATAGTTTTAGATTTATAAGAGCATCCACAGAAGACTCCTGAATTTTCATTCTAAATTGACCTTTCCTAAATTTAGGTGGTCCATATCATGGATTGTAGAAGACCCTTCTATATAAATTGACACGTGATATTCTTAATAAAAAAATATAAAGTGTCCTCGCTCGGTGGGCAAGTGATTTGTTTTTAATTTTTAGGCCGTGCTTCTTCAAGAGGTGCATGATTTCATTTTTTAATTTTTTTTTATAGTTTTTTTGGTGGCATGGGGTCCACTTGTCTAATGGCTCATCTTCTAAATTATTTTATTGGGTTGGATTTTTTTTTCTTTTCTTTTCAGAAATCATCTTAAATGTGTTATATATATATAGGCAAAAATACTATTAAAAAATATGCCCTGAATATCCATCTTACAATTCAAAGAGGTGTTTTGTCATACGTGGCAAAGTTATATAATTGGCAGAACTTAAGTGAAAATTTGGAACCCTCGATACTTCCTCTAACTCTCCCTCTCCCTCTCATCCTCATCTGCGATTACAGTTCGCCACCACTGATTCAACCCTAAATTCTCTTCCATTACCCACAACTCTCTTCTTCTCGATTTCTATAATCACCTTTGCAACTGCTTCTTCCCAGGATCAGAGCGAGAGAGCATTGAGGTTGAGGTTGGCCGCGGCGGAAGGCTTCTTCTTCTTCTTCTCAGAGGTCCGTTTCTTTCCTTTTCCTTTGCAACTTTAAAACCCTTTCACCATTCACTCCCAAATCCTCTACCTAGGGTTTCTCTTAGATTCACTGCCAAAGTCCCCAAATTTCTTTGTCTTAGTTTCGAAAACCCACTGATCTGTTGTGAGTCCATTCGATGGGAGAGAACCAAGGCTCCAGTTCTGATTTCAACCAAAAGACTTCGATTTCAGATTCGTGTATTAGGGTTTGCGATCGATCTTTGAGCGACAAGCAAGCAGCTTTTGAAGATGCAGTGGTTTGTGTTCCTGTGCCGAGACTAACGATTTTGAGCGGGTTTACTAAGAACAAATGCACCGGTGAGTTTCTAATTTTTTTTTAAATCTTATTGAATAACGGTTTGTTTAAATCTTCAGTCTTTATGCTCGATTTGGTGTCTTTGATGTGCACTCGAATTTTGGGGGTTTGAAATTTTGGGTTTTTTTACTTTGGGTGTTTTGTTCCTTTGGTTGAAATCATATAATCATGGATCTGCAAACAAATCAACACGTACAAACTCCTAGATGGAGCCAATTTAGGCAATTGGCATTGACTCAAGTTCATTTGAAGAAAAAACATTGACACACCTAGATGTAGAGCTATCTGTTTCTCTTCCCCTCTTGTGAAGTTTCAGATAGTGGTTGCTATTTGTCAAAACTGGCAAAGAGGATAAAGGAACAAAAGTTTAGATCTTAGTTAAATCCATAAATGTAAGAAAACAATTCATCTTCAGAATTTGTTTGATATTCATGCAGTTAATTAAAATTAACTAGGTTTGTCTATTGAGTATTTTTGTTTTGTCTTCAGGTAACTTGAAGTTTATGAATTTTAATTTCGCTTTTTGAGGAATGAATTTCTCACATAAAGACAATATACACTTCTGAATGGAGAAGTTTTTGGTTTGGTTTTTGTTAGAATGTAGTTTGTGAGTTGGTATATATATATATATATTTTCCTTTCTCTTGGTTGTGTATGCTTCTTTTTAACATATATTTACTGAACATTGAATTATATCACGAAAACAATGTTATTTTTCGTGTTTTGATGTGATTTAATTTAATGGGAATCAAATGCCAATGCAAAGCCTTTTTGTTTTGGAGTGTGTGATTTCTATTGGTTAATCCCTTATCTTTGCCATTATTTTTTTCAGTTCATTGTTTGTATTTTTTATTCTTTATTTAGATCATTTTGAATACTATTAGTATATTACTAATGCTTCAGTTCTGTTACATTTTGTTTGTCTTACAGTCATTGCAATCTTGCTCATCTTCACCGTGTGTGTTAGGGTTCTTCTTCCTTCATCTGTTATGGCGCCAACAAGCTCCATTCAACTGGGTTCTTCTCCTTCATCTATATGCCAGAAGACCAAACAGTTCGGAGAGGAGAATCTCGCAAACGGATGTGAGTTCCCCTAATTTCGAGTTCACTTTTTTTTTTTTTTATCCTTTTGTATGCCATATTTTGCAAATTTTGCTCAATAGCTTTGATTAATTTGGTGGTTTTTTAATGGGTTTGATTAATTTTGTATTTTTTTAATGGGTTCAAAGAGATTCAATAGTCGTAAGATTCAGGCAGCGTCTCTCAATCTCCACCACCAGATCTACACGAAATTGCCTCTCCTCAAGGTTCCTAGCTCCCAAGTACGCTTTAAACAACCCCTATGTTCAAAATCCAATCTTTTTGAGTTTCTGTGGAGTTCCATTAGTTCAGATTGAGAAAGAAAATTTTGAACCCTTTTTTATCTGATTCGGTTGGTTTATGTTGTTGTCTTTTATTACATGAGTTTTTTTTTATTTTATTTTATCAAAGTTAATTCATTGTAAGTGTTTTTTTAAAAATGAAATAAAAACCCAATTGTGATTATTCGACAATTCCGTGAAAGTACGAAATCTGTAGTAGTGCTAACAACACGGGTATTACACTAATAAAGTTACAAGAGAAAGCCCATATATGGTGATGGTATCCGGGTTCGAATCGTGCCAAGTTAGATGGTGCTAACACCCAATAAATTAAAACCCTTAAAAAAAATCAAAACACAAAAATTTTATGGACACAAGTTTTTATTAAGGGAGAAATTTTTACAACTTGCTTATGGAAGATCATAGTGAGCAAATTTTATATCTCATTTGTTA
This sequence comes from Berberis vulgaris, assembly GCA_963556465.1. Lineage (NCBI taxonomy): Eukaryota > Viridiplantae > Streptophyta > Magnoliopsida > Ranunculales > Berberidaceae > Berberis > Berberis vulgaris. Next base: position 110,035,842 of record OY747124.1, read on the forward strand.
CCCTTAAATAATTCATTTATAGTGCAATTGCTTATATAGTATTGATAAATTAAAGTATCTACTCTCAACTTATATAGTATGCTCATTTTTTTATTTTTTATTTTTTTATTGGGTCATTGATTCTTTATTTATTTACTAATTCATGCCCAAAGGCTATATGTCCACCAATTCTTTATTTATTTATTAACCAAACCAAGCCAAAAGGCTACCATATTATGTGCTAATAATATTCGGGTGAAAACTCACAAATTAGGATTTGTGAGTTTCAAACCCGTGACCTCTCACCAGGAGAGTGGATGTCCAACCAACTAAGCTACAATTTGTGGACATATAGTATGCTCATAATAGTTTCTATTATCCGAAAATTGGTGATGGGGTCATTTCCATAATTCTTCTATTTTCCTTCCTTAAATGCAAAGTTTTAGATTTGAGCTCGCTAAAATTATTAATTCAAGCTTATGGAAGTTGGTAAATGGCTAATATACTGGGTTGATGATCCCTCTTTGGCTGATAAGTACTGTAGTTGGTATTCTTATAATCGGTTTAGTGGGCATTTTTTTGTGATTCATATTTTGGATTAGGTTCATCCCTATAATAATCACATGAATAGTTGTAAAGACAGACGAGGAAAATCTCATTGGGACAAACGTACTAATTTCAGATTTTAGATTCTATACTAATAAAATTTTTGTTAATTTGGTTTAGTTGAAATCTTGAGAAAAATTACTAAAATAACGTGTCAAAGTTTCAACCTATTTCAACGTCATTTTTCAATACCCATGAAGGCGTATTTTCCCTATAGGTCTATAAGGGTGACTCATCCTCTAACCAGATTTAGAGAACCCGACCTTTGGACATATTTTGTTCAACAAAATTACAACTAATTTAGTATTGATCCATTCATAGAATGGAGTGTAGAAGTTCCAATCATATGTTTATTATTTAGATGTTGGTGCAGTTATGAAGTTAGTGTTATTGTTGTAGTAATTTAGTTGGTGGGTAGCAGTGGTGCATATGTTGAGTGGATTGTCCACCAATTGCAGCTCAATTGGTCGGACATCCACTCTCCTTGCCACAGGACGTAGGTTCAAGGCTTATCAGTTAGGATTTTGTGAGTTTTCGCCTGATTATTAGGAGCTAAGTGACAACAATATTTTAGCATTCGGACCTGGTTTGGTTAACCCTATAGGGTTAGTCATGTAACCTTTAGGCATGGATTAATAAATAAAAAAATAAATAAAAATTAGAAATGTTGAGTGGATTGAGGATGATCATATTAATCCACATTACTCACATTTTGGATTGTTATTTACTCAAAATTCAAAATAATAATAAAGAAAGAAGTCTCTATGACACAAATAAGCCTTAAAAGAGAAAAAATAACCTAAATTAATAGGAAAATTTTAAATGGTGCGGAAAGAGGTGAGGGGGTGGGTGTGACCGCTCATTCCCTTAAGATGCGCAGTTTTGCGAATTTCGAAGAGAATGATTGGTAAAACCCCACCCCTCGCCCCTTTCCTCGACGCCTAGAAGGGCTGAAATTAATATGCGTTTTAGTAATTGTACCTGCCGAGTTAAAGCATCATAGTAGACTGTCACATCAAATATGCCAAGAGTAGTCAATACTAGGCCAAGCATAACCGCATTTTTGAAAGGGATTTTATGGAAGAGGCAAGCGATGATAGTACCAAGAAACTTTCCAAGAGCACCAAGTGCCATTAATAGCATTGTCGACAGGAAGGCACCATAATTGGATTCCACAGTGTCAAACTGTGTCATGTTACCGATTACCAAAAAGTAAATCGGCATCAATACTCCAGAAATAAGACATTCTAGTTTATCTGTCAAAGCAGATCCAAGGGGAGGGCCATCTGGTATGACCAAGCCAAGTATAATTGGTCCAAACAAGAATCGTACTCCAATGATCTCTCCAATAAATGCAGTTACCGGGATCATCAGAAATATGATAAATAAATGAATATCCTTTACAACTTCACCATTGGGAGTTTGTTTGATAATCCAATCCACAACTTTTCGTAATACAACTGTTATGAATATTATGAGAGAAAAAGTAGAAAGAATGAAACCAATTATATTTTTTAAGGTGGCGTTCGAATACTGGTATAAAGCAAAATAGGTTATAAGTGTGATCCAACTGCACGTGCCACTAATTGTAGATATAGAAGTAGCTTGACGTCCTAACTCTGTATTAAGGATTTTGAGTTCGGACAAGAAGCTACTTATTGCATGAAAAGAGCTCATCGACACCATTACAGCTGTTAATGGGAGAGTAGTTCCCACAATTGTTTCTTGTAAAATGGCTCCCTTTATATAGAAAGCCGTTGGAAGTGTAAAAGCCAATGGAACGATGAAGGTTGAGATGCCTATGACCCATACCTTTCTAGAAGATCTCATCATAGTACTAAGGTCCATTTTTACCCCAATCAAGAATAGGTAAAGCATAACCCCAAACGGTCCCAAAGTTTCAGCTCTAAACACTGCTTCCACTGGATTGAAAATATATTGGAACTTTGGTATTTGTGACAAACCTGTGGATCCGAATATCTGACCACTCTGCAAAAACATTTTATGTACCAAAAAATGATTGTAAAACTTGTAAATAAATAAGATTATGAAAGTGTAATTGATTCACATGTTTACTACCATAACAAAACTAGATAATGACAAAATTATGAAGCTATGGTTATGGAATTTAAGAGAAAAATGCTAATCCTTCTTTATCCTCTTAAGGACAAAGCACCTCACTAGAGTAAAATACAATAGAAATAGGTCGTAATTACATCAAAGTTGTCCCAACTTTGAATCAAGTTTAATTTCCATGACTTAACTCAATGACCATATTTCTGTGCTCTCTATTTACTTTCAAAGAGTTATTCCAACTGTTGTTACTATTTGTAACAGAAATTCAAGTTTGCTTGATTTATATTAGGCAACGACTATTTCACACCACCGAAAGCGCTGTCTCACACTAAAATGTACTTTTTTTTGTTTTTTTTTTCTACTAACCGCACACTACACAAAATTTGTTTTAGAGAAAAAAAAAACAAACAAACAAACAGTAACTTACACTAGAGTGGTGGCGTGGGAAATAAAGCAAGTGGTGTGAGAAAGTACTTTTGGTGGTGTGGAGTAGTCGTTGCCTTTATATTATCCCACAAAGTACAAGAAAAAGTCAAAATGGAAACTATGGGTAATTGACGCCGGTTATTCTCTATAAGTTTTACCATGCAGCAACAAAGAACCCGTCTAATTGTCGAGGGACGCAGCGAGGAAAACAGCGAGGGACCCCACAGGGGTTAGGGGGAGCAGTCCATTCCCCCGGGATGCGCGCGTTGAAAATTCAAACGCGCATCCCGGAGAGAATGGACGGCTCCCCCTCCCCCCTGTGGGGTCCCTCGCTGTTTTCCTCGCTGCTTCCCTCGCCAGTTAGATTTTTACAGCAACAAAAGAAAGGTTTATGTGATCCAAACTTTAGGTCAACATAGTAAAGGGACCCCAACTCAAACTAGGATTAATCGAGAACCTAAACCTTTATTGATGTAAATGACAAGATCTAAAGTCTAAATATCCCAAAAAAAAAAAAATCAATGACAAACTTGTATTTTATGAGAAAAATATATTTCAAATAGTGCCCATAGATGGAGATTTTTTTTTAAAATGATATTTGTAACTAACATTTTTTTTAATTAAAGATGAAACTAAGGATGTGTTTGGTTGCATGAAATCCTATGCCATGGGAATTCATGAGGGGACCCCTACATTTTAGACTAAATTGATATATCACTCCACATCTACCATTTGACCACCATGTGATTTTGTGATCAATAGTGGGAATGAAAGTCCCATGAACATGAGAATCTCACTCATTGGTCCCCCAAGGCATGTTATTCCCACGTTCATGGGACTTTCATTCCCACCATTGATCACAAAACTAAATGGTGAATGTGGAGTGATATATCAATTTAGCCTAAAATGTAGGGGTCCCCTCATGAATTCCTATGGCATAGGATTCCATGCAACCAAACGCACCCTAAGGTTATAATATTAAGAATCTTGATCACTATATCATTTCTAATGAGATTAGTGTAAGATATTCCAAGCTCCGTCCTTTACGGGACATAATCTATATATTGGTCATATGTTACTTGTTATTGTCATCTTATGTTACGATCTTATCTTAACAAGGTTGAATAATAGTAAAAGTTATGATAAATTGGTTCAATCGAGGGAACCACAACCTCTAATGAGTTAATTCGAGGAAACTCAAACCTTCCAAAAACACAATTGTTCCCATAAAATATTCTCTATCATTTTATTCATTTTTTCTCTTTAAATAGAGTTGGTACATAATAAACACTCCTAAATAACTACCATCGTTGAACAAATGTCAGCCATCATTGTTTCAAGTAATGTTTTATACAACAAACCAATTTGGGAAAACATTGATCAACATCAACAAAAAAGCTATCGAGTTACCCCAACTATGCAAAATATTTATTATATATTGAATTTCTTTAGCAATTATATCGGAAGAGTTCGTGGAAGGATTGGCATAGGTTTTTTCAAGAAAGTGGATCATGCAAATGGAAAATATATTCACAATGCATTTTGTACATATCCAACCTTAAGGACAATGTTGTTTTTAAGAGGGTGGTAATGTTACGAGCGTAAGTAATGTTATGTATATAATTATTATCATAGGAATTTAGGTAATTTGGTCAAAGGGTCTTTGGGTATTTATTAGGTCTGCTTGAAATTGTTTGGTGGATTGTAACATCTCAAAAGTGATACTGTTTTGAGAGTTGTTACAAAAGTGCCAATTTGGTGTAGTGCAATTTACCTAAATTCCTATGACATTAATTATATACATAACATTAATTATGCTCGTAACATTACTTGGCTCACAATGTTCAATGACCATTCATTTACCAACATCAAGAACAAAATCGCAACGAAACATTTTAACTAGGAGGAACTTACCAAAATTTGTGGCAGCACTGAAGTAAAACCGAAAGGTTTGAGGACCAACTCAAGTATGGCTTTCAGCAAAGAAATTAGAGCAATCTGAAACATGAAAACCTGGTTGAAATATTTATAGTCGTTCTGCGAGAAAATATACCTAGTGTCATTAGCAATTGTATTCTTATTAATGCACCATATGCTAAAATCCTCGCTAATAGTCGTCATGTGTACAACAAAAGTTATCTGGCCAATAGAGGAAATGTATGCACGGATGAAACTAATTAAGCTAAATAAATAAATATATATAGACATGCAACTTACTCGGAGGAGAGATGGAGAAGCATTTTCGGGTGGGAATGGTTACCCATGTTTTGTGCAGGCTTCTAGTCGTTGACCATGTCAACTATTGATCCCATGTGTACCTATGGATTTATCCATAAGGCTCGACTATTCTGTGATCATGTTTTTTTAGACATATTCATTCGTTGTTACTTACACATAACCAAAAGCACAATCGTCCTTGTACAAGATCATCATTGCAAATATATATATATATTAAGCAGTGGAGGAGGAAATAGTGTTCTCCATAACATGCTAACCACTTCATTTCTTTTTCATATCATGCATACACTGTATATAATACTTAAATCCTCAATAGTTGTCAAACAATTAATTTAAATTGACAATTTAAACATGCTTGCGGAAGGGTACGTAGATAGAGATGGAGAAAATTAAAACAAAATATGACATCGAGGAGCCCAGTATCGGTAACTCAGCCTATTAAGGATGTACAACCCTTAAAGCACTGTAAATAATGAATTGTGAAAGTTGTTGAATAAATCAGCATAGACCAAAGACCATGGTCTTCAATACAAACTTCACCATGCATGCTCCAAGACACCTAGCTCCACCAACAAGCTAGACACAATGTTTAACTCTTCAACACTCTGAGAGCTGGCACACTTAGTTCAAGACGAGTTTCGCCATTTTGAGGCAAAAACAACTTAGAGGATGATGAATTTATGAGTTGCGAGAGACAAGAAACTAAGGATTGCATTCTGTTTGGTTCAAAATGAAAAGAGAACAAAACCTTCAGGAAGAAGAGGATTGCAATCTGTTTGGTTCAGTTGTTCAACACACAAAGCACAGATCTATCAAATGAAGGAGATCATGAACTCCTTCAGTGCCTGCTTCTGTTTTGAAATTGGCTCACTCTCCCAACCACCATCTCCCCTTCTCTCTTTTCTGTATGTTGAGTCTATCAACAAAGATTTAATAAAAAATGAAGAGAACACATTCTGTAAAGTCTAAACTAATGAACCATCGAAATGGTTCAACCAACCAAGGCCTGTACTTAATAAAAAACTTCTTAGAATAATTTAATAAATATTTTTATATGTTAAAATGTTGCAACACAATTTTCACTCGACAAACATAATATACATATTGATTGAAGGATGCACGCATGACATGTACACTGTCTCCGATTGACATAAAATGGGGTTGAATTTAAAGGTATCGAGATCGAATATAGTGATGGGGTTGTGGAGGCAGACTGGGAGATGAGGAAAATCGTCCAGTAATGGGATGTTGGGACTGAGGAGTGCTTTCCAAGTTATAAATAAGCAGATTCACGGGGCTTCCAACAAATATATAGTTGGGGTTGTGTGATTCAGATGATTTAGGCAGTGGGAAGCATGGGCGGACCTACTAAGGGGCGAGGGGGGGCAGATGCATTACAACCTAGTACTAGGGGATACATCAATCACTTGTGCACCAAGTGATGATGTGGATCATGTTGTATGGAATAGAGCTAATTTGCCAATGGAAACAATTAAATTGTAAGAAAATAACACCAAAAAAAAAGAGGAAAAGAAAATAAGAGAGTTGATGTTTGAAATATGGTAATTGAATAGTCATCAAATGTTATAATGTATTATTATTATTATGTTATGGCACTAGCTCACTTTTTGTGCATTTTTTAGGTATGGCGCCAAGACCACCGACAAATGATAGGCCAGAGGAGTCTTCCCATAATGTTGAGTCAAGTTCTTCTGGTATTTTTACTCACTCTAAACAATATAAAGCTCCATTTTTCTTATAGAAATTGTACTTAAATTTTAGAATTTTTAACATTAATAATTTCCTTTACATAAGTAGCACCAGGAATAGGAAAACACGTGGACGAGCATTGGGACAAAAGGTAGCAAGTCTACCAAAAGGATCAAAACTGAGTCTGAAATTTGATGACAGAGTAATAGGAGAGCACAGGTCATTATGTGCGTCTCAACAAGGAACTGTCGTCCAAAACATGCAAATTACATCTATTGTTGCGCCATCATGGAGAAAACTTGACAAAGATGTAAAGGCCAAAATACTTGAATAGTTATTGGTACATATATATCTTATCATTATAATATGTGTATATATAAATATTGGTCACATATGCTAGATTTAATCAAATTTGCTCTTTTATTCAGGAGAAATTCGACATAGGGAATGATCCAGAAGTAAAGAAGTTGTTAATGAAGGAAATGGGAAAAAAATGGAGGGATTGCCGATCTGAATTGAAGAAAGACTATTATGATACACATGAGACAGATGAGGAACGACTTCAAAATCGACCACCATTTGTAAAAGAAGAAGATTGGAAATGGTTGATAAAAGAACATTGGGGAATGCCAAAGGTTAAGGTATGTACTTAAACCTTAATATCACACTTGATTATAATATACTAGCCAAACCTTAATTCTTGATGACATAGTTTTTCGAATCCGTTTTTAATAAATTCAGGAATTGTGTGATAAAAATAAAGAAAGGCGTGACACACAACAAATGCTTCATCATGCAGGCAGAAAATCCTTTGCCATACTTGAGGATGAAGAGGTTAAGTACAAAATGTTTGAGATTTTTTATTTGAATATCAACTTAGTAAGAAATATAGTTACTCATTTGTGTACGTTTTCTATTGTTGCCAGGTGAAAAGGACAGGAGTTCGTCCATCTCGTATTAGGATGTTTGAGCTTGCTTATACAAGCAAAGATGGATCATATTCAGATGTATCCACTCAAAGAAAGGCGGTCAGTATTATTTTCAATTTAAATTGTTGGTATCCATTACCATTTATATTTCATATTCACTAACTAAATGTGTCTCTAAATGTAGGAAGAGATACAAAATCTTATAGTGCAACGAGAGGAGGGATTAAACTCCTTAGATGATGACCACATTTTTACTCAAGTATTTGGGCCAGACAGACCTACGTTGTAGGGGACATGGGATCACGCCAACATCTGAAAATGGTATGAGTAGTCGCTTTGGATCTCAAGCTATAGAAGAAGCAAGGCGAGAGATTGAGATTGCAAGGAAAGAGGCTGCGGAAGCACAACAAGAGTTGGCAGACTACAAGAAAGTGGCCAGTGATGGAATGAATAAAAGGAAGGAGGATATGGCCATGATGATGCAAGCATTGAGGAGATAACTGATCAAAACAATGGTGGATCTGACGCACATTAGCGGTGAGTTTTTTAAAGTGATAATAACTAGGATGTGTTTTGTATGCCATCAGTGATAATAGTTGTTTCCTTATTTGATCCTTGTCTACAGGTTTGAAGTGATTGCCGATGTGTTATACTTGGATGTATATATATCTGAATGTGGTATATGTTCCTTGGATTAGTCTTGTTGTTATTTGGATTAGTTGTTTCCTTTTTTTGGATTAGTCTTGTTGTTATAAAAGAATGTAGTATATGTTCTTTGTAACTGTTTTACCTATAAATATATGAAAGGGTTATGTTCATTGCGTTGCTATTTTATTGTTATATTTTTCTTACATGCTGGTTAAGAAGTCATATGCTTCAATTGTAAGTTTGATCAGTAGACATTTAATATTTTCTCGTAGATTCTAATCTTTGTCTTTTTGTTGAATTGAATGTTTGGCCTGTTTTCTTATCTTCACACCTTATACTGTTGGAATTTGGAATTTGGAATTCGTGTTAAAGCGATGAAGGGAAATAAGACCCCAGCTTCTGTGTATTGTGCCTATTAATGGTGGAAAAGTAGCATCTGCTAATGCTGCAAAAGTGTCTGCAGCTGTGACTGAACAGAAGCCTGTTGGCCCTGCCACTACTCCTGCACCTGAAGCACCTGCTCCTAGTAATAACAATGCTTCTAAGAGCTCCCATCCAGAAGAAGGTAGTTTTCTTTTCATATCACCTTTATATGTGTATGCTAATTGGTACTTCAAGTATTGTTGTAAATGTCATTTTAACCGAAGTTGTAATCTTTGTATACAGATGAAGAAAGTAGCATTTCTCTGTGAGTGGTTGTGGTGGTACACATTCAATCAGCTAAGTTCTGTTTGAAATCTCTTTTAGGCATTTTGTGGTTGGTTGAATTAATATGTTAATTTGCTTTACTTGCATGAACACACTGATTTTTTATGTGGAAATTCCTTTACCACACATTTAGGGTGTGTTCAAATTTTGATTTATTTATTTTTTTTTAATTTTTTTATGGAAAACTATAAAAATAGCGGAGATGAGAGTTTACGTGGGAATTTTTTTCTGCCAATGATGTTGATGCCTTTGTGTGTGTTTCATTTGGGATGGGATTGGGAGAGTGATGATGAGTTACAGGGTACATGTCTAGTTAAGCCTAATGCAACAATTTTAATTGCCATGCATTGAGAAGTGATTTTTGTACTCGTTGGATTGGCAAATTATTTGGAGGCTGTGGTGGTTTAATCCCAACGTCGGCAGGGGCGGATCCAGGATTGCAAACAAAGGGGGGCAAAAAAATCATAGATAATTTAATTCTTAAAATAAATAGATAAATATGATTAAAATAGAGTTTTAAAAGTATTACAAAAGAAACATACATAATGAGACAATGTAGACGCACAATAGATTTAGGTAAAAGCTTTCTGCGGGTTCTCATGTTCTGGTAATGCTGCATAATCACCTCGTCATCGATGCCATTAAATATATCTTTCTCAACGTATGTAATCAAACTATCTGCCATCCATTGATCTCCCATTCGATTCTTGATAATCTTGATAGCAGAAAAAACTCTCTCAACACTTGCAGTTGCAACTGGTAATATTAAGGCTAAAGTAATAAGCCTATAGATCAAAGGATACAAAATGTTTTTTTTTTGTCCTTACCATCTTCTCAGCAAGATTGCTAATTCCTGTCAGATTCAAGAACTCGCTATTCGACCTTACATCAATGATAAATGTCTGCAACTGATTATCAAGAGCATCAAGTTGTACTTCTGAGAAATCATTTGGATAAACTGAGCATAACGAATCAATTTTTCCTTATCAAAATCCGAGAAGGAATCATTTGGACTCAGGCATGAAAGACATAAAAGCAATTCAGTATTCACTTCATTGAAACAGTTTTTTTTTTTTTGAAAGGCAAGCAGGGTTTTTATAGGATCCTAGAACCCATAAAGATGCCGCAAGCTGGGTTTGAACCCATGACCTAGTGGTACCATCCGCCAAGCTCTAACCATTGAGCTGTCATGCCATTGGCCATTGAAACAGTTGTTGAGCTCTTGAAGTTGCAAATCAATAACAACATTAAATAACTGAACCTGATAACGATGCATGTTTGTCACCTTTTCAACATTACGTCGTGACCGTCCCCGAGCAACATAAAATTCATCAAGGTTAGGCATTTCTATAGCATGTTTGCTACAAAATAAGGAAACTTCATCTAGCAAATTGTTTCATCCGTCATCTCGCATCAACTGTAAGCGTTTCTTAGCTACTATGACCAAACTCATGGCATTCACAATATCTTGGTCCTTTCTTTGCAATGCTTGTGACAATTCATTCGTGATTCCTAATGTACTTTTCATCAAATGAAGTCCAAATGCAATATAAAAGATAGTAGTGAATCTAATAAAGTACACGCTTCAACTCTTTGCTCAGCATATTTTGAGGTCTCCTTAATGCACTCGAGCACATCGATGATAGAATTGAACAACTTAATCAAGCTTATCAAAGTATTGTAATGTGAGCCCCAACGTGTATCTCCGGCTCTTTTAAGAGTTGATTATTGATTTTGGCCACTTCCACTTGCAAGTTCACCACTTTCAAGTGCTTTTAGAGTGTTAATAGATTGTGCTTCTAAAAGAATATCATGACGCTTACATGAGCCACCAACCACATTCACAACACTCGTGACCAAAGAGAATAATAAAACAATGGAATCCTCATTCTTTGCAACGGAAATAAGTGCTAATTGAAGTTGATGTGCAAAGCAGTGAATATAGAATGCACTTCCATTCTCCTTTAAGATTAATGCTTTAAGACCGTTGAACTCACCTTGCATATTGCTTGCCCCATCATACCCTTGGCCACGTAGTCTTGAAATGCTTAACTTATGCTTTGAAAATAAAGCGTCAATTGATGCCTTTAGGGATGGAGCAGAAGTGTCAGAAACGTGTACAATACCTAAAAGTCTCTCAATCACATGCCCGTGTTTGTCCACATAACGGATCACGGAAGCCATTTGCTCTTTAATTGATATATCACGAGCTTCATCAACTAATATGGAAAACAAAGAATCTCCAAGGTCTTGAATGATAACATTTATGGTTTCGGTTGCACAAGCATTTACAATATTTTTTTGAATTTCCGGTGCTATTAATTTAAGATTCCCATGACATTTATCCAAAGTTACCCTTTTGATGTCTTTACTGTGGTCACCAAGAAAATGTAACATTTCCAAGAAATTTCCTCGGTTGTTTGAATCACAAGATTCATCATGACCACAGAAAGCTAATCCTTGTCGGAGTAAGAATCGAATACAAACGACAGAAGCATTTAGACGAACCTTGTAATCACTTCGAGCTTCATTTGTTTGCTTATTCACAACAGTTTGAAGATGTTGTTGTTGATTCATTAAAGCTTCACAATTACTCCAAGCTTGATTGTGATCACTGTTAGACCCTCCAACATGTGTTTGTAACTTATCCTTTTTCTTCCAATTGGTAAATCCTTCAACGACAAAAGCATCACAAGTACCCACATGCTCTTTACTCTCAGATCTGAAAAGGTAGCAACACAAGCAGTATGCAGCCTCTTTCTCTATGTTATATTCTAACCATGTAGGAAATTCATTAAACCAAGAAGGATTGAAACGCCGTAAGACTTTTCCTTGCAAAGTTTGCTTAAAATTATGTGTCCGAGGTTGGCAAGGACCTTTTTGCAAGTATGTTCTTCGAATTTCATCCCTTATGTTGGGATGATACTCCTTGATTGGCTTACGTAATCCAGGATCTGCTAGAAGAGTTTCTGGATCAAACTCAGTCTCAATACAACTCCTTTTGGAACTAGGAAGTTCTTTATCAGACCTATCAGTGACAGCCCGAGCAGTAGAACTATAACTCACATCATTTATTCTTTTAAAGTATCTATCCATTACTCGTAAGCACAAGTGCACAGCTATTGAACTACACAAATACAACAGATAATCCCAATATTCATATTAAAAAAAATGCTATCACAGATTCTCAAATTATCAAATTTGTAATGTAAATAAATAATTAACACATGAAAAAGAAGAAACCTCACCAAATACCAAGAACTTGAGATAATGGCCTTTTCAGCAGATGAAATTAAATACCCACTTAAGCTTCAAGGATCAAATATCCACTTTATTAAAGCCTAAACAAATAAACAAATTAAATTAAAAATCAAATATAAAACTCTGCTTTACAAATAAAGATGATAAATTAATAAAGTATGAATTTTTTTTTATCTCTTTATTAAAAAAAACTTAAATTTATCAATAATTACAGTAAAATAATTTTGATGTCTTTTTATATTTTTCTTATCTTTTCAATCATTGCAATAAAATAAATTGATTGATTTATTGTCTTTCTCCTCTTTTTATCAAATATCCATACGGTGGCTTAAAGCCAGTTTTCTCCTCTTTTCATATCTCTCTCTTATCTTTTCATATCTATCTTCATCAGGGAGAAAATGAAAATATCTCTCTCTTCTCTGTTCATATCTCTTTTGACATCTGAAATGAAAAGAGGAGAAAATGAAAATCAGGGAGATCGACTTCATCAGAAGAGAGATCGATCTCCATCAAAAGAGAGATCGAGTTCATCACTGATGGATCTCCATCAGAAGATCACTGATCGATCTCCATCAGAAGAGAGTTCACAGAGATCTCCATCAGAGTTCATCAGAAGAGAGATCGATCTCCATCAGAAGAGTTCATCAGAAGAGATCCATCACAGAGATCGATCAGAAGAGATCCATCAAAAGAGATCTCCATCTCTTTCTGATCTCTCCCTATGATCTCTCTTTGAGATCTCCATCTCTTTCTCTTATCTCTGTCCGATCTCTCTGAGATCTTTTTCCATCTCTCTCTCTGATTTCTCTCTCGAGTTTCTGATCTAGGTTTTTGATTCATCAGAGAAATCCAAGGTAAGAAGAGATGTTAAGATTAAAGGTGATTTTGTTGTTCAATTGTCCTGTTGATTTCATTTAGAACCTATAATCAAACAAACTCACCTTGTTTCACAGGGATGGAGAAGAAGATATTGTTGAGGACCGAAGGCGTGGAGGCGGAAATTAGAAGCGGCAACTGTTTTTGTTTTCTTCAATTGTAATCTGTAATTAGGGATTGTAATTATGATATGTGATCTGTAATTGAGATTTTCTTTTTATAAGAGGGGCAAAATAAAATTTCTAAGGGGGGCAAGATTGAAGTTTTATATACTTTGGTAGATTTTTTTCAAAACCTAAGGGGGTCAATTGACCCCCTTACCCAAGCTGTAGATCCGCCCCTAAACGTCGGCCGGCGGCATCTTTATTAAGTTTATGGTGTGTTGACCCATTCGGGTCTTTGATGCATCTTTATTAAGTTTATGGTGTGTTGACCCATTCGGGTCTTTGATAGGCTATTGGATCCTATAAAACCAAGCTCGCCTTTAAAAATAAAAAAATCTAGAATGCAGACTATTCTCAAATCTCAAGTTCATATACATACCATCATATTTGTCGGACAATTTCATTGTTTCTGATGTTAGATTCTAATCATCATTTGTTTTGCTTGCAGGACTTGATTATCCCTTCTGTTGTTTCCCTTACTGTTCCGCTAGCTCTAATTTCCCTCACTGTTCCACTCGCTCTAATTTCCTGCACTAGGTACCTTTCTTGGATAACCAAACATCCATTTTGTAGTTTAGAGATGGGCTTCTCCTGTGATGTCTGTTCATTGAAATATTTATCTTTCCTTCAGTGAAGTTGATGGAAATGACCAAGAATCTGGCTATGTTTTGGCATCAGAACAAATTGTTCCTTAAGGGCAGCTTGTTTTTGCTGTAGGCATTGGAGCTCTGGTGTTTGTTCCAGTGTTTAAGGCAATCACCGGTTTGCCTCCATACATGGGTACGCTTCTTGGGCTAGGAGTTATCTGGATTCTAACAGATGCTATTCATTTTGGGGAACCTGAAAGTCAGAGGTTAAAAGTACCACAAGCTTTATCCCGTATAACAAAGATATGGCCCATCTCCTGTTAATGGAAGAATTAACTTTTGTGCAGGTGAGTGGGTTTGCTTTTGCAAGTTATGCAGCTGGTGTTGTTGCCTATCTAGTTACACATGATCTCTTCTGATTTCCCTAACAGAGATTCCTTTTTTTGATTTTGGTCTCTTGATATACTGGCTGGGAGCTATGCACACAACATAGAAAGTTTGGTCCACAGTGGAACTTTTCTCACAAAGTATATTTCTCATTGAGTGATTGAGAATCTGTGGATGAGCTTGTGGTTGATGCTGGATTCCCAAGCCAGCTGATTTCTCATGCACTGATTGACACTTAAACGCGGAGGTGAGGTGCTCATCAGGTGACCATTTAGTTATGCTGAGATCTTTAAGATGATCTATATTTGCTTCATATTTTCATATGTCTGAAAATTTATGTATTTCAGATATTGGATCTGAAGAAACAAGAAAGTCAGGTTCAGATTTTAAAGCAGAAGCAAAGAAGTGGTGAATCAACAAAGCGGTTGCAAGATGAGATGCAAGCTATTACTGTGTAAGCTGAATGGGTATTGTTGTTTTATCTGTTTAGGCGATTTCAGTTTTATAACTTATAAAAGTCGTTTCTATATTAGCTTGAATGAAATTAGCTTGAATAGTTTTTCCCTATTTTAGATGTTCCTTTTTGTTAGTTAGTTTGGTTACTTGGTAGTGAGTGTCAATAACCATGACAACCTTCTGTTTTAACAGTCAATTTCTGTTGAAGGACTAGAGACAAGTCTTCAAACAGACTATATCCTAAAGGTATCTCTACAGAGTTACATTCATCTGAGATTTCTTATTTTCATCTTGGTTTTGTTTTTAATTTTCAATTGATGTCCATCACATGTCAAATTCTGGGACTAGATATATGTGCTGATACAATGGTTGGGGATAAGTCCCTAGGCCATAATTTTCAGGGAATGCCCTATAGGGAAGAAGTTAAGTGATGAGCTCGAAGAGCTGTATGATAGGTCCCTAGGCCATAAAGCTGTCTTATCCTTTAGCAAGTACTATTTAACTAAGTGGGAACTCTTTAAAGTTTGCATGAAAAGAGAATTTCTTCTCATGAGGAGGAAATCCTTTATATATGTATTTAAATCAGTGCAGGTATGTACAACCTAACAATACATGCATATTTCATACAGTTATATTCAACAATGTCTAAGGCCACTGACAGAATTCTCATATCATTCTTTGTAGCTTATCTTCATTGCATATGTCACAATGACTGTGTTTTTGCAGACACAAATGAAGGTTGATCTGACTGATTCCAATTACTATTTGGGTTCTCTGTTTTACGCACTCCTCATATCTCGTTGACGGATTTCCAGAGTTGTCCATGACTATTCCGAGACTTGCAGTTATCTACAAGCAGAGAGACTTCTGCTTTTTATCCAACTTGGGCTTATGTGATTCCAGCCAGTCTCCTGAGGATCCCACTCTCTTTATTGGAGTCCTTCGTTTGTACAGCTCTTACATACTATGTCATTGGTTACAGCCCTGAGTTTGGGAGGTGAGTCTCAACTTGAAAGTTCGGGTGAATATGGTAGACATTCTGGTATTTGGTGATGGTGGATTGATAGAACACCACCTTATATTCATTTCATTTTGTTTTACTTTTATTTAAATAGTACTAGCTTGATTTCTCCCTCGTTCTTGTTCTCACCTTAGGGGTCTCCATGATCAAACAGCAGGATTCTATGGCTGCCACTCTGTAGCAGAACCAATTCATGTCCACCTGAATCTGGCAACGTATTTCATAGAGGTAAGTTAAACCAGAATTGAAATTTTGATTTTGAAAAATGATGTAGTTTATTGTGTTGTTGTGATTCGACAGAAGAGATGGTGCTATTAGTTTGGTGGATGATTCTGGTGGACCATTGCATTCTGATTCCATAAGAGCAATAAGCTTTGGTGCAAATGGAACGCTTTTTGCATCTGCCGGAGATGACAAGCTTGTCAAAATTTGGACCACAGATACATGGCGTTGTGTACGCACTGTGTAAGTATTAGATTTTTGGAATTTATCATCTCAGGAACTTTTATTTGGTTTATTTTGTTCTTTGATAAAGTTTGTAACTTTTCTTTCAAAGAAATGTGATCACAGTGCATAATGTTATGTGTATTTCAGATGTTCTGAGAAGAGAGTGAGTGCATTGGCTATAAGCCATGATGGTCTCTTTGCTACTTTCGTCGATAAGATTGGTGTTTTTTGGGTGGTTGCTTTGAAAGAAGAGAGTGGCAGAAATGACAAGGCGACACCAATACTAGCTCACTATTGTAGTATCATTACGAGCCTGGTACGTCGTTCTCTTTTCGTTTATATTAGGGGTGGGCAATGTCGGTTCGGTTCGGTTTTGAGCCCAAAACCCAAACCGAAATCGAATTTTATACTTGTAAACCGATGAATTCGGTTGAACCGAATTTCGGATCGGTTCGGTTCGGTTGGGCCGAAATTTTAGGCTCAAGCATTTGAAAGACTTTCATTAAAACATGTCCAATTTTTTTACAGGCCCAATTTTTTTACAGACCCAATTTTTAGCAAAAAATTGAAAACTTTGAGAGAAGGGGGTGATTCAGTGCAACAGGGTGTATTGCAGTGCATTTGTTGCACTAATCAGGTATTGACACCTACCTATTATTTAGTTATTTATATATATCTAATTAATCGGTCGGTTCGGTTATAATTCGATCGGTTCAAAATCGTAAACCGATTTCGAACCGTTTATAATCGGTTTGGTTCGGTTTAAATTATTTTCTTTCTACTCATATTTCGGTTCGGTTACCAAACCGAATTTGAAAATCGGTTCGGTCGGTTAACCGAATTTAAATCGGTTTTTGCCCACCCCTAGTTTATATTCATGATATAAAAAATTTACTCATTAGTTGCATCCTGCATCATGTTTGCTTTTAGCTCAAATATGATGTATTTATGTTGTCATTTTACTTGTTGCTAGATTGTAGATCACAACATATCCTTCATTTTTGTTTACTTTCTTCTTCTTCTTCTCTTAAGGATGTGTAGTACTTTCTCTTTTCCTATATTCATTTTCTTATTGTTGTTATAATATTTTTCTTGAGTGTTCGAGTGTTAGCATTTCTCCAATCATTCTAGCTTTACATTATCATTATCAAGTTATTCATGTGGTACTCGGTTGACAGGAATTTTCTCCTGATGGGCGATTCATAGTTAGTGCTGATCGGGATTTTAAAATTCGTGTAAGAATTTTGCTCC
This sequence comes from Berberis vulgaris, assembly GCA_963556465.1. Taxonomy (NCBI): domain Eukaryota; kingdom Viridiplantae; phylum Streptophyta; class Magnoliopsida; order Ranunculales; family Berberidaceae; genus Berberis; species Berberis vulgaris. The sequence goes on from OY747124.1 coordinate 110,053,612, forward strand.
TTTTTAGTGAGATGTTAATAAAGGCCCTAAGAAACTTGTAGGGACCAAGACTGTAATGGCATATAGAGATTTCCGACTATCTTATCCAGCCCATTGAAAAGTTTAAAAATATAATAAATTTGCACATTCAAGTCATGGTTACATAACATGAGCAGCTTCATGCAGAACGTCTTGTATTGTTTGTGATTGTTGTCTTCTCCGAACTATTAGGCTTCTTGCACCTTTGATAGTAATATTTCAGAACAGTGTGTTATTGATCTAGGAAAGCATTTCTGAGATTTTGCCAAGAGATGAGAAGGCATTTGGTTGGAAGATTCCTGCAACTTAGGAGCACTAAACCTAGTTGAAATGGTGACACGGGAATGAGATTTTTCATTGGGTTTGGTTTGCCTCTATAGTTCACTAGCTCAGTGCCATGAAAATTTTGGTTTCTTTGTTCATTTAAAATTTTTGCATTCCCTGTTGTAAGAAAAGAAAAAAATAGATTGAGTTTGATACTTCTTTTCAAATCCACTTATATATTGCTCACCAGTCATAACTTCCATGTAGATCATCTCTGTCTTCTCCATATTTTAGGTAATCATTGATCAGATGGGATATTTTTATTTTTTTATTTTTTTTATCAAAACACTATGTTTTAGATTAGCTGGTAGACACTGATTCACTGTGCTGGCAGGTTTGTTTCATGTCTTTTTTTTCATTTCTACACCAGAACATCCTCAGCTTTCTACACCAGAACATCCTCAACTCTGTCTTCTCCATGTCTTTGTTTCTGCAAGTAGTATTTCCTTGATAGATTGTATTGACTAAGAACATTGTTTTCAACTCTAACGAATTTTGTTGTAGGGATGATTTTAGAAACTCATTCAAAGAAGCAAATCCAGACAAGAAGGGTATTGCAGTAGTAATATACACAATCTCTACACTTAGATTAGTATTACAATTTCTTGTTGTTGTTGTGTGTACATTTGATAATACTCTTTTTTATTTTATTCTAAATTGAATTAAAGGTTGCAAAGGAAGCTGGAGATCTAGAAGTTGAAGTAGAAGTGGAAGTCTATGAGTGATGCGGTATGTAGATAAAGCTTATGTGTTTTAAGTTTATTAAGTTAATCGGTTTGGATTCTGAAATGGGTGATTTACGCTTGTGGCATAACAAGATAATCAGCCTTATTTGGACAGACATAAAGAGCTAAAGGCAGAGTATGAGGAGATTGTTGCGAAACTCAATGACAATGACGATGACAGGGAAGTAATTTACTCATTAGATTTTTGGAATCTATCGTCTCAGGAACTTTGATTTGGTTTATTTTGTTATTTGATAAAGTTTGGAACTTTTCTTTCAAAGAAATGTGATCACATTGCATAATGTTATGTGTATTTCAGATGTTCTGAGAAGAGAGTGAGTGCATTGGCTATAAGCCATGATGGTCTCTTTGTTACTTTCGTCGATAAGATTGGTGTTTTTTGGGTGGTTGCTTTGAAAGAGGAGAATGGCATAAATGACAAGGCGACACCATAATTTGGGTATATATTGTTGTACTGACCTTTCGGTATGTAACTCCTTCACTGTCCTAGCTAATGAATTAAACTTCTGTTTGATCCCTAAATTTTGATGGTTGTTTTCCAAATGTAAGTCAACTGTTCTAATTACACAATTCCTCTAATCCAAAATTTGTACTTTTGGGTTTGCAGTATCAGGGGGAGGACGAGGATGTTGATGTAGTAGATCTGGATTTGGAGACACGAGATGCTGATATTGATGATGATGAAGTGGATATTGGGTAGTTTCTATATGAGCTTTAAAATAGCATTTTCTGTGAGGTTCATATCTAATTAGAAGATGGTTTCCCTTCAAAACATAAACCTAGTATATACCCTCAGGTACTGTATAGTTCAGATGTTTTGATTTTGGCTCAAAGTTTTGAGAATGATGCATCAGGGTGTTGTCCTGGATAACTGAACTTGCAATTAGTGGGAATTCAATTTTTGTCGAATTTTTAAGATGGAGGAAAAACAAGCTTGCTCAGTTAGGGCACCAGCATCGGGCTCAAGAAGCAAAAGCTCAGCTGGAAATTGATTTTTTTTAGATATGTTGACATAACCGGCGCTTTCAAAGCGCCATTAAAAGGTGTTAACACAACCGGCGCTTTAAAAGCGTCGCAAAAAAGATCTTTTCCGGCGCTTCAAAGCGCCATTAAAATGTGGTGAGAAAGTCATTTTTCAGGTTTGTTAACATAACCGGCGCTTTAAAAGCGTCGCAAAATATCTTTTCCGGCGCTTTAAAGCGCCATTAAAAGGTAATACATACGGCATTTCTCTCAAACTGGGAATTGAGGTATCCGTTTATTTGGCGGCGCTTATGTAAGTTGTACCGGCGCTTTATAAAGCGCTGTAAATGGTAATTTTAACCGGCGCTTCACGTAAAGCGACGTTAATCTTTTGGCGGCACATACTTTTACCGGCGCTTTCTTAAAATGTCGTCAATGATCTAAACTGGCATATTTTCCTCTATACTGGCGCTTCACAAAGCGCTGGTAAAAACAAATTTGTTGTAGTGGACGAGCTTAACCCTTAGCTTAAAACTCATTGTTCCACCTCTTAGTTTGATTCAGAATATTAGGGAAATTTATTTTCCTTGCGATGATGTAATGTATAATGAAGGGATGAGTGAGAGGTGTAATCCTATTGTATTTTTATGCTTTTGACTTAATGATAAGGTTCGGGATCCTCAAAACCCCAGTTTACCTTTAAAAAAAAAAAAAAACAGCAACAACGTCTATTCTTACTGACCATGTAACCTGAGGATTGAATGAAGATTTGACATATTTCATTTTGTTGACACACTGGATTGAATTTTTGAGGTTCAAATTGAATGTTTTCTTCCTCCCTCCAAGTGTTTTGAGGTCATGTCATTCTCCTCAATCAAGCTTATGAAGAGATTCGATATCAAATGAAGTATCACAAAGTTGACGCCGTTGAGAGTTATCTTGTCACTATTCATGTATGAAGATGGAGACCAATGCTCGCAATGCCCACCGTTCAAGCTGATATCATAACAAGTGGTTATGGAAATTTACTCAAAGTGTAAAGGACAATTTCTAATTGCTTTTTTAGGCGAAACACTATAACTGAGATCATTCATAACAATTTTCATTGACCTATGACAAAATGACCAATTAAAAGTGTGGAAGTACCAAGGAATTTCATTTGTTGGCTCACTTGGGATCTTTCGTTAAATACATAACATCCCACGGCTTAGGCTTCACCCTTAGTAGCATGCGAGCTGATAATCCAAAAATTTCACCAGCTGTTTCCGGTCCAATCACTACATCAAATTGGCACTTTTGTAACAACTCTCAAAACAGTATTACTTGTTGTTTATTATTACTTGTATAGCGTTCGTAGTCATTCACTATCACCACCTCGGTCCAGAACTTGTGTTGGAATTATTTGCATTAGCAGATATTTCCCTTACAGACATGGCTACCTTGTAGATTTTCTAAACTCACTTCAGTTACCTCGACTCTTATGTCTGTTGTTCTGTAATTCTAGGAGGCGCGAGGGAGGGGTGTAACCACCCATTGCCCTCGAGATGAGCGACTCCGCGCATCCCGAGGGCGATGGGTGGTTACACCCCTCCCTCGCCTTAGGGATGGCAGTGGGGCGGATTTTAACGGATATCCACCCCGTTCGCCCCGATTGGGGCAGTTTTGGATGTGGTTTAACGGATTACGGGGCAGATACGGATATCCAAACAACATCCGTTAAATATTCGGGGCAGATACGGATTTGGCCATATCCGCCCCACGGATATCCGTTTATCCCACATTATTACTAATATACCCTTCAGTATTTAAAAGACTAACCAACGCTAAACCTAATTTCTATCCCTCAGCACTCAAAACAACCCACCGCCTCTCTTTCTTCCTTCTTCTGCTTCTCCTTTTTCTTCATCTCTTTGCTAATCTTCTCCCTGCCTCCTTCTCCATACGAAAGGTTGGGGTTAAGGTAGCGGCTCTTGTTTGTTTTTCGGTAGTTGCAAATCTTTCATCAATTGATCACAATGAGGAGATCATCATCCCATTCATGTTCTTCATCAATTGATAGTAGTGGCTACCCTTTTCTCTCATCATCTGCAGCAATATCCTCTCGACCTCTTCTTCAAAGAACAAATACAGACTTTTAGAAGCTACTCTCCTCGAGGAAGCCACTCTACCGCAAGGGAGCGAAAGCGAATCCGGATCTTGCACAAAGTAGGAAGAATCATTAGGAGGTGGAGTTTGATCCACCTTCCCCGACTTCAATCGACGTTGAGCAAATACAGACTTCATTGATGATTTTGCTTTTGGTTTTTTTTAGCAAAGATCTACATGAAGTCTGTGTTTGTGGTCCAAAAGTAGGAAGAATCATCAATGAACCAGGTTTCTCGAGGTACAGTATTTGGAACATTCAACCTCTCTACTACATGAAACTTCTTCCAATTCAAGGTGTGGATTCAACTGCGAGATCTGTAGATGTAGATGTAGATCTTTAGATCTGAGATTTGTAAATATTTAGCTTCTTGATCTTTGTTATATGAAGATCTTTAGACATCAGTAATCTGTCTTATTAATAATGGATTTTGATTTTTGTTGTAATTTTTGCATGGCTTTCATGTAAGTAATGGGTTTTTATTTTTTGTTCTAATTTTTGTATGGCTTTCTTACCATCTCAGTGATCTTTTTTTTTTGCAACGGATATTCGGGCGGGGCGGATATCCGTTAATTTTGTATAAACGGATATTCAGGGTAGATTTGGGGATCCGTGATCTTCAGTGGGGCGGGGATGGATTTGTCCAAATCCGACCCAATCCGCCCCGTTGCCATCCCTCGCATCCTAGAAGGGCTAGTCTGTTGCTACAACACTTCTCTAGATCTGACAACCTGAATGCCATTGGTCAATGCCTTGATATGTGTTTGTATGGGTTGTCTTGTGCCTTGACTTGGAACTAATAGTACTTCAGAATGCTTGACAAACATGGCTGCCTTGTCAATCTTAGTGGTGACAGTTATTGTTAATACATGCATACGGATGCCCACAGATGTGATCGTCTCCTTTACTCCAGAGCATGCCATAATTGTGTTTTCCATGTTGACGACGCTCTGTATGTGTTTTGTAACTTGTATTTCTACTGCAGAAAAGGCAAATCAAATGAATCTCAATCGAAGCCTCGTTATACAGGGTAAGGGGAGTGTAGCCTGTCACAGATTGAAGTTGTGCCACGACTTTCATGGTTGCATTTAGTTCTGACCCTCAATTTGTGCTTTGCAGAAAATATCCTTTCTGTTTTGCAATGAGTAAGCGACGACGAAGGGAATGTTGACAATGTTTGCCATAATATTATTCAAAGTTGGATAAAAAAAGTCGAAAACAATAGTGTATATTTGCATAATAATATTTACTCTAGTTGAATATTGCGTTTGTATTGCCGGGTGAACCTTTCAGAATGATATGTTGTGTCCAAATGCTTTATTTTGCTAGTCTGAATATGTTCTATTCTTCGTCTACCTCATTCTTCTTTGCTCCGTCTTTTCAGCGCTCCCTATAATTGAGCTGTGTTGTAGGGATTGGACACTAGAAAATAGCAACCTTGCTTGTCTTCACCATGTTGTGGTATACTATAATCTTGGAATTTTGCAGGCTTATTAGTTTAAAATTTTGCCATTCCTAATTCCCATTTTGCAGGCGTCTCGATATCTTAATTGTGATCCTCAGTTCTTACTATGCAAAATTCTCTTTTCATTTTGTGCTAACCTTGTTTGCTTAATCATTGTGTTGCAAGTTTCTGTTAGAACCCTTTGTGGTCATGATTTTAGAAGGCGATCGATATCCTTTGGATTCGTCATTACAGCCAATGAAAATAAATTTCTCCCATTTCTCATCAAACTTTTCTTTTTGTTGGGGATATGAGAATATGCAATATACCCAAAATATTTTGAAGAAATTTACTTGATGTTTTTTTTTCCATGCCATGCTTCATATTGAGTTTTGTTAAGTAGAACCTTGGTTGGAGATCGATTTAATAGAAAAACACTTGTGTTAACAGCTTCAGCCCAAAGTTTATTTGGGAGCCCTTTTTCCTTTCAACATGCTATGGACCATTTCTACAACTGTTCGAATTTCATTTTCATGGTGCCATTTTGTTGTGTGCTGTAGTGGATGGTTAATTGTCTTTTGATACCATTTTCTTTGCAATAAGCCCAAAATAGTTTAATATAAATTCTCCACCACAATTAGTCCTTAGAGTTTTTATCTTTTGGTCGTTTTGTCTTTCAACTAAGACTGTAGTTTTCAAGCCACTTGGAATTGCTAATTAATTTGACACTTGAAACCTTGTGATGCAAATACAAGTTTGATTAGTGTCTATTAATCACATAATTGACCTCTAGCTAATAAATAAATAAGTCTTCTTGACATGTTTCTTTACTCCTTAATTTAAAGCAACACAGCCGGATGTAGAGGGTGGGGCATTTTCATTATTAGTCCACAAATGGTGTAGCTAAATAACAATGTAAATCTAATAGTTATTTTCTTAAATAAATAAGTCTTTGATCATTACTTGTTTACAAGCACAATGGTTATAGGAGTTGCTAACTACAGGAATTGGCTTGAATGCTAATTTTATAGACTTGTTTTTCAAGTCAATTAAAACCATATAAACCTGTATGCATTACATTACATTAGTTGACTTTGCTTTTAAAATATACTTGAGTCGAAGTCATTTAAATTCATATATGTAATGGTAAAGGGACCTTTGAGAAACCAAAAGGTTGAGTGTTGTGATTTATCAGATAACAACTAATCAACAAACAAACCACTACTAACTCTTGTTAAAATATTTTAGAAATTGAGTTATTGTGTCTAGCTTTATGTAATCATCATCAGTGTATCAGTATCCATAACATTGGTTAGTTGAAACAACTATCACAAACTCTTGCTAACTACAGGAGTTGACTTCGGCAGTTTTATACACTCTTGATTTGAAGTCATCAATTAAATTCATATTTGAAAATGGGAAGAACTATTCTAAGAAACTACGTATTAGGTTTAGAAGTAAGCATATTCTGTAATAATATAGTAACAACAGACGATCAACATACCATTGAGGAACAAGATTTTGTAATATATTTGAAGATGAAATTAGTTATGTTGTAATCTATTCGTTAAGTGTTGTTCATTCTTCTCAGATAAAATTATTTGGCTACCATGATCATGATTGCGCTGCAAGCTGGTTTCTATAGTTCAGGTCTGTTTGTAACTTTCTTTTCTTCCGTAAATATTAACATTGATCAGCCTCTTTCCTCGCCCTCTGTCTTTGTCACGACTACAGAGAGTCAACAATAATTTTCTGTTTAGTATATGTATTGAAATACAGTCACATAGATTATAATTATTCACTAGAGTAATTTATTGTCTCCAAATAAACAAGCTTTCTCGGATCTCAAACATAAAGCCCAATCGAAGTAAACTTCAAACATTACAGCCTGGTTTTTTCCTTTTTATTTTATTTTATTCCCTATCAGTTTTAAGTATCTCTTCCATAAATAGTGACCTGGAGTTCAAGTTTTAAGCAAACCAAACAGGCCAAAGCATAGTTCATATTGGTTAGATTCAGAGGAGCTAGAGAGATGGCAAAAAATTTATGTCATAATATAACATCTGACGATCAAAACAATTACGCGGCTCCTGTTCCCTTCATTGGCTTCTACATAGTAGTAGCATCCCTGGTATGTTTTCTGTTCATGATATTTGATATAGTTCATGGAATTCGTCGTAGGAAATTGTGGTTACCATGTAGATGGTTTTCACTCAATTCAGTTACTTTGGTTCTCCTTTCCATTGCTGCAAAGCTCCCCGTGGATCTCACCACCCCAATGCCTAGTGCCTGGGACCAACTCTCGAAGCTTACTGGTATGGTCTTCGTATGTGTTTCTCTGTGTTTTCTTCGGCCTTCGCTTGGAACTAAGAGTGCCTCTGAGTGCTCCACAAACATGGCTGCCTTGTCAATCTTAGTGATCACACTCATCATTAATATATGCATACAGATATCCACGGGCGTGATCTTCTCCTTCATTCCAGAGCATATCATAATCATGTTCTTCATGTTGACAATGCTCTGTATCCTATGGGTGGCTACTTGGATTTCTGAGACGAGAAAAGAAACCGTGATGGATCGCAATAAAGACATCTTAAGAGAAGGTAAAGGTAGTGCAACTATGTTACAAAGATTGAAGTTGTGTTACTTGCATGGTTATAATTCAGATCCTCAGGTTTTCTTATGCAGACATTTTACTTCTTTCGTTTCAGACACTGTTTGCTTGTTCTGCTTGATAGTTGTATTGCAAGTTTCAGTTAGGACCATTTTTAGTCATGATTTAAGTTCTTGCAGTGAAATTTCTGATTATGGATGGTCAATGAGGATTGTAGTTGTAACACAGATTTTGGTCATCCTACTAGCAAGTTTGACCACTGCCATTCGAGGGCTCATCATGTTCCACCAAATTAGTGGGAGTACTGAATTGGCTCATGATGACATTGATGGTGTACGAGGCAGTGAACCATTTTTCAGAGGTTCTGCTGCAAATATTGATCAGGACTTTATAAGACTTCCAGTTTATTTGTGGTTCATGATTGCAATCGTTCTTCTTGCTTTACCAGGACTGGTAGTTTTGGCCACTTACCGTTTTGTAAGCGCTTGCTTCAACAGGAAGTATGCAGAGCCAGAACAAGAATATAGACAACTTATGAAAGAAAACGACATAGTGATCGAAGGCTGGACTCTAACAAGATGTGTGGACGATATTAAGAGATGGATGAGTATAAAGGAAAAAAACAATTCTCTATCTAATCTTAAAGAGTTCCTTTCAAAAAGGCCTCCCTCTGGACTATCCCTTGAACAACTTTGCATACACTATAATTTTCCACAGGGAAATGAAGTGTTCAGTCTCCATCTAGTTTTCCTTCAAAGAATTGCCTCAGTTTCTATACCATCTCTTAGTGGTCATCTAACAGAAATCTTAAGTGAAGCTTTTGATATTATTCATTTTGTGGACACTAAAATCAATTCCTCTAGCTACAATGGTAGGAAAAAGTGCAGGCTTGCAAAGGCTATGTGGATGGGACAAAACTTCAGCAGTGTTGTTCCTAAAATTTTTGAAGGGCGGGCAGCACCATCTGATCAATCCACAACTTCAGATTTAGATCGTGCAGTTGTTATCATTTCGGAATTAAAAAATGTATTGCCCCCTACCTTTATTTGGAGTGAAGTTAGCTTTGTTATGGACTTCATCAACATTCAAGATCGAAGCAAGTACACAACAATTGAGGAGCTATTTAGGTGTATGGAGCAACTATTCATTGATATGTTGCACATGTTCCTAATTCAAATCCCAGATGTTATATACAAAGAAGTTACAGAGAGCCCTCCTGAAGAATACATGAACAAAGTAAGGCATGCCGTGAAATTCATATCCCGAGTTGAATCCTTGGATGGCATAGTTCAATGGTCTTTTCCCAATGGTTGCAACATCAATGGTTTGATACATGTTCCAGCTTCTCCCACAGATCGCCATGATAACAGCGAGAATGCTTGCCAAGATGAGATAATTCAAGTTGAATGAACAGCCCAATTTAATCTCTCTTTGCAGTAATAGCTGTATTTCTCTTTTGAGATTTTAATATCTCTGTTGTGCCTTTAATAAAAACCGTGACATGATTTTTTTGTTTGCTCATTGGGGTAGTTTGTCTTCAATTGTTAGAATATTACTCAGTTACCATTCAAAAAAAAAAAACCTCAGAATATTACTCAGTCTCTTGTCCACTAAAATGTAGATTTCAGATGATGAATTTTAAATCGTTATTTTGTTAGACCCATTTGTAGAGAAGTGTACTAATGCAATGGCATCCTCCAAAGGCTCAGCATTAAACATATTCGACTACTCAGCCTCCAGCTTTGTGCCTCTTTAAGAAAGAACTCAAGAAGACCTTTTTTTGTGTGTTTAGTATCAAAGTACAGTCACATGGATTTATTATTATAACTTCTGTTTGTGAGTGATATGTACTTAATCGGACTAAGCATCACACGGTTTCAAGAGTCATATTACTTAGCATTCTAAATGAATTAATTCAAGTGGCCTGAGCATTGCAGTCTGGCTCTTCCTCTATATATATTGTTTCAGTGTTTGTGAGTTTGCTTACATTTTTAATCATACTTATATGTCTCCGTCATTTTGTAGTAGACTAACTTATACTAATTAAGAAAAGAAAAAACTTAATTACACAAAGAACTATTGATTTAAAAGTAATTGGTTCACATGCCATGTAAAACATAATCATCGAACAGCCTCCAGCTTTGAAAGCTTAAAATGAATAAAGAAATAAGTCAAGAAGACTAAATTTATTTTTCTAAAGAAAAACACTGCAACTAAACTAATGAGATATCCTGGATCTCGAAACATTACAGGCTAGTTTCTACCTTTGTCTACGATGTGTGTGGTTTTCTATTCCTTTTTTCCTTTTGGTTAGGTGACGATATATAACTCCTCCATAAATAGTCATCTTGAGTTCAAATTTTCAACAAACAAAAACTGTGAACCATTATCATTGTGCTTGGATTAGGAGGAGTTAAAAAAAACGATGGCAAAATACTTGTGTCATAATATAACATCCAACAACTGCTCAGAGTAGAGAAGAAAAATAATTATGTTGATCAGAAGTGTAGGTGTGTAGAGTTCGTTGTTGATGATTTAGCTTTTCTTAAGGTCTCTCCCATGCTTTGTTTGTTTATAATCACGATAACTACTTCTATTATTTTAAGATTTTGATTTGTTTGTAATCAGGACAACTCCTTCTATTATTCTAATGTTTTTGTTTGTTTATAATTAGGACAACTACTACTATTATATAGCCATGACAGCAGTATGTGAAATGGAAAAGGGTTCAGAGATGTAGTTAGATTCATGGATCATAGGATTGATCGAGTACTATCAGAAAAGTAGGAATAGAATTAGTCCCACATTCGTTTGATTGTTGAAAGATCGAGGCATGACAATTTCTAAAATAAAGCCCTGCTAACTGGGCTTCCAGTCCAAAGTGACTGTTCGTTTGATGTTGCTAAACTTGAAAGCAAACACAACGGGGTGTTGTCTACTAGGAAACTCTCCACACACCCAAAAACTATGCAGCAGGGTTTCATTTGCATCACAAACAGAGCATTTTTTTTATCAAGACACATCATCTTTGTGTTTGCGGGGGACAGTAGGTTGATTTTAAGGTTTCGTGCAAATGGGGGACAAAAGTTAGAATATCCAGGTTTCAAATATTGTGACTTCTGTTCATTGATAGGGCACCACGAGGAGGCTTGTAGGAAAAAGTTAGGTCTTAAGGGCGGAGGGAAAGCCGTTGATTTAGGCAAAGCAGAAAAGGTGGCCAGGACAAAGTTTGAGTCTCACACTATCACGCAGCAATATGTACCCGTTCTCAATAAGGCAAAGCATCCCAACCCCTCAGTGGGTCCGAGTGGTGCCAAGAATAGCCAGGGAGTGGAAATTAATGAGGAAGTTGGGGAGAAGAGGCCGGAGGCCATGGATCCGGTTAAGGTGGTTTTGTCCAACAAATTTGAGTCGCTTTCAGAACCTTTTGACGTCAGGGAGAGTGAGCAGCAGGAACATGCAATTGTCGAGCAAGGTCCAGATTCTACGGAGGAATGCCTACTTGAGGCGGGGTATACGCAGGTTCTTACGGGCAAGGCGAATTTAGAATGTGCGACACCTCAAGAAAATAATAGCAGTTTGATTGAGAATAGAAATCAAATCGTTGCCCAAGTTGGAACGACTAGTTTAGAATTAGATGTTGTTGATACGTCTAAGGAGCAGCAAAGTTTGGCTGCTGTTGTTAAGGAGCAACAATTCAAAGAATTCAGGGATGATTGTAGGGATGCAGGTTACTCACCCAATGGGATTGAAACAGCGATTCAGGCTGCGGATTCAGACGCTGAAGTAGCAGCAGAGCCAGGTCTGTCTACCCCCATATCTAACTCAGAGGAAAACCCAATGCAAGTAGTGGAGGTGCTTCGCGCGATCGCTGGTTTCGGAGGACTGGGGGAAGATCCCACAACGCTCATGGCTTGCCTAACACCCCAAAACGTTAAGGCTGTGCAGTCAGAAATTGCACGAATAGGCATGGAGGCAGTGGTTGCTGAAATTCAAACTTCACTTGAAGAGGAAGCAGCAAAGGTGGGGCAAAACACTAGTGAAAAAGTACGTGAGGTTACCACAATACAGACTCCCATGGCAGATGTTCCTCGAAGGTCCTCTCGAAGCAAGAAGACAAATCCTAAATTCAGGTAACTGATGATGATAATACAAGTAGAATGCAAATGCTTATTAGAACCTTGTATGGATGCTAGATTAGTGCTAGCATTCAATGGTTTTTTTATCAGGATTCATTGTGGTTCGTATCCTTACGACGACTTCTTGTACATCCTGGGGCCCCCATTAGGTATAAATCACGTCATGAGAGTGATTAAAGGATTGATTGGTACTTATGAGGAAGAAAAGTTATGGCAGGTCTATCATGCAACTACTTTAGTAGCAGAACACTTTGCAGGGTTACTCCCCAACTTGGAGACGGTGATTCTAGAACTAATTAGGTTCTTAGTTGAAGATTTGAAGCAATTTTTTTGTCCTGTGGATGCTGTAACGAGTGAATGTATGAGTGATTGTAATCTTTATCATCCTCTTTTTTCATTCCTAAGGTTCGGGGATCCTAAATAACCCCGCTCGTTTTTCCAAAAAAAAAAAAAACTCTAGGAGAACCAAGCAAAGATTAGGAGGCTTGTCACGAGGATAACCATTCTATATTCAAATCCGAAAAGGTATCCTCTGCAGCATTATTGATGTAAACACTAGCCTAAGTCAAGTAGTACTTGCATTTGAAGAAAAAGTTGAGATGAGTTATTTGTTTAAGTTTCTCATGGATTAATTGTGCTATTTTATTTTTTATTATTATTATTTTTTTTTTTTTGCAACTTGAGTGAAGCTGACATCTTTCTTTATTTGGGAAAGTTAGCAGGGGAAAAATCATCAACAATGGTCAAAAAAATAAGAAGCACCACAAGAAGAAGTTGTTCTATAAGGTCCCCATAAATCGGTGTGAATAAGTTCAAAAATAGTCGAAGCTTTATGTTCACTAACAGGAAACTTATCTCTACTTTGCTTTGCCCTCTGGCAGACATCACAATTTTTATTCAAGTGATTTTTCGTTTCACTAAAACTTACTTCGGGAACTAACTTTGTTACTTGTAGAGATGGATGACCCAGTCGCTGGTGCCATAGATCAAGAGACACCACATTATTGGCCTTTATTGCGTGAATCTGTGGCAGCCCCCGGAAGTAATAGAGTTCATAGCTTCGTTCACGCGCACCAATCAGCATCCTCGAAGTGCGGTCCTGTATAACACACAGATCATTAGTGAATTGGACAAAACAGTTATAGTGATCAGTCAATTGCGACACAGAAATTAAATTGCAAGTTAGCCCTGGCACATAAAGAACATTTTTCAAACAGAAATTTCTTTCAAGAATGACCGTCCTCTCTTTAGTGGCGATAGCACTACTCCCATCTGGCAATCCCACGGGACATTGAGCAATCGCCCTTAAGTCACGAAGATCCCCGATCGTGCCAGTCATGTGATTCGAAGCTCCCGTGTCAATCATCCAAGGCTTACTAGTCATCTTATCGGTCGTTGCGGATTTTGACCCGCCCAGCATTTGGAGAAGTGTCTGCCACTGATCGGTATTCAGCCCGGGCAGTGGAGATGCATCTGTCTTGGTCACTCCTGCCATGATCAGTGTTTAAAGAGAAATCTCAAGCTGCCGCAGAAAGAATTAAAGGGTGCAATAGTCAAGACCTTCTTGGACTCAGCAACTCATGGTGAACTAGGCTGATGATGTGGCAGGGATAATATCATCCAAAGCAGGATTGCAATATGTGGGACCAGAGGAGAAATGGAAGTAGGAAGCGCTAGGATCGATCTCATTCACAGAGATCGCAACAGTACGGTAGGGGATCCCTCCTCCTTATCTTCTTCTTCAGATCTGATCAAGCCAGAGGATCGATCTCATTCACAGGGCACGTTGATTGCACAAGATCGATCTCAGTCACAGAGATCACAGCAGTACGGTAGGGGACCCCTCCTCCTTGTCTTCTTCTTCAGATCTAAATCAGGCCAGAGGTTCGATCGTTCATTCTTCTCTTTGAATCAGGCCAGATCTGAATCGCACAGGCCAGATGTTCGTTCCTTCCTTCTTCTAGTTCTGAAATCAGATATGACGATCCTTCTTCTTCTTCGTTCCTTCTTATTCAAAGAGATCCCTGATGCTCATGCTGTGGCTGATGCTCATTCAAAGATATCCCTGAAGTTCTTTGAGACCGCACTCCGAGATTACAAGGCCTAGTTAGAGGAAGATCCAATCGTACATAGGTACCTTTCCTCCCTTTATGATACTCTTATGGAGCAAAACCTTTGCTCTGATATAATGACAAATAACAATGAGAATGATGCTCTTGTCTTTTCATTAATCTATGTTGTTTATATACAAGCTATTCTGCCAATATAGGCAACTCCTAATCACCCTAACAATCTGCTATCTTCCTTATACAAAGCAATCATCCTAAAGTACAATATTACATAATCAAGATCACATTCAATAGCATAGTCATAGCATAATTGAGAGCATAATCATGAGAATATTCTCCATGCCATATTCAATAGCACAATCATGAGAATATTCTCAATAATCACAATAATGACATCTTTAGAGAAGGTAAAGGTAGTGCAACTATGTTACAAAGATTGAAGTTGTGTTACTTGCATGGTTATAATTCAGATCCTCAGGTTTTCTTATGCAGAAATGTCACTTCTTTTTTCGCAAACATTGTTTGCTTGTTCTGCTTGATAGTTGTATTGCAAGTTTCATTTAGTACCATTTTTAGTCATGATTTAAGGTCTTGTAGTGAAGTTTCTGATTATGGATGGTCAATGAGGATTGTAGTTGTAACAAAGATTTTGGTCATCCTTCTATCAAGTTTGACTACTAACTTACGAGGGTTCATCATGTTTGACCAACTCCATGGCAAGTATGACTGGGATCTTGAAGACACTGATGGTGTAGAAGGCAATCAGCCATTTTTGGATACTAATACTGGAGAGAGTTACTACTGTATGAAAAAATTGGTTTATTTTTGGTTCCCGATTGCAACCATTCTTCTTGCTTTACCAGGATTGGTAGTTATAATCATTTGCGTCTTCGTAAGCGCTTGCTTGAACATGAAGTATGCAGGGCCAGAAGAAGAGGTACAAGAATATAGACAACTTATGAAAGAAAACGACAAGGTGATCGAAGGCAGGACTCTAACAAGAAGATGCGTGGACAATATTAAGAGATGGATGAGTATAAACGAAAAAAACAATCACTATCTAATCTTAAAGAGTTCCTTTCAAAAACGCCTCCCTCTGGACTATCCCTTGAACAACTTTGCATGCACTATAATTTTCATCAGGGGAATGAGATGTCCAGTCTTCATCTGGTTTTCCTTCAAAGAATTGCCTCAGTTTCTATACCATCTCTTAGTGGTCATCTAACAGAAATCTTAAGTGAAGCTTTTGATATTATTCATTTTGTGAGTATGGACGAATTGAAGACTAATATGATTCAGGCTGCGGATTCAGACGCTGAAGTAGCAGCAGAGCCAGGTCTGTCTACCCCCATATCTATCTCAGAGGAACCCCCAATGCAAGTAATGGAGGTGCTTCGCGCACTCACTGGTATAGGAGGAATGGGGGAAGATCCCACAACGCTCATGGCTTGCCTAACACACTACAACAGATTTGTTTTTCCCGGCGCTTCCCAAAGCGCCGGCAAAGGTGAAAATATGCCGGTTTAGACCATTGACGGCATTTTAAGAAAGCGCCGCAAAGCGCCGGTAAAGGTATGTGCCGCCAAAAGATTAACGTCACTTTTCAGAAAGCGCCGGATAAAATTATTATTTGCGGCGCGTATTAAAGCGCCGGTATAGCTTACATAAGCGCCGCCAAATAAATGGATATTTCAATTCCCAGTCAGAGAGAAACGTCGTATTTAGTAACTTCAGTGCCGGAAATGATATTTGGCGACGCTTTGAAAGCGCCGGTTATGTTAACAAATATGTGAAAATGACTTCTTACCACCTTTTAATGGCGCTTTGAAGCGCCGGAAAAGATCTTTTTTGCGACGCTGTTTAAGTGCCGGTTGTGTTAACACCTTTTTTTTTTTTTTTTTTTTTTTTTAAAAAAAACCTCCAGTGGGGAGGGGCAACTATGGAATGCCAGACCTTGATTACTTATCAAAAAGATGACCTACAAAAGCTACGGGAGTACATGACGACGTTGCCCGTATAAAAACCAAAGCAAAAGCTAGAATCAAAGAAGAAAAACAAAACAAAACTAAAATCAGATAACTGAAATCAGCTCACTGTCTGTGCCCAGCAATCCGAACAAATCCAGCAGTCTATCATTCATTAAGCACACAGCACACGCGCGTTTCTGCGACCCGAGCAAACCCCGGATAGCCCAAAACAAATGCTCCGACCAACGATCAGAACATCAGTAGCAGCAACAACAGCAACTCCGCGCAACAGCGTCAGCAGCAAATCAGCGGCATCAGCAACGCAACAACAGCAACAACTCCGCGCAACAGCAACAGCAGCCACTCCGCACAACAGCAACAGCAGCAACAGCAGGGAAACGCAGCAGCAGCAGCAGCTCCACACAACAGCAGCAGCAGCAACTCCGCGCAACAGCAACAGCAGCTACAGCGACGCCATCCGCAACGCAACAGCATCAGCAACAACAAAGCTGGGCAGAACAGAGCAGCTCTGTTTTGGAACAGAGTGCTCTGCCTAAACATGGTCTGAGTCGCAATTTCGCAGCATCTTCCATGTCGCATATCGACACTAGACAGCACCCAGCACGCCAAGCCTCGGCATGCCACCTAACTCAGCTTCCATGTCCGCACATAATACTGCCAGGACTGAAACCGAAAGGCCTGCAATACAGGCCACAGCGTATAGCGCAGGAGACAGTAACCATTCTGGGCAATCCCATACGAGTCCGCAGCGACCGCTTACTTCACAACCAAATAGAAACAGGGGTCCCTCTGTAACACAGCAGCGTGCCCTGCAATCCGTATGATTTTGAAATCTCCTCTGCCCAAAAAAGCGATGCCTAGTCTTCACCATTGCGTATGTAAGCCGTATGACTACGGTCAAGCTGTAGTAAACCTGCCACTCGCCTAGGAAGATCATGAGCAGGAAAAAAAACCGTCTTATGCTCTCGTTGAGCTCTAGTTGCTAATGCGTCCGCCACCGCATTGGCCTCTCTATAAATATGAGAGCAATTGACCGTCAATTGCGCCTCCAGCTGCTTGATTTCTTTTAAAATATTCTCCAAATGCCACGGAATTTTGAAATTACCTTTAAACCATCCACAAACAATTTTCGAGTCCGTCTGAACAAGCACCTGCTTAAAACCCAATGAAAGACAGAGACGGAGACCCTCGGCTAGAGCTATAATTTCCGCTGTATTATTAGAGCCTGCACCAAAAAAAATTTGCTTCCCAACAACACCAACACCCCTAGAATCTCTTATTATCACCCCTCCAGCAGCCATGTTCTTACAGGAAGACCCATCTACATTGAGAGCAACAAAATCTGGCAGAGGGGGATGCCAATAAACAATTCTACTAAGCTTCTTCAAAACTGGAATCACTTGTATCCCCAAAGCCCTTAAAGGAGCCTTGTGCCAACTGACTCTCTTAGGGGTTATAAAGTTATTAGCTAGCAGCAAATTACGCCGAATATTCAGAATCACAAAAGCAGGATTAGGGACAGCATTATCATATACACATTTGCACCGTTGTTTCCATATTTCCCATAAGATGAACATAGGAGTGAGAAGTGATAACACACCTGCTTGAGTACTCATTTTTGCACGTCTGAACCAAATGATAAGGGTCGTGGAGATTTCAGCCGGTTTTCTGATGTGCACATCAAAGATCAACTCAAAATGGCGCCAAACCTGCATCGCCAGTTCTCCATCCAAAAACAAGTGATTAAGGGATTCTCTTTGTGGCGTGTTGCAACATCGACATCTAGAGGCCAGACTGAAACCGCATCTGTATAACTCCCCATCCACTGGAACCCCTCTATGGAGTAGTTTCCACACCAAGACTGAAATTCTAGAAGGGATAATATCATTCCAAATCAATTTATAAAGGCTATTGACCATCCCTTTCCTCCGAAGCAAGTCATAAGCCGACTGAAGAGAAAAAGACCCATTTTGGTTCGGAACCCAAATACATTCATCCTCCTGAAAATCCTCGCCATGTAATCTATCAGCAAAAAGTCTGCTAGCTAGATGTCTGATCTCTGGGTTAACCAATTCAAAATTGGTTGAGATCACCTCATTTATCGAAGGCCACACACCTTGATCAACCAAGGCCGCCGGTCTTCTGAAGGATGCAACCGTATTCCAATTTTCCTCAAAAAAACTAATATTGCCCTGAGCAACGCGCCAAAGGGAGTTGCTCAAAATAATAGACTTGCCAAGCATGAGTTCTTTAAAAAAGGGGGAAGACCCAGTTTTCACCAACTGACTATTCAATGCCACCCCATGCAACCAGTATTTACTTCTCATGAAAATAGCCCAAAGAGAGTCCGCTGTAAGAAGGCGCCAAAGTGCCTTAAGACGAAAGGCCCTCATCACCACCAGTAAATCTCTCACACCCAGACCCTTTTCGTCCTGAGGAAAACAAATAGTAGACCACGAGACCCATTTTTTCTTCAGTCTTCCTTCACAATCACCCCAGAAAAAGTCAGCCAACAAACTATTAATCCGAGATACAACTTTCATAGGAACACACATGGTACTGAGGATATAAATTGGAATCGAGTTTAGAACATGTTTAATCAAAATTAAACGGCCTCCCGGAGATAGCAATTTCGCCTTCCATCCCTGAATCCGAGATTGAATTTTGGAAATCAAATCCTCGAAATAAGCAATTTTGACTCTTCCCTGAAAAACTGGCCCTCCCAAATATTTCAACGGAGCAGCTCGGAATAAGAAGCCTGTGTAGGTTTTGAATCCTACAATTTTCGCTGCGTCTGCCCTGTCATCCAACATAAATGAGCTTTTGCTCGCATTTATTTTCTGTCCCGAAGATTGACAATAGCTGTTTAGAAAATCCATGCAACCCAAAATAGAAGACTTTCTGCCATTTAAGAAAATGAGAGTATCGTCTGCATAAAGAAGATGGGATATAGGGCTGCATGCCCTGGGAGTATAGAAATAACCAATTTTTCCCCGAGCAAAAGCCTCATGGAGACCCCGACTCAAAACTTCGGTGGCAATAATAAATAAGAATGGAGACAGAGGGTCACCTTGCCTTAAACCTCTGGAAGATCTAAAAAAACCTTTGTAGACGCCTTGGAGCAATACTGAAAAGCCACAAGAAGCGATACAGTTGGAGATGATATGACAAAATCGACCATTAAAGCCGAATTTTTTAAGCACCGCCAACAAAAAATTCCATTCCATTCTGTCATAGGCTTTTTCCATGTCAATTTTCAAAACCACATTACCGCCGAAGACTTTCCGATTAATCTCCCTCATCAATTCCTGTGCAAGGCCAATATTCTCACCAATAAACCTTCCTTTAACAAATGCCCCCTGCTCCGGAGAGATAAGAACGGGTAAAAGATCTGCCAATCTAGTACAAAGGATTTTGCTGAAAATCTTATAAATCACGTTGCATAGACTAATAGGGCGAAATTTCGAAAAGGAACCTGGATTGTCATTTTTAGGAATCAATGCCAAGAAATTGGCCGAAAAAGAAGCCGGCAACGCTTCACCCTCAAAAAATTGAGCATGCTTTAATTTCTGATCCGTTGTTGGAAGAACCGCTGGAGCATTCGCCTCCTCCTCAATAATCTCCATTAGAGCATCCTCAGTATTTTCCATTAGAGCCTCAAAGGGGTTAGACAAAACCACCTTGACAGCTTCTGTTGCCCCCGACTTACTCCCCACGACTTTCTCCGTAATCTCCTCGCCATTACTATTTTTTGTTCCACTCACCCCCACATCCGACTTTGTAGACTTTTCCGTTCTAAGCACAGGAACATAATGTTGCTTGGTACTATTTACTTCAGCCTTAGGTTTGGTTATCTTCTCATTCTTACCACTGTCCGAGGCACGGCCCCCGGCCTTAATCCCGAGCTTCTTGCGACAAACACTCTCCTGATGCCCTATCAGAGAACAAAAGTCACAATATTTGAAACCAGGATATTCTATCTTCTGCCAGAAGCCTCTATTATTGGTTTTATCAATCCATACTCTGTTTGGTAATTTGTCAGCCAAAGTCATCTCCACGCACACACGGGCAAAACCCGGGCGCGATAAACATCTAGTATGATCATCCATTCTCAAAAAATTGCCGAAAGAATTAACAATAGCTTTTAAAATAGGAGGATGAAAAAGATGTAAAGGTAAGTTAGGCAACTCTACCCATAGCGGCACCGATATCGGATCCTCCTTCAGACTGAAACCATCATGCCAACGGAAAGCTTTGAACCTGACGCCGCGAATCAAGAAGGAATCCCGCGACAACACTTTTTTTGCTTCCTCCTCCGATTGAAGACGAACTAAGACATGCCGTTGATTTAGTAAACCAAGCGAAAAATCGCCCATAATTCCCCAGGTTCTATGAATTGAATCTCGGATGTCTTCCAATGTAGGTCGGTAGCTGGAGAATTTTAAAACGATAACATGTTTTTCCATAAACTCTTCCCCACGGACTTCATCCGTTGCCGTAATGCCAATAGCAGGAGCGCCCTCTTTACGGAATCTAGTGCCTTCAACCGGAGTCTCCACAACTTCGGAAACTAGAATTTTTCCCAATATTTGAGCGAAGGAAGGCTTAACCGCGCCTTCCGCTGATCCCCCATTAACAGGTTTCCCCAGAATGTGGGGAGCGATGGCGGCAGGAGGCGCCGACATCACCAGCAGATCGGTGCCAGAACTGAAAAACAAAACAGCAAAAAACCTGTCTCTGAGCCGTATCGGTGCACAAGACCGGAATCGGATCGTATCGGCAACTGTGACGGACTCACGGCTGCCGACAAGCGAACACCAGATCTAGACCCCGGCCAAGACGAAAGAAGTTCCGGCTGTAGCAAAACTGTGAAAGCCTAAAATCGACCAGTATCGTCCAAAGTCGGTAAATATCGGCCAGAAACGGCCAAAAACGACCCGAAATCCACCGGCAAGGAGTAGCTGAGCCGCCTAGGGTTGTCGCAGAGCCTACCCTCACCGCCACCAGTCGATGGCTAGGATGCTATCTCACTTAGAAGGGACGGTAGAGATTAGTTTCGGTGAAAGACCGAAATGCCCTCCCGAAATCGCCCGAAATCGCCCGAAAAAGAGCTCTCCCGTGTTAACACCTTTTAATGGCACTTTGAAAGAGCAGTGTTGCTCAGTCTCTTGTCCAGTACTAAAATGTAGATTTCCGAAGAAAATTAAGTTGAATTTTGCATTGTTAATTTGTTAGACCCAATGTAGAGAAGTGTACTAATGCAATGGCATGCTCCACAGGCTCAGCATTATTAATGTGAACATATTCGACTACTCAGCCTCCGGCTTTGTGCCTCTTTAAAAAAGAACTCAAGAAGACCTTTTTTGTATTTAGTATCGAAATACAGTCACATGGATTTATTATTTTATTATTTTGTTTATTGGTTAGAATAACTTTTGTTTGTTAATGATATGTACTTAATCAGACTATGCGTCGCAAGGTTTCAAGAGTCATATCACTTAGCGTTCTAAATGAATTAATTCAAGTGGCTTAAGCATTGCAAATTTGCAGTCTGGCTCTTCCTCTATATATTGTTTCAGTGTTTGTGAGTTTGTTTACTGATGAAATGTTAGACACAAAGGAAATGATTTGTGTGTATTGTGTTGTCTTTCTCATTCACAATCTCCTGTTTATATACAAACTAATCCAGAGAATATTGTGAGAATATTCACAATATAATTTGCTAATTTCCTTAAAACTATTATACAATATTGACTCTATAAGCAACTTTCCTAATACAAATATTCCCAATCAATCAGGATATTCTTAATATATTCTCAATACCCCCCCTCAAGTTGGTGCATGGAGATCCCGTATGCCCAACTTGCGAAGTAGATACTCATATTGTCATTTGCCCAATGCTTTTGTGAAAATGTCAGCGAGTTGCTCATTGGATGGGACAAATGTGGGATTGATATGTCCAGCAACAATGTCATCACGGACAAAGTGACAATCGACCTCAATATGTTTTGTCCGTTCATGAAAAATAGGATTTTGAGATATATGGAGAGCCGCCTGACTATCACAATGAAGAGACATAGGACGTGTGTGAGGCATCCCGAGGCTAGCTAAAATAGCTTTAAGCCATTTCAACTCACATGTAGTCATAGCCATAGACCTATATTCCGCCTCTGCGGAGGAGAGGGATACTGTATGTTGCTTCTTTGTCTTCCAAGATACCGGCGAGTTCCCAAGGAACACCAACCAACCAGTGAGGGACCGCCGAGTCAAAGGGCATCCGGCCCAATCAGCGTCACACCACCCATGTAACTGCAAGTCACACTTACTACTCAAATGTATACCTTGACCTGGATTACCTTTTAAGTACCGAACCACCCGCAAAGCAGCTTCCCATTGGTCCGCCCGAGGATGTTGCATAAATTGAGATAAAACATGAACACTATAAGATAATTCGGGTCGAGTGAAACACAAATAAATTAGCCGTCCCACCAAGCGACGGTAAGGCTCCGGGTCAGCGAGCTCTGGACTCTTGGACAAGGCGAGTCGATGATTCTGTTCCAATGGCACCGCCGCGGGCCTTGCCCCTAGCAATCCGGCCTCAGAGATGATATCTAGCGCGTATTTGCGTTGACAAAGCACAAACCCATCTGGTCCGCGTGCCACTTCAACCCCCAAGAAATACTTTAAAGGACCCAGATCTTTCATATGGAAACAAACACTGAGGTAACCCTTGAATTTCTGTATATCCCCCGGATTACGCCCAGAGATGATAAGGTCGTCGACATAGACAAGAACACTGAGCTGAACCGCACCTCTTTGTAGAGTAAACAAAGAATAATCTGAATAAGATTGCCGAAAACCATAATTCTTCAAAGCAGTTGACAGTTTAGCAAACCAGCATCGGGGTGCCTGCTTCAGCCCATATAATGATTTCCTAAGCTTGCACACCTTTCCAGAAGTCCCCACCTGAAAATCGGGTGGTAATTTCATGTATACCTCCTCCGTAAGATCACCATGTAGAAATGCATTATGAACATCCATCTGATGGACTTCCCAATTCTTGGCAGCCGCAACGGCAAGAAAGACCCGTACTGTAACCATCTTAGCTACTGGAGCAAAAGTCTCTGTATAATCAACTCCTTCAATTTGATGATTCCCAAGAATAACCAGCCGAGCCTTCAATCGCTCAATGGTACCATCAGAGTTATACTTGATTTTGTATACCCACTTGCATCCGAGAGCTTTCTTTCTTGGTGGCAATTTTGTTACAACCCAGGTTTCATTAATCTCAAGAGCCTCAATTTCTCGTCGCATGGCATCCCTCCAGCGGCTGTCTTTCACGGCCTCAGAATAGCACACAGGTTCCCGATTTGTTGTCAAGGCTGCAAGAAAATGTCTATGTCGCATAGAAAAATTATCACAATTCACATAATGTGCTATGGGATAGGGTGTACCTGAGGAATGCCGTGGTACGGGTGAAGGAGGTACGGATGGACTCATTTTCCGAATGGTATGAGTAACATAATCACGGAGTCGTATCGAGGATTGTCTTCTGTGTTGACCCCTGCCCAACACATCTTCCTGACTTGCGTCCGGGTTGTCCTCCTGGTTCGCACAAACCGGCTGCCCAGCAGCCTCATCCGGCTGTACAAACGCCTCGACACCAGCATTTGCCTCATCCTCGGCACACACCGACTGCCCAGCAGCCCTATTTGGCTGAACAAACTCCTCGGCACTAGCCGACTGCCCAGCAGTCCTATCCGGCTGTACACACTCATCGGCACCCCCCCTCAAAACAAGCGTAGATGTCTCCTCAAAGTCCTCTTGAACCGCCTCGATAGTAGGCAGACCATCGTGGTCTAAATTAAAATTATTTGCAAAGGGAAAAACTCCTTCCGAGAATACAACATTACGAGAAACAAAGAAATCTTGTTTCTCCAAGTCATACAAACGCCACCCCTTTTTTCCATAAGGGTACCCAACAAAGACGCACCTTCGACTTCTACTGGCAAACTTATCCCCCGTCTGCACATGCGCATAACACAAGGACCCCAAAATGCGCAAGTGATCGTAAGTTGGTGTGCTGCCATACAAGACACTATAAGGTGTTTTCCCATTCAAGACCAAGGAGGGAGTCCTATTTATCAAGTATCCAGCCGTCAACACACATTCTCCCCAAAATTCAATAGGAAGAGAGCCCTGAAAACGCAGCGCCCGAGCTACGTTCAAAATATGTTGGTGTTTCCGTTCAACCCGCCCATTTTGTTGAGGTGTTCCCACACAGGACGTTTGAAAAACAATCCCATGATCAAGAAAATATTGTCGCAGGCAAGTGAATTCAGTGCCGTTATCACTCCTCAAAATTTTTACCTCTTTATCAAATTGTCTCTTAACCATCGAGAAAAACATTTGAAGAGTACGGGAGACCTCTTTCTTATCAACAAGTAAATAAATACATACAACACGGGAAAAATCATCAACAATGGTCAAAAAATAAGAAGCACCACAAGAAGAAGTTGTTCGATAAGGTCCCCATAAATCAGTGTGAATAAGTTCAAAAATAGTCGAAGCTTTATGTTCACTAACAGGAAACTTATCTCTACTTTGCTTTGCCCTCTGGCAGACGTCACAGTTTTTATTCAAGCGATTTTTCTTTTCACTAAAACTGATGTCGGGAACTAACTTTGTTACCTGTAGAGATGGATGACCCAGTCGCTGGTGCCATAGATCAAGAGACACCACACTATTGGCCTTTATTGCGTGAACCTGTGGCAACCCCCGGAAGTAATAGAGTCCATCGCGTCGTTCACCCGCACCAATCAGCATCCTCGAAGTGCGGTCCTGTATAACACACAGATCATTAGTGAATTGGACAAAACAGTTATAATGATCAGTCAATTGCGACACAGAAATTAAATTGCAAGTTAGCCCTGGCACATAAAGAACATTTTGCAAACAGAAATTTCTGTCAAGAAGGATCGTCCCCTCCTTAGTGGCGATAGCGCTACTCTTATCTGGCAATCCCACGGGACATTGAGCAATCTCCCTTAAGTCACGGAGATCCCCGATCGTGCCAGTCATGTGATTCGAAGCTCCCGTGTCAATAATCCAAAGCGTACCAATCATCTTATCTGTCGTTGCGGATTTTGACCCGCCCAGCATTTGGAGAAGTGTTTGCCACTGGGTGGTATTCAGCCCGGGCAGTGGAGATTCATTTGTCTCAGTCACTCCTGCCCCAGAAGAACTTGTCTGAGCAGCGTTGGCACCGCCAGCCATGAGCGGTGTTCAAAAAGAGATTTCAAAATGCCGCAGAAAGAAGTAAAGTTGCAGCTCTGACTGCTCCTCACGCAGAGAAACAGAGATTTATTTATTTATTTATTTTTTTTATAATATATTCCCTTTTTTTTTTCTCTTCTTTTCGTTTCTTTTCTTTTCTTTTCTTTCTTTTACTTGTTCATTACAGAGAAACATAAACAGAGAAACAAAAAAAAACAGAGAAACATAAACAGAGACAGAGAAATGAGAGGGAGATCTCGCTGGTTTCTTTTCTTCTGCTGCTTCTTCGACAGAGGAAGGAGTCTGTGGATATCGCTGGTCTCTTCCTCTCGGTGCGATGGCGACGGTTCCTGGAGCTTGGATTTGGGAGATCGTGAAGCAGAGACAGAGGATCGATTAGGATCGATCAGTTCAGTTCAGCAAGGTTCACCGTTCAGGTTCGATTAGGATCGATCAGGTTCCTGGAGCTTCGATCAGGATCGATTAGAGGTTCGATCAGATCTGAATCAGATGGCGATGGTTCCTGGAGCTTGGATTTGGGAGATCGTGAAGCAGAGACAGAGGATCGATTAGGATCGATCAGTTCAGTTCAGCAAGGTTCACCGTTCAGGTTCGATTAGGATCGATTAGGATCGATCAGGTTCCTGGAGCTTCGATCAGGATCGATTAGAGGTTCGATCAGATCTGAATCGCACAGGTTCGTCGATCAGGCCAGAGGTTCTTCTTCTTCGTTCCTTCGTATTCAAAGAAACCCTTTTCAAAGAGGTTTCGATCAGGTACCTGTTCTCCCTTTATGATACTCGTATGATAGGCTCTGATACCATGATGAAATGTTAGACACAAAGGAAATGATTTGTGTGTATTGTGTTGTCTTTCTCATTCACAATCTCCTGTTTATATACAAACTAATCCAGAGAATATTGTGAGAATATTCACAATATAATTTGCTAAATTCCTTAAAACTATTATACAATATTGACTATATAAGCAACTTTCCTAATACAAATATTCTCAATCAATCAGGATATTCGTAATATATTCTCAATATTTACACTTTTAATCATACTTAGACGTCTCTGTCATTTTTTAGTACACCAACTTATACTAAGAAAAGAAAAAAACTTACACTAACAACTATTGATTTAAAAGTAATTGGTTCACATGCCTTGTAAAAAACATAATCATCGACAGCCTCCAGCTTTGAAGCTTAAAATGAATAAAGAAACAAGTCAACAAAGACTTCTTTGTTTTAGTGATTAATAGTTACACTAATCAAGAGTATAGTTCCAAATAAATGAAGTGAGCAGGGATTGTTTAAGATCGCCATTATGTTTCCTATTCCCATCATTGGCTGATATATAGCAGGAGCGTCTCTATTATGTTTCCTATTCATGATGTTAGAAAATTGTGCTTGGTTACCACGCCGATAGTTTTCCCTATGTTCATAGAACTAAACAAAAATCGAAATACAAATTAAGAATTGAAATAAAATTTGATAAAAGCTAATTGAAAACTAAATAAGAAAATAATTATTCTATTTAACAAATCAGATAAAATTTTATTGAAATATTTGTAATCTATTCGTTAAGTGTTGTTCATTCTTCTCAGATAAAATTATTTGGCTACCATGATCATGATTGCGCTGCGAGCTGGTTTCTATAGTTCAGGTCTGTTTGTAACTTTCTTTTCTTCCGTAAATATATTAACATTGATCATTTCGGAATTAAAAAATGTATTGCCCCCTACCTTTATTTGGAGTGAAGTTAGCTTTGTTATGGACTTCATCAACATTCAAGATCGAAGCAGGTACACAACAATTGAGGAGCTATTGAGGTGTATGGAGCAACTATTCGTTGATATGCTGCACATGTTCCTAATTCAAATCCCAGATGTTATATACAAAGAAGTTACAGAGAGCCCTCCTGAAGAATACATGAACAAAGTAAGGCATGCCGTGAAATTCATATCCCGAGTTGAATCCTTGGATGGCATAGTTCAATGGTCTTTTCCCAATGGTTGCAACATCAATGGTTTGATACATGTTCCAGCTTCTCCCACAGATCGCCATGATAACAGCGAGAATGCTTGCCAAGATGAGATGAGATAATTCAAGTTGAATGAACAGCCCAATTTAATCTCTCTTTGCAGTAATAGCTGTATTTCTCTTTTGAGATTTTAATATCTCTGTTGTGCTTTTAATAAAAACCGTGACATGATTTTTTTGTTTGCTCATTGGGGTAGTTTGTCTTCAATTGTTAGAATATTACTCAGTTACCATTCAAAAAAAAAAAACCTCAGAATATTACTCAGTCTCTTGTCCACTAAAATGTAGATTTCAGATGATGAATTTTGCATAGTTATTTTGTCAGACCCATTTGTAGAGAAGTGTACTAATGCAATGGCATCCTCCAAAGGCTCAGCATTAAACATATTCGACTACTCAGCCTCCGGCTTTGTGCCTCTTTAAGAAAGAACTCAAGAAGACCTTTTTTTGTGTGTGTTTAGTATCGAAATACAGTCACATGGATTTATTATTATAACTTCTGTTTGTGAGTGATATGTACTTAATCGGACTAAGCATCACACGGTTTCAAGAGTCATATTACTTAGCATTCTAAATGAATTAATTCAAGTGGCTTGAGCATTGCAGTCTGGCTCTTCCTCTATATATATTGTTTCAGTGTTTGTGAGTTTGCTTACATTTTTAATCATACTTATATGTCTCCGTCATTTTGTAGTAGACTAACTTATACTAATTAAGAAAAGAAAAAACTTAATTACACAAAGAACTATTGATTTAAAAGTAATTGGTTCACATGCCATGTTAAACATAATCATCGAACAGCCTCCAGCCTCCAGCTTTGAAAGCTTAAAATGAATAAAGAAATAAGTCAAGAAGACTGAATTTTGTATTATTCTAATGTTTTTGTTTGTTTATAATTATGACAACTGCTACTATTATATAGCCATGACAGCAGTATGTGAAATGGAAAAGGGTTCAGAGATGTAGTTAGATTCATTGATCATAGGATTGATTGAGTACTATTAGAAAAGTAGGAATAGAATTAGTCCCACATTCATTTGATTGTTGAAAGATCGAGGCATGACCATTTCTAAAATAAAGCCCAGCTAACTGGGCTTCCAGTCAAAAGTGACTGTTCATTTGATGTTGCTAAACTTGAAAGCAAACACAACGGGGTGTTGTCTACTAGAAAACTCCCCACACACCCAAAAACTATGTAGCAGGGTTTCATTTGCATCACAAACAGAGCATTTTTTTTTATCAAGACACATCATCTTTTAAGGGGACAGTGGGTTGATTTTAAGGTTTCGTGCAAATGGGGAATATAGTTTTGGCTCTTTCTAACTCTAGGAGAACCAAGCAAAGATTAGGAGGCTTGTCACGAGGATCGCCATTCTATATTCAACTCCGAAAAGGCATCCTCTGCAGCATTATTGATGTAAACACTAGCCTAATTCAAGTAGTACTGCTGTAATTGACACTTAGTACTCGCATTTGAAGAAAAAGTTGAGATGAGTTATTTGTTTAAGTTTCTCATTGATTAATTGTGCTATTTTTTATTATTATTTTTTTTTTTTTGCAACTTGAGTGAAGCTGACATCTTTCTTTTTTTTGGAAAGTTAGCAGGGGAAAAATCATCAACGGCCAAAAAAATAAGAATCACCACAAGAAGAATTTGTTCTATAAGGTCCCCATAAATCAGTGTGAATAAGATAAAAAATAGTCGAAACTTTATGTTTACTAACAGGAAAATTATCTCTACTTTGCTTTGCCCCTTCGCAGACATCACAATTTTTATTCAAGCGATTTTTCGTTTCACTAAAACTTACTTCGGGAACTAACTTTGTTACTTGTAGAGATGGATGACCTAGTCGCTGGTGCCATAGATCAAGAGACACCACATTATTGGCCTTTATTGCGTGAACCTGTGGCAGCCCCCGGAAGTAATAGAGTCCATAGCGTCGTTCACCCGCACCAATCAGCATTCTCGAAGTGCGGTCCTGTATAACACACAGATCATTGGTGAATTGGACAAAACAGTTATAGTGATCAGTCAATTGCGACACAGAAATTAAATTGCAAGTTAGCCCTGGCACATAAAGAACATTTTTCAAACATAAATTTCCTTCAAGAATGACCGTCCCCTCTTTAGTGGCGATAGCGCTACTCCCATCTGGCAATCCCACAGGACATTGAGCAATCGCCCTTAAGTCACGAAGATCCCCGATCGTGCCAGTCATGTGATTCGAAGCTCCCGTGTCAATAATCCAAGACTTACCAGTCATCTTATCGGTCGTTGCGGATTTTGACCCGCCCAGCATTTGGAGAAGTGTCTGCCACTGATCGGTATTCAGCCAGGGCAGTGGAGATGCATTTGTCTCGATCACTCCTGCCATGATCGGTGTTTAAAGAGAAATCTCAAGCTGACGCAGAAAGAATTAAAGGGTGCAATAGTCAAGGCCTTCTTGGACTCAGCAGCTCATGGTGAACCAGGCTGATGATGTGGCAGGGATAATATCATCCAAAGCAGGATTGCAATATGCGGGATCAGAGGAGGAATGGAAGTAGGAAGCGCTAGGATCGATCTCATTCACAGAGATCGCAACAGTAGGGTAGGGGATCCCTCCTCATTGTCTTCTTCTTCAGATCTGAATCAGGCCAAAGGATCGATCTCATTCACAGGGCATGTAGATCGCACAAGATCGATCTCAGTCACAGAGATCACAGCAGTACGGTAGGGGACCCCTCCTCCTTATCTTCTTCTTCAGATCTAAATCAGGCCAGAGGTTTGATCGTTTCTTCTTCTCTCTGAATCAGGCCAGATCTGAATCGCACAGGCCAGATGTTCGTTCCTTCCTTCTTCTAGTTCTGAAATCAGATATGACGATCCTTCTTCTTCTTCGTTCCTTCTTATTCAAAGAGATCCCTGATGCTCATGCTGTGGCTGATGCTCATTCAAAGAGATCCCTGAAGTTCTTTGAGACTGCACTCCGAGATTACAAGGCCTAGTTAGAGGAAGATCCAATCGTACATAGGTACCTTTCCTCCCTTTATGATACTCTTATGGAGCAGAACCTTTGCTCTGATACCATGACAAATAACAGTGAGAATGATGCTCTTGTCTTTTCATTGATCTATGTTGTTTATATACAAGCTATTCTGCCAATATAGGCAACTCCTAATCACCCTAACAATATGCTATCTTCCTTATACAAAGCAATCATCCTAAAGTACAATATTACATAATCAAGACCACATTCAATAGCGTAATCATAGCATAATTGAGAGCATAATCATGAGAATATTCTCAATGCCATATTCAATAGCACAATCATGAGAATATTCTCAATAATCAAAATAATGACATCTTTAGAGAAGGTAAAGGTAGTGCAACTATGTTACAAAGATTGAAGTTGTGTTACTTGCATGGTTATAATTCAGATCCTTAGGTTTTCTTATGCAGAAATGACACTTATTTTTTCGCAAACATTGTTTGCTTGATAGTTGTATTGCAAGTTTCATTTAGTGACATTTTTAGTCATGATTTAAGGTCTTGTAGTGAAGTTTCTGATTATGGATGGTCAATGAGGATTGTAGTTGTAACACAGATTTTGGTCATCCTTATATCAAGTTTGACTACTAACTTACGAGGGCTCATCATGTTTGACCAACTCCATGGCAAGTATGACTGGGATCTTGACCATACTGGTGGTGTAGAAGGCAATCAGCCATTTTTGGATACTAATACTGGAGAGAGTTACTACTGTATGAAAAAATTGGTTTATTTTTGGTTCCCGATTGCAACCATTCTTCTTGCTTTAGCAGGATTGGTAGTTATAATCACTTGCGTCTTCGTAAGCGCTTGCTTGAACATGAAGTATGCAGGGCCAGAAGAAGAATTACAAGAATATAGACAACCTATGAAAGAAAATGACAAGGTGATCGAAGGCAGGACTCTAACAAGAAGATGCGTGGACAATATTAAGAAATGGATGAGTATAAACGAAAAAAACAATCACTATCTAATCTTAAAGAGTTCCTTTCAAAAACGCCTCCCTCTGGACTATCCCTTGAACAACTTTGCATGCACTATAGTTTTCATCAGGGGAATGAGATGTCCAGTCTCCATCTGGTTTTCCTTCAAAGAATTGCCTCAGTTTCTATACCATCTCTTAGTGGTCATCTAACAGAAATCTTAAGTGAAGCTTTTGATATTATTCATTTTGTGGACACTAAAATCAATTCCTCGAGCTACAATGGTAGGAAAAAGTGCAGGCTTGCAAAAGCTATGTGGATGGGAGAAAACTTCAGCAGTGTTGTTCCTAAAATTTTTGAAGGGCGGGCAGCGCCATCTGATCAATCCACAACTTCAGATTTAGATCGTGCAGTTGTGATCATTTCGGAATTACAAAATGTATTGCCCTCTGCTTTTATTTGGAGTGAAGTTAGCTTTGTTATGGACTTCATCAACATTCAAGATCGAAGCAAGTAAGAAAAGTCTTTATTTCTCTATAAAGGACGCCACATTAAGTGGAGTGAGCCATTGGGCGGCGATAGGCGATAGGCGATTCTAGGGTTTGTAGAGAATCGAGATCCGATTCTGTCTGTGATTTTCTTGTTCATGGACTGATTCAATGTTGAACACGGCTCAAACGAATCTCTCCCCACCCCCTCATGGTGAGATTCAAGAATGTCAGAGGGGGAAAGAACACTTCGAGCAACTTCGTGCAGCCCAACAACCTACCACACAAGCATTCATTAATGAGCAGAATGCTAACACCATCGCTCCTTTGGTGGTTCACCATGCAATTGCTCAGACAACGGAACAACCTAAGGAAGGGACATCGAAAACTGCCATAGATGCCCTGCTTGGAGCGAAGCAAGGTATTGCAACAACAACCACTATGACTGCTAATGACAAAACAGAGAGACCTACCCCGAGTTGGGCATCCCTTTTTGCTAAAAGGAATGACAATGGCCCAACAAACCTCCAGTTTATACCGCCATCCATTACAGAAGGTAAACCAGTAGTTCATATCAAACTTTCTGACCATAAAGAACGAATGTCTGAATGTGAGCAATACCTCATAGGAAACTTTGTAGGTAAAAGACTAGCTTATACTTACGTCAATGATTGCCTTAAACGCATCTGGGGATTGCAAACTAAACGCAACAATTGAGGAGCTATTTAGGTGTATGGAGCAACTATTCGTTGATATGTTGCACATGTTCCTAATTCAAATCTGATACAGGGCCGAATCCAGAGGACATCATAGGGCCGAATTCTAAGCCATATCTGGAACGATCCAGGGTTCCCTTAAGTGATTGCCATACATCATTGGAAAGTTCCATCTCTCTAGTTTCCAATGTATCAAACCTTGCATCATTTGGAGTTCTCTAGAAAAAGTTATGCCTCTTTGACTACAAGGTGCTCAGGTTGGCAGTTTCAATCCGGGTTCATTAATTTCTCCTCTTGTTTCTGTCCATTTCTGTTTTCTAAGAGTTATATTGTATTCAGACAAGTTTTTATGAGTTAAGTCTTATTACCTAGGCTTGGGGGGATGTTCCAAGTATTCTATATAAGCTCCTTTGTGGAGAATGTAAGAGCAAATTGCAGCGTTAAAATCATTTGTTCTTTTGAGAACTTCCTTCTAAACTCTTACCCCTTTGGTTGGATTCCAGTGGTGGTGAGTTGTTACTTTTTTTTCTCAGTGAATTTTCCTTGGGTGGTGTCTCTGTATCCCTTGGGTTCATTTGAGTGGTGAGTGTATTTCATATTCGAGTGTCTCTTTGAGATACTCACGTTAATTATACCGAACCCGGTATCAATTGGTATCAGAGCGCAAGGTTATCATGGCTGGTCATGGTCGAGGTCGTGGTCGTGGCACAGGGGTGAGAAATTCTACTACACGTCAACGAGATGTGCATGATATGAAGGTGGCGGAATTAAGACAACAAGTGGAACAACTCCAACAACGTCTTCAACAATATGAGAACATTAACCGTGAACAATCTGACCCTGATTTGGAAACTGATTCTATCTCTGGAGATGAGAGGGCCTCCAATCCATTTTATCATTCCAAAAGTGATACTTCTAGTGAAGAAGTCATCCCTAACCAGCGTACTCGCTGAAATTCTAGATCTCAACGGGATGGGTTAAATGTGAAGGTGGACATTCCAGAATTTGAAGGATGGATGCAACCTGATGAGTTCATTGATTGGTTGTTCTCTGTTGAACGAGTTTTTGAATACAAAGATGTGGATGACCACAAGAAGGTGAAACTAGCAGTTCTCAAATTGAAGAAGTATGCTTCCTTGTGGTGGGAGAACCTAAAGAGACAGCAAGCTCGAGAGGGAAGAAGTAAGATTGTTACTTGGGAAAAAATGAAGAAAGAGCTTAAGCGAAAATTCTTACCGGCAGATTATCGACAAAATATGTTCCTCAAGTTCCACAATTTCAAGCAAGCAAATCTTGGTGTGGAAGTATACACAGTAGAGTTTGATCATCTTATGATTAAGTGTGACATTTTCGAACCAGAGGAGCAAACTATAGCCCGTTATCTCGGAGGATTACGACAGGAAATAGCTAATGTTGTCCAATTTCAACCTTACTGGACTTACAGTGATGTTGTCAAGTTAGCTTGAAGGTAGAAGAACAGCTAAGGGAGTCTCGTGGAGCTAATCAAAAACATTTTGGCAAAGGACCGGGTGACAAGTTCAACATGGGGAGTGCTTCATCTTCCAAACCAGTTTCAACTTCTACGCCCTCCATTCCTAGAACTTCAAAGGATGAAGGGGGAGCCAATCGGCCAAGTTCTAGTTCTCGAAAGTGTTTCAAATGTCAAGGATTTGGACACATTGCTTTATTGAAGAAAAACTTAATGAAGAAGATGATGACAATTTGTTAGAAGCACCAATATGTGATGAGGTGGACGAAGAAATCACACATGCTGATGTTGGTGAATCACTTGTTCTTCGGAGAAGTTTGAATCTATCTCAAGAACGAGACAGTGAATAATGGCTTCGAAATAACATCTTTCATACAAGATGTACCTCGCATGGCAAAGTCTGCGATGTTATAATTGACGGTGGAAGTTGCGAGAACGTTGTTGCTGAAAATATGGTGGAGAAATTGAGTCTCAAGACGGAACCACACCCTCATCCTTACAAGCTAACTTGGTTTCGAAAAGGAAATGCGGTCAATGTCAACAAACGTTGCCTCATTGAATTTTCGATTGGAAAAATGTACAAGGATAAGGTGCTTTGTGACGTTGTCCATATGGACGCTTGTCACTTACTCCTGGGAAGGCCACGGCAATATGATCGGAGAGCTATACACGATGGGTTCAAGAACACTTATGCATTTGATAAGGATGGAATGAAGATTATTTTGGGACCCATGCCATTGGAGAATCCTCCAAAGCTCGTCAAGAGGGAAGACAATAACTTACTCTCATTTTCTGAAATTCAAAGGGCCTTAAAAACTTCAGAAAATATTTGTCTTCTTGTAGTACTTGAGGAGAATGAGACATACAACCATGTCCCGCTAATCATGCAACCGCTTCTTGAAGAATTCAGTGATGTTGTGCCAGAGGAGATTCCTTTTGGTCTTCCACCCATAAGAGACATACAACATTGTATTGACCTTGTTCCAGGTTCTGTGATTCCCAATAAACCAGCGTATCGGATGAGCCCAAAAGAAAATGAAGAATTGCAAAAACAAGTCGAAGAACTATTGGCTAAAGGATTGGTCAAGGAAAGCAAGAGTCCATGTGCTGTGCCCGCTCTCATCGTGCCCAAGAAGGACGGAACGTGGCGGATGTGCATCGATAGTAGAGCCGTAAACAAGATCACCGTCAAGTATCGTTTCCCGATCCCTCGACTTGATGATCTTCTTGACCAACTTCATGGTGCCTCTATCTTTTCAAAAATGGATCTTAGAAGCGGCTACCATCAAATACGAATGAGGGAAGGAGACGAATGGAAGACCGCTTTCAAGATAAGAGATGGCTTATATGAATGGAGGGTCATGCCTTTTGGCTTATCTAATGCTCCTAGCACTTTTATGTGGTTAATGAACCATGTCTTCAGACCTTTTATAGGACATTTTCTGGTTGTCTACTTCGACGACATACTAATTTACAGCAAAAATAAGGAGCAGCACATGGAACATCTTCGTCAAGTGTTCGAGACCTTAAGAAGAGAGAAGCTTTTTGCAAATTTGAAGAAGTGTCATTTCTTCACTAATAGTCTTATTTTTTTGGGTTATGTTGTATCCAGTGAAGGAATCAAAATGGATCCAAGTAAGGTAGAAGCAATCACTAGTTGGCCCAGTTCGAAGTCCCTTCATGAAATTCGAAGCTTTCATGGTCTTGCCTCATTTTATAGGAGATTCATAAGGGGATTTAGTAGTATCATTGCTCCTATCACTGAGTGCTTGAAAGGAGGCACATTCAAGTGGACTAGTGAAGCAGAAAAAAGTTTTGAAGTGCTAAAAGGGAAGGTGACTGAAGCTCCTATTCTTTCTTTACCAAACTTTGATAAGTTGTTCGAGGTTGAATGCGATGCTTCGAATATGGGAATTGGTGGTGTTCTAAGCCAAGACGGAAGACCGGTGGCATTCTTCAGTGAAAATTTGAATGAAGCTCGACGGAAATATTCAACTTATGATAAAGAATTCTATGCCATTGTCCGCGCTTTGCATCATTGGAGCCATTATCTTCTTCCAAAAGAATTTATTTTGTTCTCAGATCACGAGGCGTTGAAGTACTTAAATAGTCAGCAAAAGCTCAATATTAGACATGCAAAGTGGAGTGAGTATTTGCAATCGTTTTCCTTCTTCCTCAAGCATAAAGCGGGAGCTCAAAATCAAGTAGCGGAGCTCAAAGTCAAGTAGCGGATGCTTTGAGTCGAAGATATTCTTTGCTCTCCACTATGCAAGTAAATGTCATGGGATTCGAGGTACTAAAAGAATTGTGTAAGGATGATTCTTATTTTTCTAAAGTCTTATTAGTGGCTCCATTCAAAGACTTCTTGCTACAGTATGGTTACTTATTCAGGGGAAATCAGCTTTGTATCCCAGAATGCTCTCTAAGGAATTCCATTATTATTGAAGCTCATGCAGGAGGACTGGCAGGTCATTTCGAAAGGGATAAAACCCTTGCTATTATCAAAGAAAAATTTTATTGGCCGAAAATGGAGCAAGATGTTGCAAGACATATTCACCGTTGTCGAATCTGCCACATTGCCAAGAGTCATGGTCAAAATACTGGACTTTACATACCACTTCCAGTTCCTACGTCTCCTTGGGAAGATGTTAGTATGGATTTTGTGGTGGGACTTCCAAAAACTCAAAGAAATAAAGACTCAATTATGGTGGTAGTCGATCGTTTCTCGAAGATGGCACATTTTGTTGCTTCCAACAGGACTCTTGATGCTTCTCTTATAGCTGATCTCTATTTTCGAGAGATTGTCCGGCTTCATGGTATTCCTAAAATTATTACCTCTGATCGGGATGCTAAATTTTTAAGCCATTTTTGGCGCACCCTTTGGAAGAAACTCGGTACCCATCTTCAGTTCAGCACTACTAGCCATCCTCAAACAGATGGTCAAACTGAAGTTTTGAATCGAAGCTTAGGAAATTTATTAAGGAGTTTGGTTGGAAAAAATATTCGACAGTGGGATATGCTCTTAGCCCAAGCAGAGTTTGCTTATAATCGCTCCATCAGTCAGAGTACTGGTTCTAGTCCATTTGAGGTTGTCTATGGCATGAATCCCATTAGTCCTTTGGATTTGGTATCACTTCTTGCTGATACTCATTTCAGCGGAGATGCAGAGGAAAGGGTGAAATTTATAAAGAATTTACATGAACAGGTACGAAAAAATATTCTCAAAAAGACCGAGAAGTACAAGAAGCAAGCAGATAAACATCGTAAGCCCGCTGTTTTTAAGGAAGGTGATTTCGTATGGATTCATCTTAGAAAGGGTCGTTTTCCAGCAAACCGTCATTCTAAACTTATGCCTAAAGCTGATGGACCCTTTAAAGTTCTACAACGCATTGGGGAGAATGCTTACAAGATTGAACTTCCACAAGATTATGGGATTTCAGCCACTTTTAATGTCTCTGATCTTTCACCTTACTATGGCAGTGAAGATGACCAACTAGACTTGAGGACAAGTCTTCTGCAACAAGGGGAGCTTGATACAGGGCCGAATCCAGAGGACATCATAGGGCCGAATTCTAAGCCATATCTGGAACGGTCCAGGGTGCCCTTAAGTGATTTCCATACATCATTGGAAAGTTCCATCTCTCTAGTTTCCAATGTATCAAACCTTGCATCATTTGGAGTTCTCTAGAAAAAGTTATGCCTCTTTTACTACAAGGTGCTCAGGTTGGCCGTTTCAATCCGGGCTCATTAATTTCTCCTCTTGTTTCTGTCCATTTCTATTTTCTAAGAGTTAAATTGTATTCAGACAAGTTTTTATGAGTTAAGTCTTATTACCTAGGCTTGGGGGGATGTCCCAAGTATTCTATATAAGCTCCTTTGTGGAGAATGTAAGAGCAGATTGCAGAGTTAAAATCATTTGTTCTTTTGAGAACTTTCTTCTAAACTCTTACCCCTTTGGTTGGATTCCAGTGGTGGTGAGTTGTTACTTTTTTTTCTCAGTGAATTTTCCTTGGGTGGTGTCTCTGTATCCCTTGGGTTCATTTGAGTGGTGAGTGTATTTCATATTCGAGTGTCTCTTTGAGATACTCACGTTAATTATACCGATCCCGGTATCAAAATCCCATATGTTATATACAAAGAAGTTACAGAGAGCCCTCCTGAAGAATACATGAACAAAGTGAGGCATGCCGTCAAACTCATATCCCAAGTTGAATCCTTGGATGGCATAGTACAATGGTCTTTTCACAATTGTTGTAACATCACTGGTTTGATGCATGCTCCAGCTTCTCTCACAGATCGTCATAATAACTGCGAGAATGCTTGCCACAGTGAGATGATTCAAGTTGTATGAACAGCCCGATCTAATCTCTCTTTGCAGTCCCTTGAATAATAGTTGTATTTCTCTTTTGTGATTTTAATAAAAACTGTGAGATGATCTTTTGTTTGCTTATTGGGGTAGTTGATGTCTTCACACTACACCAAAAACCCCATTTAGCCACGCCATCCTTGCCACAGCTCTAAACCGTTGGTATATTTGCCACGGCTACAAACCGTAGCTATAGTTACCAACGGCTTAAAACCGTGGGTAAAAAAGACCTGGCCACGGCTTAAAACCGTTGGTATATGTGGAACGGCTAAAAACCGTGGCTAATATTAGCAACGGCTCCAAACCGTTGGAATTATTAGCAACGGTTTTAAACCGTTGCAACATAATACTTTAGCAACGGTTCTCAACCGTGGCTACGTATAGAAACGGCTCCAAACCGTTGCAAAAAAAAATTTAGCAACGGTTCTGAACCGTGGCTATGGATAGCAACGGCCTAGAACCGTTGCAACAAAATATTTTAGCAACGGTTCTAAACCGTGGCTATGGCTAGCAACGGCTCAAAACCGTTGCAAAATAAAATTTAGCAACGGTTCTAAACCGTGGCTAGATATAGCAACGGCTCAGAACCGTGGCTACATGAAAAGCTGAAAAATTTTTTGGGCGGGGTATATTGGCGCTCGACATTCCCTCCACTCGCCATCGACAATTTCCCTCCTCCCCTCCACTCGACCTCGTCTCCTTCGCTGCTCCCTCCCTCGACTCGACTTCCATCGAAGCTTCCCTCCTCCCCTCCACTCGACTCGTCTCCTTCGCTGCTCCCTCCCTCGACTCGACTTCCATCGAAGCTTCCCTCCTCCCCTCCACTCGACTCGTCTCCTTCGCTGCTCCCTCCCTCGACTCGACTTCCTGCTCCCTCCCTCGACTCGACTTCCCTGCGCCTTCTTCCCTGCTCCCTCCCTCGACTTCCTTCCTCCCCTCCTTCCCTGCTCCTCCCTCGACTTCCCTCCTCCCCTGGTCTTCCCTCCACTCGGCGTCTTCAAATCAATCACGCCCTCTCTCGTACAGGTACCCTCTCTCTCTCTTGTATTTTTTTATGAAATTAGGGTTCCGAACAAATTGCAAGTCTTTGAGCATTGTTGACTAGGTATACAATTGCAAGTGTTTGAGTGATTGCATTCATTTTGGGAAAAAATAACTAGGTATACAATTGGATTGGGGAAGATGTTTTCATTTTCGTTTCATATTTTTGTATTTAATTTTTAATTTGATACATGTATTATCCTTGAATTTTTTTTTTTTTATTGGAATAGAGAAGTAATCCTATGTCCATATGGAGAAATATTCAATTGGTTGATTTAAATGGTTGAAGTTGAAGAAAGAAATAAAACATTCTATCCCTGATGCTCTTCCATGTTCTAGTGCCATATGAATTAAACGGATGTCTAGGATGACTAGTGCCATATGAATAAAGTCTATTTTTAAGTTTGTGATCGAGACGTATTTATTGATTGATTCTGCATACTGTTTGTGTCGCGAGCAACATCAACTGATGTTAGCATTTCTGTAGCAGATTACAATAGCTCTCATATAGTGGAAATGTTGTATTGCTGATGTTGCCACTGATGTGTGAGTATCTTTGGTCACAGAGAATTGAATTGAAACTATTATCAGCGATGGTGATATTAGTTTTAGGGTCTAGTTGTACTATTTGAACCAAAGGAACAAAAGACTAATATGACAGTTTCGAAATCCTATACAAAAGCCAAAGGGAAAAAAATGAGGGTAATTCATTTTTATTTATTTTTTTCCATTTTTCATTCAAATGAGAGTAATGGGAAGTTAAGATCATCAAAACACCGGGTTGTTTTGAAGCGATTTGTTAACCGCCTTTCATTAGCTTTCTTTTGGTGTTTTGAGGATGAAAAGGTGATTTTGGCGCCAGATGAAGTGGTGGGTGAAGGGATCCCAAGGTTTTACAAGCCATTTGTTTGCTTGGATTATTTGAAATTTAGGGAGAGCAGTGAGAAAGGGAGGTTTGAAAAAGTTGGTTTTACTGTTAAAGATTTTGCAGGGTGCGAACTCGAACTATAACTGCAGACAGGCAGCATCCTTGCTAGAAGGGTGTTGTTTATAGTACATAATTTTCAGCATTATTTGCCATTGTTTATAGAACTGTCAAACAGTAGGTTTTACTAGGATCTTTTCTTTGTAATTCTTCCTTTTAGGCGATTGTAAATGTGAACTTATTGATGGAGTTCTGTCAATGGTGTGTGTAAGATGCAATGGAAATAGGGCAGAAGGTTGCATCAAAGCGATGATTTGAATTTTTTTTTGTAACTGTTCTAATGTTCAAAATTTCTTGAATTTGCGTGTTGAATAATATTATTCTGTGGCTGTTGGTTTTCTTCCTTCTTATTTATGTTTTTGTATTTCATATTTCCTTCAGCATCCATGTTTCCTGCGAGTGTGCGTTGTATAGTAGTTCTGTCATAAAAAACGATGCGATCTATGGAATGGTCCATGGTTGATGAAATGCTTGTCTTGGAGTCAGAAGTAGGGTCTGTTGAATCGTAACTTCTGATAATTTGCATGTATTTTGCAGTTTATGAGCCTGCATATATCACATGTTGGATATAAATATTGCAGTCTCTAGATGTTGTAGTCAATGGTGTTGTTGCTTGAAGAATGCAATATAAGTTTTTAATACATAACGTTGGTAACTTGTTATTGTGCTAGTGAAGACACTGTTAAATTATTCCAACTCCATTATCAAGTTGTTGATTATGGTTTGTGTTAGAGTTAAGAGGCATTGATTTTTTTCAAATCATGATCATCGTTGCTGAGACCACAAATTTACTGCTCAACTTAATTTATGATTTCAGTCATTGTAGATAATCTAGCGGACATAAGTAACACTCTGTCGACTTCCATTTATGAGTATTATTCTTTAAAAAATATATAT
This sequence comes from Berberis vulgaris, assembly GCA_963556465.1. Classification (NCBI taxonomy): domain Eukaryota; kingdom Viridiplantae; phylum Streptophyta; class Magnoliopsida; order Ranunculales; family Berberidaceae; genus Berberis; species Berberis vulgaris. The sequence continues at coordinate 110,095,316 of OY747124.1, forward strand.
TTAACATATTTGTACATTAGATTTATGATTACATATATTTAAATTTGTTTTCTATAAACTCTAATCTTAAGCGTTATGATTTATGAGAAGTAAAACAAATCCTATTTTCTTTTTTCCTTTTTTGAATGACTCTAGTTATTTAGATGGAATGATTGGAGTTGTAGTCTTTGGCTCTTATGTGCCTTTCTACACCCGACATCGTCTTACAAATTAGTATATGTTGTTGGGTTTTTGTACTGGAATTTCTTCTTTCTTCCATCACTGCAAATCTCATTCCATCTATTCTCTGTTTTCATGTGGCAGAAAGCTTAGTTCCTCATAATAAGCCAAATTTGTATATATAAGGTTGATGTAATATAAAATGCTATATCTGTTATATTATTTGAAGCACAACACTGTATATTCTTTCCTATTTGTAATTAATTATTGTGTGGTTACGTTTTTATTCTATAGGAACTGCAAATAATAGTTTTCTTTTGTCAATCAAACTCCTATATATGACTTCTCTTTGTTATCATCTTTCTCACACTAGCTGGATTTGTAAAAACAGGGGATATCTCCAGAGTGTTTCTTTGCTGGTGTTTGTTTGGGCGGCTTGATCACTCTTCCTATTCAGGTCAGTTCAATTCACAGCTCAGACGTAGAACCAAAATTAAATCAGAAAAACATTTTACTTAATCCCAATTGTTCAGAATCATTTATGTATCCATCCATCCTTCCTAGAATGCTGAAGACAAACAGAGAGAAAGTACGAAAGATTTAAATCATTGTATATTGACGTCTAACAACGGTTTTTTTTTACATTGTCTATGGTAATGTTAGTAATCATTTTCTTTTCTGTGTTTAGTTGGGTATAGGATTCCTGCTAAGAGAGTGCCCTGTGGTGGCCGTTGCCAGTGTTGCGACAGTCGTGGTATGCATATGGCATCCCTTTTCTTTTGTTTTAGATGCGAGCGAAACCTGATATAACAAGCTATGTTCCATTTGTTCAGGTTAATCCTGTTATTGTACATTAATTAATGCTATTTGTTTACATGTTTTTGTTTGGCGTCAAAACTTGACAAGTTCATTTTTACGGTTGATTTTGTATTTATCTAGCATATAGTTTGGTGGTTCTTATTCGTGTCGGAGGCATGACACAAACTATAGTAAGGACTGATTTTGCAGGTGCCACGGCTGTGATTTTGCTGCAGCAGCAAAAAATAAATATAAATTTTTTTTTCGATTATATTAACTTGCAACGGTTTTACACCGTTGCAACAAAACAGATTTCTTTTTTTTTTTTTGAATTTTGTTTTAATTGCCAACGGTTTCACACCGTAGTTCCATATTGCTACGCCTAACAACCGTTGCTAGTACCTTTGCCACGGTTTAATTTACACTATTTAGCCACGGTTTATAACCGTTGCCAACGTTAGCCACGGCTAATAACCGTTGCTACTTTTAGACACGGTTTAAAACCGTTGCAAATACATGTGCTTAGCCACGGTTCAAAACCGTTGCAAAGGTTAGCCACGGCTATAAACCGTTGCTACCTTTAGACACGGTTTAAAACCGTTGCAAATATATAAACTTAGCCACGGTTAACAACCGTTGCCATAGTTAGCCACGGCTATAAACCGTAGCTATCTAGTTAGCCACGGTTTATAACTGTTGCGAATATTTACACTTAGTAACGGCTTAGAACCGTTGCTAATTTATCCACGGTTTAAAACCGTTGCAAGTTTTATTGCAACGGTTGATAACCGTTGCTAATTTCTGCAAATAACGCCCCCCCTCCACCCATAAAACCGTTGCTACAATGTTTAGCAACGGTTTTTAGCCGTGACAAAAAATTTTGCGACGCCCCTGTAGTCCACGGCTCTTAGCCGTGGCAATGTCTTACGCCCACGGTATAAAACCGTGGCTAATGGGGGTTTTTGGTGTAGTGTCAATTGTTAGAATATTACTCAGTTACCATAAAAAAACACTTAGAATATTGCTCAGTCTCTTGTCCAGTACTAAAATGTAGATTTCCGAAGAAAATTAAGTTGAATTTTGCATTGTTAATTTGTTAGACCCAATGTAGAGAAGTGTACTAATTGTCACGGGCTTTCTTTTCACAAGTACTTCCCGTGCGGCACTAGCAAACTTTGCCCCAAGTTATCAAAGAAAGCTAGTCAGTCTTGCCCACAAAAGACTTACTTAGACTTTGGAAAACTAAGCAAGCTAAGAACACACAAGAGAGCTAAAGAGAATTAGAACTTGTATTGCTTGAATTCTCTGAGGTGATTCCAACAAATGAGGCCTTAGCCTATTTATACAACTCCACCTCCTCAATGGACGGTGGTGATCAATTTGATCCTACGGTCTATAATGAGTTTCTACACACTTCCTTAGAAATATCTAAGAACTAGAATCCTATGGAACTCTATGGGAGGTTTTAGAGAACTCTCTCTAGAACAATGTGGAATACTCTACATTATGTACACTTGCCAACCTCACTTGGCTAGGCAAGAAAATAGTTGTGACATTCTCCCCCACCTAATCAGGCGACGCCCTCGTTGCCTTCAAATCCTCGTACACTTTGATTTGATCCTTGAATTGCCACAAATGTTGGATAGGCTCCCAGCTAGCTTCACTTTCTGGCAATCCTTTCCACTTGACGAGTAGTTCATGTGTGGGAGGCTGGTTGGAATGACGCACCACACGATCTGACAAGATAGACTCTGGTTCCTTGTCATGTTGGATCCTCATGCCCAGTGGTGCTCTTTGTGAAACTCCTCTATTTGGATCATCATGATCTTCCCTGTACGGTTTTAGTAGGCTTACATGGAAGACTGGATGAAATTTGATCCTCGGCGGCAACTCGACCTTGTAAGCTTGCTTTCCCACTTTCTTGACTATAGGGAAAGGACCCTCATATCTCCTGATAAGGCCACGATGTAGTCCAGAAAGTCTGGCATGAGCATGCATCTTGACAAGCACAAGGTCTCCTACTTGAAACTCTCGAGGCCGTCTCTTCTTGTCAGCCCATTTCTTCATCCTCTTGGATGCCTTTTCCAGGTAAGCTCGAGCCTCATCAGCTTGATCATTCCATCCTTTGGCAAACTTGTAGGCTGGTGGACTCACTCCAGTGTAGCCAGAGGCAATAGAACTTGGGGTCGTAGGTTGTTGTCCCATGACAATCTCAAATGGGCTACGACCCGTCGCTTCACTCTTCTGCAAGTTGAAAGAGAATTGGGCGACATCTAGCAACTTAGCCCAATCTCGCTGGTTGGCACTCACATAGTGCCTAAGATATAACTCTAGCAAGGCATTCATCCTTTCTGTTTGACCATCGGTTTGAGGATGAAAGCTAGTAGAGAAACTGAGGTCGGTACCCAATAACTTGAATAACTCAGTCCAAAATTTTCCCGTAAACCGAGTATCCCGATCACTAATGATAGATTTGGGCACACCCCAATACTTCACCACATGTTTGAGGAATAAATGTGCGGCTTGTTCGGCTGTGCACTCCTTGGGTGTGGGAATGAAGGTGGCATACTTTGAGAATCTGTCCACGACCACAAGTATCCAATTGCAACCCTCTGATGCAGGCAACCCAACAATGAAATCTAAGGAAACACTCTCCCAAGGTCTTTCTGGGATGGGGAGGGGTTCAAGTAAGCCTGCAGGTGATTGTTGCTCTACTTTGTCTTGTTGGCATACAAGACAAGTATTCACATACGATTCGATATCATCCCTCATATGTGGCCAGTAATAGGAATCTTCAACAAGAGCAAGAGTCCAATGTATACCTGGATGTCCCGCCCACTTGCTATCATGGCATTCTTTTAAGACTTCCTTCCTTAGGTTGTCGTGAGGTGGAACATAGATTCGCCCTCCCTTAGAGTATATCAAGTCGTTCTCCACCCAAAACCTTCTTGTCTTCCCATCTTTGACAAGAGCTATGATGGTTTGAGCCATGGAATCATGTGCCAATCCTTCCTTTATGCGTTCCTTTAAGTTGCTTTGAGGTTGACTTATGTCAACAAGTTCTCCTTTTCTACTCAAAGCATCCGCAACAAGATTAGCTTTGCTAGGCTTGTACTCCAAAGTGTAATCGAACTCTGCCAAGAAATCTTGCCACCTAGCTTGTTTTGGTGTGAGTTTCTTTTGTGTCTGGAAGTAGCTAGTGGCAACATTGTCGGTCTTGACCACAAATTTGCTCCCAAGTAAGTAATGTCGCCATGTTCATAGGCAATGCACAACCGCCGTCATTTCCTTCTCTTGTACTGTGTACCGCCTTTCAGTATCATTGAGCTTCCTGCTTTCAAAGGCAATAGGATGCCCTTCTTGCATCAATACCCCGCCAATAGCAAAGTCGGAAGCATCCGTGTGCACCTCAAAAGACATAGAATGGTTGGGAAGTGCCAACACCGGTTCTTCCACAATTGCCTTCTTCAATCCTTCGAAAGCTTGTTGGCATTTTGGACTCCAATCCCAACTTCGTCCCTTCTTGAGAACATCTTGGACGACTTTAGGTGCATTTGCCTCTCCATCCATGGGACCTTCGTCTTCCTTGAGGGTAGCCAAGTAAGTAGGCTCATTCCTCTTTACCCCTTTAGAAAGTTGGAGAGCGGACACCATTCTCTCCTTACTTATCTCCCGTACCACAGGCACAACACAAGGTTGTCCCTTTTCCATGATGCACATGGTGTTGGCATAAGGTACTAGAAAAGCCTTCACCATGTCCAAGAAATCTATACCCAAGTAGAATTTGTGATCATCAATTGGGGCAATAGTTATGTCGACTTTACCTTGCCATTGTCCAAGCCGAATATCGGTGCCACGAGCTACTCCTTCAATTGGGAGACTTTTAGCATTGACTCAATTGATATAACCTTTCTCCTTCGTATATGATAGGCCAATTTCTTCAGCAATGTCTTTGGCCATGTAGACTGTGTCGGCTCCGGTATCCACCATGGCTTTCAAAGTCTTGTCCCCGATCTCAGTCTCCACGTACATCCTTCCACGTGGTTGTTCTTCGACCTTAGCTTGAATGGCACTTAGGAGATTCATTGAGGCGATCCTCCTTTCCTCCTTTGCTTCTTCCTCCATGACAAGCGCGGCAAGTTTCCCTCGGTTGGGACACTCAAATGCCCGATGGGGTCCACTACATAAGAAGCAAGACATCTTCTTGGGTGATCCATCTCTTTTCTCCTTCCCCTTGTCTTTGGAGTACTTGTGTTCCTTGGAGGATTTTTCCTTGTCTCCCCCACCTTTGCCATCATTACTCGACCTTTTCCCTTGTCCCTTGGGTGAGTCATTTCTTTTGAACTCAATCAAGGATTCGGCCGCAGCCATAGTCGTTGCAAGGTCTTGCACACCTCGCCTCTTCAATTCCAATTTGGCCCAACCCGTTAGGCCATCAAGGAAGCTAAACAAAGCATCCTTTTCTCCCATGTCAGGAATCTCCAAGAGCAACTCCGAGAACTCCTTCACATACTCCCTTATGTGGCCTTCCTTATGTTGAAGGCGACGAAGCTTGGCCCTAGCTTCGTTTTCGGCATCCTCCTGGTAGAATTGTCTCTTGAGTTCCTTCGTGAATTCTTCCCAAGTGTCGATGGTGCACAATCCTTTCTTGACATCTTCGGACCTTCTGCGCCACCAAACTGTAGCAACATCATTTAAATATAAGGAGACACTACGTACCTTTGATGTTTCATCTATTACGCCAACCGCATCAAAGTAGCGCTCCATGTTCCACAAGAAGTTGTCTATCTCCCTTGCACTCCTTGCCCCACCATAGGCCTTAGGTTTGGGAGCTTCGACTCTGTGGGTGACTGTCCCTGGCGTAGTCCCACCATTGGCTACCGCAGCCATGCACACCCTGAGTTGAGTTTCAAGTTTCTCAACTCTTTCTTTATAAGCTTCCATCTCTTCATCTTTAGCAACAACTTTGGCTTCTAGGGACTCGATCTTTTTGGACACCATGTCCATTACTGTGTTTAAGGCTCCTTGCATCTCTTCCCGGAGCTCATGGTCCTCCCCGTTGGACGCTTGCCCCTCGATGCGTTGGTCCATGTCTTCGACTTTCTCCCTCAAGTCGGACATGGTGGCACACAACTTTGCCAACCTTTCATCCATTGCAGCGATCAAGTCCTTTGACTTGTCCATACGGACTTTCCCACCTTTGTCAGTGTTGCCAATTGCTGGGTTGTTGACCTCTGACGACATTCTCTTGTGTAGAATGATTTCACCAACCTTGCCAAACCTTGGCTCTGATACCAACTGTCACGGGCTTTCTTTTCACAAGTACTTCCCGTGCGGCACTAGCAAACTTTGCCCCAAGTTATCAAAGAAAGCTAGTCAGCCTTGCCCACAAAAGACTTACTTAGACTTTGAAAAACTAAGCAAGCTAAGAACACACAAGAGAGCTAAAGAGAATTAGAACTTGTATTGCTTGAATTCTCTGAGGTGATTCCAACAAATGAGGCCTTAGCCTATTTATACAACTCCACCTCCTCAATGGACGGTGGTGATCAATTTGATCCTACGGTCTATAATGAGTTTCTACACACTTCCTTAGAAATATCTAAGAACTAGAATCCTATGGAACTCTATGGGAGGTTTTAGAGAACTCTCTCTAGAACAATGTGGAATACTCTACATTATGTACACTTGCCAACCTCACTTGGCTAGGCAAGAAAATAGTTGTGACATAATGCAATGGCATGCTCCACAGGCTCAGCATTATTAATGTGAACATATTCGACTACTCAGCCTCCGGCTTTGTGCCTCTTTAAAAAAGAACTCAAGAAGACCTTTTTTGTGTTTAGTATCGAAATACAGTCACATGGATTTATTATTTTATTATTTTGTTTATTGGTTAGAATAACTTCTGTTTGTGAATGATATGTACTTAATCAGACTATGCGTCCCAAGGTTTCAAGAGTCATATCACTTAGCGTTCTAAATGAATTAACTCAAGTGGCTTAAGCATTGCAGATTTGCAGTCTGGCTCTTCCTCTATATATTGTTTCAGTGTTTGTGAGTTTGTTTACACTTTTAATCATACTTAGACGTCTCCGTCATATTTTAGTACACCAACTTATACTAAGAAAAGAAAAAAACTTACACTAAGAACTATTGATTTAAAAGTAATTGGTTCACATGCCATGTAAAAAACATAATCATCGACAGCCCCCAGCTTTGAAGCTTAAAATGAATAAAGAAACGAGTCAAAAAGACTGAATTTTTTTTTTTTTTAAGAAAAACAATGCAACTAAAAGGATCTTACCACATTACAAGCTGGTTTCTACCTTTGTCTACTATGTATGTGTTTTTCTATTCCTTTTGGTTAGGTGATGATATATAACTCTTCCATAAATGGTCATCCCGTGTTCAAATTTTCAACAAACAAAAACTGTGAACCATTATCATTATGCTTGGATAGGAGGAGTTAAAAAATAAAAAAAAAGATGGCAAAACACTTGTGTCATAATATAACATCTGACGATCAAAACAATTACGCGGCTCCTGTTCCCATCATTGGCTTCTACATAGTAGGAGCATCCCTGGTATGTTTTCTGTTCATGATATTTGATATAGTTCACGGAATTCGTCGTAGGAAATTGTGGTTACCATGTAGATGGTTTTCACTCAATTCAGTTACTTTGGTTCTCCTTTCCATTGCTGCAAAGCTCCCCGTGGATCTCACCACCCCAATGCCTAGTGCCTGGGACCAACTCTCGAAGCTTACTGGTACTGCCTTCGTATGCGTTTCTATGTGTTTTCTTCAGCCTTCGCTTGGAACTAAGAGTGCCTCTGAGTGCTCAACAAACATGGCTGCCTTGTCAATCTTCGTGATCACACTCATCGTTAATATATGCATACAAATATCCACGGGTGTGATCTTCTCCTTCATTCCAGAGCATATCATAATGATGTTCTTCATGTTGACTATGCTCAGTATCTTATGGGTTTCTACTTGGAATTCTGATATGACTAAAGAAACTCTGATGGATCGCAATAAAGACATCTTTAGAGAAGGTAAAGGTAGTGTAACTATGTTACAAAGATTGAAGTTGTGTTACTTGCATGGTTATAATTCAGATCCTCAGGTTTTAATCTGCAGACATTTTAATTCTTTCGCTTCAGACACTGTTTGCATGTTCTGCTTGATAGTTGTATTGCAAGTTTCAGTTAGGACCATTTTTAGTCATGATTTAAGTTCTTGCAGTGAAATTTCTGATTATGGATGGTCAATGAGGATTGTAGTTGTAACACAGATTTTGGTCATCCTACTAGCAAGTTTGACCACTGCCATTCGAGGGCTCATCATGATCCACCAAATTAGTGAGGGTGTTGAATGGGATTATGATGACATTGATGGTGTACGAGGCAGTGAGCCATTTTTCAGAAGTTCTGGGGCTGCAAATATTGATCAGTACTTTATAAGACTTCCAGTTTATTTGTGGATCGTGATTGCACTCATTCTTCTTGCTTTACCACGACTGGTAGTTTTTGCCACTTACGGTTTTGTAAGCATTTGCCTCAACAGGGAGTATGCAGAGCCAGAACAAGAATATAGACAACTTATGAAAGAAAACGACATGGTGATCGAAGGCTGGACTCTAACAAGATGTGTGGACGATATTAAGAGATGGATGAGTATAAAGGAAAAAAACAATTCTCTATCTAATCTTAAAGAGTTCCTTTCAAAAAGGCCTCCCTCTGAACTATCCCTTGAACAACTTTGCATACACTATAAATTTCCTCAAGGGAATGAAGTGTTCAGTCTCCATCTGGTTTTCCTTCAAAGAATTGCCTCAGTTTCTATACCATCTCTTAGTGGTCATCTAACAGAAATCTTAAGTGAAGCTTTTGATATTATTCATTTTGTGGACACTAAAATCAACTCCTCGAGCTACAATGGTAGGAAAAAGTGCAGGCTTGCAAAGGCTATGTGGATGGGAGAAAACTTCAGCAGTGTTGTTCCTAAAAATTTTGAAGGGCGGGCAGCACCATCTGATCAATCCACAACTTCAGATTTAGATCGTGCAGTTGTTATCATTTCGGAATTAAAAAATGTATTGCCCCCGACCTTTATTTGGAGTGAAGTTAGCTTTGTTATGGACTTCATCAACATTCAAGATCGAAGCAGGTACACAACAATTGAGGAGCTATTGAGGTGTATGGAGCAACTATTCGTTGATATGCTGCACATGTTCCTAATTCAAATCCCAGATGTTATATACAAAGAAGTTACAGAGAGCCCTCCTGAAGAATACATGAACAAAGTAAGGCGTGCCTTGAAATTCATATCCCGAGTTGAATCCTTGGATGGCATAGTTCAATGGTCTTTTCCCAATGATTGCAACATCAATGGTTTGATACATGTTCCAGCTTCTCCCACAGATCGCCATGATAACAGCGAGAATGCTTTCCAAGATGAGATCATTCAAGTTGAATGAACAGCCCAATTTAATCTCTCTTTGCAGTAATAGCTGTATTTCTCTTTTGAGATTTTAATATCTCTGTTGTGCTTTTAATAAAAACCGTGACATGATTTTTTTGTTTGCTCATTGGGGTAGTTTGTCTTCAATTGTTAGAATATTACTCAGTTACCATTCAAAAATAAAAAACCTCAGAATATTACTCAGTCTCTTGTCCACTAAAATGTAGATTTCAGATGATGAATTTTAAATCGTTATTTTGTTAGACCCATTTGTAGAGAAGTGTACTGTTCATTTGATGTTGCTAAACTTGAAAGCAAACTATGTAGCAGGGTTTCATTTGCATCACAAACAGAGCATTTTTTTTTTATGCCGAATTTAGGTTGATTTTAAGTAGGTTGATTTTAAGGTTTCGTGCAAATGGGGAATATAGTTTTGGCTCTTTCTAATTCTAGGAGAACCAAGCAAAGATTAGGAGGCTTGTCACGAGGATCGCCATTCTATATTCAACTCCGAAAAGGCATCCTCTGCAGCATTATTGATGTAAACACTAACCTAAGTCAAGTAGTACTGCTGTAATTGACAATTAGTTGCATTTGAAGAAAAAGTTGAGATGGGTTATTTGTTTAAGTTTCTCATGGATTAATTGTGCTATTTTTTTTATTTTTTTTTGCAACTTAAGGGGGGTGTATTGTATATGGATTCTTATGGAATTGATAAATAATTTGAAAAGTCAACGGACTCTTTAAATTGTCCACAGACTCTTTAAATTGTCCACGGACTTCTGCTGATTTTTTAAATCCATAGACTTTTGCTACAGACTTTCTAGAGATTTATGAAAATCCACGGACTTTGTATGAACGACTTTTACAGATTTCTAATTATTTGCAAGATAAAAAAGAAGTTGGTAAATAGTGATGAAACAAAAAAACGTCCGCATATAATAAAAAAAGAAGTTGGTAAATACTAAAGCAATTTCATATCCTTCAAACCAACCAACTAGAAGAAGAAGAAGAAGAGGCCATTGGCTCTCTATGTTTTTGTGTTTATCTTCGTCTGAAAGAACCACAGCACCACCAGATTCAGATAATACAGCTTCAGTGAGTAATAAGAATTCAAAGTCCAACTCATTTGTAGGAACACCGGAGTACATAGCACCTGAGATCATCTTAGGGAGTGGTCATGACTTCGCGGTGGACTGGTGGAACCTAGGTGTGGTCCTGTATGAGATGCTGTATGGAAACACACCTTTTCGAGGGGAAAATCGAAAAGAGACATTTTATCGAATTCTTACAAAATCCCCCGAAATGATTGGAGAGCAAACGCCCCTGAGGGATCTGATTTGGAAGCTACTTGTGAAAGACCCCTCCAAAAGAATATCACTGGAAGCCATCAAAGCTCATGAATTGTTCAAGAACACTGAGTTAGTTTTCACTTCTGTGTGATCACTGGTACCCTTTTTCTAGTAAGCCTAGCATGAACATAAACTTAGCAACAATGAACATAGTACATTTCTAATTGTTTACCTTTGGAAAGCTGAATATGAAGTCGACTCACCAACAGATATGTTTGCACTCTAACCGCTTCCAAATACCCATTTGGTTTCTCTTTCATCTTTGTCTCATTGGCACCATCTTGGATGTGTGATCAGTAGTAGTATCCTCTTTGTTGTGTCAGTGAGTGTCATAGCACCTTAGTAGCCAAATCTCGCCCCAATCCAAATGAGATGACATATGGTGAAGATAATCCCATCAGTTACCTAGATGAGACTAGTTCTCCTGATGATTCCTCATAATTCCTCTTTGATGTTCTCCTGAACGGTGTTATTGAAGAATTGATGTGATCAACATTTGTCTATTGGTTAGGTTAATAGCTCAGACTGGCAATGAAATTGATAAGCCACAATGTTCGTTCTCTAGGCTTGTATATAAGGATCTGATAAAAACTCGGCCATGAAATTCTTGCAAACAAGATTGCTTGGGAGTCAACTTTTGAGTGAGAGTACCCCATACTTTTGAGGACTGTCCTCTGGTAAAATTAAGAAAAACAACATCCAACATTGAAAGGGAAGGGACCAAAAAAAAAAAAAAAAAGGATGCACGTACTTTTGTCATTACAAATTACAGAGTCGACTACAAGTTTTACATGAAATAATACATCTTATAATTAAAATAATTGGTAAAAGATTAGATGGATCAGTCCATTGACACCAATGTCTAGTGTACACTTGAACTTTTCAAACAATGAGCACAACTTCTGCCAAGATGTGTCAGGCTTACATTTAGAGGCAGCAATTGCTACTATAAATGACTACATGATTTCTTTTGCGGCCTTCTTTCTAGCTTGCCTTCCACATAACTCCAACACAAATTAGGTTATAAGGACTAAAAGTGAAACTAGCCTGAACAATTAATTCATACAATGTGAGGTTCGCTGAGCTCAACTTGAGCTTTACGGGCATCCAGTACTTTTTGCATGGCATAGTGACATCTGCAAATACACAAAGTTTTGGCAGATGAGATACTGTACTTGTTATGCAATGTTGAACTAGGAAAACTGCAATGAAAGGAAAATCATGGGGTTTACATTACCTCCAAGGGAGATGATCGAGGAACATATATGGTGATACAATTATATCTTTGAAGTTTTCTCTCTTTGCTATGTAGGCTCTATAAGTATGCCCCTTCTCACTAGCTCTCCAGGTTTTCCACAAAGGAGGAAGGGTTTTTTGTTGTTGTACTATATGAATGACAAGACCTGGAAGGAACATCTCAGGAGGATCTACCACCAATGGTGCTTCATTAGATGTTGAGACGGCATGCATAAACTCCTGCAGACTTTCCTCAGAGGAACTATTTGATATGTTATCACAGTAAAATTCATTAGAATTATCTTTCAGAATAGAAGCACTCGGGTTGTCAGTAAAGTCGTTTGCATCACCAGAAGGGAACTCTTGACCATGTTCAGTACTTCCTGCAGTCAATGCAGAGCCCTTTTCGTCGGAAACACATGCTTGTAAATTTCTGTCAGATGACAACTTGTAGTTCTCATTCCTTACAGAACAGTGACGGTGATGAATAGGCATATGTACGATGCAAGAAATCGCATGAGCACATAGGAAAACCCCACCTTTGATGGAATGCTTACAGTGCCTCTTGTTCGTGTGGCGGTTACCGTCTTCAATTGTAAAGGTTCTAGTCTGGAAAGATGGGGATGATACTGCCTCCTCCTTGTTCATATCATTCTTGCGTAATGTAAAACCCGTCGAGCAATTTTGCATATCATGACAACCACAATATCAAGAAATTGATGGGGTCATTTATGAACACTAAAAGTTACTTTTCAGATCAGAAAGTACTGTACGAGGACTGTGATGGAAGTAACAAGGCATACTCTTTACATCCAACCATCCCAATCTGTGCTTTTACTAAATCTTAGCTAAAAAACAGGAAATATCACAAGCTCCAGTAAAATTTGTATACCAACTTCAGATTGTTTTTCACCAAAAAACTTTACCTCATTAGCAAATCAATAGCCAGGAAACAAGAAGAAAATTAACTTCGAAGCCTTGATCTTGCCCCAAATCAAACGAGCCAAGAGAACCCAGAGTTTTTGTTTAGTTTTTATTGATTGTTAGGTTCATTAATGGGTTATGCTTTGTTGGTGTTTGGGTTTGATAAGATTTCTATTTGAGTGTGATAGATGTTTGGGTTTTCGTATTGTTGGTTTGATGCAACTATGAACACTTATGCAAAGATAGAAAAAGAATCGAGAAAACAAGAGGATGAGAACCAACCTCTTTGCGGCTGGTACAAGGAAGAACTTTGGGAAATTTTTTTTTACGTTGAAATCTTTGATATAGAGGCTGGCAAACTATTGAACTTTGTTATTTATACCTAACACTACAAAGTCCATGAGAATCCATGATTTTTCAAATCCATAAATATGAATGATATTTTGAATACCCTAAAACTTTTGTGGACTTTCTGAAATCCATATTGAATACCCCTAGACTTTGTGGATTTCAGAAAGACTTTTTAAAATCCTGATTGAATACCCCTAGACTTTTGTGGACTTTTTAAAATCCAGATTGAATACACTTGGATTTTCAGAATCCATGAAATTTATTAAATTGCCCACAAAATCCAGATACAATACACCCCCCTAAGTGAAGCTGACATCTTTCTTTTTTTTGGAAAGTTAGCAGGGGAAAAATCATCAACAATGGTCAAAAAATAAGAATCACCACAAGAAGAAGTTGTCTATAAGGTCCCCATAAATCAGTGTGAATAAGATAAAAAATAGTCGAAGCTTTATGTTTACTAACAGGAAAATTATCTCTACTTTGCTTTGCCCTTTCGCAGACATCACAATTTTTATTCAAGCGATTTTTCGTTTCACTAAAACTTACTTCGGGAACTAACTTTGTTACTTGTAGAGATGGATGACCCAGTCGCTGGTGCCATAGATCAAGAGACACCACATTATTGGCCTTTATTGCGTGAACCTGTGGCAGCCCCCGGAAGTAATAGAGTCCATAGCGTCGTTCACCCGCACCAATCAGCATTCTCGAAGTGCGGTCCTGTATAACACACAGATCATTGGTGAATTGGACAAAACAGTTATAGTGATCAGTCAATTGCGACACAGAAATTAAATTGCAAGTTAGCCCTGGCACATAAAGAACATTTTTCAAACATAAATTTCTTTCAAGAATGACCGTCCCCTCTTTAGTGGCGATAGCGCTACTCCCATCTGGCAATCCCACGGGACATTGAGCAATCACCCTTAAGTCACGAAGATCCCCGATCGTGCCAGTCATGTGATTTGAAGCTCCCGTGTCAATAATCCAAGGCTTACCAGTCATCTTATCGGTCGTTGCGGATTTTGACCCGCCCAGCATTTGGAGAAGTGTTTGCCACTGATCGATATTCAGCCGGGGCAGTGGAGATGCATTTGTCTCGATCACTCCTGCCATGATCGGTGTTTAAAGAGAAATCTCAAGCTGACGCAGAAAGAATTAAAGGGTGCAATAGTCAAGGCCTTCTTGGACTCAGCAGCTCATGGTGAACCAGGTTGATGATGTGGCAGGGATAATATCATCCAAAGCAGGATTGCAATATGTGGGACCAGAGGAGAAATGGAAGTAGGAAGCGCTAGGATCGATCTCATTCACAGAGATCGCAACAGTAGGGTAGGGGATCCCTCCTCATTGTCTTCTTCTTCAGATCTGAATCAGGCCAAAGGATCGATCTCATTCACAGGGCATGTAGATCGCACAAGATCGATCTCAGTCACAGAGATCGCAGCAGTACGGTAGGGGACCCCTCCTCCTTATCTTCTTCTTCAGATCTAAATCAGGCCAGAGGTTTGATCGTTTCTTCTTCTCTCTGAATCAGGCCAGATCTGAATCGCACAGGCCAGATGTTCGTTCCTTCCTTCTTCTAGTTCTGAAATCAGATATGACGATCCTTCTTCTTCTTCGTTCCTTCTTATTCAAAGAGATCCCTGATGCTCATGCTGTGGCTGATGCTCATTCAAAGAGATCCCTGAAGTTCTTTGAGACTGCACTCCGAGATTACAAGGCCCAGTAAGAGGAAGATCCAATCGTACATAGGTACCTTTCCTCCTTTTATGATACTCTTATGGAGCAGAACCTTTGCTCTGATACTATGACAAATTACAGTGAGAATGATGCTCTTGTATTTTCATTGATCTATGTTGTTTATATACAAGCTATTCTGCCAATATAGGCAACTCCTAATCACCCTAACAATCTGCTATCTTCCTTATACAAAGCAATCATCCTAAAGTACAATATTACATAATCAAGACCACATTCAATAGCATAATCATAGCATAATTGAGAGCATAATCATGAGAATATTCTCAATAATCACAATAATGACATCTTTAGAGAAGGTAAAGGTAGTGCAACTATGTTACAAAGATTGAAGTTGTGTTACTCGCATGGTTATAATTCAGATCCTCAGGTTTTCTTATGCAGAAATGTCACTTCTTTTTTGGCAAACACTGTTTGCTTGTTCTGCTTGATAGTTGTATTGCAAGTTTCATTTAGTACCATTTTTAGTCATGATTTAAGGTCTTACAGTGAAGTTTCTGATTATGGATGGTCAATGAGGATTGTAGTTGTAACACAGATTTTGGTCATCCTTCTATAAAATTTGACTACAAACTTACGAGGGCTCATCATGTTTGACCAACTCCATGGCAAGTATGACTACTAAGTTTAATTGTTGATGCTTAAATTTGTACGATACATACCCATTGATAACTTTCAGAAACAATGTAAAAATCCAGCTTCTTTCCTCTATCTTTCCGTTATGCCTTTATATAATTAAAATTGCCTAAGCCACAAAGGATGAATGCTTCGCCGTTCGTCGAGATGCATATGTCATTTTATTGTGTCATCTACCTCTTTGTTATTTTTGTGTCGATGATTATTATGTAGTAGATAAAGACTTCTTCACGGAAATTCCCCTTATTTGGGACCATTGTTTTGATCGAAAACGTCTTGGTCAGCTAGTGACAAGTTTTTTTTTTTTTTTCTCATGGATTAATTTTGCTATTTTTTCTAGCAATAATTAATCAGTCTCTTTACTCAGGCTTTGTCGCTTTAAATGACTACAGAACGAAGTAAACAGCAATTTTCCTTTGATCTTGAGTTGAAGTTTTAATCAAAGACAGGCCAAAGCATAATTCCTATTGATTGGATTCAGAGGAGCTAAAGAGATGGCAAAAAACTTATGTCATAATATAACATCTGACGATCAAAACAATTACGCGGCTCCTGTTCCAATCATTGGCTTGTACATATTAGGAGCATCCCTGGTATGTTTTCTGTTCATGATATTTGATATAGTTCATGGAATTCGTTGTAGGAAATTGTGGATACCATGTAGATGGTTTTCACTCAATTCAGTTACTTTGGTTCTCCTTTCCATTGCTGCAAAGCTCCCCGTGGATCTCACCACCCCAATGCCTAGTGCCTGGGACCAACTCTCGAAGCTTACTGGTACGGCCTTCGTATGCGTTTCTATGTGTTTTCTTCAGCCTTCGCTTGGAACTAAGAGTGCCTCTGAGTGCTCCACAAACATGGCTGCCTTGTCAATCTTAGTGATCACACTCGTCGTTAATATATGCATACAGATATCCACGGGCGTGATCTTCTCCTTCATTCCAGAGCATATCATAATCATGTTCTTCATGTTGACAATGCTCTGTATCCTATGGGTGGCTACTTGGATTTCTGAGATGAGAAAAGAAACCGTGATGGATCGCAATAAAGACATCTTTAGAGAAGGTAAAGGTAGTGCAACTATGTTACAAAGATTGAAGTTGTGTTACTTGCATGGTTATAATTCAGATCCTCAGGTTTTCTTATGCAAAAATATCACTTCTTTTTTGGCAGACACTGTTTGCTTGTTCTGCTTGATAGTTCTATTGCAAGTTTCATTTAGGACCATTTTTAGTCATGATTTAAGGTCTTGTAGTGAAGTTTCTGATTATGGATGGTCAATGAGGATTGTAGTTGTAACACAGATTTTGGTCATCCTTCTATCAAGTTTGACCACTAACTTACGAGGGCTCATCATGTTTGACCAACATGATGGCAAGTTTGACATGAATCTTGACCAGACTGATGGTGTAGAAGGCAATCAGCCGTTCTTGGATACTGATACTGGAGATAGTGACTACCGTATGAAAATTTTGGTTTATTTTTGGATCACGATTGCAACCATTCTTCTTGCTTTACCAGGATTGGTAGTTATAATCACTTACTTCTTTGTAAGCGATTACTTGAACAGGAAGTATGCAGGGCCAGAAGAAGGCATACAAGAATATAGACAACTTATGAAAGCAAACGACATGGTGATCGAAGGCTGGACTCTAACAAGATGTGTGGACGATATTAAGAGATGGGAGAGCATTAAAGAAAAATATAATTCTGTATCTAATCTTAAAGAGTTCCTTTCGAAAACGCCTCCCTCTGGACTATCCCTTGAACAACTTTGCATGCACTATAATTTTCATCAGGAGAATGAAGTGTCCAGTCTCCATCTGGTTTTCCTTCAAAGAATTGCCTCAGTTTCTATACCATCTCTTAGTGGTCATCTAACAAAAATCTTAAGTGAAGCTTTTGATATTATTCATTTTGTGGACACTAAAATCAATTCCTCGAGCTACAATGGTAGGAAAAAGTGCAGGCTTGCAAAAGCTATGTGGATGGGAGAAAACTTCAGCAGTGTTGTTCCTAAAATTTTTGGAGGGCAGGCAGCACCATCTGATCAATCCACAACTTCAGGTTTTGATAGAGCAGTTGTCATCATTTCGGAATTAAAAAATGTACTGCCCTCTACTTTTATTTGGCGTGAAGTTAGCTTTGTTATGGACTTCATCAACATTCAAGATCGAAGCAAGTACGCAACAATTGAGGAGCTATTTAGGTGTATGGAGCAACTATTCGTTGATATGTTGCACATGTTCCTAATTCAAATCCCAGATGTTATATACAAAGAAGTTACAGAGAGCCCTCCTGAAGATTACATGAACAAAGTGAGGCATGCCGTGAAACTCATATCCCAAGTTGAATCCTTGGATGGCATAGTTCAATGGTCTTTTCACAATTGTTATAACATCACTGGTTTGATGCATGCTCCAGCTTCTCTCACAGATCGTCATAATAACAGCGAGAATGCTTGCCACAGTGAGATGATTCAAGTTGTATGAACAGCCCGATTTAATCTCTCTTTGCAGTCCCTTGAATTAATAGTTGAATCTCTCTTTTGTGATTTTAATTTCTCTTTTGTGCTTTTAATAAAAACTGTGACATGATATTTTGTTTGCTCATTGGGTAGTTGATGTCTTCAATTGTTAGAATATTACTCAATTACCAAAAGAAAAACTCAGTATCTTGTCCACTAAAATGTAGATTTCAGAAGAAAATTAAGTTGAATTTTGCATCGTTATTTAGTTAGACCCATTTGTAGAGAAGTGTACTAATGCAATGGCATCCTCCAAAGGCTTCAGCTTTGAAGCTTAAAATGAATAAGGAAATAAGTCAAGAAGACTGAATTTTTTGTTTCAACTCTACTAATGAGCTATCCTGGATCTCGAAACAAAGTCAACTGAAAGGATCTCACCACATTACAGGCTGGTTTCTACCTTTGTCTACGATGTATGTATACGAGGGCTGAACAAAAAACCGATCAAATCGACTAAATCAACCGAATCGATCAAAACCGAATCGATTGGTTCGGTTTAAATTCGGTTCGGATCGGTTTCGATTTTAAAAAATTCAAAACCGAAGTGGTCGGTTCGGTTTTCGGTTTCTATATGATTTTAACCGACCAAACCGAACCGATCGAATATATATAATAAATAATATATTTTTTATATATAAATAATATAATATGTTTAAAATAGTCGGTCGGTTCGGTTTTATTTCGGTTTTGGTTCGATTTTAGTCGATTCGGTTCGGTTACGGTTTGCATAAATTAGAATCGGTTCGGTTTCAGATCAGTTTTGTTAATGGTCGGTTCGGTTTTGATTTGAAAATTTTAAAACCGACCTAAATTGGTTCGGTTCACGGTTTAGGTGAAAAACCGAACCGATTGTTCGATTTTCAGCCCTAATAACTCTTCCATTTATAGCCATCCTGAGTTCAAATTTTCAACAAACAAAAACTGTGAACCATTATCATTGTACTTGGATTAGGAGGAGTTAAAAAAAAAATGGCAAAACACTTGTGTCATAATATAACATCGAATCCAAGCAATTACTCCCCTCTTGTTCCTATCATTGGCTTATACATAGCAGGAGCATCTCTTTTTTTTTTTTTTTTTTTTTTTTTTTTTTATAAGAACATCCATTTTATTCATATAAAAATCCACGCCCGAAGGCTACATGACTGACCCAATAGGGTTAACTAAAAAACCGAATCAAAGCCTCACAAAAGATAGAAAAGCCTAGACAAAATCAGTCTTTGTACCTTTTGGTTTCTGTCTTATTATGTTTCCTATTCATGATGTTAGATGTAATTCATGGAGTTCCTCAAAGGAAATTGTGCTTGGTTACCATGCAGATAGTTTTCCCTATGTTCAGTTACTATGTGATAGAACTAAACAAAAAATTGAAATAAATAAAACAAAATCGAAATACGAATTAAGAATTGAAATTAAATTATGATAAAAGCTAATTGAAAAATAAATAAGAAAATAATTATTCTATTTAATAAATTAACTTAAGAAAGAAATTAACCTAACTCTAATTGGCTAATTATTTCCTAACTATAATTATAGGCTTTATCTAATAGGCCCAATTATAATTAATATTATTAAATTAATTCATACTAATACTTACTTACATCAACCTCTTCGGGTTGAAAAAGCTTGTCCACAAGCTTCAAGGGTGTAACTTGTGTTTTTCACCACTAAGGATATGAGTTCACATTCGCCATCAATTGAAGGTACCTAGTCCATACATGCTTGTTCATCAATATCATTTGTTAGCAGCACGGACTTTCCTTTCGACAACTACTTCGAGATATGACTAGGTTGACCATATCCAAAGCACTTAAGATGTCCCTTAGTAGTGGGTCGCGGTGTATAAGATGTGGAAGTGCGTGGTAGAATCGCCAAAGATTTCTTCTCGGGATGATCTTGTAACTGTAAGTTTGTATATGCTCGTTTAGCCATGTTCTCAACCGCCAAAAGTGTATCACGTTCCTCCAATGCTAAGACAGACCTGAGTCTCACATCCAAACAATAGTATAAACGAAAGGCGCTTTGTTGTTCCGATTCATCTGGCTTGGTGCACATACATAAAGTGCTTAGTTATGTAGCGTAGTCAATATTTGTGTGGCCATTCTCGGTAATTCCCATCAGTCGCACAAAAAGATCTCTCTCATAATCCATAGGGACAAAAGCGGACCATGTCATCTCGCACAAATCCCATTACAGGAGGTAAACCCATAGTTGTATGATGTGCACATTTCTCAACCCGCCAAAGATTGGCATTACTTTTCAACTTGGTAGCCACTATTTATACCGCCTTCGGACCTCGTATATTCTTAAAATCAATAATATGGCCAATCTCCATGACCAATCCATAACAGCATCATCAAGTGCAACCCCATCATAAGAAGGCACGTTGAGCCTTAATCTTATATCATCCCAATGTTTCATTACTGCTATCAGCCTAACCAACTTGGCATTGTCGACAAGATTACCACCACCGATGTTTTGAAATTGAGTAATAAGTTTGCCTTACTTTCTAATGCATAATTGAGTAATAAGCTTGCCTTACTTTCTGATCTTTGTTGAACGCTATTTTCTTGTGGAGGGGGTTAACAGCAATTGCACAAATCTGGATTTAAATTCTTGCCAACAGTTTAAGGCTCGATGTAAAAAGTAGGATGGAGAAAGCAGAATAAAATTTCAACAGTGCTTGTTTTCTTTATCCTGTTTGGTTAGTACGAGTCAATCAAACCCTTTACAAACCCCTCGACTTGAACCACTACCCCTCTATTCCTGGCTAGTTCACCTGCAGAACCCAACGCAGCATTGCAAAATAGTACTTTGACAACCCTAATTCTGAATTGATATCATAGTCCTATACAATTTTTTTGTTATTACAAGTGAAATTCTTCATGGAGACTTGTGTCTAAATATATTTACATGAATAAAACAATTGCACCCAGAGACAGTTATTTGTCCTTCGAATCATCATCAAGAGCAGGACCTTTGCAGATAGGGCAAACATTCTTCATCGCCAACCATTTCTTGATGCAACCTGCATGATAATCGTGACCGCATTTCATCATAGTCCCAATCTCGTCCTTGTTCTTGTATTCTTCCTGTAGGTTACACGAAGATTATATTAATATTGAAACCCAACAAAATGTTCAGATTGTAGATAAAGGTTGGGTTTAAACTAAATCTCACCAGACAAATTACACAGGTTCCTTCCTCCTGCTTGTGATTAGAAGAGTATGTCGTCTCTATCAGACACTCTGAGATCGAATCCTCAGACACACCTGTGCTGACACTCCCAATCCTTTCACCAAGAGCAAGAAGTTCCTGCACAAGCAAATGGACTAAGGCTTTGTTCCGATATGGTCAAATATGATATTCAATTGCTTTGCTGATACCACCAACTGTTTGAAACAAACAATTGTTATTTTGTAACCATGCAAAACTGTTTTTGCTCCTTTCTTTTATCTTGTAAATATGCAAGAAAGAGTTTGTTCCTGGAAATTTTATTTTTTTTCAAGGGCAAATGCCTTGGCATGGTTCGAACCTGGATTCATGATACCATCTGCCATAAGTCTTACTAGCTGGCTAGAAACAGTTCGTACTTTTTTTACTCTGCCAGTTGAAAATTTGCTTCCCAATTTCTACCAAAGTTTAGCTTTAAAATTGGTTATACGCTGATACTGATTAAAATACTATTTCAAGGTATGGCGTCGATTTCAAGATCAAAGTCATATTTCCAATAATTTCCAAAAGTGAGTTGAGAATTAGCAAAGGCTGCTCAGGGATGCCTTCTGCTAGTCGCTATTGATCAGCTTTTACGGTTTAAAACCACTCTTCGGAAGCTGGCCATTTAGTTTCATACTCGAGTCTCATTTACGAGAGCTTATATAAATATCATGATACGTAGTCATTACACTAGTATTACCATCTTTAGATTGCATCATACTCGCTCTTAATAAATAGCTAGAACTTTTTTAGCATTCATCTTTTCTAAGAACCTGTTAAGGTGATATTGAAGATTGTGCGACTGTACACATGGAAGTATTCGCTATAACCTTGAGGGAAAAGCCTTATAACTTGAGCTCTACCACATGCAGTCTGAAGGGGCAATTGACTACATTACTTGAAAAATGACCATAAAAAGGAAGATCTAATATCTGACCTCATAAGTCATGTTATCCACATCTAGCCTCATGTCGCGATGCTGGTCAAGCCAAGTTCTAGAACCATAAAAGCCAGATCGATCCATCATCATCATGCCCTGCAAAACAAAAGACATCTTATTTTTCAACTACTAATGACAATGTAAATCAAAATTAGCTGTCAAGAACTTGTTGACAAGATAGACTCCATCAGATGATCCAGGATTCGCTCATACAAGGGAAATCCTAATATATAGTTAGATTTGTGATGGTGGCAGACATGATGAAAAACTCAGTTCCCATTTGAATGGCTTTACTTTTTATTTATTTATTAAAAATCTTTCATCGTGCTGTGCGATCAGATCTGCCTTGAAATACACATTGCATTCAGATCCAATAGCAGTGCTGCACCCTCAAGAGAGTAACATTTATAACCAAATCCCTGTTTGAGGGTAGATATCACGAGTAGGGGTGGGCAAACGGGTCGTCGATCCGCGGATTCAACTCGAACCGGACCGTTTTGCTCTAAACGGTCCGGATTTCAATTATAAATTTTTACTTACGGTTCGGATCGGTCCGGATCCGTTATAAAACGGTCCGGTCCCGGTTCCTATTTTTAAAAACGAAACGGTCCGGATCGGACCCGTTTCAAATTGCATTTATTAAAAATATACCACCAAAAAATCTACCCTACGGCCCTACCCTATTTACTAAGAGAAGACAGATGTCTCTCTCTGTCTTTCACTTTCTCTCCTCTCTCTCTCTCTCTCTCTCTCTGTCTTTCACTTTCACTTTCTCTCCTCTCTCTCTCTCTCTCTTTCACTTTCTCTCCTCTCTCTCTGTCCTTCCCTCCTCTCTCTCTCTCTCTTTCACTTTCTCAACCTCTCTCTCTCTCTGTGTCTTTCTGTCTCGAGAAAATAAGTAGCAGCAGCAGAGTGCCAGAGGCCCAGAGACTCTTCCTATCCTCTCTCTCGGTCCAGCAAGAGAAGCACTCTTCCTATCCTCTCTCTCGGTCCAGCAAGAAGAAGACCAACATGTCGCCAGAGAGACCAAGAAGAAGAGGAGCAGAAGAAAAGGAAGAAACGATTGGAGATCTCCCTCTCCTCTCTCTCGGTCTCTGTCCCGAGAAGAAGCAGCAGCAGCACAGCTAGGAGGTCTCCTTCTCCTCTCTCTCTCGGTCTCTGTCTCGAGAAGAAGCAGCAGGAGATCTCCGTCTCCTCTCTCTCTCGGTCTCTGTCTCGAGAAGATCTCCGTCTCATCTCTCTCTCGGTCTGTCTCGAGAAGATCTCCCTCTCATCTCCTCTCTGAAGTAGCAGATCTCCTCTCTGAAGCAGATCTCCTCAAGAAGCAGAGAAGAAGCAGATCTCCTCAAGAAGTAGAGAAGAAGCAGATCTCCTCAAGAAGCAGATCTCCTCTCTCTCGGTCTCTGTCTCGAGAAGAAGCAGATCTCCTCTCTCTCTGAATCTCTCTTATTAAAAAAAAAAAGCAAATTTATTTTTCTGTTTTTTTTTTTTGAATGCAATTTTTTCTGTTCTTTGATCTGTATGAAATATGAATATGAATGATAAATTTTTTGTATGATTTGTAGTATGAATATGATTGGAAGTTTGGAACCGTTTGGAACCGTGGAACCGAACCGTTTAGAACGGTTCGAGTTAGGTTCGGTTCCAATTATCCAAATGAAGGGATCCGGACCGGACCGGATCCGTCAAAATGTAAACGGTTCGAGTCAGGTTCCTTCAAATTTGGAACCGATCCGGACCGTGCCCACCCCTAATCACGAGGACACGAAAATATGAGCTCACACCTAGTTACTTTCTAATAATATCTAGTGTCACCATCTATAACCCATTTAGCCCAGCCCTGGTGGATCTATACATCAGATATATGGCAAGGGTTTCAGCGTGCAGAATAATTTGCTAATATACTGATCATCACAGAATCAAAAAGAAAAATAGCATACCTCAGATACCATCCTATCACGAGCAACTAAATCATCAGAAAAAGGGCGCAATCTATCATATGATATCCTTGGTCTACCATTCCTTTCATTGCTATGCCATCCTAATGAAGAATGCCTGGAAGTATAAGCTTCTGGAACCGACTGCAGACCATTCTCAGAAGATGTCACATGTCCCACACGTGGGTAGCTTGATATGGTCCTAGAGCTGGGTGTTGCTCTTTGAGCATAGCTGCTGCGACCTCCCCTAGCAAAATGAGGGGCAGGACCATGAAAAGTTTGCACAGGAGCAATGGAGTTTCTGCTGGAATTGTGGTTGTGACTCTGTCCATTAAACTCCGCAGACCCACTGGCACTACTGCACCCTACAAAGAATTGTCCCGGCCCTCGACTTAGACCACGGGTATCTGTAATTTCCGACAAATTATCTTGTCAATAATGCAAAAATGGAATTAAGTGATCAATATTAATAATGTCTTATACTAACCTGAAGGCAGAATTCTCCCTTGAGCAGGAGGAGATATAATAGGATGGTTCCAGTCACCGCTTGTAGCACCGGTAAGATCAAGTGCACCAGAATGGGTAATTGGATGACTTGTTGCAGGGAGATGACCATATGGATAGTTTGATAGATGGGTCCTAGCAAGATTCATTTCTAAATCAAGTGTAGATCGACTTCTCACATTCCTTTGACAAGCTTCTGCAATGGAGATATTGTTGTCTCTGTAATTGGAGGTCATACACATTGGGTCCCAAGGACTTTTCTGAGCACCTCTAGTCAGCTTCTCCGGGTGCAAGTCAGAAGATAAGGAGAAACCAGAAGAACTCCCACCATCATAGTAGCTGCTGGTGCTGCCTCTGTCATAGAGAACGGAAGTTACTGGGCTTTTTCTTTTGCATGCTCCTCTTCCATTGGCCATAACAGAATTATCAACACCACCTTCCACTCCATGAGTTTGACCATGAGAACTAGAAGATGGACGATCAGAATAATTTTGTGGGAGTGAACAATAGCTTCCAGCAACTGAGGGATGCATAAAAGGATCATAAAAAGGGACTGGAGCAGCGACTTGATGATGCGGTGGATCCATTATGATACTTGACGAAGAATAGTCAGTGGGTCTTGGTGCCAAATTCCAATGAGGAGCGGAATTCACTGCCCCGGTGGACACATTATCCATGGGCAAGGCAAAAGAACCATTTTCTACAGTAGTAGCAGTACCTGCAGTATATATTTGAGATTAGATCTTTACCTTTTCTGTTTCTCTCTCATTCTTCCTTTTTGCCACAAATAAAAATTAAAAACAAGTGGAAGTAAAATAATAATGAAACTACAGAGAGAGAGAGAATCACACAGAGTTCTTATAAGTATAAACAAAAATAATACACCAAAACTGATCAAAGGATGGTCCAAAAACAGTAGGAACCAAAGAAAACTTAACTACCATCTATGATACTACTAGTACCCAGTAAGAACATATACAAATAACGGGTAAATCATCTAGATCTGGAATTACCCAATTGCAAGTGAGGCTGCTCATGTGTATTGTTCCAGTTCTGGTCATGGTTCTCAAACATTTGGGATGTTCTGAACAGGTGTCTGTGCCCCATAACAACGTAATCTCAGTGCTCACTAGTTTAGAATTATCAGTCGGAGAAAATAAAATACCTGCACATATAAGAAAACAGCCAGCACAGTTCAGATTTTAAAACATAGTTCTAGAACAATCCATTAAATGTTTGGAAACCTATAGTTGGAGAGCAATCACAACATATCTCCATTTACTAAGCCCTCTTTAAGGAAAAAGGCTCTTGCTCAAAAATAAGGACACGCAAGAAACTTGGAAAAATCTGTCCGTGAAGAAGGCTTCCTCATTACGGGCTATCAAGAGAGGCCGTGTTGCTAGAGTTGAAACTGATAATGAGAATAGCAAATTTACAACTGCAATTGAAAACATTCCACTGGAACTAACTAGCATAGCCAATAAGGTGAACTTTGCAACGACCATCCCATGTTAACAGCTAACAACAAAATGTATGCAGCTAAACAATTGATAGATGATTTAAATTGTACCTAAATTTTGGTGATTTCACCCCCCTCATATGGGGGTCACTTGAGGTACAAATTCAGGGTTCAACTGCAGATTCACCAGGTATCTCAGATCAGTTACAATTTGTTTGACCCAGTTACAATTTGTTTGACCAGTTACATCTCATTACTTGGAGGAACAAATGAGAAGTCTGCTATTATTGAAGTTTCACTTCACATTAAAGACGACGCCTATAGTGTTAAAGTCAGAAATCAAATAATTGAATATATATATATATATGGTAATAAATAATATATATTTTGGAGTTGGGAATGAAAAGGAAAGGGGGTTGCAGCAATGATGAGGGGAAAGTGCTCACTCAAGCTATGGATTCTAAGGGTGCGTTTGTTTCATAGGAAAATTTTCTAAAGAATGTTTGCCAAAAGTGAAGTGAGAATGAAGAACATGAATTTTGTGACGACCACTATTATATGCATAGAAGGAAAAATATGCATGACTGACCAAAAAAAATATGTCTTAGTAATCAGACAAATTCCCTGGGCAAAAAGACATTGAGGAGTAATAACCTTAATTATCAAATAGAAAGGAAAATGGATATAAAATGCATTGTATAAAGGTGCAGATTGTGCAACTAAAGGCATTAAAAATGCTGAGGCTGATTGTAACTGTAACTTGTTGACTCCTTTCTGATTTTCCAGCTTTGAAAATGCATATGATGAGGATCAAATTAGTCATTTAATCTATATTACTTGTTCAAGTGCATCTGGGCTCTCCTGCCACTTGAAACTTGGTTTCAAAATCAATGGCTCAGTCAATTATTTCTGCAAAATAATCTGTCTCACTCAAAATTATAAATAGTTTTATTTGGCAAGGGGACTTATTTATTGATTCTTACATAAGATGTTTACGTACATACACATACATAAAATATATACATGCACATAAATAAATATATATTTAAAAAGGCAGTAAAAAAAAAATTAAAAAAAAAAAAAACATGTTTAGTGCCTAAGTGTGATTGTCAGAATGAATATATGATGTATCATGCCTCTAACTAAAAGTTTGAATCAAGTAGGTAAAAACTTCCGAAAACTAGATGAAAAACCGAAGATCATAGCACCACCACCGTTGCATTCCTACTACATTCTACAATACTTCAAAATTTTAAAAACATTTTTTTATGATTATCAAGGAAGCACAGACTTTTCGAAAACTTGCCGTATCCGTGCCTAACACGTATCCGACACATGACACTCGCTCGACACGTGTCGGACAGTTGGTCAACGTGTCGACAGGTGTCGAACATTTGGTCAACGCATCAGCAGGTAAACACATGGTCAATGTGGTCAACGTGTCGGACACGCCTCCGACACACCCAAAATTTGGTCAGGACACAGTCAAGAATCGAAAACCAACTTTGTTATATTTTTTACTTTTAAATGTTTACAAATAACCACGTAATATAATGATTGTTGATCATCTGAAGTGAATGACTAATTCAATTGCGATTAAAGACAAATAAGGCAAAAAATCACTAAACATAGAGGTAGTTTATGTTTCTTCTTAATTTTTGTTTTATATTTTTCTCTCATTTGCTTTTTATCTCCTTTACTTCACTATTATACTTTTTTTCTACTTTAATTTTTTTTATGCAACAATGTCATCTTCTTCAAGACACTTTAGGAAAGTACTTTATTAAATTATTATTTATATTTTTATGACTTAATAAAAAATAGTATGACGTGTCGACGTACCCCCGAGTCCTAGTTTTTTTAAAATTGTTGAGTCGGCGTGTCGTGTCCGTGTCCGTGCATCCTTGATGATTATTGTATTGTTTTTTAGAATTTTCTAGTTGCCTCATATCACGGAAGCAAAGAGTCTTAGCGAAAACCCAAAAGCCCTTGCTTGTTGATACAAGCCATTAGATGAAATAGCTGACACTTACCTAAAGTGTAAAAATAAACTTATGACAATTCTGAATGCCAAATATGTTGAGAGATATCGAAACCATCCTAAGCTCTGCTACACGACGGTAACATGCTCCGCAAATCTATCGTATATAGAGGATATTTAACAATGGAGAAATTCCTTTGCACCAGCAAATCCCCTTTGATACAAGCGAGCCAAAGATAAATTGAAACCTTCGTTGGCTAAGCTTCACGAAAATTAACACATTCCACAAACGTATAGCATGTAATAATGGATAAATATCCCTGCATCTTCTCAGAACTTATTCCTACCAAATACAAGACCCACCAACTACCTCTCCAGTAGAAATCGTTTATCTCAGTAACTGCATCTTACTCGAACTTGTTAGCCTCTCACAAATTTATAGGCAGTTGGTCTCAGTAACAATTCAAAAGGCATAAATCCTTGAGTCACATTCCAATATGTAATTGATTATACTTTCATAATCCCCAGCAAATTTCTCGTGGTAAATCCAACTTCCAGGTCCTAGCAATCATTTCTTGCCTCACCAAATGCGTAATATTCACTTCATAAATGCACCATGTAAATATATTATAAAAATCTAGTCCATCTCATCGGATTGCGACACTTCCTCAAGCATGTAAAGCATCATTAAGTTTTTTGTACATGAGAGGGGTGCAATACAGAAAATGGATGTGATGCTTGTACCACTGTAAAGCCAATAATTTCTCCATCAGAGGATTCATTTAAATCCTTCCCCTAAGATGCCAGACATGTTAAGTAGAAAGGTACCAATACCAAGAAACGTCAAAATTTTGTGGAAGTTGCGGAATATCTGAAGCATGTTATATATCAAAACATGTTGCCAACTTAATACATTAGCAAGAGGCATCGTCTCCAAGCTAAACCTCAGAAGCAGAATCTCCACATTATAACCAAGTCTCCAAAGCTACTGAAAGTGCTTCCTTCACTGGGTATGTACTTTTGGCCACATAGTCTATATATTTCTGACATCTAACCACACTACCATCTATTGGATAGAATTGCACATTGAGAAAAGGATCCTCGCCTCAAACACAGCTTTCTCCATTCCCATGAAATGCTACAGTACGGTTCTAAAAGTGCACTCCACAAAGGCAAGGTCAGAGAAGAAATTTTGTGATGCAATGCAATCTCAAGGAATCTTTATAGCTTTTGCTCTATTGATTTGGAAGTTTTCCTATATTACAAGGTACTGCTACAAATTCATTATTCTATATGCATAACATATCTAGATCAATCATAAGACAAATGGCCCTCTTGTTTTGCCCAGGGCGACTAAAGGCGCCAGCAGAACTATGGCTATATAGTTGGAAACTGTAAAGACAAAGCCTAACCAAAACAAAGCCATCCACCATTAACCTGAAAATGGATAGAAAATATATCTTGCCCAAACATGTGCCTGTTCACAATAACGAACGTAAAATGAATGAATGGACACTAGAACCAACAACTGTATTATTCTCAAAGTTAATTTAAATACAGGAAAAGAGTATAACACTTCCCAATCATTTGTAGATAAACTTTCGGATGAATACTGCGATGGACACTTCAATCTACAAAGTAAGGATAGTACACCGCATCACTACCAATGTCTTAATTCTCTGAAAGATCTGCCAAAGTGATGTAAGCGAGTAATATTATGAGTTAATTTAGTAATATTAATCATAATTAGACCTATTAAGTAAAGCCCAAAATAGTTAGAACATCATTAGCTTATTAGGGTTAGGTTAGGTTAGCTTGCCAAAGAAGTTAGGGAGATTATAAATAAGGCAAAGCATTGATCATTGTTTCTTGATTGAATGAATGAAAGAATATTTGTTTTTTTTATTTATCTTTGAGCTTAGTTTTAGTTTAGTTGTAGCTTAGATTATCACAAAAATGAGATACTCTAAAATATAGAAGAATGGGGGGAGAAGTAGAAGGAGAGATGTATCATACCAAACTACCTCACCTGCACATACAAATGCACCCGTGTCTAAAGCTTCGAAAATCATTTGATGCCTTGATGCATCACGGTAGAGAGTAGGCAACACAAAGACCACCACTATCGATCATTAACCTGCATAACTAATACCTACTAAGACTTTAGGTAAGGGAAGTACTTGCGCATGTAACTTCTCCATGAAAAGCCTTCTGGCAAAGGAACACGAGACCAGGATGATTAAAGCTAAAAAGAAAAAAGGAAAAACATTGAGATGCCTCATTCCTGAGCTCTCCAATCAAACCACAGATGGTATACATGCTTACAAGCTCTGTATACTAGATGATATTCTCTATGGACACTTTTTTATCCCCACGTATCTAGAAGCTTTGTTAACAGAGGAAAAAATTTTGACGCATATATGTACATAATGAATGTGGTGAACGTGAATTAATTCACTAATAAGGAAGTATATGGTATACCATACACAGAAAACGTATATAAGAATTACCCAATGACTTTGAAATTTGTCATTTGTCATTAATGGATCTGAAAACACTAAAAAAAAAAATCCTTTTAACAGCATCCTTTGTAATCAAATATATACGTAGTATCCACAAATATTGTAATCTGAAATTTTGAATAACATAAATATACTTGGATAATGAAAAAAAGTAGTTTTATACAAAGAAATTTGTATTGCTTGTCAGAGCCCATTTATCATAAACAGTACACTTTATAAATAAGAAGGCTTAGGAAGCTACTAACATAACCTCATAAGAAAAACAATACCTGGAGGTACACTCGGTGGATAGCTTACAAAGAGTATGTGATACGTGTTATAAACGCTTGACTGGTTTCTGCAACCTCCTGATACATTTCCAGAAACAGTAGCAGAACAAAATTTTCTGGGTCACTCGTGGAATTGACCATATGTAACAGTTACTTGTGTAAATTTACTATTTTGAAAAATAATGTGTACATCTCCTCAAAATAGAATACAAATCCAGCGCAAAAGGAGACACGCTCCAACCTCTACATAAAAATTCAAAGAAATTAAGGTCACTGTATGATGAATGTTATTGCATGGCTCATACTTGCCTTCTAGAGGACAGTGAAGAAATATATTCATGCTCCAGCCTCCGCAAGTTGTCTCAAAACATAGTTGGACTGAATGCACACCCTAGTGTAATAAACAACCCACCATGTGTAGACATGTTTAGACCATGTTCCAACAGCAAAACACTGTTTCATCTAACAGATCCAAAATCTGCAAAATGCTGGAAATTAGTGATTTACATCCTCCCTTCTACTTCTTCAATCATTTCCAAGAATAAATCAACCAAGTCAATCATGTCACCCAATAAGTCCACTTTTCTCATCAATAGCAACAATCAAATAGAAGATCCCTTCAAGAAAAAGGTTCAGTCTCATCTCAGAAATCAATGATATCATAATGTCTAGCTTTAATTTTTCTAACATCTAGATCTTCCTTTTAATCTTCACATAATGATTTAGTCTTTCAATTGATAGGACTAAACTTCCCAAGCCCTAATTTTCTAAAGGCTATGATCAAAATAAGATAATATGTGCTTAGTAGCCCAAAATCAGATAGACAAGTGGAGTGAATCAAGAGATTTAATATAAACTCCAATTTTTTAAAATTATTTGATCCTCAACATTGTGCAGATCCTATAAATTGATTTCACCTTTTTCCATGATCACATTAACACCCATTCTTGCTTCTTTCTTTCAAGCCTGCCTGCTGCGAGCTTGTAATGTAACCCTTTCGTGTGAGACACATTAAAGACAAAAATATTAGCAAAAAATAGTTTCTTATAGAAGTAGCTGAAAGAAATATGATTACCACTATCTATTATAATTGAAAAGTGGGGAATGATTCTATTGTTGGACTCTTTCTAATAATGTCAAAATAAAGAACCAACAGGAAAGATACAAAAGGAACCCTTCTAGGGATTTAAAGAAGACAACAGGATTCAACATCACAAATACAAATCACATACTTAAAGCTAGCAAGTCCTCAAGGAGAATGTAGAGCCCTCTCCTTCGGAAGGATATATAAAACCCGACCAACCAAAAACTGGCAAGCAGATGGTGTCTGATTTGACGGGCTTAAAAACATCCCTCCCCCATCTAAGAACAAGCAGGAGATTTCCTTCAACCAGTAAAATACGAAACTGCTTAGACGACACAATAATCCCAATCTAAGGTGCTAGCACTCCCAAACCGATTGCCAAAGAACTAGCGCATCAGTCTAACGGCATCAAAATCGCTTCTTTGCAACTAGTGGGTTCTCTTAAACCCCAGTTCTAGAGAATGTCTAACAACGACAACTGTCCAATAAATAAATGGACACAGAGGTAGTACAACACAATCCTGCACAGACCAATCCAATCACAAATGAGGACGCTAAAAACAGTGTCAATATTCTTCCATTGAGTTCTTAAACCTTGTAATGTATACCTTCCCTTAGTTACCCCAAAGGCTGTTGAAATCTCTGGTGTTTGTTTGCTTGAGTTATAAAAAGAAATAGGATATCGTGAAGGCCTTTCATACCTACGTTGCACTTTGGGCAACAGCAAGTCA
Organism: Berberis vulgaris; assembly: GCA_963556465.1. NCBI lineage: Eukaryota > Viridiplantae > Streptophyta > Magnoliopsida > Ranunculales > Berberidaceae > Berberis > Berberis vulgaris. Next base: position 110,128,167 of record OY747124.1, read on the forward strand.
AAATAGGATCTATAAGAAGAAGAAAAAAGACGGCTTTAAGTCAAGAGATAAGAAGAATCTAAGAAAACAAAAGAGAAAATATGTTGTTGTCTATAACACGACCAGCTATTTCCAAAGTGATCCCAAGAAATTACACATTATTGGCAAAATAAAAACTAATAAGAAATGTTATTTTGTGCAAATGAAACATGAGACAAATAAAATTATGGGGTGCAGTGACTAAAGACTTGATAACTTTGTTCTCTGAAAACAACATAAGAAACGAGGCAGCATTATGAAAATACAAAACATAAGCGCTCAAAGATTTAAATTTGTCCCAATAGAAGCTAAAAGGTGTCAGTTCATAAAAAAAAAGTTGCCGAAGAAAATGCAGCTACATGCAATGTACCACGACCAACGAAGTAAACCAAACAAGTAGGCTTCTTTTATTTTATTTTGTAATTAGCAGCCAGAAGAGCAGTCCAAACTCAAAACTGCCAGATGACCTTCATATCAATGTACATGTATGAACACCGTGCATATAGTTTGATGAGTCTGCCTCCCTTTTGGTTTGCCATCCACTCGAATAACTTTCATGAGCTTATTCCCAGTCTGTTTGCTCAAGACCTTAAAAACATTATCTTTGAGGATGACCTTCATTTGTCCATTCTCTCACTCAATAAGTCGCTCTCTCTATTTTTTTAAATATATCCTCTTGCACATGCTTGTTTCTCTCACTTTTTCATCTTCATTCATAACAACACTCAGGTACTCAACCCTTCGTGCTATCCGCCTCTTCTCCCTTCAATCACTCTCTTGAATCTTCTTCATGATTACTAAGCCAAAAAAATCTCTTTGCTAACAAAAAACTCCATATTTGTTGGAGTTCCAGATCCTTACCTCTACAAAACGGAAATCCCATATGCTGCTTCCTCATTCTCAAAATGCTCTCTTTATCCTCTCAGTTATAATGAATGGAGGTGTAAGGTCTATTGGTGATCTATCATTGGTAATGGATAGATCAAGGTATGGAATGGGTCCAAAGAATAATACCAAACTGGGCAGGACTGAAATAGACAACAGAATTTGGAGCCGAGCACGAGAGGGAACGAAAACAAAGACAGAAAACAGCCTAAGAAAGATAGCCATCTCAGTTGGATGATTGAAAGCCTTAGGCAGACCACATTAGGGGTGGGGGTGGTAAGGAAAGAAAAAAAAAATGAATGATTCTTCAGGTTTCCTAGTATTGAACCTCTGCCAAAAACCACCACCCTGTTGAGACCCTTGAGAGCAAAGATGTCAAAAAAATAAGTTGGGTCAAACTCGACTGTACAGGAGTAGAGCTGATGAGTATGCCAAGGTGTCTACAGGTCATTACCAAGGAAAACACTAGACTAAATCATATGATCAAATGGGATGGAGATCAACCAATTTTCCAAAGTAAAAAAATTAACTTCGACAATAATAAAGGCAGTTGAAATAGCTAAGACTGAAACATCTGCATTGCTTATGATGTTGAAAAACAGACATGTACCCCCAAAAATCTCACAAGCACCATCAACCATACCTCAAAACTAGGATTTATTGAGCGCCTATCAATATGGATGGACATAACAAACACCAGAAAAACTTCCGATGAAGAAATGTGTGCCTCCATATGAGGTAACATGTTGAATAGAATGTGACATGTTGAAGTAGGAGCAAACTGTCCCAACACAAGCATGGGAAGATTAGACAGAGCAAATACACATATTTGAGAAGGTGAAAATTTTCCCCAACTTGTTCCCATGTATTAAAAGATGGTATTTAACTTGTTTCCTGACTCAAGTATTGGATATCATTCTTTTTCTCATTGAAGTGTTTGTTAATCTTTGCCACAATGGATAAAAACACCAACATTATTGAATATCAAAAATTGTCAGAATTGTGAATAAGACATTAGGATCAAATGTCGTACCAAATCAAACCAGGGTTTGAGGGGGGGGGTGGATTTGCCATTGAAACCATTATCCCAAATCCCAACTACTTTTATTCTTATTAATATTCATCAAACAAAGAAAGGGATACATTAGAAAAAAAATAAAAAATGAAAAAATGGTGAAAACAAAAAAATTACATCAAACATAAGAGTGCTGCAACATTTGCCAACCCTTATAATTGAAAACTTATCAACAGCCACCATGCTTTACTTGAGGAGGATCAACTAGTTCTCGTAATTGAACTTCTTCAAAACCCCAAATTTACTTTCAAGCTATTGTCCAATTGAAAAATATTGACGAGCCTGGTCACTCATAACTTTGAGGACAGAGTTGACCCCTGATTGTTGCTTTGATAGATCTCTTCTAAACATACTCTCAATCTCCCAATCAAGCTAATCAAATAAAAATAAACACATGATATTTAGCAAATTTTTGCTATTAATCTTTCACAGTCTACATCATGAGTTATTGATTTTAGCGAACTTGTGAGTGATTAAATAAAGCAGAGATTTTACAAAATCACAAAAAAAAAAAATCTAACCCTTGCACAAAGGACGTCAAATGAACTAGCTATAAATAGAAAATAAAATTAAAGACAAAAAAATTTACGACCGCACAGGAATTGCAAAAACTGATCTGTGAAAACAGAAACATCATCCAGAACCAAGCAACCGTTGGAAGGCAGAAAATTACAGAAATTAAAAAAAAAATTTCTCAAACATAAAAAGGCTCAGCTCAAGCTAACCAAACGTACACGGAACACACGCAACATTTATATTTCAATCAGATAGTAAATCCATCTGTAAATAAGCATTTTATCAGGCTATCAAAGCATCATCAACTAAAACTCCTAATAATCCAACAAAAACACCCAAATTTCTGATTAATAAGCCTACAAACACGTATATTTTACAGCGAGACTTCCCGATCATCAAACTTTTCATCCACTTAACAAATCATAACCAAATCAATGATCAAAAGCTCGAAACAACATATTACTAAGTAAACAATACAATCGACGTAATCTGTGAACATATAAGAGCAATTGCACAAGAATCAATCTATACGAAAACCGATAAGGAAGCAATAATCAACGAAAATTAGAGAATGAAATCGTCTGAAAGAGCATACCAGTGACGTGAATCACAATCAACCGAACAATCGACTCGCCTGAAATTAGAGAGAGATGATGAGGAAATTTTCGAGGGTTTTGGAGGTGAAGAAGGCAAGAATCGGTGATACAATTTGGGGATTTTGAGGGGTTTCTTTCTTTTCTGGGGTTGAAAGAAAGGTGAGAGAGAGAGAGAGAGAGAGAGAGAGAAATATTTGACACCAACCGTACCGAAAAAAAACTGAAATAGAGAGGGAGAGAGAGGGGTGTTTTTGTAAATAAGGATAAATGTGCTTCATGTTTGATGTGTGTGATGGTGGTGTCGATATCGAGACAGTGAGGGTGTCAAAAATGTTGACACAGGGTGGCTGTATCGAAGGGGAAGGTACTAGTGGGGTTTGGTTTGGTAAAGTTGAATTCTGACCGGGCATTAGAGCCGCCACCTCAAGGATGTTTAAGATTTAGTGAGTGGTTGATTAAGAAAAAAAAAATCTGAAAAATCATGAAAAAAAAAAAGTAGAAATAGACATATTTCTTCTGTTTTTCATAGTGAAGTATTTCATTCTCGTTACCGGATTATGTGTTAATCACATGGAATAATTTGTATAAAATAAAGAAAGATTATTAACACCAGTGTCGTGTCTGTAACGGCATCAGTTGAAATAATGTCTTTTCGAAAAAGTGTTGGTTTTTCTATGTTCTTAGAGTGAATTGAGATTCAGAAAGAGTTACTCGAAAATGACTTTGCATGTGTTTGCCTATTTATAGAAGTGAAATGACTCATCTACATGCAAATGAATATAACACGTGACAGGGCAGGAGCCATACGCTTGCAGATGAGTAGGATGTGTGGCAGGTCGGGAGCCATCTACTTGCTTGTGAGTGAGATACATGGCAAATCATGAGCCAACTGCTTGTAGGTGAATGAGACATATGGCAGGTTGAGAGCCAACTGCTCGTAGATGATTGTAACTTTCCGTTGTTGGTTTGCTCGTAGATGGTTGTAATTTTCCGTTGTTGGTTGTAACTTTCGCTTAAAAAGACATTTCCCACATGTTCATGTTCTCAGCCGAGCATGATGATTGGCACCAAACATTATTCCTATGCTTAAAACAAAATGTTATGTCAAGTTGCATTTACCCCATATTTGGGTTTTCTGTATTTGTATCAAATTTGAAATGTATATGTTTCGTGGATAATCACTACACTTCTCAAAAATGGCGCAAATCTTCGGAGTTTCTAATTCCAATGGGATAAGGATTATTTTTGCTCAGGTGTCACTCTTAAAAGGTTTATTTTCACGATTGATTTACACATTAAATGTGACTCCAAGCGGAATATTTTACATGTTGGAGTTTGGTAAAGGAGAAAAACCCAAATAAGTCTTCTAATCTTGTAGTTCATACAATGCCAATGGTGATGATCCATTGTTATTCTTTTGACAGTAGCTATCACACCAAAGTTATGCAGACATTTCATTCAACAAGCAACCAATGAGTCATAAAGCGTGTTAATAACAAGGAAGGAACCCAAATTGCGTGACTACACATTATACTTTGTATAGCTATATAGTATTTATATGGTTCCAAGCATCTTCACATGGGTTAGGATAAAAATATGGGTTTCTTGTCCACCCACTTCATATCTTATATTTGGCATAATCATTTAACAACAATAAACATGTTACATCTTTCAATTCATGTACATTTTTGGCAGTAAACTAAGCTAGCCTACAATAATATGGTGTGAATAAATAGGGGTTTGAGGCAATGGAATGGCAGAACCCTTATTTGACATAGGTTTCAACTTGGTGCCAAATTGCCAATATATCAAGTTTGGTGCTTATTTGACACAAATATAATATGGGAAATGTATAGCATTGGGAGTGGCGTGCTACACAACATCATCAAAGTTACTTGCAATACTCACACGTTGGAGTTATACAATTTTGAATGAAAAAAAAAAATTAATAATAAATAAATAAATAAAATTGGGGTTTTGACCATTCATTTTGATCGCATCCTAGTAAAACATATTTAAATGTTGTTTTTTTGTTGGGATTGCACTATAACCTGTGTGAAACTCTCAATCATACGTTAAAAATGTAAATTCTCAAATAATACAATTGAAGTTTTTATACATAGCAACCGCGTCTCAATAAGGATTACGAGATGTATTGCATAATAATTAATAATTAATAATCAAAACGGAGAGATTGTCTCCATGCCCATTCATGAAGAAAAAGAAGGAATGTAAATGCTAACCCAAACAAAAATCGTGGAATAAACACTTTGAAACTATAGTCCTTTTTGTTTAGAAAGGGCGAGGGATGAGGATTTGTCCTTTTGGATTCAATGAAAACCACCAAACACTCAAAACCTGAATTGGTTAATTTGGGGTGTTACTTTTTTATGCATCAACAACTTACATTTTGAGATTAAAGCTCCATTGCAAAAGAAAAATGTCAGTTATTTGTACCGACTCACTCTCGCATTAACAATGAAACTATAACCCCCTACGCCTCCCCTCCTCCACGCCTCCCCCGTCCCCGTCCCCTCCCCTCCCCTCCCCTCCCTACCTCCTGATTTGCTCCGCCTCCTCCTCTTCCCCCTTCCACCTCCCACCACGCCTCCCCTCCCCCCCCCCCCCCCCTATCTAGCTGGAGATAGTGAGTTTAGATTTGCTGAAAGGAAGCTTGATGGCTGAGTGAGAGCTTAGTGAGGGGAGGAATCCGAGCGATGGCCTCCTCCGACCTCCTGTCGGGAGGAGGGGCAGACGTGAGCACCCAGCAACCAAATGGATCGGCAGGATATGACAACAAGATGAGAAGTTGGAGTCAGCTATTTGGTGGTCAAAAACTTTGTACTGAGCATGGAGTTCCTGTTCACTTTGCGGATCTGATGCTCCAAGATGATGCATTAATTCGTCATTCCAGTATTCGACAAGAGGCCAAAGATATATGGAAAAACCAACTGGTTGGGATGTTCTTTGAAAACCCACCTCCCTTCAATCAAATGAAACTAGCAGTGGAGCGTAGATGGAATCCTAAAGGGTCCATTGAAGTTACTTTGAATAGATAGTACTTCTTCTTCAAGTTCTCGAACATGGAAGACCGTGAGGTTGCGTTGGAAATGAGAGCCTGTAAGGTTAGAGACAAGATGATGATTACTAAATCATGGAATTAGGATTTCAAGTGCCTAAATAAGGAGGTAACCGTTATCCCTGTCTGGATTCATATGTACAATGTTCCTACATGTATGTGGAGTAGTGCAGGGTTATGATACATTGCTAGTTATGTAGGAAAACCGAATCGATATTTTGCTGTTGTGTGTGTGGAGGTTAAACCAACAAGGGATCTTCCCACTAAAATCAAATTAGAGCTTGATGAAGTTATTATTGATTATCCTTTGAAGCCTTTGTTATGTGTTGATTGTTGTGTCTTTGGGCACGAAAGAGACAAGTGTATGGAAGATGTTATTGTCAAGGTCCAACAACAAAAAAGAGGATGTTGCATCATAGAAAGGGTTACGAAAGCAATTTGGGTCAAAGGGGTAAGAAAACATAACAACAAGGTACTACTAGGAAAAATACTCAATAATGGGTGGAAATCAAAATGACAAATGGGAAGTTGGTAAATGAAAAGGAAAACCTTAGGGTGGACAATAATTCATTAAATGTCATGTAATGTGTTGATGAAAACAATGATATAGAATGGACTAGCAGTATAGATGCCTTATGTATAGATCCAAAGATGGAAAAAGGCGAGATTGAAGGACATATTCATCATGTTATTCAAGAGATCGCGCAGGGAGATAAAGCCCAAATTGATAACATAGATCAGTCCATGAACGAGGTTGCTAGTCTTCAAAACTACGATGAGGAACGTGTCGCTGTAAACCAACAGGTACAAAATGAAGAGCAGTTGGAAGAGAAAGACAAGATTGCTGATATTTGTGAGGTACAACACGAATAGCCGTTGGAAGATCGGGAAGGTGATATTGAACCATATGAGGAGCAGATTGGCCAGGAGATCGAGCAAGGTGATAAAGTTATAGATCATGCCTTAAACAAAACCGTCTATGAGATAAGTATGGACATAGAGGAGGATCAGTCATTGAACGAGGTTTTCCATGTGCCAAATACGGGCACATGGGTCCCTCAATAGGCTTTTCAATATGGGATAGGAGATGAGGATAATGATGAAAACCACTCCAACAGTTTTGAAGCAATAAACGCATGTAGTGATGATATAGAAGAACCAATGAAACCTCAGGAGTTTTATGATATTGGAACTGGGATTGTTGTACGCAAAGAATACGAGCGTCTAAAGGCTCTAATAGAAGAAGCTGAAGCAAATTATGTATCAAGCCCTCGTCAATCTAGTAGATGTAGGAAATGTAACAAAAAGTACACGGAGTATACTCCAAACCAAATGAGGTAATTAACTTACCAATGTTAGTGAGTTAGTGATTTATGAGATGCATAAAAACTTGTAGTACTGTCCTTAAAACTCTGCTTGTTTTCCAAAAAAAAAAATGAAACTATCAGTGTTCTAAAAAGCGCAGGCGGTGGACAGGTGCGAGCAGGTGCCTAGGCGGTTTTAGGTTTTGTATTATAATTTTAATAATTTACAAAAGTTAAACATAATACCTTATCAATTACATCCAATTTAATGGCAAGATACATATGCAAAACTTATAAACATGAAAAATTAACAATCATGAACATAATTTATTAAAACTCAAATGACTGAAATTGGTCATAATGGGTACTTTATACAAAGTTGAATTTGTGGACAAATATCCAAACCTACTCTTTTACTTTTCTTCAAATTGCATGAATGACTTCATTCATGTCTGGTAAAATCTACATTACTAAAATTGGTACTGGCAGATTCTTTGAGAATTCCACTAAGTAATCATCATTTGCTACATTCAGACATATACTGAATAAAAAACAATTAAATTGTTTATTTCCAAAAAAGGGGGAAAATAAAATAAGACACACAATCAGCCTTATTCAAATTAGTCTCAGCATCTTCTTTCGTCGGCCTGAGAACAACCAATCTCAACTCCTTCTTCACATAATTTTTTGCAATCAGGAAAAAAAAAAAACCCCTGCCTAGGCGCCTACCCAATTTTTCACCCCGCCCAGCCATTAATACGAGTATTTCTCCAACGCCTAGGCCATTTTTTAGAACACTGGTTGTAACTTATCTTAGGTAGTTGTAACCAGTGTTCTAAAAAATGCTAGGTGGTGGGCGGGTGGCGAGCAGGTGCCTAGACGGTTTTAGGTTTTGTATTATAACTTTAATAATTTACAAAAGTTAAACATAATACTTTATCAATTACATCCAATTTAATGCTAAGATACATATGCAAAACTTATAAACATGAAAAATTAACAATCATTAACAAAATTGATTAAAACTCAAATGACTGAAATTGGTCATGATGGGTATTTTATACAAAGTTTAATTTGTAGACAAATATCCAAACATACTCTTTTATTTTTCTTCGAATTGCATGAATGACCTCAGTCATATTTAATAAAATCTACATTACTAAAACTGGTACCGGCAAATCCTTTGAGAATTCCATTAAGTAATCATCATTTGCTACATTCAAACATATATTGAATAAAAATAATTAAATTGTTTATTTCCAAAAAAATGGAAAGAAAAATAAAATAAGAACATAATCAGCCTTATTCAAATTAGTCTCAGGATCTTCTTTCGTCGGTCTGAGAACAACCAATCTCAACTACTTGTTCGCATAAAATTTTGCAACCAGGGAAAAAAAACCCACCTAGACCCCGCCTAGGTGCCTACCCGATTTTTCACCCCACCCAGCCATTAATCTGAGTGTTTCTATAACGCCTAGCCGCCTAGGCCGTTTTTTTAGAACACTGAAAACTATAATCCTCTTTGCTCATGGAAGTGGAGATGGAAGAGGATATGTCATTTGAATTATGTGAAAAACCACCAAACGCTCAAAACCTGGATAGGTAGATCCAGGGAGTTACTCTTTGTGCACTGACAACTTACATTTTGAGATTGAGACAAAAATTCGATTGCAAAAGAGGTATGGGAGTTTAGGTTCAATTAAATTGTCCAATAAATTAAACCCGGTAGGAATCAAACCCCCAACCTGTGTGATACCACCCGCTATAGCGTCTACCGTTGAGCTAAAAAGTCAACGATATAGAGCGCAAGTCGTTATTTATGAATCTTCTTTCGGACAGTTGTCTAAGCGCGAGAAACACAACTTGATGCAATCATCACTCATCCTCGGGCTAGGTGCATCTCTAGCACACCTCCTAGTGCAACCATCACCACCTTCGAGCTAAGCACATTTCAGCGGGGTGTCACAACCCCACCACCTTATAACGGAGTTGTCTTCGACTTTGATACCAATTATAAGACTAAAATGATAACCACTTAGCTAATAATTTCATTTGAGACGTTTTTCATTCTCCCTCGGAGTAATTCTAGACAGCCCGGGTAGACTGCCTGGGGGGGGGCAAATATAATTTTGCCCCCCTCTTTAAACACCTTTTTGGAGAAGGTGATTAAGGAGGGGGGGGGGGGGGGGCAAAATTGTCTTTTGCCCCCCCGGCAGCAACCAAGCAGCAGATCCCCAGGCTGTCTAGAATTTATGTTGTCATCGATAAGGGTGTGACATGCAAACAAAACTAAAGGTGGGAATGGATGCGTTGAGAAAAAAATTGTTAAGAGTAGGAGTCCATGTCAAAAAAGTTATTTAAGTAAATTATTACTGAGACATGTCTAGCACGACTTGCACTGTACAATCTTATGCATGAAAGATACGATAAACATCTAAAATCTAGAATTTAGATCTTACTCTAAAGATTCAAACTCTCACCTAAGAAGAATTTATTTAAATCGAGTTATTAGATGGCCATCGTCAATCCACTTTGCAATAATATAATGGCTATTGATGATGAACGAATTTATTGAGATATCCTTCATCTTGCATGAAGACTTGCTTTCATTCTGGTGAGATGATGATGATGATTATGAATTCCTTGAGATACACATCGATTTTGAACGGTCAACCATCACCTCACACAGGGCCCAATGTAAATAAACGGGCCTCATTTTGGAAGCTCCAAATGTGCTGGGCTTAGACGGCCCATGGGCCTAGAATCTAACCAGTTACAACCAGTTTACAGACAAGCAAGCCAGAAAAGAAAAAAGAGAACAAGAAAGTCATAACTGAAAGAAGTACAAACAATCTCTCGTCTTCTCTACCCAAAGTTCAAATTTCGATCTCTCTCTCTGCAAACAATCGATTCGATCGCTTCTTCACTTAGCAGCAACGATGAGTGTGATCGACATTCTGACCCGCGTCGACGCGATCTGCCAGAAGTACGACAAGTATGACATTGACAAGCAGAAGGACTCCAATCTCGCAGGCGACGACCCCTTCCTTCGTCTCTACGCCGCTTTCGAGACCGACATCGATGCAACACTCGAAGTAAACACAACAACTCTCTCTCTCTCGCTTAGTTGAATTTTCTCTCTCTTAGGGTTTTTGTTTGACTGATGTGTGAAATTTGTAGAAAGCGGAGGCCGCTTCGAATGAGAAGAACAGGGCCGCTGCGGTTGCTTTGAATGCTGAAATTCGACGGACCAAGGCGAGGTTGCTTGAGGAGATCCCTAAATTGGAGAGATTAGCTGTTAAGAAGGTGAATTCTGGTGACTTTTTTCGAAATTATGTATAAGTTTCAATTTTTATTGATCTGATGCAAGGTTGTCTTAGTAGTGATTTTGTGCACCCTAGAAATTCGGTGAGCTGAAAGTTAAAAGTGGGGGTAAAAGAGTAGTAACTTGTCAGATATGTGCAAATTACTTGGGAAATTTAGGGCATTTGGAATTCTAATGGAAATTTAGGGTTTTTTGGGGCATCCCGTGATTGAGTAGATAATTTTGGAATGGTTCGGAAAAGCATCAGTGGATAAAAGATAGACTCCATTAAGTTTGTTCCAATGTACATTTGTTGTTTGGAGGCGGAGTGAATCAAAGAGAAGTTAGGTCCATGCCTGTGTGAAATGTTACTTGGTATCATTGATACATAGCCAGGGGCCTAGTATGCTATTATTGTTTCTTTACTTCACATGTTACTGGAGTGGAATTTTTTGGTGATGAATTTTATGTGATATCCACTAGCATTTCTGATTTTAGAATAATTACGTTCAGTTCATATTCATTGTATGTTGTCATCCATATGTTAAGAGTGGTTCTGAAGATGCATGAGAACTAGTGCAGGTTGTGTTTTTTAGCTATATTAATAGGGTAAGATGTGTCAGGTCAAGGGGATCACGAAAGAAGAACTTGCGGCCCGTGGTGACTTAGTACTAGCATTGACAGAGAGAATTCAAGAAATACCAGATGGGTCAGCAAATGGAGCACAACGAACTGGAGGTTGGGCAGCCTCAGGTTCTCGCCAGGAAATTAAATTTGACTCAACAACTGGTAATGGATTCAACATACTGAGATAAAACCTATATCATTATTTCATCTTTTGTGGATTTTTCTAATTCTTATGGTGGTTGGCAGTCAATTTACATGGCTAATATATTCCTTCTGCAAACTTGTTACAGATGGGAAGTTTGATAGTGAATACTTTCAGAAAACTGAGGAGTCAAGTCAGTTTAGACAAGAGTATGAAATGCGGAGAATGAAACAGGTAAGTGCAATGCAAGGGATTGCTTGTTTTGGTTGCACTCATGTCATAGCTAGTTTAGATAAAATGATGTGAAGTTGATAAGCACTACTAGACTGTACAAGTGTGGATCATTGCTTATTCAAACAACCAATTTTTTACCTTAATGCAGGATGAAGGTATGGCTGTTATATCCGAAGGGTTGGATACACTGAAAAATATGGCTCATGACATGAATGAGGTTGGTGGTTGTTTACTTGTTTTGCCCCCTTTTTATTGAGAGAGAGAAATGAGTTGGTTGTTAAGCATGTTTGTTATCTTGTAGAGGAAAAGTAGAGATAAATACACGGTTGGTTATTTTTGTAAATGCAGGAATTGGACAGGCAAGTACCTTTGGTCGATGAGATTGACTCCAAGGTGAGACATTGATGCTTTCTTTTTACCTTCTGTTCTTTTGCGTATATGTTAGGAAGCTTACAAATGAAATGAGGAATATTACGTATTAATTAGCAATTTCTGGAATGACAGGTGGACAGGGCTACCTCTGACCTCAAGAACACTAATGTCAGACTTAAGCACACTGTGAATCAGGTGATGGTGACATGTCTTAGTTGCGATGTTTGAGCTGAAGTCAATTGCATTCCTGTCATTTTTTTTTCTTTCTGTGCAGCATCATTAAAGAATGCTTTTATATTTGCTCTTTTGCAGCTAAGATCCAGCAGGAACTTCTGTATCGATATAATTTTACTTTGTGTGATTCTGGGTATTGCTGCTTATTTGTACAAGTAAGTTTCTTTTCACCTTAAAAAATTATTTTCTTTGTTGGCATCTGAAACTTATTCTCTTTTTTTTGGATGGATCAAAGTATTCACGTGTTTCTTTGCTGTTCTAGTCACCTAAGAGTTAGTGCGCTATGCTAGTGAATATTTTACCCTGAGAAGGCATGCTTTTTGACACCTTTGAAATACATAGGGATGGCAGTGGGGCTAATTTTCATTGATATCCACCCCACCTGCCCCGAATGCGGCATATTTGGATGTAACTTAACAAATTTTGGGGCGGATTCGAGGATCCAAATTGTATTAATCACAGAATTGGGACTGATGCGAATTTGGCCAAATCCGCCCTGAGGATGTCCGTTTATATAACATTATTAGTGCAATACCCTTATTTACTAAGATTCTAAAAACCCTAAATTCTATTTTATCCCTAATTCCCCCTCATCCCCTGTTCTGCATACTCCATCGCATCACAGAGAAGCTCCGCGCTTCGTCATCAAGACAATTATCAAGACCAACCAACCCCTCAACCTTTCCATACCCCTGATCATCATCTTCATCCTCCTATTTGTCATCCTCCAAAGCGCTCCATTCTCTGTGCTTCGTTCTCTGTTCTCCCGAACTCCCCTCCTCCCTGTGGTGGGAAGTAGCGATTGCCACCGACGACTGTGAATATTTTGTCCAGTGTAAAGCTGCTCATTGTGAACATCTTCCTGAACCCCAATTTTGTTTTTCCATATGGGACCGTGGTGAGTCGTCGTTGTGGACTGGTGGTGGTGGGATTTGACAAGCCCTAGTCTCCCATCGATCTTCTAAACAACTTCTTTGAAGAGCTGCGAGGTGGTGGAAGTCAAAGATGAAAATGCTCGGTTTACCAAGTCTTTACAAGTGTCTACATTCATCTCACTCACTCACTCTTGTTTGTTGTCCCAAATCGTTTTTAGAGGTTTGTTTTGATTTGCTCAAAATGGTGTTTATGGAGTGCAGGAGCCAAAAGATTTACGTTCCCAACTTAGTTATGTTGCTGATCACTGCATTGCCTGGTTCCCGTAGTGATTAACGATGAAGAGAAGCCTCATTGTGGTGGTGATGGTGGCATCTGTCGGTGGTGGTGGTGGGATCTATTGTTGATGAGTATATTGAGAAATTTGGCGGATAATCGGGGTGGGGCGGATATCCGCTGCTCCGTGCGGAGCGGGGATGGTTTTTACAAAAAATAGTAAACAGTTGTTCGGGGCGGATTCGGGGATCCGCAATCCCCGGTAGGGTGGGGACGGATTTTCCCAAATCCGCCCCGTTGCCATCCCTAGGGATACATAGAAGATGGGAGTTACTTTAGTATCTAGAAAGGTTTGCCTAGCCTTGGAGCAGTCTTGGTGATATGAATACTTTTTTTTCCCTCATATTTCACTAGATCGACATAAGAGGTGAAGGGTTTAGTTGACTCTTGTGCAACTTTGGCGTGCATGAGTTGAAGAGTTGGCATATCCTAGTGGCTGATTTTGCACCATTTTGATGCTCCAACTTGGGCCTATACGCAGTAGTCAACCTAATACTATGTTTGCCATATGGTGCTAAGAATTAAGTCACAAGCGCCCTATCATTTAACATGAAAAAAGACATAATCACCATATCCCTGAAAACAAATACCCACATACAGATTATTTCAGCTCCTCAAAGTTTTTAAATTGACACAAGTGGACTTTCTTAGGTTGTTACTGTATGTCTGACTCAAACCAAGAGTCTCAGTTTGTAAGCTTCCTCCTATGTATTAATTTCATTGCGTAGCAAAATAGAGGATGTCATCTGAAGACTAAGTAGATCCCACTGGATATGAACATCATCACTCTCCAAGAGATTGCAACGTGATCAGGTATGGTAGAATGGTTCTGTGTATTTTGTGCTGTCAATTGTTTGGTATAAATTGACCGGAACAAACTTGGTAACTAAAACTTCCTTCAACTGCCCCCATGTAGTAATCCTTGAGTTGCCATTGTTGGAAAAAAAATATGGTCCACCAATCCAAAGCAATTCTTGAAATCTAGTAGCAATCCCACAAATTTTGTTATCTTTAGACATGCGGTGAATCAATGAAGGAATTCTCGGTAATGGTCAACTGAAGACACACATCTGATTAACTCTAGAATTTTGTCTGCCTAAGTTCTCGGTCACCCACTTCTAGTCGAAGTTGCAGCATAACCATTTGGTAGCATATCCAGATCAACTTTGGGTGGTGGAGGAGGATTTGATTGCACGACTTGCTAATTGACAAACCTGCTGAAATCCTTCAATTGCTTTTGCATTTATAGAATCAATTTCACAGACTCTCTAACTTTTGAATTTGCATCAATACTTTCAACTTGATTCTGGAGTGTGAGAAACCTATCATTCTGGAGTGTTTTTACCCTCTCTAATGGATGGGAGGGGGTATAGATATCGACTATTAGTTAGGTGGGGGCATGGATATCTAGCAGGAGTTCAGGTTAGGAATAGGAAATGTCTTAAATATGACTTAATGCAAAGAGTTTGTGCTTGGGGGCCAAAGCAAATCAGGTTGTTGCTGATTGGAGAAGATTTGCATTCTTCTAAAGAGCATATGAGGCAGTGATTTGCTAGTCGAGATGCTCTTCTTCCTAACTGCTTTCTTCTTCCGGGTCAGGAGGAACAGGGAATAATAAAAAGCAACCTTGGTTTTGGTGTGCAGTGAAGACGATGTGGGTACTTTTGTCTTATGAAAATTATTAAGCTTACGTGTTTGATTAAGCATGTTATATAAAGTAATTATGCTCTTCAAAATAAATAAATAAAATGATGTGAGTATATTTTTGTTTGAGTAGACATGTTCTATTCTGATATAATGGCCTAGAATGTTCCTAGTCTAGCGTGAGGAAATTCTAAGATGTTTTTAAAGATCTCTCCATAAATTTTGCTTTTCTCGTATTAAGACATGTTTTTAGCATGAAAATAAGATGATGAGTTCAGTTGGGATAACGGTTTGACTTCCAAGGAATCAATAGATACCAGAACATTCCCTCACTATGCAAAGTGTTCATTGTAAACCTTAAACATCTTATACAGTTCAAATATGGAGATCTTCTCCATTCTTTTTTCTCGGAGTATTCTCCATTTTTATTTTTTTCACTTTGACCTGCAAAGTTTTTTGTTTCTTGATTGTTTCCAATTTATTCTGAAGAAGCTACTTTTGATTTATGCAGTGTCTTGAAGAAGTGATATTTCTAGTGTGTTCTAACCAAGTGCTGCTTCTGCTTGTGTTTTGAAGAAGTGGTATGGCCAAGTTCTGCTTCTGCTTGTCCATCCAAATTATGTGTGGTTTTCGTCTTCTTCTGTATTCATATTTGCTACACGGGAATTCCATTACATGATGTGCATCCATATCTCGTAGTATTGACATCTTTTATAGACATGAGTTATTGAGTTGAGTTTTCTTATTGTCTTGGCATGTTTCTGGGGTGTGTCTATATTGTAATGCTCTACAACTTCAGTTTTCAGTTCTCACATTCTTCTAAATCTTTCTTTATGTATATTTAAATTCTACCGTTTGTGTTCATTGTATTGCTTAAATTTCTCAGTACTGCCCATTCACTTCACCCTTGATAACTTATTGACTAGTCTGTCTCATTTTCTTGAAGAGTATTACTAAGCTTTCTAGTTGGAGACTCTGTTATGCAAATTTATAAAATTAACCATACAGTTGGCTTACAAACATGGCTACTGTTAGTTTGATTTGAAGAGTGCTAATGCAAATATATCATGTCAGTCAGAAGAACGCAGGTTTGATGTAGGCTGGACAAACCCGTAGTCATAACTGAAGCTCTAGCAAACAACACTTAAGATTTGGTCAACATCGAATAAAATGTTGCATTCCGCAAAGGAGTTTCAAGATACCGTGCCCACTAAAATGAGAGATAAGATGCGAGCCTCGCCAGAAATGTTTTAGAAAGACCAAAGTGTATCTATTGGTCCATCCCCTAGAAAAGCAAGGGTCATTGGCAGTTGAATCTTCTTAATAGACTATTGCAGTTTTGCAAGCAAAATCAGACAGTATTTTGCCAAATCTTAAGGTTTTACATGAAAATTTCACATACATTATCTGGCAATTAATAAAATGCAATCCTAACAAGTGATTCAAGGAAGCAATTGATAGGTGGTTGCAATACCGTTAGAATATCGACAGTAGATGGATTTACGAGTGGATTATCCAAACCGACTAGCCATTTGCTAACAGGATTGTCAGCCATTTGTCTGGACAACCAATGCTGAAAGATACCCACTAGCTTAGTTAGTTCGCGAGTAATAGAGCACTTATAATAGGAAAACTACCCACTACCCATAACCATAAGAGTATTACTCTTGAAAATCAAAGTTTTTGAAGTCATAAACTACACTTTGCGACTCATGCTAAATGGAGTACCACAAATCCACTTGCGCCACATTCTTTGACACACCAAAGAATTGCGGTACAAACTTGTGGAAATTATGTTTAACAGGTTACTTTGGTGGTGGCGGTAAGATTTACAAAGTTTAATTCTCTAGCAATGCCCCTTAGTCATGAGATTCCCACTTCCTTGCTCACCAAAACACATTATTGTGTTAAAAAGAAGAAAAGGTTTTGTTTATCAGGTCCAATCTAGATCTAGATTTAGGGTCTGGGAGTCTCTTATGTGAACCCAACTAATGAAATCTCTCTTACATTATTGTCCTGTTTACTAGACAATGTAATGAACATCTTTTGATAGATAGAACTTCCCATCTCCTTTGATTCCTCTACCTCACCAAGAAAGTTAGAATGTAAGGTTCCCAAGCCAACCTGGATTGAACTCTTTTACCTAACTTCAAATCTCTTTCCCCATCTCATTACCTTAATAAAACCCACTCATCTTCACAAGACCTCACCAAACGCCTTCTCAATACCATTTATACATGCAAGCCATGAAACCCTTTCCATTACTATGCACACTCTTCCTCGTCACCCTTCATTTCACTACTCCCTTAGCCCAGGGTCCAGCTGCAGCCCCTGCAGCCCCAGCAGCCCCAGGACCAGCACCTCCTGCCCCAGCCAACATTACCAAGATCCTTGATAAAGCCGGGCAATACACCATCTTCCTTAGACTACTAAGGAGCACCCAAGTGGGTGACCAAATCAACACTCAACTCAACAATTCCAACACTGGTATGACTATATTCGCCCCACCTGACAATGCATTCTCAAGCTTAAAGTCCGGTACTCTGAACTCCCTTAGTGATCAAGACAAGGTGGAATTGTTACAGTTCCATGTCATTCCCACATTTCTGTCCATGTCACAGTTTCAGACTGTGACCAACCCTTTGAGAACACAAGCTGGGTCAGCCAATGGTGATCCGCTCAATATTACCACCACAGGAAATGCAGTGAATATAACAACAGGGGTTGTTGATACAAGTGTTGCTAACACTATATTCTCTGATGGCCAGCTTGCTGTATATCAAGTAGACAAGGTGTTGCTTCCTTTAGACTTGTTTGGTCCCCCAGCACCAGCTTCTGCACCTACGCCTGAAAAAGGGTCTTCTCTATCTTCTGATAGTCCGTCAAAATCTGCTTCAGCTGATTCATCTGATGCAGTGGGTCTCAGTATGAATGCAGGGCTGATACTTGCATTTTCATCGATTGGTGCTTGCTTTTTGTAATCATAAGAGTGTTGGTGTTATTTGTTGCACTATTGCATCCATTTATATTGGTTCCTGGTCTGGTGTGTTAGTGCTGGTACCACTTGGATTAGCTTAAGCTGAACATAATCATGATGTTGAGGGTGATTTTAAATAATTGTGATTTTTCTTTTCTTTCCTTAAATTTTTTTTTTTAAATATCTTTGAATTCAAATTTGAATGTTGCGTCTTAAGGAGAAATAGAGATTTTATTGTTGAGGCTTATATCGTGCATTTTTGTATTAGTTTTTAGAGGTGTATAATGGATTTGAATTCATTTTTTTTATTTTAAAATTTTATATTATGATATCTAATTGTACTGATTTTTTTTTTTTTTTTTGGGGGGGGGGGGGGGGGGGGGGGGGGCTTCCAGTGCTGATGAAGACTGTGGGAGAACTTCCTCTAGTAATCAACCTTCTGAGCCAACCTGTCTCTAATAATTAGTAGCTAACACATAAGAAGCACCAATAACAAGACCAGTAACAGTAAGCCCACCAGGGTCCAGCATAACTAAGTATCAGTAGCAGTAGCGGCATAGAAAGCAAGGGTAGATCCACTATATTAATACATGAAGTTACATCAGATATTTAAGACAAGTGATAAGACAGAAGAGGTTTCTCTCGAATAATTCATTCATTTCATAATTTCATTAGATGTAAAGGATGATTAATGATGAATAAGCTTCAATCCAACTTTACTTAATTTAGCTATAACAGATATTGGCACATTAGGGACAAAAAATGGTTTTTACTAAACTTAAAATCTGAGAGTTCATGCCATAACCCTCTTTTGTTAGCAGTGGAATCTGTTCTGTAGGCCCTGAATTGGGCTGGTTAGGTCTGATAAGTAATCCCACTGTCAGCGTGGTGCCACACCTTGGCAATTTCAAAAGGTTGGCTAATGGTTAGCCTTTTATGATACTTACATTTCTGAGTTAAGCTTACAGCTAGTTACTTGTATGCATGGTGTATCTTTGTAAATTTAAAGTATACTATACTCAATACTTTGCAGCTGCGTGACAATGCTTGGTTTCATAGTATATTCAAGTGTGGAAGTGTGAGCACAACAAAGACACTAATTCTATAGATGGATGGATGGATCAGATTTGGATGTTCTGATTGTGAAATTTCGACTTGTCTAGCCATCAAATCGAATCTCATAAAAGGTTATGCCAAGAAAACTTCACCAAGAACAAACAATACAAACAAAAGCTCTAAATGAAAACAAAGAAAAAAGGGTTGTTAAATGTTTATGAAACACAGAGTACAAGCACTTGTATTTCAGTGGTCTTGGTCTAGAATTTCACTATGTTGTTGATAAGTAAAATAGGGGTGGTGGTGGAAGAAGCATGTTTGTCAATGTGCTTGTGACTTTGCCACTTGGGCCTTTGAGGGTTAGTGCTCCTGCATTGAGTTTTCAGGATTAGCTAAGAAGTGCTCCAAATGCCTCAACCACACATCTGCACCAATTATTGTCAACACAAGCATACCAAATCTTAACTAGTGCACTAAAATATACACCTTACTCTAATATTTGAGTTAGTGGCATAGCCTAATCTTCATTAAATAATCATTTTGGCTTCACCAAGTTGGTAATCAATTTACATGATTGTATAGCTCCAAAGCTGTCCTCGTATTTCTCAAATGACCTCATACATTCCAAATATGTTCCAACTAACAGACTTTCTTACTGTCGAGAAAGGGGCGAGGAAACCAGCGAGGGGGAGGAGTTTTACCGCTCACCCCCTCGAGATTTATGCTGCTACACATCTCGAGGGTGCAGACTCGCATCTCAGGGGAATGAAAGGTGACACCCTCCCCCTCGTTGGTTTCCTCGCCCCTTTAGAATTTCTGTTCAACTAAACCATAATCACGAGTGGTCATCGTTTTCTTTGAAAAGATAATATAGTCTAGTCACAATTGATCTAGAATACGATTTTTAATAGTTGGGTCTAGTCGTGGGGGTCTAATCCAACAAAACAATGTATTCATTTAGTGTTGATAAGGTGATGCGTTCAAATCTTGTTCTTCTGAGAATTTAATTTACAAAGTAGATGTTAGACTGTTAAAAGACTATCTTTTTTATGGCCGAAGTCACTCCGATACTTAAGTCAGTAATAGTAATAATGTTTGAAGAATGAAGTAAATCTGGACAAAATTTAGTTAAAATTGCATATATTTGTTGAATGTTCTATTTACCATTTATAATGGTCGAGGTTAATTCCCTGCGTGACTTAAGCATGTGAGGCGCAACAGAAGAAGATGTTTCTCGTAACAGTCTCTTCCTTTTTAGAGATGCGTTTGTGAAAGCGTAACTCCCTGCACGACTCTTTTTTGTGCAACGTTCATCTTCTTTATGAGGAAACTCGTGTCGGACTTGATTTGGGCTTTGACTCGTTTGGACCTGAATTTGGGCTTCGATTATGTCTTTCTATAATGGGCCTTGTCTGGGCCTCTATGATTGGCTTTGACCTTCTTAAATTTCACGAGCTGACCTAATAGATGAAATGCCAGATCCTCGTGATAGATACTTTCTGCCACTTGTATGGCTTCGATTATTATCATCAAAAGGCATTTAAATTAGTATGTCTTATTGGATTTGGACTCGTATCTGAACCTAAACTTGTGACTCCGAATCCAAAGTTTGGCATATATTTTAAGATGATTTAATCCCTAATCAGTAATGACTCCAATAAATCCTTCAAATCACATACTTGGATTAAAGAAGCGATCAAGCTAATCAATGACAACTTATTAATAACTGCCAAGTCCAAACCATGTGTATTTTATGAGTAAGGAAGCGTGTGGGCACCATTGTTAATGAAAATGAAAAGGACTTTATACCAACCATATACATTACACCAGCTTTCATTCACTTTTGTTGGGAAACATTTTGACCTTTGTCATGGACATGATTGGCTAATGACAACATCATATTACTATGTATCATCATCCTTCATTTACACTCCATTAATCATTCATAGTGCTGTGCATGGCAGTGAATTCTTACACCACCATCTCTTAAAAAAAATTAAATCTAATTTTCATAATAACCATAATATATTGGAACTATGTAATAGATGTGTTTTTTTGTTTATCATATTTTCCTAAATCAAATACTTGCAAGTTTGGAGTCAAAAAGTTGGAAACATCTAAAGTTGATTAGGAACAAAACAAGAACATTATTACAAGATTTCTTCTTTATATTCAAGATCATGGAATCATGGAATCATGGAAATTAGCACTAAAGATGCTCTTAAGATAATTTAAAGAGAATCTATGGGGACTGGTGTAGACTCCCCACTACACCCAGTAGTTGGTTAACTCTTTAACTGGTTTTGATCACTCTATATAAATCAACACACGTTTAAAGGACTTTTGAACACCTAAATAAACTGTTGCTTTCATTTAACTCAAGAAAAAAGGTCTTAGTTACCATTTATATTGTGAATCAGATTAAGTGGTAGGATAAAGGATAAACTAGTATATCAGTGAGGTGATATTCCATTGGCAATTGTCATCCAATTGATCCCTCCCAGCGTGCATTAAGAGGCAAGTTATTTAAAATAATTGACGTGTTTAGATCTATCGTTGTTGACCGCACTGTTCTCGAGCTTGTAAAAATCAGGGGTTTTCGTGGTAATAGCCGAAGACACTCCGATGCTTAAGTCAGATATTGATACAAGAAAGAGTAAAGGCTGTATGTAAATTGTAATGTGCATATGTACATTTTTTCCTTCTTTCACCGTCTCTTATAGTGAGTGTTCTCTCCCAATTGTCTTTGCGATCCAGAGCATGATGGAGGGAGGTTATCTTGCATAAGATCTTACATATGCATAACTGGGTCTTTTCGGCACTTGGCTTTGCTTAGTGTTTAGGACCCCGACCCAATGCTGGATTGAGCTAAGAGTCGATTTCTTGCGAGTGAACCTCGTACATGTGGCAGCTTTGAAATCTGTGTTGAAGCCTTATTGTCTTGGGCTAAGCTCTAAAATCCGTGCCTCTTGGAGCTGGCATGTCTTGGGCCTGGGTATCTGACTCATGGGTTGAACAACAATTTGTGAATGGTTCGCTTGGGACTGCGTTGAAGTCTTTCGCGTGCTAGGGTTAGCCCATGCCATGTGTACGACTATGGTTGAGTGACTATTTGATTCTCATCAGTTACTCTCCCCAGTTAATGGATTGTCGGTTCCATTACTCCTCGCATAGCATTTAATGTCGATGCAACTGTTGGATGACTTTCTTCTGTGAACGTCGTACCTATTTATAGGTTAGTTTTCATTGGGTCAGACATTACCATAGGGGTGGGCATGGGACGAGATATACCCATCCCTATCCCATCCCGTTCATACGGGATCAGGACGGGACAGGATGAAAAAAAACTCATTCCGATCTCGTCCCATCCCAAACGGGTTCGGGACGGGACGGGATCAGCGTGCTGCTTGTGACTGCTGTGAAGATTATCATAATATAAGAGCGTAAAAAATAACTTTCTTATAAATGAAATTCAAATACAATCTTGAACATCAAAAGATGAAGATCCCATAAAGGATTCAAATACAAACACCATGAGTTTTTGTCAGTCATCTTTAAGTTTATATGAATAAAAATAAATAAATAAATAAATATTAATAATAAATATTAAAAAATTAGCTCGGGACGGAACGGGATTGGCGGGATTGAAAATCTTCATCCCATTCTAGATCGGGACGGGATGGGATCGGGATGGAATTATTCAATCCCATTAAAACCCGGAAAAATCGGAACGGGATTGGAATCGCGGGATGGAATGCCCACGCCTACATTACCATGTGTATTGTAGAGCATGTTCCTCAAATGTGTTTTTTAAAAGAATGTGCTTTTGTCTTTGCCTCTTTAGAAGACAAATGAGAGCCTTCATTAGTGGAGTCTTCGAATGTTCTGACATTTGCAGCAATGAGTCTTAACAAGATCTTCTACTGAAGTAAGCTACCTGGTTTGAGTGAGCTTTCAGTGATTTCATGGGACCTCCAAATTTGTTCTTCCGCCGTGAAGGAAATTTTTCCTAAGGGATCAAATTTGTTTTCCATCTTCTGGTGCTATGCTCCCATGACGTCTTTCGTCACCACTTTTGGAAGATACCATGTGTAGTCAATTTTCGGTGGCTATTCCCAATGCTTCTTTCTGAGCTTCACTTGTGATACTCCATCTAGAAGGTAAATTGGCGAAGCAAAATTCCAATATGTTGAACCCACTCACACACCCATCGCGTACGTCCTTCCTTCCACCCATGTGATCCTTCGCCACAAAGTCGAATTAAGAGGCTATTGACTCCAAACTCCTAACCAAAGGAATCCACCATCAACTCAAAAAAGAAAAAATGGGCCAATGTGGGTTCCAAAAGAAAGAAACAATTTCCACACCAACAAAGCAAAGCAAAGCAAATGGTGACGCGACTGTGTGTGCGTGTTCGTTTGCCACATAGTCATTTCATCGAAAGAATGCATGACACTGAGAAAGCTCATACCACCATTTTCCTCTCCAAAATTCCTTAATTACTTTATATATCCTTTAGTTGACATGCGAAGAGCTGCATTCTCCACTTAAGACAATCACACTGAGTCTTGAAAGAAGGGTAATTTCACAAAACAACCCGATTTATATATCTAGAGAAGGTTTGGTTGTTAATTGATTGGGGTTTGCTTCTACCTATAAGTCCATTTCGATCTCAATGAGTGTATGTCGATGCGCTTTATATGTGCATATTTAATTTTTTAAGAATGTAATAAGTCAACAAGTGCAAATTGAAATACTAAAAAATTTTGCAATATATAAAACTGATTTGTGAGTTTTACTAAAAAAAAAAAAAAAAAAAAAACTGTCAAAAGGTTGATTTTCAAAGTTGTATTAACATTGCAATAAAATAATCTTTTAGCATGCGTGACATGATCAATTTTTATTGAATTGATTTTTTTTTTATAATTTACAAATAGCAAAGGGTCTTAAAATATCTTACGTTGAGATATGTTTTGTAAATTACGTGACAAAATATTTAATATTTTTTATTTAAATAATATTTAATAATTTATTTTTATATTTAATAATTTAATAACTTATTTGAAGAATGTCGTGGCAACAAATTACAAAATTTGCTTCATTTAGTCGTTGAAGTCTTTGCGCTGAGTGGAACCCACCCCCACACCCGTAGTGGCGTCAAACCCATCGTGTACGTCCTCCCTTCCTTGACCACAAAACCAAATTTAAGTGGCTATTGACGCCAAATTTCTAACCAAAGGAATCCACCATCAAGTCAAGAAAGAAAAATTGAGCCAATGTGGATTCCAAAAGAAAGAAACAATTCCCACTAAAACCAATAGTTGATTCACTGTAACAGGTCCTGATTCCTCAATATAAATCAACACACATTTGAAGTACTTTTGAACACCAAAATATTGCTTTCATTTAACTCAAGAAATGGTCTACAATTTATACAAAAAATCAAGAAAATATCAAGTTTGGTCCATCATCTGCTGGTCTTCTTTTGTGAATGAGATTAAATAGTATGATAAAGGACAGAAATTTTGGAGTCACAGATTAAGTTGACCCACATAAAACTTGAATCAATAATCGATATTTCAGTTTTTAGTTTTCCGTTACATACTTTGACTTTTCAATGATTCCAATAGCCAAAAATCTAGAGAGCCAAGCCCGTGCCAGACTAGCTCAATACCATCCATCATTTTGGAAATTGGCCCATTTTCAGCATCTCTAGGATGATGGATGATATTGGACTGGCTTGACGCAGGCCTGACTCTCTAGACTTGCTCTTCCAATAGATTCCGGAGTAAAAAATTAAGTTCACCCACATAAAACTTGAATCAATAATCGATATTTCAGTCTTTAGTTTTCCGTTGTTTTCATTTACTCAATGACATACTTAATGCTTCCAATAGCCAAAAATCTAGAGAGCCAGACCAGCTCAATACCATCCATCATCCTAGAGATTGACCCATTTTCAGCATCTCTAAGATGATGGATGGTATTGGGTTGGCCTGGCGCGGGCCTAGCTCTCTAGACTTGCTCTTCCAATAGATTCAGGAGTCACAGAGTCACATCTAAGATGATGGATGGTATTGGGTTGGCTTGGCGCGGGCCTAGCTCTCTAGACTTGCTCTTCCAATAGATTCAGGAGTCACAGAGTCACAGATTAGTTCACCCACATAAAACTTGAATCAATAATCGATATTTCAATCTTTAGTTTTCCGTTGCTTTCATTTACTCAATGACATACTTTGATTTTTTCAATGCTTCCAATAGCCAAAAATCTAGAGAGCCAAGCCTGCGTCAGGTCAACCCAATACCATCCATCATCCTAGAGATTGGCCAATTTTCAGCATTTTAAGGATGATGGATGGTATTGGGCTAGCCTGGCTCTCTAGACTCGCTCTTCCAATAGATTCTGGAGTCACAGATAAAGTTCACCCACATAAAACTTGAATCAATAATCGATATTTTTCAGTCTTTACTTTTCCATTGCTTTCATTTACTCAATGACATACTTTGATTTTTCAATGCTTCCTGTAAATCTTTTGGTTTCGAAACATCATCATCAGAGTTTACAAGATAATCAAATCCAACTTTTTTATTATCACTTGTCATCTCAAATGTTGCTGGCAGGGTTTGAATCTTGGACCTGTGATTCCATCCACCACAGTTATATTTAGTTGATATTTCATTGGCAATTGTTATTCTAGGGGTGGGCAATGTCAGTTTTTAGACCCGAACCAATTCATTCAGTTTGTCTAAAACCCAAATTGAAACCGAATTTTTTATTTGTAAATCCATGAAATCGATTGGACTAAATTTCGGATCGGTTCAGTTGGGCCGAAAATATCGAATCAACAAACAAGAGACCGAAAGAGAGAAATCGAACCATAAAAAAGTAGATCGAACCACAACAAAATAGATCCAATAACAAACAAGATAGATGAAATTGAAAAGAGATAAGAAGAATAAAAAGAAATCGAATATGCAAATTGCAATTACCCTTAATAATGATCACTGAGAGAGTGAGAGAGATCGAAAAAGGGTGTAGATCTTTAGTGCAACAGGGTGTTGGAGTCTCAGATGATCAGATCGAAAGAAGAAGATTCAGGTTTTAGGGTTTAGCGGCCGTTTGAGTTTGAGAGTGAAAGAGATAAACTGAGCGAGAAAGGGTTGTGTGCGTTATGGGTTTTTGTTTTTTGGAATGATTCAATGCAATAGGGTGCACTGCAGGGCATTTGTTGCACCAATAAGGTATTGCCACCTACATATTTTGTATATAAAATTTCGGTCGATTCAGAACCGTAGACCGATTTCGAACTGTTTATAATCGGCTTTGGTTTAAATGATTTTCTTTCCATTCATATTTCGGTTCGGTTACCGAACCAAAATTAAAAATTGGTTCGATCGGTTAATTGCATTTAAATCGGTTTTTGCCCACCCCTATATTATCCAATTTTTTTTATTTTTAAAATTGGATAATTGACCTAATTTATTTATTTATTAATTCATGTGTGAAGGTTAAATGACTGACCCTATAGATTGTCCAAATCAGACCCAAATAAACAATATTATTGTCACTTAATATCTTCGCTACATTAATCCCTCTTATCGTTTATTAAGAAACAAATTATTTAAAACAACTATTCTTAAATCTCATAAGGATCATAAGAATTTTCACATTCTTGTTCATCTGACTTAAATAAACAACAAATTAAGTAATTGACCCGAGGCTCAATCAACGGATCAGTTGTTGCAAGTTATTATCCCAACAACCAGCAGTACAATGTACAGATTCAACTGATCCTCTCTGCTTATGTTATCTGCATCTGCACCACTGATTGTTCACAAATAAGAAAAAAAAAAAAAAAACAAATCCCTGACAGACAGAAAGACCAAAAAAGCTTGCCGACCTTCTCCAATACTCCAAACTCTCTAATCACTCCACCGACCCCACTATCTCTCCAATTTACACTTTTCACCCTCCACCGTTTTTTCCGTTCTCACTGTAAAATAAAATAAAATAAAATCAATGGAGGGTGTAAAGAAGCCATTTTTGAGTTTGAATTAGGTGAATATATGTGGATGAAAAAATTGAAAGACTCCGATTCAAAAACATTTCTGAAAGGGCGATTCCTATATAATTGGACCAACTTTATCCTTCTCCTACTTCTCTAAATCCATGGAAATAAGAATAGTGTGTCCAATCACATGTGAATCATGAAACAAATTATTAATTTGAGACCAAATTTATTAAAGCTTGAAAAGACCACATTACTTGAAAAAATCAAAAGAGGTACCGACAACGAGAGTATCGAAGATGAACTTTGACGACGAGGATGACAGTAAAAAGTAAACAGTAAATTTTCGCGCCAATGTAGATCAATCATTGTCTTCTTCTTAAACTTCTTCTTCTTCTCCTCCTTTGTTTATCTATAAAGAAGGCAATGTGGATCAAAAGCAGTAGAGACAGAGTGTGCAGTTGAAGAAGCTTGCAATAGCGTGTCGTCTCCGGCGCACGTTAGACAACATTACTTGTTACTTGTTTCTATCTTTCTTTCACGAAACCTCTAATTAACACAAAGCAAGCATCAAAGGAAAGCTATTTCACAATGTGTCCACAATAGAGAAGAATAAATCAAAGAAGAAGCTCACAAGTAGTAGAGTTATAGAGATGAAGATTGTTTTGTTTCTCATGATGTTAGTGCTGAGCAGTCTCATCGTTTCGTCGATGAGCTCAACAGTGACCTATGACCATCGAGCCTTGGTGATTGACGGAAAACGAAGAGTCTTGGTTTCCGGCTCCATACACTATCCAAGAAGCACTCCTGAGGTTAAATTTCTTTTTTTTTTATCTTCTTTTTCGTATCTCGAGGAATCCTCCTTCTTCTTCTATCTGACTCTGAAACTATCTATGTATGCAAATTGTGAAGATGTGGCCAGATTTGATCAAGAAATCGAAAGATGGAGGCATTGATGTGATCGAAACCTACGTCTTCTGGAACTCACACGAACCTGTTCGCAATCAGGTTCTTACTTCTTCTTCTTCTTCTCTGTGAATTACTTACATTTTTTGAACTTTGATTTTTGAAATGTGATATGGATGTCCTGTTCTGTTCTGTACAGTTTGATTTTTCAGGAAGGAATGATTTGGTGAAGTTTGTGAAATTAGTTGCAGAAGCCGGGCTCTATCTTCATCTTCGAATTGGTCCTTATGCTTGTGCGGAATGGAATTACGGGTAAAAAATCTCCATTTTTTTTTTGCATTTGGTTAGTTTTAATTGTAATATAAGTCAAGAACCAGCTTTTATTAAAAAAAAGGAAAAATAATCAAGAAGACGCATTTTACTGCACTGATTGAATGAGGAAACATGAAACATTTAAAATATTTAGTTGATTTTTTGTTTTTTTAATTTTTGTTTATGGTGTAAATAGTGTCCTGAATTTGTAGTAGTGACTTGTGAGTGATTTTTTGATTGCAGAGGATTCCCTCTTTGGTTGCATTTTATCCCGGGGATCAAATTCAGGACGGATAATGAGCCATTTAAGGTTTATACTTTCAACCAAGCTATTCCTGATGTATAATGCATAATCAAAATGGCAAGTTTAAAAAAAAATTATTTTGTTTTAGGTGGAGATGCAAAGATTTACAGCGAAAATTGTGGATATGATGAAGGAGGAGAAGCTTTATGCCTCTCAAGGAGGACCGATAATACTTTCACAGGTTTGGTTTCTATCTTCTGTTGATGTGTGGTAGTGATGTTTATCCAATTTGAAATGTTCTAGTGCATTGATGCTTTATGTACTAGTTGTGGATGATGAAGAAATTTTTTCTAATTTGATGCATTTGGTTTGGGAACAGATTGAAAATGAGTACGGAAATGTTCAAAGTTCTTATGGGGCTGGTGCCAAGCCATATATCAAATGGTCGGCATCTATGGCTACATCGTTAGATACAGGGGTTCCGTGGGTTATGTGCCAGCAAAGCGATGCTCCTGACCCCATTGTAAGTTGAACTTCTATTTTTTTCAGGTCATTTTGTAGTTCAGATAAAATGATCACGGTCAGCCTGATATGCATTTTTTTTTTTTTTTTAAATAATTTTAACAGACCAGACCGGTTCCCATAATTGCTTGTACGACTGATTAATTTGAACATCCTACAGATCAATACTTGCAATGGATTTTACTGTGACCAATTCACTCCTAACTCTAACAAGAAACCAAAGATGTGGACTGAAAATTGGAGCGGGTGGTAAGGTGTTCTTCATTGTCATATGCAATTTCAAGATCGTGGTTTTCCTCAAACATTGGTTTCATATATACGGAACCTTTTCATATGCTATTCCAGGTTCCTGTCATTTGGTGGGAAGGTGCCATACAGACCTGTTCAAGATCTCGCGTTTGCTGTTGCACGCTTTTTCCAGAGAGGAGGAACTTTCCAAAATTACTACATGGTTCTTCACTTATTTCTGAAACTCATGCTTTTTTAATTGTAGTTTTCTGTTAGATGGGGAATAACTTTAAACTTGAGAGTAAATTCTTATTGGTGAGTGTTGCTGATGATTAATTTTACTCTTCATGAAAAGTACCATGGTGGGACGAACTTTGGCCGGACTTCTGGTGGACCCTTTATTTCCACTAGCTATGATTATGATGCTCCGATTGATGAATATGGTAAGTTTGCTATGGTCAACCTCACTGTGATTTTTGTACTGTTGTATAATTATATTATGAGGTAATGTAAAATTTTATCAACGTCTTTCTATAGAGTGTAAAAGGGAAGGCCTTAGCCTAAGCCTAAGATACCATTAATTATACTTGGAAGCTACATGATACCTAATTGACTACAAGTCTACGAGGCTTGTGATTTTGTCTAAATTATTCTTCTGGAAATGGTGTTTGTGTGAGCTTAAAGGCATCGCTCACAACGCATTCTTATTTTATCTCATGCTTTAAATGGCACTAGGTATTTCGATCAGTATTGCATGCTTCTCTAATGTTTGCTGAAGTAGTTGTAATCTCTGCAGGCCCTTGCTGAATGTGTCAATCTCTATAAATTCAAAATTCATTCTTTTGCATTTGCTACAGGACTCGTAAAACAACCTAAATGGGGACACTTAAAAAATCTGCACAAAGCCATTAAGCTTTGTGAGGAAGCATTGGTAGCCACTGACCCAACCAACATTCCTATTGGTTCAAATTTAGAGGTAATTCCTACTTATGTTAGGTAACTCTAATGACACATATTGCAGTTCATTTATACTGAGTGTTGAATAAGTACTTACACTCCTATTGCCATCGACTGCCAATTTCTTTTCTTCCAATCATAAGCTAATTTGATTCAGTACCATCATTTTTTATCCTAAAAGCCATTCTGAAATCATTGGCATGAGTTACTAATAAGTAATAGCAATAGTTTAATTTGGAAATTCTCTCCATCTCAGGCACATGTTTACAAAACAGATTCAGGAGTATGTGCTGCTTTTCTTGCCAACCTCGACGATAAATCTGATGCAGTTGCGAAATTCAATGGGAACACATATCATTTACCTGCGTGGTCTGTGAGCATCCTACCGGACTGTAAAAATGTGGTATTCAATACTGCACAGGTTTGTCTTGGAACTTCTCTTGAACATTTTTAGTTTTTCACCTGTATATGGTTGAATGAGAAATTATCTAGGGAAAGTTTCCAAACAGATATGTAATTTTCCGCTGTTTGGATTGGATCAAAATAGATGTTTAGTGAAAAATATACTTGTCTTACCCAAGAATAAAATAGCACTCTAAAATCGTTTGTATAGATTCAATTCTATCCACTGCACAATAGAACTTAAATTCCAAGTTTTCCAAAGAATTCCTGGTTTGACAGAGTACTTTTTGAATTGATAGTTCTCACTGAAGATTAGTAATAGGAGAGCACATGACATGTTACATAAAAGAACTGATTCGGTTGTTGGATGTCAGAGCAAATGAGAAGCTTGGTATGTTTCAGGTCAATACCCAGGTTATGAAAGCACAGTTCGTTAGTGAGTCCTTAGAAACAAGTGCTGATTCTTCTGGTGCATCCGATTCAGAGTGGAGTTGGGTTAATGAACCTGTCGGGATCTCAAAGAGCGATGCATTTGTGAAATCTGGACTGCTTGAGCAGATAAATACTACATCTGATGCTAGTGATTATTTATGGTATTCATTAAGGTAAAGAAAG
This sequence comes from Berberis vulgaris, assembly GCA_963556465.1. NCBI lineage: Eukaryota > Viridiplantae > Streptophyta > Magnoliopsida > Ranunculales > Berberidaceae > Berberis > Berberis vulgaris. Next base: position 110,159,634 of record OY747124.1, read on the forward strand.
CTATTTACTTTTAAAAATTTTGACGGTACTTTGGCCCTTTTACAGCTTTAATGCATTTAACATCACAATTCTCTTGTTAATCATTTGGCAGCACCAAAATCCAGGGAGACGAATCATTCCTTCAAGATGGAACTCAACCCATACTTCACGTGGAATCACTTGGCCATGTTGCCCACGCTTTTATTAATGGAAAGCTTGCAGGTATTGTAAAAATATGAAGTACGAAAATTGCAAAGAAATGAATCTTGATCTTTACATGCTCTATTAAAAGCGTGAAGGAGATCTCAACTCTTTTCTAAGAAACCATGAAAAATGGGGTAGAAGTCCCTGCCATAATAATTTCAGGCTCTTTGTTTTCCACATCCTGAGTTTAAGCCATTGCAGTCAATCCAGACTAGTTTGTCACCTCCGCAAGTTAATACATGAAATCGTGTGAAAGAATTTGGTAAAAAATTACCAACGTAATGAAAATGATTTTATAGTTATGTTAAATGATTTAGTAAGTGTGGCAACCTATTTCTAGGATTTCATCTTGATGTTAACTTTTATAGGAAGCGGAGCAGGAAATAGTGGCAATTCTCAGGTGACCTTGGATAAGCCAATTACACTCGTACCAGGAAAGAATACTATCGATCTGTTGAGTGTAACAGTGGGACTTCAGGTTTGTGACAAAATTCTGATTTGAGTTGCCATGTTTAATGTATTTGCAACATTGGGATTTTTTGATTTCTATGTGATAAGTTTACTACCATATTCAGTGCACTAAATTATATCCTTATGCAGCACTATACCTGATACAATATTTTTTTTTTCCTCTCTCCAGAACTACGGAGCATTCTACGACTTAGAGGGTGCTGGAATCACTGGTCCAGTCAAACTAAAAGGCTTAAAAAATGGCAGCTACGTTGATCTATCTTCAAACCCGTGGACTTATCAGGTTTGCTTACTTGTTGCTAACTCAAATAGTGTTAATTTCTTATTGTAGTCAGTGTTTTTTTTTTTTTTTTTTTTGATGAAAGCATATTGCATATATATTAATTAACTCTAGCACAACTATTAAGGTCTACTGTTGCTGCAAGCAAGTGAGCTTCAACATTAAGTGTTCTGGGAATATAATTACAATACCAGTTACAGTTGGAAGATAAAAACCGTCTAATACTACTAATAATAGGAGACCACATCCAATTCATGGTTTTCCTGTGATCCCGCCTGTCTTCATGCAAAATGGTGTTAAGCAAGCCTGAATCACCTAGAAGAGGCCTATCTTCCATTGATGTTCCTGGATCAACAAAAGAGCAACTTCCGCTGCAAGACACTTTGCCAACGTGCTGTCATGGATCCTCTCTGGTAGACGACATGCTACTCTAGCTAGAACTTGGCCAATGATTGTGACTTAAAAATCCTTATTGCTTCTTGTTTAGAAAAGTCAAAGAAACTAGCATCATAAGTGACAATAACTGTATCTGGATCAAAAGTAAGAGGAACACGATTAAGCCAATTAGATCTAGCATTGATATGATGAATCAACAATGGAGTTGCCGCTGAATAACAACCTGAAGTTTAGTTTCTAACTCAGGTCATGGTCCATAGACCAGATTAGGAGAAGTATGATTATTGTCGGTAAGCACCATCTGAGGAGTTGGAAAATTCAGAATGGAGGCGACAGAATTAATCTTGGTGATTTCGTGTCCCAAGAAAGAAGTACGAGATGGACAAGTGAACCATTGGCAATTCCGGGCATTTCAAGTATTGCGGAACCTCGCGAGGAATGATTGAGAAGTAACAGTTTGTTGATCGAACATCGTATGATTACATTCTTGCCAAATGGTATGAAGAACAGCCGCAAATTGGGCAAGTAATTCTGCCTTTTCAGATTTATGTATATTAGCTGTGTTCCACGTGAAACCAAACATATGCTGTATGGTTGGTGAAGTGTCGTGGGTAACTCTTTCCCAATTGATGGGAATAGGGGTGAGGTGCCACAATTTAAGAATTACTGGACAGAGGAAAAAGACATGGGTGACATCCTCTTCGTAGCTCTGGCAGAAGCAACAAATATTCTCGAGAGGAACATGAAATTTGACTAGCTTAGTTCTGATCGGCAGGATATCACGACTGATTTTTCAAAGAAGCCAAAGAGCATTTGGCGGGGCTTTAATGACTGTGTATTACTATGTTCACTTCGTCTAGATACATGACATGGAAACAATATAGATTATGTTATAGTGTTCATGACTGAAAATCAAGAAATAACTCAAAACATTTTGAAGATCCAGATGAAGTGGTTCATATTAAGAATCCAGTTGCACTCGTTTCTCAAGCTTTTTTTGGGACCATGTTTATGACAATGACTTCCTTTTTCACAGGTTGGACTAAAAGGTGAAGAATTGGGTCTGTCCGATGGAAGTACTGCTAAGTGGGTCTCAGGCTCTACCTTGCCCAAAAACCAACCCTTAATATGGTACAAGGTAAACATTTGATTAATTTCCACTATTTCATTTGATTGGGAGATTGATATATCATTTAACTGGAAAACTCATTGAATACTGTACTGAGTGTCTTAGATACTAAAATGGCATGTTTGTTACTTCAGAAAAGTTTTGATGCTCCTGGTGGTAATGATCCAATTGCGATAGACTTCACTGGAATGGGGAAGGGTGAGGCGTGGGTGAATGGCCAAAGCATTGGTCGTTACTGGCCGACATACATTGCTCCCGATACCGGTTGTACTGATACCTGCAATTACAGGGGATCTTACAACTCAAATAAATGTTACACGGGTTGTGGCAAGCCATCTCAGAAATTGTAAGCATTTATTTACAGCTATTTAGACTTCTATTGTTGTGAACCATTTAAAATCTTGATGAACTTTTATCTAATATACTTAACCTGGTGTCACAGGTATCATGTTCCACGCTCATGGGTCAAGCCAAGTGGTAACATTCTGGTGTTGTTTGAGGAGAAAGGTGGGGATCCGACACGGATTTCTTTTGCTACAAGACAGGTAGAAAGGTTGTGCGCACGCGTCTCAGAGAGGCACCCATCTCCTGTAGATACATGGGACTCAGACATGACGACAGGAAAGAAATCAGGACCAGTCTTACAATTAGAATGCCCATCTTCTAACCAAGTCATCTCATCAATCAAGTTTGCGAGCTTTGGAACTCCTCGTGGTGCTTGTGGGAGTTACACCCACGGCGACTGCAGCCGCACTCAGGCACAATCCATTGTGCAGAAGGTATCATCTATATGATTGATTTTATTTATCAGTCACCATTTGTGAATTTAATGTTCCTGTTCTTTGAGCGGGTTCTGGGATCGCCCATTTAAGATGCTCTATCAACTTGGTCATTACCTTTGCCAATTCCAACTAAGTTGAGAATGCGCGAGCCTGCCTCATCTAAACTTGAAGTTACTATGGTTTTGTTTTTGTCAATAATGCTTATTAATTCAGTCCATGTACCAAAATTTGACAGGCTTGCGTGGGATTAAAAAGCTGCAGCATAGAAGTATCAAGTGCCAAATTTGGCGATCCATGTACTGGAGTTGTAAAGAGTCTGGCTGTTGAAGCTAGTTGTAGCTGAGACTAGAGAGATCGTGCTGTGCTGGAGAAGCAGTTAGCTGGGTTGGTTTATACAGGAGGCAATGCTACTACAAGTGTATAATTAGAATAAGTTATGTCAATTGGTTACTCGAAACCAAATCGTTAATCGAAAATGTAATAGTTCAAATAAATAGTTCAATTATATGTTAGATGAAAAGTTTTACCAGGGGAAGGGGAAGTTGCATATGTGTTTCTTTAATGAACGAATACGGATGAATTCATGACTAGAGGTCTAGAAAACAAAAGCAAATTTTTAGTCTAACTGGGTTCCGTCTACAGATTTTTGATGTTCGAAGCGAGATGTTACGTATGCAACCAGGTAGTAAAAAGCTGAAAGGGTTGCAGAGGCAATTTAGGTCGTGTTCGGGTTTTAAAGAAACATCTACCAAATCGCTCAATTCTCAGAATGTGTTGATTACATCATTCCATACGACCAACTCAACTAGTCTCTTTTTTTTTTTAGCTAGGAAACTCAACTACCAGTCATTAACCATTTAGAAAACCAGGATGAAGTTCTCACTGAATTTGGCAAACACTGGAACATTTTCATTTTAAATTTTCTATAGGAAGTGGATAATAACATGGGCAAACCTTCCGACCAGTGAGTCAAAACATTGACACTGTTACATGTAGTTAGAATCCATTGCTCACCGCAAACAAAACTTGCTTCCAGAATCCAATCTATCAAGTTGCAGTGTCTGTGAGACATTTTGTGTATGTACTAGGCAAGTTCCAGAGTCTCAAACGTTTTCTTCTGCATCTCTATGTGGCAGTTCTTCTGTATCTGTCTTTGCAGCTTTCTCTGCAGCTAATCTTTCTTCCAGCGCTCGTGCTCCCCTTTCTCTGAAATTACAAAACAAACAAAATCAACATGAATCCCACTGTAAGAAGTAACTATCATGAGAAATGGAAAAACGACGTTCTCTATGTGATTGCCACAAACAGGTCCTACAAACTCACAAAACCAAGATGGTGCTACTGGAATTTTAACGTATTCCAAAAGATAAGCCTGCTGGAAATATATGGCCAGGTTCAGCCTGAAGTGAATCTCTTATGGCGTAGGGAATTTGTACCATGTTGTTAACTTGTTACGGAGTAGGGAATTTGCACTGTACAACATGGTAAAGACAATTACTACATAACCTGATCTTTTGTGCAGAAGATCTCATATTTACTCCAACAAAAGGTCTAGACCATCTATTTTGCACCAGCTCAGCTCATTTTCATGTCTAAGCCACTAAATAATTTGAAAAGTTCTAAACCATCTATTTCTATCCTGATAAAAATCCAAGCGATTTTGAAATTCTTAACCATTTTCCATTTATAACATGATTTGGGAGGTAAACTTTCAGTAGCAGGTTGCAGGTATATTTGATCCCTCTACTATCTATAAACCAAAAAATATTACCTCCTCCTGGATGCTTCAACAGAGTCAGAACCGGACAATGTGGTGCCTTCCAAGGTATATCCCTTGGCTTCATTAGATACTCTGGATCTTCCACAGAGAAGCTTATCAAATGCTGATGCAATGGGATCAATAGCTGGTCTGCAAATTACCAATGAAAAGAACCCAACTTGTTAAAATGGAAGAGAGATGGAGGAGTTTGAAAACAAACAAACACACTTGTTGCTTTGAAATTAAATATAGCAAGAGCTGGAAATTTTACCGCAAAAAGCCGGGGAAGAATGTGGAGAAGGCAAACTCATCACTTGGATCTCCCATGTGGTTTGTTTCTGGCTTCCTTTGAAGATAACGCAAGTAAATCCAGCTTGTATATGTTCCAAATATTAAAGTGGGAAGATATGCTGCTGACCCCGTGATAAGGAAGCTTAAAGCTATGCATAAAAGTAACAAGATGGATGGCAGCCACTGGATGGTGTAGGAAATTGCATCAGGGAATAAATTAATGAAATTCTTTTTTAGTTGCTGACAGGAAACTAAAGATATGACATTAGCAAACAAAAATTACATAAGAAGGTTACCTTTGTTGCTATCTTCAAGTTTGGAAGTTCCTGATCAGGCAAAATTTGCTTGATACCCACCAAGAACCCTAAGAGGACCCCATGAAATCCAGAAATAGGTGTATAACTTCAATAAAACAAAAACAAAATCTTAGAAAGACAAGGGAAAAACTGAGACATCAACCAACAGGAAAGGTAAGAAAACACTCCATAATTAATTGCGTGAAATATGGAGGAGAAAAACACAGTAGCAACTAATCTGATAAGAGAATGTTATTATGGCAGTTTGATCTAATATTGCAAAGCTCAGGAAATCCTTTTGCCCCATTGGGTTAAGAAACAAGATAAGGATATTAGGTCACTATGGCAACAATAGTATGGCATCCTGTTCCTGACAACAAATTCAAATTATTCCTGATGGTAAGCCTAACTGAAGTTTTGTGAAGTGCTACAAATGCTAAAGAACAATCAGAAATGGACATGCAAAAAGCACACAATTAGGCGAAATGCAAGCAACTGTGAAAAACATAAAAGACTTACAGATAACTTTCCTTCTGTGTGATGTAGTACAGGGCAATCGCAGTGACGAAAACACAAACAGAAGTCAGAAAGTTAACCACAAAGATGAACTTCAAGAATTCCTTAGAACCCCATATGGGTTCGAGCACCCTCCCAGTGAGAAGCAGACCAAGTGTGCTCGTAACCACCTGGAAAACAAATGTACTGTCAGCACTTGCTTTTTGGATAAAAGAAATCAAAATTCAGCTAAAAGTATAATGTGGAGAAAACTAAATAAACAACAAAAAGGATCAGACTATGCACTTGTTTTTTTCACACTAACCAATTGGCGCAGCTGATGAAAACTGAAACTAATTGTTTTTTTCACACTAGCCAATTGGTTCAACTGATGAAAATTAAAACCAATAGTTTCAACTTGATTTTAGGTTTTAAAAATTTTAAACTATATAAACTGACCCAATTCAGTAAATTCAAGTACCAAATCAGTAGCAAACACTCTCCAAAGAGACAAATCAAAAGCCCTAAAAACTATACACACCCATGGCTGAAATGCATTTACTTTTATAACTACACTGTGACGTCTCAAAGAAAGCCATCCATACCCCAACAATTGTTTGCTCAACATAACCAGCTGTTATGAGGTTCCAAGCAAATGGAATTGTCCTACAAAATCAAATTCACATGATGAAAGTCCAAGTCAATTTCAGTACGTTAATGCATTAACATAGGGAGTAATACTTAAAGTTCACTTTCATATAAGAACAATTGTATCTTTGGATGTGTCTAAATGGCCACTATTATATAAAGGTGCATAAGTAGTAAAGAAAAAAGTTTTGTTTTTCCTGCAAGTACCTCTAAACATTTCCAAATATACAGAAAGCCATCTGTATTTACCCAAAGTACACCCAGACTTGGTCCATCGAAGAGCTGTTATAGTGTGTTGAATACATGCAAAACTACCAAATTAGGTTCTTAATTCTTCACCATTAGATAGATTACCAACCCAAAAAGTTCCATGATAGATGTGGTTAGGAACACAAGGATCTGCCTCTGTGGGGCTTAGTCTAACTAACAGGACTTTTTTAGTTTTTTAATAGAATCAATTCGTCTCAGCCTTAAAGACGCCTAAGACCACCACAATGTCATTCCTTAGCCAAGGCGAAGGGTTGTGGAGAAAACTCAAGAGTCAAGACAACCCTAGAGAACTTAACAAAGAGAAAATATAAAGGAAAATCAATAGAATAACAAACTGACACTAAGAAACTTTGTTTTTTCTAGTTTGTGTTCTTCAAATCCAAACAACATAGTTTACGTCATATAAAAGGACATATAAGGCCGTGCATGGCCTTCTGCTGCAAAACAAAAGCCAAGAGGAAGCTCCAACCTTTAGCCTCGAGTAACTAGAGATAGTTTAAAATTTAAAGGAAGTGGATCAGTAGTTACTGGTGAAGGCAGAACTCCATCCCCGTTGGTAGGTTTAATTGAAACATAAAATGGAAGTTAAAGAAAATGAAACAGATGAAAAGAGTCACGTCTTCTACTTCTACCGGCAAAGGCTTTATAGGTACTTTCTCCAAAAGAAAAACAAAAAAAACCCTCTTGAGTAGGGGTGGCAATTTGTGACTTGACAAGAACACAAACTGTGTCATGTTTGGGTTTACAAACTTGACACATTTACTAATTGTGTCAGGTTAAGGTTTGTCTTTGGGTTATCTATATGACCTGTTTCCATTCTTGAGGTGTCTGGAGGAGATAATCATCGTTGATGTTGAGGAGTATAGAAACCCTTTGTTTCCAAGGTGTTCAAGGCTCATACTTGCAAGACAGTTGAGTTGGAGAGAAATTTCAAGAAAGGAGAGGTGGAGAGTCGGGCCTTGGGAGATGGAGGGTCAACAAGGATTATAGCTAAAAATATATTCACACCCATTCCTCCTGTCGTATGGATAAGGCTCCAGGTCTCGATGAATGTTTTCAATTGGGTTGCTCAAAAGATCTTGTAGCAAGTGTACTTTCTAGTTGTTTTTCAATTTTAATAGCCTTTATATTATTCAGAAATAAAATTATTAGTGCATTTCTTAAAAAGTTATTATGGCCAAATGTACCACTCGTCTATCATGCTTCACTTTCCATCTTTGTTCGCAATTTGCTTCTCATTGCAGTTTATAATTAAATGTTACAAACCTTGTTTTAAGGTTATAAAATAATCAAAGCAGGTGCAACCTCTTTAACAAAACACGTATGCTTGATAATGGCAGTATGAGACCATACCTTGCAGGAATAAGTGCAACATAAATTACGGCCGAAGGGAAGAGCTGGATAATTGTAAAACCAATAATGAGTACTACTGATAGGCCCTTGCACAATCGAGTAAACCCAGAAACATAACTGGTCCCCTGCCATGTAAAGACTATAAGTAAATCTAGACTGATGCTCTCAAAATATATAGATCTATAAAGATATAAGCTGAGCTCAAAAGTGGAGCTAAAAATGCATGACACTAGTAACTACTGTAGCATGGAAAGCTGACATTTTTCTATATTAAAATGACACTTCATTTTAACCAAAAAATAAAATCCCATGTCCAAATATTTTTGATACTTAGACGCGTTCGGAAAATCCAATGGTCGCCCCTGCTTATCCCATTAACATTTAACAGTAACACATCTTTTTTGAAGGTTTCATTTCTTTACACATGTTAGTGTATATTACGGGGAGATAAGAACACATAAGTAACAATAATGATCCACAGGTAAAACATATCTAACAAAATAATGCTTATAACAAAAAAGAAGGGACATCATAGCATATGAATGTGTCTTTGATTTGGTGGCACTTGAGTCATTGTTACATGGATCAATTTTGTTTATTAATCTATTGGGCTCAAGACATGTGACATCACTTCTTGTTATGTTTTGGAGTATTTTGGGTTTCGGCAAATGGCAATTCATTCCCAAATATATTGCTCATGATTTGGCAAGTTATACATGTCAAAACTCAAGAATACTCTAACAGTAGGAAAAGGATCACTGGAAGGCTAATTTCGAATCCTATACTATTGGAGTATATGGCTTGAAAGGAATACTCAATTTTTTTAAGATCTGGGACAAAGTTGGAACCACATGATGGCGAACATTGTGTGTGCAAAAGTTAATCTATGCTTGTTAAAGAAGAAAAACAAAGCAACTACATGGTTCCCTCTCTAATGGTACATTCACGAGTTCATTTTTTCCAAGTATCACAACCTATTTTATAAGATGATTCTCCCCTCCCCCTCTCTGTTACTTACACCTTTATGTAACTATAGCCATTAACTTCATTCCCTCTTAAGCCTCATGTCTTCCTCTTACTTAAGTTATACATGCCACACATTATATGTGGGTGTGCAATATTGAGGCATGCCTCACACATAACATGGACATCATCCAAGACTAATGAAGTATGCTATCGTAAGAAGGTATGACCAAAAGTATCGGATGTAAAGCTCAAAGCATAGCTTACTTGATGGCTTTGTATGCAAGACTTCCAGAGAGAACGAAGGTAATGCCTACATATATGTAAACTCTAAAGGCACAGTGGATTAAACTCTAAAGATGAGCTCATGATATAACTCCATTGGAGAAGGAACCACGTAACTCTAAAGCACTTTTTTGTTGCACATAAGCATGACATGTATCTGTCCAGCAGAGACGAGAAATCTCAACCCCATCAAAACCTACGAGCTCAAAACCAATTAACTACCAAAGAAAGTTGATTTTCACCGTAAACGGCTAAACTCCATCTTTTTGTACCGGTATAAACCGAAAGGAACTAGATTCATATACATGGCATTTTCTTCCTTTATCTAATCTCAAAATACATGTAGCCGACCCCGAAAGTATCGAGAATGGGCTTTGATGATGATGCTGATGATGATCTGAGATCCAATCTAAATATCATTCCCTACCCCAATCACTAAATGAGGCTTTTTGCAAGTGAGAATCACCGAATGTACAAATGAGGATTACCCATATTAACAAATCTACAAAGCTAACCTTGCAATCTAATGATCCAAAATCAGCACAAATAGAGGGAGACAAAGTCCCATTGAGTTCTTACCTATCTATCTTCTTGAGTTTCTACGTAATCTAGTCTTCTCTATCAGATCTATATACAGACTCAAGTAAAAACAAGACATTCAAAGTCACCTAAAACGAGATGCAGCTCGAAAACCTTATCGAGAGAGATTCAATTGGAAACCCTAAAGAGATAAATTTCGAAATTTTAATCTGTTTAGTTACAGAAAAAGAAAATTTATTCGTTCGAAATGTCCAGTAAATAGAGAGAGATTTGAACTTACAGCTTGAGAATTCATGGCGGAGTGAGTGAGTGCTCTCAATCTCGATTTGTCACCAAATCGATCTGAAATAATTTCAACGTCTCTAATCTTCTCTGCTTTGTTTCGTCTTTGAATTAATTTTGGTCTTCTAATTTTAAGAAATATTTGTAGAAAAAACATAAAATTATCGAAACATATCGAAATACCTAAGTAAGTTAAGCTAATAAGTATGCTAAATACATAGAACGAAGCTTAAATACACATATATTTGTAGAGACGTATTTTTTTGAATTTTATACGAAGATATCGAAATCTATAAAAATGATGAAAGATTTTAACCCAAGAAATGTAATTTGCTTAGTAACTTCTTGAATTTTCCACGAAAATGTCAAAATTTATAAAAAAAATTAAGTATTTTAAAATAACTCTTCTAAACAACACAGCGTAGAATTTTTTTTTTTTCATTTCAAAACAACATACTTCTCGAATTTTGATACTTTAAATTTTGAGATCTCAAAAAATAAAATATTTAATAAAATTTCTCAAAATCAAAATCGTTGGTCCAGGTCCAGGAGTACTTCTCGTTGTGTATTGTGGGCTCAGTAACGTGTAAATTGATTTTCATCTTCATTAATTATTATTATTATTATTTTTTTCTGATAACTAATGCTAGAAGTATTTTGATGCACCATCTAGTGATTAAAGTAGCCAGCCTTGTATCAATTAAATATCAGTGTTTTAAAAAAAAGGTCTATGCGGTTGGGAGCCGTTCAGGTGGGTTGGGCGAGCTAGGCAGCCTCCTAGGCGGGTTTATTATTATTATTTTTATATTTCTAGATTGAAAAAATAAAAAAAATTAAGACTATTTTCTTATACATTTGCATATGTATCTTGACATTAAATTAAAAGTAATTTATATGTTATTATGCTTAACTTTTATAAATTATAGATTATAATAAATAAATAATCGTCTAGGCCCCTGAGCGCTAGTCCTCTACTCACCGCCTGCCCATCTCCTAACATTTTTTAGAACACTGTTAAATGCACACACTTCCTTTGTAAGAGCATCCACATGTTTCGAAGAATAATTCTTCCTTACCCAACGCTTTTGGTTAAAATTTACCGCAGTACTGGCTATGGCTGCATTTTTTTTCTCACTTATTTGTATTACACAAGCCAACGATTTTCCTCGTTGTGAAGCTGTCTGAATCTCCTGTTATATGTTTGGTAAATATACATTGCCATCGATAAAGAGGTCACCCACAAGAATGTGGACATGTTCAACAATTCAATGAAATGATCAGGAAAACATTTGCAAAAATATGACTATTTGCAGGAAAACAATGTCAAACAAATAGTAGTCTCAGGATTCTGTAGAGAAACTTTAGGACACAGATCAAATGTGAACATATCCAACATTCCAACCTGATCTGCACACAAGTACAGATCTTTCCCATGATGTGGTTCCTGAACAGAACTCCATCAAACACTTCCTGCAACAGAACAAGCTAGTATTCCAATTATACAGATTTTCCTACATGGATAATAAAAATAAAAATAAAACCATCTGTCTACTTTCTGCAGTTTATTTCCTCTGGATTCTACCAACATGCTGCAATGTTTGGTGGTATTTGTATTAATGGAACGGGGGATTAAACATACAATGACGATGAGACAGAAGGACGAGAAAGAAGTAAAGGATGAAAAGGAAGTAAACATGGTGGGAGACTTATGGTGTATGCAAATGCCTGCTGAATGTCTTGACTAAAAATTCGAAGTGGTATGCAAAACATAACCCGTGACTGTAGCTTTACAGAATGCATGTAGAGTTTCTACTACATCTATTTTAAAATGTAGATATAATTTCCCACACTTGACCGTCAAAATGTCACATACACTGGTCAAGATCCTTCAGATGATTTTGGGTTGGAAGGTATCTTAGTTGGAGGATCCTCCCTACTCCCCAATTGCAATACAGTAAATCCAACAGAAAACAATTTTCATACATGTACTTTCCATCTTCCAAAAATGACACAAAGAACTTGATTTATAATTTTTTCGTGAAAGTAGATGAAATGAAACCACGCTAAACTTGACTACTATTTACAGAGTTGGTCTGCATAATTCACTGCAGCAAGATGGAGATTTTGCTTTTTCGGCGTAACAAAAACTCAAAACTTATTCAAAGATTGTAGCAAATATAGGCTGAAGATGAGAAAGAAAAGACTTGTCATCTGTGACTTAACTACAAGGGAAATACTGGAAGTTCAGCCTTTGGCGGTTGAATGTCAACAAGGTCACCATTAGCTTTAGAAATGGCATGTTCATCTTCACTTACCATCTTCAGGAAGTAACTATGCCTGCAGAAGAAATGCTCAAACATCAAATGAGACAACATTTCATAGTTATAAAACACCATAGGTAAAGTAGCTCAACAGATATATACCACCGAGTGTCTCCAGTCAATTCAGGGTGAAAAGCAGTCCCAAGCAAGTTTCCTTGTTTTACAGCTACTATCACTCTCTCTTCGGAGCTGCTTTTAACCTGAAACCCAAATTTGATAAATAAGAAACATGAACGAAGACAACCATGGCGGGAACATACGTGATCAAGTAAACACTACAAGTATGGCTGATCAAATAGGATGAGATGGTAGAGAATGGCAAGTATCGCATTAAAAAACATATCAAAGCTGTTTCTATCATACTCCAGTATTGTTGGACATACTCTCAAATATTCTCTCAGTAAGGGAGCTTAAGGGATGGAGGTGCTCTAAAATAATTTCAACCAAATACGGAAACATACAAATAAGATTAATATTAAACATGCCAAAATTTTAGGGTATAATTTCATAGTACAGACAGATCAAAGCAGTCTCCTTCTGTTTCACTGAGACACAAATGCCATGTCTATGTTTGACTAGATTAGATATCAATCAAATGTCCCTTTTAATGATCAAAATGTCAACATGAATATAGAGGATGATTTGAAAATCAGAAACTATTCCATTGATTTACAACAAATTCCCTGAGCTCTGGGTGGAACTTTTCTTTGGCAGATTCTTCTGAAGTGGTATTTCTAGATTTCTACCATATATAACAACATAACAGTGGGAAGCCAAATAACTCCACTCTCCTTTCCCAAAATAAGAGACAAAAAATGAAAAGTTCATATGTATGGATGACCAAAATGAGGTGAGTGCCACATTCATATATAAAGTAGAAATACCAAGATTCACACAACATAGCGAGGCAACAACCACAACAAATAGGCAACTAGAAACTACGAACTCCACCATGAAAGACCTCTCAGTCGGTTTGTTCAATAACTATAATCAAATTAAGCATCTAGTAATTAGTTTAAAGTACACGGTTTGGGAGAAAGCTAGAAGCAAAATACATTAATTACCACAATTTATACATCCTCACTAGGTAACCGAAGATGTATATGCAATAAAATTTACAGAAAGAAACTCAAATTTTAATCGGCACTGCACAAAGCCTTATTGTGGAATGGCATTGTAGTATAGTGTTCAATCACATCATTTACCAACTACTATACATATGCAGATATGAAATATAAATGTGGTGTGCTAACACGACATTTTTTTTTTTTAAATAATTTTTTTTTATTTTTTTTTTTAAACCATTCGCAGTTTATTTATTAATCCATGCCCGAAGGCTACATGACTGACCCTATAGGGTTAACCAAACCAGGCCCGAAGGCTACAATATTGTTGCCACTTAATGTCCTCGTCGCCTCCATCTCTTATAGAGACTTGCTTTCGCTCCGGTCCATTGCCTCCACCTTGCATAAAGACTCGCTTTCGCTTCGCTCCGGTCTAGTCCATCTAAGCAGCTGCATTCAATACTCGAAGGCTTATCAACGGCGGAGCAAATGTGCTCTTAATAATCGGGCAAAAACTCACAAAATCCTAACTGGTGAGTCTCGAACCCGGAACCTCTCACAAGGAGAGTGGATGTCCGACCAACTGAGCTAGAATTGGTGGACGCTAACACGACATTTTAATGAACTCCTCGGAAGATATTGATTTCCTTTCATTGAATCTAAACCTTATTGAAATCTTTCATTGAATCTAAACCTTATTGAAATCTTGCATACGATCCAATATCCAAAAAGTTATATTGAAACTGAGCTTGGAAAGTGATTGAAAAATAACAATAGGGCTCCTTATCAAATATGTATAGGATATGTTTTCCCTAATTTAGGGGGAAATAATGCTCTATGTCTACTATACCATCTGAAGACCAGCTATGCCCTAAAATCACAGTCAAAGTTCAGAATTCACATAATTTGCAAATAAAATTGGAAAGTGGCATTGGAGTCCTGGAATGGCAAATAGACCAGAGGAATGAAGAAACTATGAAGAGGGAGAAAACATCAACATCAGTCTCTTCTTATTCCTGGTATTTATAAATACCCAAGTAGCCAGCTACACATGGAAAAATGTTTTAGGAAAACAATGGTTCGTCATCTATAGATCTTCATCTCACTCACATCCTCAATAATTTGTGAGGATCAATTAGTATGATCCTCCCTATGAATCTCTAATGACACATTTTCTAGTCTCAATACCAAATATTGTGAACCTAAACTAAAGTTTGGCATCCAGAACGAATTGTTTTCAGTGGAGCTCCAATCCATGCATTTCATGGTCGGTTTTGACCACTTAACACAAGTCCTTACGAACCTCACTCCCTTGGTAATGGCTTTACCTGTTAAGCCTACCAAGCTAAATTTACACTGCTATATTTTGCTTTCTTTCATTTAAAATCATGTAAACACAAACTCACACTAATATGATTGATTGTTTCGAGATACTCAATATTCAAAAGCCTCAGTGGATGCAAATATCATGCTTATAGAATGAAAGAACAATAAATATGGTCATACTAACACAAGCTGAAAGGCAGTACTTGAACTATAAACGAGTACACGTGTATGTATGAAGGAAACTAAACTGAATTATATAAAGAAGAAACAAAAGACAAGTAAATGCTAAACCACCTCATTTCCCGTAATGCCATTTTCTTTAGTTGCTTTTTTTGGGGGAACGGAATAATCAGCAAGAACTTCTACACCTGGCCCTACTTCCATGATTGCAGGAGCACGGATGAAGACACCACGAAAACTTTCAGATCCCCCTTCCTTAGCTACAAGCTCAGGTACTAATAGTTCGGCCTCAAAACTCTGAATCTGCAAAACTCAATTTCCTAATTTTCAGATCACATATTTTCTATAGAAAAACTTATGTGAGCAGGAACGCAAAAATACTAGAATAACAACAATTTTTGTTTTTTACTTAAGGAATTGCATATAAAAAAGCAATTCCTTCATTTTGAGGCTAATATGGCTGTCATTAAAACCTATGTAACGACAACACCGACACATGTATCGGTATTCTACATGGAAACAAGGTGTCGGACAGGTTGATCTAAAAAATACTAGTGTGAGCACACGAGTGCACATTACGATATTATATCTTTTTTAAGTTACAAACTTTATTTTGATAGTCATAAAATTTCGCGTAAATCAATATAGTTATACATGTACTCCTTGATATATATACATATACGGCTAAGTTTCCATGATATACTTGTAATAGTTATAAATAACTGAAACTTTCGAAAATAAGTGAAAAAGTTAGATGATTTAAGCATGGAGCGAGGGACTTATTTAAATACAAAGTGTCCTACTTAAATAAATCATACCAAAATTGACAAAAATGGATTCAGAGTTACCTGACTTCCAAAGAAGTTTCGATGAACAGTACAATTTAATCCTCCAACAAGCTCTTGCCCACCTTCTTTCTGCCCTGAAAACTAAATGTGAAGTCTTAAACTCTGCTCCAACTTACGTTTTCATCTTTACTTAATTAATAATACATAGAACTCAAACTGCGCATAACACTGACCAACTGCTTTGTCCGCCAAGAAGATCAACCCTGCACAAGTTCCCCACACAGGCTTCCCCATTTTAACAAACTCACGGAGAGCTGGAAACTGCAAAATGAAGTACGTAAAAGATTCACTTTTGTCACCGTTTCTACAAATTCTAGCCGATACAACTCAAACCCATTTCAAGACATTACTTATCAAATTGAATAAGTTCTCTACCACACCATTTGTAGCAAATAGAAGGAAAGCAAAAATTGAACAATATACCAAAAAAATATGATTTTTTTGTTGTTTCTTCCAATATTAGTCTAATCTACTGAACCCATTTGATCAAATTGCTTCTTAGAGTAAGAAAGCACCCACTACACCACCATTGAAAAAGACCTGATTTTTTCCATTGTCACTGGAAATACTCGACAATACTACTAAACTCGTTTCATAAAAATCAATTCTTTCATACTACAAACTCACTTCAACACCATTAATTAGGGATTAGAGGATCAAAAGGGTATAGGTCAGCTATAAAGGTGCAATTGCAAAGAAGAAGAAAACCCCATATTTCAACTATTAATCAGAACCAAAACTCAATCACAAAAACCCAAACACAGAAGAGCTAACCAGATTGTGACATTCGGCAAGTTTGGCCATGGTGGTGCTCTCCCCACCAGGAATGATGAGAGCGCTTATGCTCCCAAGCTGATCAGGCTTCTTTATCTCCACCCCTTTCACTCCCAGCCTTCTTAGCACTGCAAAAACACAAACCCACTTAACTCAAAACCCGAAATTCAAAGAGATGAAGAAAGGGTAAGAGTAAGAAGAGTAAAAGAGAGGGAGAAAGAGATAGTGACCTGCTATGTGTTCATTGTAGGATCCCTGTAAAGCAAGCACACCGACGGCCATGGTAGTGAAGGGATTGTTGGCTCGCTATCCCCCAAACACTGATGATGATGAGAGTCCCCCTTACGTTTCTATGGCTGCTGCGCCTTTTCGTTCATTCGAAAATCTTTTTTGGTGGCTTTGTACGTCTTGCCCACCACCACCACTATACAAGTTGTGCTGTGCTGGGAAAAAAAAAATGTGTTTGGCTAAAAGGCAAATATTATTTAACACCACCTACTATACCGTTTCATACCACATTTTTCTTTCACACCACCAATAAAAAAAATACTCAAATACTCTTCTTTAGGAGTAGGCACATCCATATCCCAGCCCGTTCGTTCGAGATCGGACAGGATAGAGCTCATCCCATCCCAAACAGATTCGAGACGAAATGGGATGTGCATGACTCGATAGTCCTCCAATGTAGAATAACAAACGAATTTCATCTCACATTGCTCAAACACCAATAATGCCAAAATTATGTACCTATAACTTTCATCATAACAATATTAAATATGATATAAAATTTATGGTCCAATGAACTTCCAAATTTTTTTGTTAAACATCATTTGTGTGATACACTGGCCAATAGTTGTACATGAGTTATAGTGCAAAACTAAAACAAACCATCATTTGTCTTTATTTTTTTACAAGAATAATTTTCTTACAACAACCAATCTAAAATGTGAAAAACATAAATTTTCATGGGTTTTATTTGACCTAAAATATCCACACTAAAGTTTCTATCTAAACAAAGAATAACAAGTAGATTTTTGAGATGTTTTGATTTAATTTCAATATATCTTAAAATTTCCTTTAGAAAATAGTTTGATTAAAATTAATAATAATAAATATTAAATAAATTAGTTCGGGACGGGATGGGCGAGATTGAAAATCTTTATCCCAATTCCATCCCACTCTAGATCGGGACGAGACAGGATCGAGATGATTTTAATCAATTCCAAAAGGATTCGAAAAAATCAAGACGAGATAGAATCGGGACTGTGAGATGGGATGTCCACCCCTACTCTTCTTCAGCAACGATGGTTTTTTCTTCAACAACTCAAACCTCTCCTCCTCTTTTACAATTCCTCAACAAGAACAACCCAATATTTTCATCTTCACTTTACTCCAAATACCATTTCGCAATTAACTCCCATTTCTCCTTACTTTATTACAAACCCCAATCAAGGAATTCATTCAGGTTCTCTACAAATGATGCAATTCAGAGGGAGAACGAACCATTTTCTTCATCTTTTCTTTTCCATCAAACATCACTTCCCCGCCGGCAGCCCCATCACTGTCGACCACCCACCATTGCCTTTTTCTTATCGTCCTCTTGTCCTCATCTTATTCTTTTTTTTTCTCCATCGCCCTCGTACAACCTCTTACAAGTAGAGAACCTATCCTTGCGGAGACCTCTGCGTGTGGAGGTTATCCATTTGCAGGAGGTTGTGTGAGGGCCAAATTTTTTTGCCCTCACAGAGGCCGTCGCGAGTGGGGAGCCATCCTTGTGGAGTCCACTGTGACGGTGATGGAAAAAAAAAAACACACCTGAGGTAATGGTGACGGGCTGAATAAAAAAAAAGGGTTATGTGACAATGGAATGATGATAGTGAATCAGGGAATTGATACAACTATGTGCCCTGCGTGATGGACATATTGTCTGAATCAATGCAGACGGGGAACTGCGAAATGATGGTGGACGAGTTGCTGCGTGAGAGACAAATGCAAGAATGAGAGACGATGAATCGTTGAATTGGGAGATGAGAGTGCGAGGTGGTGATGCAAGGAGAAAGGGGCGTGACATGGGGATGAAGGAAAAGCGTGAGAGATAATGGAGGTCTCATTCTCCATCACATGCGTGTTAAGGGAAGAAGAAGAAGAAGAAGAAGAAAGAACTCTTCAATTCTTTTGATTTTTTTTTTTAAATAATTAGTGATGTGGAAGAAAAAAATAGGGTGGTGGTGTGAGACAATATAATATGTGGGGGTGTATTGTATATGGATTCTTATGGAATTGATAAATAATTTGAAAAGTCCACGGACTCTTTAAATTGTCCACGGACTTCTGCTGATTTCTTAAATCCATAGACTTTTGCTACAGACTTTCTAGAGATTTATGAAAATCCACGGACTTTGTATGAACGACTTTTACAGATTTCTAATTATTTGCAAGATAAAAAAGAAGTTGGTAATGACATATCCTCTAACAAACCAAATATATTAGACATTAGAGAACAAGACATGTATCTGACCAAAAAAAGAAGATAACCAGGCAGGTAATGACATGAAATCGCAATCCAACATTCAACAAAATCAAATCATTCAACACAACCAAATTAAAAATCATCACTTGCAAAATGAAATAAACACACAGTATTTAGCTTTATGCATATAAAAAAAGTATCAAACTACATGACTTAAAATCTAAATGGCCTATAGCTTATTAGCTTTATGCATCCCTTTGTGCCCAAGTGATCCAGGGTAATGCTGTCAAAGCAATCGTGCGCAGATGCTCTAAATGGACAATGTGGCATGACAGGCAATAAGTGCATAAGTTTCAAAACACCTTTATGAAATTAGGTAATTGTAGGAATTAAGTTTGAATGAAAACCTAGAAAATAATCCAAAATCATATACCTCCTGCCACAACCAGTTATAATACCCAAGTATGGAGTTGCCAGTTTTGATAAATGTTCATTGAGAATTACCATATCCACACATACCCCCCACCATGTTTATTACCTAACACATCCTATTAATAACCCTCACCCCCTAGCGAGTACAACAGATACGCTGCAATTTTCTTAATAGAAGTTTGTCGCTAGGCTTTCGCATTAGGAATCTAAAACCCTATAACTGCTATGCCGAGAGTACCCATCGTTTCCCATTCCTAGTTGGCGTAAAGGTGTTAGATTAAACATACCAAACTGATGCTATAAAAAAAAATAAAAAAAAAATGAGACGGAGTTATATCGAAAAGAAAGGGAAAGGTAGAAAAGAAAGAGAGGGAAGTTATTTTCTCTCATCTTTGTACGACACAAAGTTGGTATAAGGGAAAGATGAGATTTAGCATGAGAGAATGCAAATGGATTTGCCTAACTTTGTTGTGGTGGCGACCCTTGAGTCTGCAGAGGCACAACTTGTTGAAGAGGGTATGAAAATGGCTAGTCTTGATGAGAAGAAGAATGAGAAGAGACTAGTTACAGAGAGAGGGAGACTTTTTTTTCACGTTGAAATCTTTGATATGGAGGCTTGCAAACTATTGAACTTTGTTATTTATACATAACACTACAAAGTCCATGAGAATCCATGATTTTCCAAATCCATAAATATGAATGATATTTTGAATACCCTAAAACTTTTGTGGACTTTCTGAAATCCATATTGAATACCTCTAGACTTTGTGGATTTCAGAAATACTTTTTAAAATCCTGATTGAATACCCCTAGACTTTTGTGAACTTTTTAAAATCCAAATTGAATACACTTGAATTTTTAGAATCCATGCAATTTATTAAATTGCCCACAAAGTCCAGATACAATACACCCCCCGTAGTGTCAAAGAGGCTGCCTTGGCTAAAACCTTAGTTGAATAAAATCAAATTCTAGAATTTGGAAAGTTAGCACGTTTATGTTGAAAGTTTTACCGAATTTCATTTTATTTCCAATTTGATACATTTTGTTTCCAAGAATGATTAAATATCGACGAATGATAATGAAAACAGTTTTATTCCATCTAAGTTTTTTCTTTTCATATTTCTAAATTTGATAGATTTCCATCTTTAAAATAGGATAACATCCAAATAGTAATCGATTATGAATGTTGTAATTGTGATAGCATCCAAAATAGTTACAATAGTTAAATTCCAAGCTCTTATTAAGCTTATTGAGATGTTATAACCTTTACCAATATAAAACACCTGGAAACAGATCAGCTCACTGGATCCTTGTTCTTATATAATAAACAGCCAACCATAATTACTGATGTGAGCGATTGTAAATTTTATCATCATATTTTTTTATTAATACAAGGTTCGGGGATTCTAAAAACCCCAGCTCACTTTTCAAAAAAAAAAAAAAAAAACACTGATGTGAGCAAGGAAGGTTAGATCATTCGATGATCACCCGAAGATTATCCAACGTCGTAGAACCTTGTCCAACATGCGATTATCATCAACACCAAATCTCGATTATTTAAAACAATCTCATGGGTTGGCTAATGAGATTTGACAGAGGAGTCAAAGATCTAAAATCCCATCAACTGGAAGCTATATTAGACATTTTTTTTTTTTTTTTAACGGTCAAACATGAAGATGTTTATTAATGAAAGAAAGGGAAACAAGATACAACGAAAAACATTCCTATATCAAGGAATGCCAAGACACTATGAAAGTGTCAAAACCCAAATCCCTAAATAAATTACATGCCGTACCCATTTTCCACAGCAATTCTCTAATCTCGATAAAGATAGAGTGTTCTGATCTGTGTAGTCCTTCAAAAACCCTTTTATTTCTTTCTTTCCACACACACCACATGAGAACGTGAGGGACCCTACGCCATAACCACTCCCCCAGACGGGAAGGATTAGCTTTAGACCACCAACTTAGCCAATCAAGAATGGAACCTTCAAACATCAAACTCAAACCGAATTCCACCAAGAAATTGCGCCAAATGGATTTGGAGAAATTGCAATGAAGCATCAAATGATCCAGTGTCTCTTCAGATTCGTTGCAAAGCACACAAAGACTCCCGGTGATGATTCCCATTTTTCTTAACCTATCTTTAGTCAAGATCTTTTCATGCAAAACTGACCAACTAAAGAAATTAATTCGAGGAAGAAGGTTTTTCACCCATACCAGATTTTTGTGGGAGGAAATGAAGGGGTTCGAGTGGGTCTCATAATGAGATGCAGCCAACATATCCGAAAATTCTTTCACCGAGAAACCTACACCTTTTCCCTTCCACACCAAACTATCTGGTTCCTCTGAGAGCATTTGTCTATCCAACAGGTGTATAAGATTAGCGAACTCATCTAGTTCCCCAGTGTTGAGGTGTCTGCGAAAGGAAAGATCCCAAGAGTTGCTGTTAGACCAAAAACTGCTCACATTCCCATATTGATTCTTGTTAATGAGAAACAACATTGGAAAAAGATCTTTCAAAGATTGGTGACTACACCAGACATCATGCCAGAAAGAGATGAGATCACCATTTCCGCATTTGAGAGAGGTGTGTGGGTAGAAGCCACTTGCGCACCGGGAGATAGATTTCCACAAAGAGCATCCGTAGGAAGTGTACTTAGTTCTCTTTTCCCAAACCCATCTATTGCGCCCATATTTGTCCATAATGAGAGATCTCCATAAATTATCATTCTCTTCTGCAAATCGCCAAAGCCACTTCGAAAGTAATGCAATATTGAAAGTGAGCACTTGACGGATGCCTAAACCACCTCGAGATTTAGGGCAACAAATTTTCTCCCAGCCCACTAAATGCATCTTTCTAGAGTTATGAGAAGAACCCCAGAGGAAATCGCGCATGATCCGTTCCATCTTGGCTGCTATTGAACAGGGAACCTTGATAAGAGACAGAATGAAAACCGGGATAGAAGCTAATGTGGATTGTACAAGAGCTAGTCTGCCTGCTTTAGATAGAAATTTGCGTTTCCAAGTCGCAAGTTTCGATTCCATCCTTTCGAGCGTCTCGTCCCAAACAACTTTACTTTTGAAACTAGCCCCCAAAGGCATGCCCAAGTACTTAACTGGAAGGTGACCTGCTGAACAACCCAATAAACCCGCCAACTGGTGCAGGTGAGGGACATCTCCAATAGGCAAAACCCTTGATTTGTGAAAGTTGATTTTCAGCCCTGAAATAACTTCGAACCAAAGCATAATTCTTTTAAGAGCCAGAACCTGAGAAGCAGAAGCATCACAAAATAGGATAGTATCATCCGCATACTGGAGAATAGAGACATGAAAATCTATAAACCCAAATTGGCATGAAAATCTATAAACCCAAATTGGCATTACTTAACAAACACCTCCAGAGAATCCAATTTTCATGACTCAATATCACATTGTTTAGTGATGATGTGTTCATCCAGAGCAGGACAGAGAGACACAGAGTCAGTTTTTGCAGGGAAGACCAACTTTCTTTGCACAACATGAGCCTTCTCTATCTCACTCTTACAGCCTGATTTGTCCATGCTTCATAAATGACAATTTCTTGCTTGCTTATTTATAGATTAATTTTTTATGCAGATGTCTGTATTATTAATTATGATATAAACATGGTTTGAGAATTTTGTATTATTTGAAGCCAATGAAGAGATAACGGGGACCCAGAGATGCACTAAGTTGTCCCTCTGAAATGGTTTGGGCAGTTTTCTACTATTTGTAGGTAGTTTCATCCAAATAGGAGTTTATTTAATGTTGGTACTTGTTTAAGATACATAAATTGGTTAACTGTTGTTATCCAAAAAATTAGGGTTGCCATAAATGCATGGTTGCGTTCGAATATGCACAGACCTTAGAGTGGTTAATTTGATTCTCATACGAATACTTCTGTATTATTTCTTCATATGATTAGTTTCCGATGCATTCAAATTTGGCTCTGTTGATTCCTGATTTGCAAAACGAACAATAGTGAACCAAGGTTTACTGTTGTGGTGGCAAAATGTATTCCGATGCTAAAGTCAGGTGACTGAATAAGGATAGATGTGGACTGTAAAATTGGATTGCAAGAGCGTAACTTTCTCATCCCATTTGTTCACCTCATATAGCGAGTATTTCACTCATTCGTTGACTCTATCGTTGAGACATGTTTGAGGGAGGGGATCTGTAGCACCCCGTAATTTTTCTACTTACTGAAAATATTTATATTTTTGTGTGATTGTCTTCATTAAATTATGGGCATACGTATGAGCTATTTGTTTGTCTATGTGATGTGTAATTTATT
This sequence comes from Berberis vulgaris, assembly GCA_963556465.1. NCBI lineage: Eukaryota > Viridiplantae > Streptophyta > Magnoliopsida > Ranunculales > Berberidaceae > Berberis > Berberis vulgaris. The sequence goes on from OY747124.1 coordinate 110,183,786, forward strand.
TATTTAAGAATTAATTTCCTACTTACCTTCCTCTACCGAATCTCGGGACGAGATTCTTTTGAGTTGTATATATTGTAATACCCGCCTAATTAAATAAATATAAAAAAAAAAATTCTTTTGTAAATCTTAATATTTATGGGTTGCTACTAAATTGTATTTGGGCTTGGTTGTGGGCTTTAATTAAACTAATAAGTAGGGTTTTATTTTTGTGAAAGAGGGCGGGTGTTCTTAGAATTTTAGTGGGAGCGAATAGCCACCCACTATATATAAAAAGAGAGACCAAAACCCTTTTCCAACCTCCTTCTTCTTTTGTGCAACAGGAAGATATCTTCTTCCTCATCTCCTTCTTCGATGGCGGCTGATGGTGAGACGAAACTGCAAGAGGATCCTTTTATCAAGGAATTAAATAGTGATACTGGTTTTGATGGAAGGGATCCTTTGACTGGAAGTCTGGTTAAGGTCTTAAGAAGGAAGAAGGATGTGATTAAACAAGCTGACTTTCATGATCCTGTGAGGGAATCTTTTGAGGCTGAACTTGAGAGAGTTCAACAAATGCAAGAGCAGGAGAGACAAAGGGTTATTGAAGAACTGGCAAGAGCATTGGAACTTGTTAGGAAAGAAGAGGAGGAGAAAGAACAGATAGCAAGGGAAGCGGAAGCAAGGCGAAGACGAATAGAAGAAGAGGCACGAGAGGCTGCTTGGAGAGCTGAGCAGGAGGTCTTGGAGGGCTTCCTTGATGCAGTCTCTTCATATCTGTTCATGGCTTGATGGACATTTGTATGTTCTTATATTCCTGGAACTTTGCATCGGACCAAAAACCTGTGACTTTGTTGATAGAGTGGAAGGGTGAGGTCTTTGGGCTTGAGAGTGGCTGAGATTGCATGGGTTGGGTGCAAGCCATGAGAAAGCTCTTACCATTAGAACTAAGAGATGGGAGACATGAAATTTGGCAAAGGAAAAAGAAGGGCAGAGCAGAAGTGTAAAGAGAAAATGAAAGAAGGATCCCCTCACCTCATGTCATCGATCGGGTATTTATAATAGGGATGCACTGTGCTCTTTATGCTCATGAGAACTAGTGAAAATAGGAAAAGCAGGACTATTTCTGTCACTTTCTATGATATGATGCATCATGCTTATGTGTATGCATCAACTTCATCAAGCCATAATCATTAGCATGTGTTTATGTGATTGATGCCATAAATTGTCTCTAGGACATGTTGCATGCAGTGATAGCATGAATCTATTGGCATCTGAGAGATGTAGATGAAAGAATGATGTCACATATGTTGATGTTGTCGCATGCTAAAGGTGCACTCATGTAGGTTTATGTGGAGATGTCATTTTATTCATATTTTGCATCTATATGAAGATGGTCATCGTACCAGAGATGACAACAGAGATAGAACTCTTGACCGGGATAAGGATCGTGAGTCTGTATCTGATAAGGTGAAAACACCAGAAAATAGGAAACTTTTGGATGCCAAACAATTGATCGATATGATACCAAAGACAAAGGAGGAGTTGTTCTTGTATGAGATAAATTGAGCAAAGCAAGAGTGGTGAAAGTTAATGGGAAAGAAAAGTTGCGAACATTGGACTGCGATAAGGAGCTTATGAAGTCTCTTGATGATCTCAACATTTCTAATGGGCTGTTTAGTTTGTTCGGAAGATTGTAAAAACAGAGGATGCATGGATTGAACCTTGAAGAGAGGCTAGAAGGAAAAGATGGGATGATGGCATTGACTATGAAGGGTTATTGTGTGAATCCGTTGCGAAATCCTTTACGGTTTGCGATCTCTCCGGTGAGTTATCTTTTACCCCTTTTAGTTTGTTTTATGTGATGGTTTTGATAGTTATGTGTTGTGTGTTTAATCTACTTTGATTAAAACCTCATTTTCTTTCTTCCTGATTTTGCCCTTAACTTGGTAGATTAAACTGATGGGGTTTGATTATTTTAATTAATTGATTTGAGTGAATAAATGGATACCTATTGTAGTTCACATTGACTTTAGGCAATTGTCAAGGCATTCAGTTTTTTTTTTGGTCATCGTCATCATTAGAAAAGCATGTGATCGGGTAGGGTTTGTGTAAGACTAAGGAAACCCTAATGCAGGGATGTTTAATTTAGTTACTTGTAGGAGGATTGTGTCCACGGGTTTTTCTTGTTTTTGTATCAATCCATATAGGATTAGTAGTTCACAATGAGTGTGTTGGATCTGTTTCTTTGTGCATTTAGTTTCTTGAAATTTTAATGGATTCAATTAGTTAGGTGAGTTGCTTATGGTATTTGATGGATTTGGATTTTGATGTGCATTTCTGTTGTGGCATCTCTATAAACTTTACTGGAGTGATGGGTTCAAATAGTTGAGTGAAGTAGTTTGGATTTTTCACTATCCTGGACTTGCACAGAGAACCTCCTTGTTATACAACTCTAACTTCCAGTTTTAACAAATTTCTCTTTGTTGGGCTTTCTTGAACTAGTCAAAATCTCCTAAAAAGTTCCTTTACCAAGTAGATAACTGAATGTAAGTGGAACTGACAAACCAATCATATCCATTAGGAGTATCTCACTACTTGGTGTGGGGACAGTGTAAAGAGGACAAAGGTCATACAGTAAATGGGTATGGGTATGGATATGTATGTTGACAGTGTATGTTCTATATTGATTGTCACTGTCTAATCAATAGATGTGGTCATGATAGGTGGTTTTCAAAAGAAAAGGTGGATTTCCATAAGGATAGTCAGGGTATCATAATTTGGGGTATAGCCAGTAATGGAACTTGTTTTCTTGTCACGCGTATGTGACTATGTTAAAAGAATGTTTGTGCTTGCGACACACTTGTTTTTCATTCTTTTCTGAAGGAGATGGCAAAATAGATTTTGTCATGTTGTGAATATCACCTTGGTAATGTTTTATGTATATATGGTTCTTGTAAAGGGAATGTGATGTGACGTTAATTGATTTGGAAAAATAATGACTCAAATAAAATACTTGGTAAATGTTCTTTTTCCACAACTCCAGAGAAAAAAAAAATGTGAAAAGAAATGAGAATTTTGTATACAGACTTGCTTGTATACGTGTGATATTATTATGGGTATGCAGACTTGCTTGCATATCGGTGCACCGTTCCATGTGAGTTCGGTTGTACGTGTAGAATGCTTGTCAGTGATCGAACTTCGGGTGAGATGACATGACACTCGAGGTGGCACCCCACTTGGGTCATGTACGCTCCGAGTGGCTTCGATGGCAAGGGAGACACACTTGGGTGAGGTGTGTTCGGCACAGGAGGAGAGTGCGATTGTGGAAAAAGGAGCCAAGGATTAGAAATCAAAAACAAATAATTAAATTAAACCATTGAATTGAGCATGCCATGAAATTGTGTATAGATTATTTTAGCTTATACTAGGTTAGCCTTGAGGGAAGAAACTAACAGCTCATTCGAACCTTGAATGAGAACTACATGTCTTCCTAAAGGTAGAAAAATGTGTTTTGTTTAATATTTCAATAATAGTCTAATATGATTATGAATTGTAGTGTTGTTGCATTTATGAGGATTGATAACTCATAAACTTTATTTATTAGTGATAAATGATGCATATTTATTTATTAGGATAATAACACCATTGCCTCATTGAGGAACTACCTGATGGTGTGATTATTTATTGTTTGGTTTATTTTTATCATGTGCGGGTTTATTGATTTTTGGGATGAAGATTTCTCACACCAGCTTTATTGCTGACCCGAGTGAGCTTTTGCTTCTTGGGTACATTCCTTTTGGAATGTAGCCGAGTAGTCTTTCAGGTTTAGAGATTTTGAGCTGCATTACTGGAGTTCCGCTAGTGAGCTAGCCATGCCAGTCTTCTCCGGGTTAGACTTTTTATTCGTTTTAGTTGTTTAGTTGTGGCTGCTATTTGTTTCTGTTATTATTGAATTCTCACGTTCCGAGTTTTGGGGGAAACGGATGATCCTAAGTGGATTTTGGGATTTTCGTTTCCTTCAAAAATCGGGGCGTGACAGGATCTCACTCAGGATCTTACCCGTCCACGACTGAGTTAAATTTTTGGAACTTTGTTCTGTTTGGAACCCAATACCTGATTGGAACAAGAGATGTACAAAATGGATCTTAAGCCTGTGACAATCAAGAGATTTGTATTCGGGCCTTATTGTCCTGAGTCAAATTCCAAGATTTGCACCACGTTGGGCTCGTGTAATATAGGCTTGTGCATCTAACTTACAGATTGAATAGTAACTAGGCTGAGCCTGAGCTAGATCATGCTTAAGTCTGCTTGAGACCAAACTGAGGTCTTTCCGTTATTAAGGTTGGCTCATGCCATATGTACAACTGTGATCGAATAATTGTTTGATTTCTCATCAGTTGATACTCTATCAAATATGCAAGGAATGTTACTTCAAATTTATTTTTCTCAAGGAATCTCAAATAGTAAAGAAAAACTAATGCTTTCCTATACGAACTATCATCAACTAATGCTTTCCCATTTTCACTTACTTTTTAAGAATATTGGCCAGTTCTAAACATTTGGTAAAGAGAGGAGTACCATTGAGCCAATGTTGCTAAATCTGGTCAAGAAAGATCGTACTCTTCAAGTGCTTGACCCACCAAGTTGCACCCCTATTATTTCCATGTACCTCTGTCAAACTGCACAAAATCAAAATGGGACCTAGATGAGAACCACAATGTTTCCGCATATGATATGTCACATTTGTTATTTATCAACAATCATGTGAGTCTCAAGTTTAGACATCCATCATCAATCACCATCCCCTTACACTTTTGGAATCTAGTTTCTAAAAAAAAATTGCATGTCTCAAGGTGGCCTTTGATCCATCTGTGTCAACCACCATTTAAAATATACAGAGCGGCGCTTCCTCGCTAATGCGGTAGCTTTAATTATTGTTTAATTTACTTTCTAAGAAAGATTAACTAAACAAATCTATTTCATGGGCCAAATATTTGGTGTAAAGCTTCATAAAAATATAATATCATGTTTTTTTTCTAAGGTCATCACACTATCACCTTGTGTTTAAAACACCGATAACTCGTAGTGATAAGTTTGTATAAATGCTATGATGTCTCATACATGAATTATACATGTACTATTATTCCTTGAAAAATAGATATTAAACGAAAATGGTTTTAGTAGTAAGCACATTGTAATAACAATTAATTTTGGTGATCAATACAACTTATAATCTATATAAAAAAAAAACACTGTACTACCATAAAATGTAAAAAAGTAAAAATTTAAAAAACCATATCATGTAGGTTTTGTTTTCCATAAAACCCTCTACAGTCTACAGTGTGTGTGTTTGCAACTAGTAGTTGTCTATTCTTTACAATGTTAGAGTTCATGCTAGCTGATTTAGCTTTTTCGACTCTTGTTTACACCATATGATCTCAAGCGAAAATTCTAGGGGTCAAGGGAGGAAGCGAGGGATGGGTGCTCGCTCCCTAGAAGGGCTCGATCTCAATATATGTATTCATTTGATACCGGAATCCTCTTAGGGCTCAAATGATTCTACCACGGCAAAGATCACATTGTTCAGGAAAGAGTGAGGCTAGGGAACCAAGTTTTGCAATCAAGTGAAGTTTTTTAGAACTTCGAGATATATAAATACTTTGGAGATTTCATCATTATTTCAAGATCACGCCACATCACTATGATTGCAAAACTTAAGTACAAAAATCTGATCTCCTAACATTTTCGTTCAGGAAATTAAGGATTCAAATATTTCAATTCACTTATCAGCCACACTTTTAATTCAAACCCTTGATGGTGGAAAAATAATAGTAATGCAGGATGGATGGGAGAATAGTTTGATTAAGCACAGTAAAGATAAAAGGGGACCCAAATTGAATGATTAATTTATATGGGTAAACAGAGAACTAGGGGTGTAAGGTTTTTTGTCATTATAGTTGGTGCACCAAACTCAGTCACTCAATCCAGCACAAAAACACAATAAAAATGACCTATAACTAGTTCATTATGCCCTGGGCTTTCCTCAGTGATGTCTGTATCAAAATCTCATTAACTTTTTTGGTCCCACTAATGTAGTGGAAGCACCCCCACCAATATCCACTTTCATTGGTGATTTATGACCAAACACTTTATTTTCTATTGCAAAAATGTGAAAAAAAGAGTTCATAAAGAGTAGTTAACTTTTTTTTTTTCGTGCTCAAAAGTCCCTTGGAAAAGTTTAACCTCAAAGTTCATAAAGAGAGTTGCACCATTTATCTAAAGTTATTTTTTTAAAGTATATTTTGTCAGTAATTGGTATATGCTATTGCTAGGGATGACAATGGGTCGGATTTATTTTTTTCATTTACACGTAAAATTTGTCATCCCTAACCCTAAGTTGCATTCTCGTGATTAAGAATTGAGATTGTTTGCACCAGTATGAAATGTGGAAACTCATTGCTCCAATAGTAACTCACTTACGGTTGAACTCAAAAGTATTTTGCAAATCTCTAAGGGTATGTTTGGTTAGTTATTATTCATTTATCTTATTACATAGATTTTTGCTATTTGGTTGTCTATTTATTGAGATAAAATCGATTCTTTATAAGACTGTTTTGTCACTACTCATGTGAATCCAAGTTCAAGGGGAAAGCCTCGGAATCAAATTCACAGAAACTATTTCAATTTTCATGTCTATTTTCGTACAACCATACAAACCCTAATCGTTCTCCTACCAATGTAAGTACTATAAAGACCGAATCTTAACATCATAGTGCAAATGATCTGAACTCGTGGCATGGTTACTTTTTAATTGGTGTTGACCGATAGGTCGCCCAGTTGATAGGATATGAGATCCTTAAAAACCCAACTCACCTTTCAAACAAAAAAAAAAAAAAACCACCCACTAACCTTATTCTATTTGAAATACAACTAGCCATCTTTCTCTTTTAATGAACACAATGATGCAATGGTCTCAAGTCTTAACCACCAATGGCTTAACTAGTAATTAAATATTGCCCAATTGGTATAGAATGATCACCAATATTCACACACTTCCTAAATCACCAAGCAAAGCCTTAACAAATTATTATGACTTTTATGTCTTAGAAAGTACATGTTAAGATCCATTTCCTCAAAACACATCCGGGTCAATTGGCATCAAATATGGTCTTTGAGTTTAACCACTACACTTCATTCACTCTACACTTCTAACATAAAACACAGACCAAAAGCAGAGTAAAACAGAGTATCTCACATACAAAGCCAACACCCTCAAATCTCAATTTAGATACCGATGTCTGCATCAGCAACACCAACACCTACACATGCACACACCCTCCACGATCTGGTTATGAAATCTATGTTTCCATCGCTTCATCCAAAACTGTCATTTAAAACTCCAACTTTCAAAACAGAGCAAATAAGCAATAAGAGGAGAAGAAGAAGAAGAAGCATGAGTTCTACTAATTCTTCAACCTTTTCATCGAAAACCCATTGATCCAAATGTCTTATTTACAACCCCAATCATCGATCTTTCTCTTCTTCTTCTTCTTCCTCCTCCTCTTCCTTCTCAGCAATCTCACAGACCCCATTAATGGGTTCGGCTCAATGGGTCCGATCTCCGCTGCATTTGGGGACAATGGGTTCTTCTGTGCAATTGATGCAAGTGGAAAACAAGAGATTTTTTGCTGGGAGAAGAACAATTCATCGTCTTCGGCTTCGGCCTACTTTAGCACTCTGCCTCCTATGGCTGCTCTTACAGGCGGTGAGGGGTTCATGTGTGGGTTGATTGCAAACACTTCTCAGCCATATTGTTGGAACTCTTTGAACTCAGGTATTACAAATCTTGTTCCTTCTAATTTCAGACCCATTTCTTATTCTCATATATCTGCTGGAAAAACCCATGTTTGTGCCATTAGAGGATCTTATTATACTAGTTTGGATTCAAATGTTGGGGTTGACTGCTGGAATTTCACTCGAAGTTCGAAGAATATGTGGTCTTTTTTAAATGCTACTGTGAGTACTTATGTATTGGGGAAGACTGTTTCTGGTGAGGGGTTTAGTTGTAGTGTTGTTAGAGATGGGGGGATTGTTTGTTGGGGACCGAATTCTTCGAATCTGGGAATGTCCCCTATTTCGCAGAAATCGGATAGTTTTGTTACTTTGGCTTCCAGTAGGAGATCAGTTTGTGGCATTTCTGAAGGTTCTGGTGAGGTGAGATGTTGGGGTGATCCAGATTCGTTCCGGGAACCGCCAGTTGGGATCCCATTTGTGGAACTAACTGCGGGTGCTCGCCATTTTTGTGGAATTCGGGAAGATAATCATGGGGTTATGTGTTGGGGGGATCATGATCCTTCATTGATTCCTAAGGCTTCTGGGTTTTTGGCGATTGCTTCATCGGATAATGTTGTTTGTGGTGTTAGAGAAGATGATTTGATCCTTGATTGCTGGGGAGCAAAGGGCAAATCGCCTTCAGATTATAGTCCACCATTGCAATTGTCTAGTCCAGGGCTTTGTATGGCTGGTTCGTGTGGTGATGATAAGTTTGCTTTCAATGCTAGCATTCTTGGTGTGCCGGATTTGATAAGTTTATGTGTTAGGACAGATTTGAAGATTTGTTCGCCTTGTGGGTCTAATTGCTCTGAAGGTTTCTTCCCATCTAGTGTATGCAGTGATAATGCTGATCGAGTATGCACTTCTTGCTCATTATGTCAGAATAGTTCTTGTTGGGACATTTGCGGTCATCCTACATCAGATATGCAAAAAGAGCAGCGGGAGCAAATTAAGAGACTGGCTGTCATAATCGGGTCTTCTATTTCGGGTTTCACATTGCTCTTGATTGGGTGGTGCTTTCTTCCCCGTGTCATTGCTACTAGAAAGGAAGACCAACGGAAAGCTCAATGTTGCATGAGTAAGCCTGCAGTGGAAGCTGATGTAAATGCTGAATCGGAGTTACCTCTAACAGCAATTACATGTGTTGGGGCAGCACAAGTATTCCGTCTTTCAGAACTGAAGGATGCCACCAATGGGTTTAAGGAGTTCAATGAGCTTGGCAGGGGAAGCTATGGGTTTGTTTACAAGGCTGTCCTTTCAGATGGACGGCAAGTTGCAGTGAAGAGAGCAAATGCAGCCACAATAATCCACACCAACAGCTGGGAATTTGAGTCAGAACTGGAGATCCTATGTAGTATTCGGCATGGTAACATTGTAAACTTGTTGGGTTATTGTGCAGAGATGGGGGAGAGATTGCTTGTGTATGAGTTCATGCCTCATGGTACACTTCACGATCACCTCCACAGTGGACTCTCCCCAATAAACTGGAGCCTCAGGTTGAAAATTGCATTGCATGCTGCATGGGGCCTTGAGTATCTTCACAAGGATGCTACACCGCCAATTGTGCATCGCAATATCAATACCTCAAATATTCTATTGGACTCGCAGTGGGTAGCTCGGATTGCTGATTTTAGGCTTTTGAGCACTGGAAACAGGGACCAGACTGGAGATTCAAAAGGTGATGTTTTCAGTTTTGGTGTAGTATTGTTGGAGATTCTTAGCGGAAGAAAGGCTTATGACAATGATTACACCCCTTCTAACATTGTTGAGTGGGCAATGCCCTTAATCCAGCGGGGTAAGTCAGCTGCCATCATCGATCACAACATTGCACTTCCACGGAATGTGGAACCTCTCCTAAAACTTTCCGAGGTAGCCGGTCTTGCATTAAAGGAAGATCCTAGTCAACGTCCATCCATGTCAAATGTTGCATTGTGGTTAGAACAAATTGTGAAGATGGGGTTGACAGTGTAACTGAAGATGGGATTGACGTTGTAGCTGATTCCAATGAAATTGAAAAATCTCCACAAATGGCACAATCTGCACAGAGCAGCTCCAAGTGAGTACTAATCAAGGTTCTAAAAATTGCTAAGAGGGCGGCGAGCAGGAGACTAGCACTCAGAGGCGGAGGCCTAGTCAGGGCTAAGCAGTTCTTTTTTGTATTATAATTTATAAAAGTTGAGTATAATAGCATATAAATATGCAAAATGTATAAACATGAAAAATTAAGCATAATGGCAAATTAATGAGTAACACAAACTCAACATCCTCTTCTTACTCTTCTCATTATTCTCGGAGCATAATAGCAGTCTTCATTTTTTTTTTCAAACTGGAAATAAAAATAAAATAAAAAACCCGCCCAGGCTCAGTCGCCACCCAGCCAGCCTACTCCAAAACCCGCCCAATTGCCGCCTAGGCCCCTGATTGATTTTTTTCCTAACTACCCTTTAGTCTGGGCATTTCCTAGCCGTCTAGGCCGATTTTTAGAACAGAGGTACTAATGCTTTCTGATAGTGTATATTTATTGTGGGCTTGTGAATACTGCATATTCTTTTCACCCTGTAACGCAAAGGAGATTGTAATTGTTGCGGAAAAGTTTCAATAATTATTCTCTTGGTGAGAGTAATGAGAGTTCAGAAATGAATTTTTTGCCATTTGCATAAGCATTTGGGAAGTTGTACTACATTGTCTTTTACAGGTTCTTTTAATGCAAAGTGATGGTTGAGCATACATGTTATAATTGAACCACTTCTTCTTTACTTATGTGCTTCTTTTTTTATCAGACAGAATGAACATGACAATGTTCTGTCACTGAATTCCATCTGCACAACATCAGAGACTACAGAACATTAATCTCTCCAAAAGTTATAACTTATATATCGTGGTTTCGTATTTGAATTCATTGGTGTTTATGCTTAGGATTTGTCTTTAGGCTAGTGAGATTAAGACTTGAGGACTGGGCAGTCTGCATATTAAATGAAGAACATCGATCCTTGATTATTATTATTTTTGGTTGATTTTAGTGTTCTTATAACTTCACTCAACTGCCAGACTACAAAATCAACTCCTTTCTCCATACACACCTTCAGTTCAATCAAGGTTCAACCTTTGAGAATTTGATGTGAACGGCGAGGAACTAGTGATTGGAATAGAAATACAAACTCAGAAAAATGCTTCAGGTATTATCAGATTCTAGGTATAAATAAAATCTCCTCTTTGTCTCAAGAGTATGAGACTATCATCAAGACATGGGTTTGTTTAAGGCATCATATAGTGGCTAAATCATAAAGGACAGGAATATGGATTTCTTCGGTGAAGACGTGGTTCAAGATTCAAGTTGATTGACAAAGTCCAGGTCATTCTCAGTTCCAAGATGATTTTCAAAAGATGCCATCCTCACATGTTTTTGTAAACATTTTAAAGAGTTGGTAGGAGAGAGATCTACAAGTAGATTGTAACTTCTTTCTTTTTGTCCTTTTAACATAGGGGAATCCATGTAGCCATGTCGTAAATTTATTTATTCATAGGTAACAACATTCTTTGACAATTTAATTTGTAGCTACATTCTGCTATTAGTAAAGAACATTTAATCGTTTTGTTTGCCTAATGTATCAATTGAACCATAACCGAAGTACCATTGGAATATTGGAGTATATAAACACTTAGTTATGGAGGAGATCCAAACGATGAAATGCAGACATTAGCTAGTAGTCCCGCCCAGTCTGGTAGTGTATTGCTACAAAATTAAGACAGGAATTTCTTTGTTCACAGAATGACCACTGGTTATTTCTAGCTACCTTACTAGACAAGCATTGGTATATGTTTAGTAGGTCCATGAACTACAGTGGAGGTCAAACACTTGTAAAATTATTGCAAATGTTGCACTCTGTAATGAACTTAATTTTTGTCCTTGTATACCCGTTGAAGATTTGTATTGAATATGGATGTAAATGCATCAGAATCATTTACTTACAGTATTCATTGATATGAGTGATTGATGCACAAGTGCACTAACGGTCTCTTTATGAACAAAATTGTTGAGATTCAAATGAAAAGTTAGGAACGAAGTTACCAATTATTTTTGGGTTGAGTCGCGGACTAGGTCGCTCTCTTTAAGACGTTTTGCGGCTCTGCCCAAGATTGTGCAAGCAGTGTACTAGCCCCGCCGTCCCCAGGATAAAACAGTCCAGAATCTTCTCTGTCTCGTTCAAACAATTGCATAGTTGATGAACGGAATACTATCACCCTTAAACTCTTGTTTTGCTCGGAATCATCAATACATTGTAAATAATTTAACAAAGCTAAAAACACTTCTTTGATTGAAATACAAAATGAATTAACTAATTACAAAAGGGAAAATATTTTTTTTTCTCTCTAATTGCAAAACGAAAGAACTCTTATTTTGTTTTTCTCTTTTTTTCTCATATTTTTATAAACTCTAAGTTGTGTTGTATTTATAGTGATTAGTGACATTCGTTAAAGAACGAAAACGCAGCTAGATACATTCGTAGAGAATGCAATTAATAAATAAAACGTTTTTTAATAACTAAAACGTGGAAAACGTTTGGCTTTAAGAAAGCGTCCAGATACAAGGATGAGAACCCGTCTGGATACGTAGTAAATCCAACGCAATCGTACTTAATAAAAACGTGGAAAACATGGCGAACGTTAGATGTCTAGATTCATTCCATCTTCAGAAATTCAAATTTATTGTCATTTAAATAAATTTTTAGCAAAAAGAATGGGTTGCTTTTTAAATGACCCGACTCGGACGGACGGCAGCAGGCGTGAGAGTCTATCTCTCCTCTCCTCACAAAAGTGTGGTACCCCCAAGGGGTCCAAGCCCAAGTCCTAACAATCTCTTTATAGACTCTACCACTAAAAGTTATATAATAGATATGGGACTAATATTAGAGAGAGAGATCTAGAAATCGAAACCTGTTAACCACCCATTTTCTTTTATTTTAAAAATCCATATTTCCAATCAGTTATTATATTTTCCTTAGAACCCACCTGGATGTCCTCTGATGAATGGTTGTCTTTACGACAGTGATGAACAAACTATCTTGAGTTTACTATAGATAAGTAGAACCAATATCTCATTTTGTAGCGATGCCAATGACTGAACTGGAAGATATATAATGCAAGTTCTGTCCATGACAAGGAGGAGGAGATTCTGACATTCCATAAGCGCCATTTGATGATTATAATCCAGAGCTCATTTTTACTTGTCTGTAAAGAGTCACAGGCAATAGAGGATGCTTGGTACCTTTTGAGAAACTAATTAATTTGATCTCATGTTCTAAGTTTTGCCTTTCAAAGTTGATTTTTGCCAGCTTTCTACTTTTACACTCACATGATTGATGCTTCCAGTCCAACGTTAGCCCATCCAACATGAAATGGAAATTTCAAGCGTCTCGACCACACACACACAACTAGTCCTACATACATTTAGCGGGAGTAGATGATTGCTTTCCATCACCACGCCGCACGCCCATGCACATCATTTATCTAACAAAAGAGACCACACATGGTACAATGAACCTTTCGTCTAGGGTCACCCTATCTGTAAGTGCTGAATAATGCACTGCCCATGTGGGAAAGTTGGGTACGTAGTGGATGTATATATACCAACCAACAAGCAAACTTAAGGGTTGGGTGCCTCAAAGTTGTTTGTTAACTGAAGGACAGTCAGAATATGGGAGGGATCATTGAAACCTTGGATGCATTATTGAGCAACAATCATTCTTTTGTGTCCCTTCAATGCATGGAATAGACCTTGTAACTTCATTTGCTTCAAAAGAGTGGGTGCACTTCACTTTAGTTGAATTGATGTTCGAAAGAGCTCAACAAGCATGTATGTGGGGCAAGTTTTCCATATACACAGGACCACGTTAAAAAAAAAAAAAAAAAAAAAAATTTAATCCACAAAAAATGGGTGAAATTCAAGAATATTGAAATCTAAAAAATGAAACATAATAACAAATCGAAGAATATGCTACCACATCCGACATTAGAAATGGAGGTAGAATTTAAGAACATGATAAAAGAGATGGTACATATGTAATACTTAACGGTTTTAATGTGACATTCAAAATCTACATTCAATTTGAGATGCCGAAAACTAATAAATGTGAGAAAAATGTCAAGTCATGTCAATTAATCACATCAATTGTGGCATCAAAATGTAAAAATGAATGTAGATTTCAATGTCACGATAAAAACACTCGTTCCAAAATATCAAAATTTTATCGAAAATACTGGAAAATTAGATATTTGCAACTAGGTTTCACAATCAAGGTGATGTAGCGTGATCTTGAAAGAATGGTGAATCCCCAAAATGTTTATGTGTATTTCGAGGTTGTAAAAAACTCCTCTGATGCAACCTTGTAACCTCATCTGGTTGCATAACCTGGTTCATGGACGGATCCATGTGTTAGGTAAGGGGGCATTTGCCCCCCTTATCTTTTTAAAAAATTTCACTAAATTATTCATATTTTTTACATTGCCCCCATTTAAAATTTTATGTTACCCCCTTATGAAATCTTGACCTTTAACTCCACTAAAAATTAAAACAACAATTTTTTTTTAACTCCACCCTCACCAATCTCAATCCCAATCCCACTCAATCTCTATTTTTTTAATATCTCTATTTTTTTTTAATTCCCACCCTCTCTTTTTCTTTCTCTTTTTTTAATCTCCCCACATCTCTCTTAATTTCTACCAACTCATTTTAATTCATTCACCCCCTACACACGCAGAGAGCAACAAATAAACTAGAAGAGAGGTACCATACATGGTGGGTTTGCTTCCCATGTGATTATATTCATATTAAAAATTTTAATTTGGTTGGAGACCGGCCGAGGAAATTTTACATCGTCATCATCATTGGTTTTCTTTTGTTTTGTTAAAAAAAAAAAAAAAAGAATTAAGATTATCTTACCTCTGACTCAGCTAGCATATGGTGGTAAGAGTGATAAAAGATTAGTTAATACATTAGATTAATTGGGGGTTGGGATCTGATCTGCTTTGCTTTCTCTCCGATCTTTCAAAATTAAAAGTAATCATTTGAGTTTGGGGCGATTGGAAAAACACAGTAGTCGTAGGTCGATTCAGTTAAGTTGTTGTTTGTATGCTTCACCTGAGCTAGCTCAAAAGGAGAAAACTCTCTCTCTCTATACACACATATATTTTCCTTTCGAGAAGACAGATAATAATAAGAAGACAAAAGAGAGTGGGTTGGTTGTGTAAGTGTTATCTTCGGAGGCTCTGACTCAGGAGTGAGTTTCAAAGAAGAGGAGACAGATAGATAAAGTAGGAGGAGAAGAGGAAGGAGGATTCCAAAAATAAAATTGTTGTCCGAAAAATTCACTTGAATCCATCCAGTCCAGTCAAGCTACTGCTGCTACTACTCATTGGACTTGGACTATACCATCCTGCTACCTCAAAGTCATAAAGAAAACCAGAGGTCTGCTCTTCGCCAACTCTCATCTTATATCACTATGTCTGCTTATATTTTCTTCATGTAAAAAGGGAAGCTCTTAATTAGCTAGCTACAATTGAATTAATCATGTCATGTATATTGTTTGTATGGTTGAATTAATCATCATTTTTTCATGATCACGCCATGTCACCCTGATTGTAAAATATGATTGTAAACATTCAATTTTTTAGTATTTTCGTAAATAATAGTTATATACTGTTTGTCCCCATTTATTTGCAATCCTGGCTGACCTGATTGTGAAATTGGGTTCCCTGACCTCACTCCTGTTTTTATATCTAAAATCACATGTACCTTGAGTGCGGTAACAGCGATCACGTGCCTCCCAGACCAATGTGGATGCTCTAATTGAACTTGCCACTTGTCACACTTCCGACCATCGGCCTAAAACTATGCACCCACGCTCATGTTAGAGACTCGCGCCACAAAATACGCTCTCAACACCTCACAATTTCCTCCAAATCACTCTAAACCATCCACGAAATCTGGAAACCCTAAAAACCCTAACGTTTTCCTCATTCAATTCTTCGAATTTCTCCTCCAGATCTCCGCTCTTCGACTCCTCTCCACTGTTTTCCGACCTTCTGATTCAGATCGAGGGTTCAAGTTTCGATCTTGAGCTTGGATTCGAGTCTGGGGCAAAGGTTTTGAACGCTCAATCACTTCTTCGTCAACGTTTGTTTGGTCTCCATCGCCATCGACACGACAAGAAGGTATATTGATTAGAAAACTGTGGATTTGAATGATGGCGACGGAGATTGCAAGAGGAAATTTGTCATTTTTCGAAATTCAACGAATATTGTCATGGGTTTTGTGTTTGTTTAATTTGTTTAATATATAATTTATGTTTATGTTTTTGTTGTTTTGGTGGAAAAAGTCAAAAGGGGAGCAGTGGAGGATTAAACAGGAAGGAAAGGAGAGCAGCTGGGGGCTTTGTATAAGATAGTGGAATTAAAACTGGAGTTTTCAAGATGTTGGTTTTGAATCGCAACGGTATCGATTTCATCAGCTATTTCATTCCATTATGCGAATGGCATCCACTAGAATAACAGTTTCATTTTGGGCTTGAAGCCCCGATTCCTTCACTTCTTGGTCAGGTATATTTTGGAATTTCTTGTGCTTTTTCATTTTTCAATTCGATTGTGTTGATCGTATGAATGAACTGATATAACCCAATTGCAAAATTTGCATTTTGGGTATCGGAGAAAATTTGTAGATGATGGTCCTAATGTGTAAAGGGTTCGCCGTTGGTTGACCCCATTTGAAACTAAAAGTCAATATGGGTACTGAAGTTGGGCAATACTCAATTGGTACGTTGAGTACCCATTAGGCGGATCCTCCTGCAGTTACTTTATTGTTTGGTCAAAACTTGCTTTAGGTTGGGAGTGATAGAATGGTAGTTGTTTGCATGAAAATTTGGCAATTGTGGGGCGGAATTGGGCTTTATGGAATGAATTATCTACTTGTATATGTATTCAGACGGTTCCTTGATTCATTTTTTGGACTTTTGTATCATTTTCCAGGTTTTGGATCGGTTCGTCTTCTCTTTTACGTCAATTTTTTATGTCAGTCTTGTCAAAGTTCTACATGTTCTGCAAGAGCAAATCCCTTTCAAGTATAAAAGAAATGGATTGTTGTAGTTGTTTTGGTTTCATAAGTAAGCCTAAAAGAACGATGAAGTCGGGTTCCGCATTGCGTAAAAGGATTTCCCAAGAGTTTTTGTTGAATGATAACCTAGAAGACGAGGATAGTTATAATGGTGAAGCTACAGATACTCCAAATGGAAGTGACGGTGAGGCGAGAAATCGAGCAAAACGTTCCGAAGAGATTCTTCTGTTTAGAATTAAAAATGGAATGATTTGCAGGGAAGTTCCTGTCAAGGAAACGCGTCAACTTATTCGCTCCGAGGTAATATATCTCTGCATTTAAATAATTTCTTTACTGAAATTGCTGCATTTGTAGAATTAGAGGCATTGCTAGGTACTTTTCATGATCAGAGTTTGGAACACCATGTAGAGTGATGTTTGGCGTTGGATTTTGTTAGTTATCTTATAGCAAGATTTTTTAATGAGTAGAGCCTTGAGTAAATTTCTGTTACTCACTTATGATGGGTATTTGGACAGCAAGGGAGTTCTTAATTTTGAACTTTAGAAGTTCATAGTCAAGTCATATTCTTTTTGCTTGTTTATCCAAAGCCTGACTGCAACTATTCTTTTTCACATTTATAGTTGTCAATTTGTAAAATGTATATTTCATTTATATTTTAGGATGAAAATGGGAACAAAATGATCAACGAGTATGTTCGCGAGTGTAGGATTGGGTCTGGTAGCTATGGAAAAGTGGTAAGTATAGATTTACTGACAATATACCAGTTTTTTTCTTTTCCTTCAGTATTCTGATGCCTTGTGCAAATGCAACAGGTTTTATATCGAAGTCAAACAGATGGAAAGCGGTATGCTATCAAGGTAGTGGTTGTTTCATCTCCATTTGTAAGCTATATAACTGTTTTCTTATTAGTTTAGTAAGTGGGTATTGGATGCAATTTCTATGATAACTTTGCAAGATGTATGGGTAGAGAAAGGATATTATGTTCTGTTATCCTAATTTTCAAGTTTGTTGTTGCAGGCTTTCCACAAGTCTCATTTGTTAAAGCTGCGAGTAGCACCTTCAGAAACTGCCATGACTGATGTGCTCCGGGAGGTGTGTGCTTAAGCTGCAAGTAGCAATTTTTTTTATTAAGCAGGTTGAGAGTGACAACTTTCTCTGCTTTGTAGGTCTTGATCATGAAAATGTTGTCCCATCCAAACATAGTCAATCTAATTGAGGTGATTGATGACCCCAACACTGATCACTTCTACATGGGTACTTATTGACACTTCTTTATAAAGTTGTAGTTTCCATGGTGATAATAGTTTCCGAGATTGACTGCCTATTCAAAGTAGTAAACTTTTTTCTGACATATAAACTATTTTTTTGCTATTTAGTTCTCGAGTATGTTGAAGGAAAGTGGTTTTGCGAAGGTTCTGGTCCACTGGAGGGCTTAGGGGAAACTGCTGCTAGAAAATATCTGCGAGATGTAGTTGCTGGGCTAATGTATCTTCATGCTCACGTATGTTATTTCAACTTTGCTTTCTGACTACTATACATTCACTCCTTACTCTTTTGTATTTGCTTTCTTTTCTGTTATCGTTATTATGATTTGCATATTGTATGATTAGTTATCAAGTCTCTCTTTGGTTTCAGAGAACATAATTCCAAAATAAACATATGACTGCAATAGAGAGGGTCAATTATGTTATGGAGAAGTTTTGTCAAGATAGGAACAATTATGTGGTGTGTAAAGAAGGGATAGCTAATAGAAGTCAGAGCATCAAACATCAATCTATGTTTGGGGCTGAGACAGAAAAATCATGAACTATTGAACTCTCTCTACATATGATGCTTTTGTTTGGTCTATTTCCTGCCGTTAAAATTGTCGTGTTTTGTTATCAGTGCAATTTTAAATTTCACATTGGTAACGATTACACTGTTAAAAGTGCCTAAAAATAGAATCGATACAATTCTGTCTTTCTTGACCAATAACTTATGTTTTGGACGATCAATTTATCATTATTAATACTTTGAGTTTAAATTCTGCTCTATTGGCTTTATGCGCCCCCAATTTTTTTATTATTATTATTTTCTTCTCACAGACACAAATGCCTGAATACTTTTATTGGCTTCAGAAATGGAAGAAAGTTAAAAAAAAAAAAAGTCATGCTTCAGTTACTCGAACTTTTATTGGTCTGTTCTTGACCATTCTTTATTTTCTGAACAGAATATTGTGCATGGGGATATTAAACCTGATAACCTTTTGGTTTCGAGCACTGGTATAGTGAAGATAGCGGACTTCAGTGTCAGCCAGGTCTTTGAGGTAAGCTTATTTACATGTTGCTATTTTTGTAGATTTATTTATATATTTTTATGAATTTAGGCATTGAGTGTACTTGAAGATTTCGATGGCTGGTGCCTTGATGCTCACCTTGCAGCAAGGCTAACGCCAAACACATTAAACCGTGTAGGATGAATCTTTCCTCACTAGACATTATGGTTTATAATGCATCTTCTGGGGGCGGCACATGCTTTTGACACAGTGTTATGGTTCTTTGTGTAGTCCTGATACAATTGTCCATTTGATATCATTCACGATAAAAGCTTGGATTCTCTGTAACTGATTAAGCTGCAAAAGACTTTAGTTCTAGAAATCATCCGTGCACACTAGTCTATTTTCTGTACTTATGTACCCCATGCTATGTACACACATATTGCACTTGTTGTTACCTTTTGGAAGGAATAACATTATAAATTTAGATGTTTGTGTTTATGCTTCAATATGATCTTCATGAATTTGGATATCAAGCACTAATGTGGAAGTAAGGTCAATTGTCAAATGTTTCTGTTCTCGACTTTTTTTCTTATTTATTTGATCTAGTTATTATGTTAACTAATTATGCAATTTCTACCCGGTTTGGTAATAACACAAACTCTTGTTTAGAAACCATTCAACCTATGCCATTTACGTGATGAAGGATGAAAAGTTTCAGTAGATTCTTATGGAGAATGGCCTATAAATTATAGAAGTTTACCCTTTTTCGTGTCAATGGACTGGACCAATCTTATGCATAATTTAAATAGGCTAGACCCAGAACCCAATAAAATGTAAATTGTGAATAAGTAGAGCAGCCATTCCATTGATACCATACTTATACTCTAGTAATTAGGCATCTTTCTCTCTGAATGTACATGTGATTGATGGTTTTCCTGGTTGAATACTTCCTTTCCACTGACATCTTACCATTATAGATTCTTTTTGTTAGTCCACTTTCACAATTGAATTTTATGTGCAGGACAATAATGATGAACTTCGACGATCTCCTGGGACTCCAGTTTTTACTGCACCTGAGTGTTGTTTAGGTGAGAGACCCATCTAGGTTTTAATAACATTTGCCAATTGAATTATGAACAGGTTTTATCTGGTGCTGTGTTTTGCTGACAGTGGGTTTTATTTCTGCTGAACAGGTTTGACCTACAATGGTATGGCTGCAGACACATGGGCTGTAGGTGTCACCCTGTATAGAATGGTCCTAGGTCACTACCCATTTCTTGGAGACACCTTGCAGGACACTTATGACAAGGTATACCCTTTTTTCTTTTGTTTATTTGACGGCTTGACGCAAATTTAGGTAATTCCCTAGTGATTTCTTTGCTATTTTAATCTTCTTCAGATTGTATTAACCTTTGATATAATTGTTTGTGTTTTTGTTAATTCTGACGATTTTTCATCTTCTTCAGATTGTTAATAATCCTTTATCAATCCCAGACTCGATCAACCCACAGTTGAAAAACTTGGTAGAAGGCCTTCTTTGCAAAGGTCAGTGATGCAGTTTCTCTCCTTGCATTCTCTTTATCTTTATTTATTTCAACAGATAACTGTGGGTTTCTTTCTCATCCAATTGTTGTATAAATCAGATCCAATTCGACGAATGACATTAAATGCTGTTGCGGAACATCCCTGGGTTGTTGGAGAAGAGGGGCCGATCCCTCAGTATTCATGTTGGTGCAAGCGGGCTAATCATCTTTGAGAAAATTCTGATGAACATGGAATAACCGTCAAAGCTGACCAAATTGTGATAATGCAAATGTTATGTACAGTATCAATGGTGTGATCTTTGAGAAAATTCCGATGAACATGGAATAACCGTCAAAGCTGACCAAATTGTGATAATGCAAATGTTATGTACAGTATCAATGGTGTGATCTGGGTAAAACAAGGTGCTTCGATGCGTATAATGTTTTGAGTTGCACAAAGTTTGCTGTGAACGCAATTGCCTTTCTGTTGCGTATTTAGAATTGCACGTTTTGGTTATTGTCGTTTTTGTGTGATGCAGGTTGTTTTTCTTCCTATGAATACCCCGACTTTTGGAGAGTAATAGATAGATGTTAAAAAATAGATGTTTATGGAAACTTTAAAGTTGTAGTCTCTCCTTTTCATTCTGGTTTTTCCATTATGAGTTCTCTCAGTTTTTCATCAATGCCTTACTGTTATTCAATCATCTCTATAGTTTTTGCGATAAATTTCTAGCTGTTTTTGGTTGTACAGAGAAAACCTGGCAATGTGCCAATTGCAGCTTTTGGCAGTTGGATTATATGAAAATGTCTTCCATTATTTATTTTTATTTTTTTCATATAAATGCCAAACAGTTCATAATCATCGACATGGTGGTCGGTCATGCGAAAGAGGGGCCAGGGGAGCCCCAGACAAACGAGTCCTGGTGAAGAAGGGCGGCAGTTATCAGTGTACCATTCTTCTCTGACGCCATTTTTAACGAATTCTCAACCACACTCCCTCTGAGTTGCCTTGTAATCTCTTCATCTCCAACACTCCAACCTCAACCCTACTTGGCTTTCTACACAAACATTTATCCTTATTTCCTTCTCTATTATAAAATTAATTATCATAATTAAATCCATGCTATAATGACACAGCTTCACAATTTTTCTACCCTGTTCATGCTCTGCTGACACCTCACTTTAGGAATTTATTTTTCTACACAAACAATTTTTCCCTCCACCTCACTCCCCTCGCTAGTTTCCTCGCTCATTTCCTCGACATTTAAAATTCCCCTTTATTTTTCTTACGTATTTGTGGCATATCTAAACACCCACTCGTCAAACAAATAAGTATTAATTTTTCTCTTATCTTATCCTCATTTTTATATATTAAAAACATAAAAATATAAATCATGCATTTCCGATCTGTCGAGGTGCATCATCATGTGGTCCTTAGTTTTGGATAGTTGGACAACAACTTTTGGAGCCGGGAAATTTGGGTCCCTTCATCCCCCATAGCCCAAATCACCACAAACCCCACCCCACCACCTTTTCTTTTGTCCACCGTAACATAATTCACAAACACCATCCAAACGGCGCAGTAGCCACCACCATCGACCACCACCACTCGTATTCTTTGGTCTATTAAGATGGCGTAACCTTATACTCGCAACAAAATTCTTCATATAACATCTCGGTTTTGTGTTTGGTCATTGTGTCCCCTAGGTTAGCATGGTATATTTTAGACATGATTTGATCCGAGTTGTAATCAAAGATTGTGTTTTCACAAAATTTCGTGAAAATTTTCATTTTTTTAAAGTTACGAAAAGAAAAAGGGCTAAGAAATAATTACATTTTTCGATAATTTTTTCAATTTTTTTTGAGACTTTTTCAAAAAGGGCCAAATTTCTAAATATCAATTCTTTTTAATTATTTATTGATTTTTGAACCACTCCTATTTTCTAATTATATTTTCTTTTACTTATATATTCATTTTAAAATCACCTATTAAATTTCTAATTATATATAGATTTCATGTTTATTTTATTTCTTGATTTTTAGACTTACTACATATATATTATATTTTTTTTTTTCTTTTTCACATACCCTTGAAATTCATTATATATATATTTAATGTATATTCAATTTTTTTACATTTTTCTTTACACATTAAATATTCAAAATATTTCTTAAATTACAAATCACAATCCTTAGTCGTAATTGGCGTGTCCAGACCGTATCCGATCCATTTGATGTCCTAGTCATGACTCACTATCTACCATCGTATTGTGTACATGCCTTGTGATACGTATATTGGCATCCGACGACTACATAAGGTCAATACATGTACAATAGAATTTCTACGGTGACCAAATCCACCTGACCGAGTCAACCTTTTTACAGTCTCCGCAAACCGAGTTGACACGTTCGTTTTCTTCAATCGAGTTTTCAACGTCGCAGTAAAAAGACAACCTCTTCTCTCTCTCGTTCAATAAACTAACTTCACTTTCACTCCAAACTCTCTCTCTCTCTCTCTCTCTCTTTCATTCTTTTATTTCTTTTTATTCCTTCTTTCAATTCTCTCTTCCCTAAAACCTCCTCTCTTTCCTCCTCCGCTTTCCGGACAAATCCTCGCCGGAAAACTTCTCTCTCACCTTCTGATCGCTGCCGTACCGGTGTCTCCATCATCATCTTCTTCATCTTTTATTTCTGTTCATTTTCATCTGCATCGTGCTGGTTTGGTAATTCTTCCTTTTATTCATTTTCTTATTATTTCATATACGGCACTTTGGTTTTTCGGGCATATTTTGATCTTTCTAGAAGATCTGGATGTTCTTATTTGACGCTTTAGATTTTTTTTCACATCATCAGATTCTTTCATTCTTCAGTTCTTCCAACTTTGATGTTGATGTTGATATTGAGTTTGATTGATTGAACTTTTGATTTCGCCATTAAATTCTTCCAATTCCAATCCCACAACAACAACGAACGAAACGAATTCATTTTCGAGAGAATTCGATTCAAAATTTCTTCTTATTGCGCATCGGATCGGATCTGATTCGGCTTCTGAGTTTATTCCTGATACCTTCATTCTTTTATATGCTTACGTAATACCGTTGTTGCTAGAGACCTGAGTTTGATATAGATCACTTGATTGAAGAGTTTTTGCAAGAAATCAATTGATTCGATTGTATGAGGTTCTTGTAATTTACAATCTAAGTTTGATGATGTTATGAGCTAGAAGACTAGTAGTTTGAGTTGTATTGTGACAATTATGAGGAGTAAACATTTGGAGGTTGTTTCGACTTTTCGTGATCGAATTGGAGAGTTTCAGCTTCGCAATAAGATGGTATGTAACTTATCCTTACCCAGCGTGTTGCGAAGTTGTTGTTTGAGAATTGAGATGATGATGTTCTGACTGAAAGAATTTGTTTACTGGGAATTTGATTGATAGGTTGAAGTTAACTGTTCAATTGTATATTCTTGATGAACGTCTTACATAATAAGAAGAGTTTGTTGGAGAAGGAGGAAGAAGTATTTGTGGAGGTGAAGATGAGGTCGAGGGGAGGAGATTATGATGGTTGTAGTAGCCATTGTCGTGCTGGATCATCGGATTCTCTTCTCCCTGGTTTGCATGATGATATTGCTTTGAATTGCCTTGCATGGGTGAGGCGGTCGGATTATACTTCACTTGCTTGTTTGAATACAAAGTTTAATTCGTTGGTGAGGAGTGGTTACTTGTATGGTTTGCGGAAGCAGATGAGGATTTCGGAGCACTGGGTTTATTTGGTTTGTGATCCGAGGGGATGGGAGGCGTTTGATCCGACAATAAGGAAATGGATGAAATTGCCTAAGATCCCTTGTGATGAGTGTTTCAATCATGCGGATAAAGAGTCCTTGGCTTGTGGAAGCGAGCTGCTGGTTTTTGGCAGAGAATTGTTGGATTTTGCCATTTGGAAGTATAACTTGGTTCATCGGAATTGGATCAAGTGTTGGGGGATGAATCTACCTCGATGCTTGTTTGGTTCAGGTAGTTTTGGTTCGATTGCTATTGTTGCAGGAGGCAGTGATAGGAATGGGACTGTATTGACATCGGCCGAGCTTTATGATTCTGAATCGGGTAGTTGGGAGCTCTTGCCTAATATGCACTCTCCGCGTAAGCTGTGCTCGGGGTTTTTCATGGATGGGAAATTTTACGTGATTGGTGGAATGTCAAGTCCTACAGTCTCACTGAGTTGTGGAGAGGAGTTTGATCTTGAAACGCGGAAATGGAGAAAAATTGAGGGGATGTACCCAAGTGTAAACAAGGCAGCACAAGCCCCTCCACTTGTGGCTGTTGTGGATAACCAACTCTATGCAGTTGAGCATGCAACGAACATGGTGAAGAAATATGACAAGGAGAAGAATTGTTGGAATTTGTTGGGAAGGCTCCCTGTGCGAGCTGATTCTTCTAATGGCTGGGGTTTGGCTTTCAAGGCTTGTGGAAAGCAACTACTAGTTGTTGGTGGACAGAGAGGTCCAGAAGGCGAAGGTATTGTGCTGCATTCTTGGTCTCCTAGTTTGGGGGTCAACAATGGATCTCTGGAATGGAAGATACTCGATGAGAAGGAGAATGTTGGGGTCTTTGTCTATAACTGTGCTGTTATGGGTTGTTGATCTCTTGTTAATTTGCTTTACACAGTCAAAGGGATGGACACCTCTGTGCAGTCTAACTTGGCATTTAGATTCTTGCCCTCCCCCTTTTATCTGATTGACAATTACTTCTTGTTTGGTCAGTATCTCTCAAAATGAAAATTTTCTATTTTCTCATAAGAAATCCGTATTGATTATGGTGCTCAAATACCTTATTCTGCAGTCTCATTGCATACAAGAGCATGGCATTCACTGGTAACATTCTTGTCTCTCTCATCTTCTTAATTTTCATTTTTTCAGTCAAGAGTCAATTTTGTTTCCGAAAGAGAATGCAATTTTGTCTTATTTCCATTGTAAGTCAGCAAATGAATAATGCATTTTTCAGTGAATCAATAGGTCTGTCTATGGTTTTGGAATCTGGGTTTAGTTTTTTATTTAAGGTTTACTGTTGGTTCGTTAGTATTTAGTCTTGATTCAGTTCTTTAACTTTCGCAGTGATTAGAGGTCCAGTGTGTCTCTAATCAGTGACTTGGTTTATATACTTTTATATACTTTTGCTTTAAGAAGTACAAGTTTGTTCAGTTTTATTTCTCAATTATTTTCTATTCTTACATGTGATGATTAGAAACACCTTGTTTGTATTGGAATTTGAGACAACTTATTCAAGCACTTCTTGGAACTTTAGAGTGGCTACCTCATTTTTTGATTCTGTTCCTTATGTTTTGTAGACCTTCAAAGTGGTCTCTTTCATTCAGAACTTGGAATTATATATGATTACTTTATTAGGACACAACAGTTATTGCATCCTTAAAGAATATATTTGATAAACTGAACTAATCTTGGGTCAATTGATGTAATCTTCAGTGGAAGCTTTAAAAATGGAACATCATTGAAGAAAGTTAAAAACAAGAACTAAAAATAATAGACTATGAAGAAAAAAAAAAACCAAACAACTCTCCTCTCAACTCTTAATTTCAACATGTACGCCAAGTTCAACTATAAAAACATTAAAATAAAGATATGAGCACATCTAATTAAATAGGCAACAACAAGTAAGCAATTGAAATAAATTAAAAAGAAACTAAAGTATTGCTAGAATTTTGTCAATCACAAAAATTTGCTGTGCACTTGTGCACATCACGTAGGCTCATAATCTATAAAGAAAGATTGCAACTAAATGCTTGAGGACCTGGGTAGCGACAAAAAGGCATGCTCTAAATGACCCTGGGCTGGCAGGTACCATCGCATGACTGAGTGATCCTTGGATGATGAGTAGAAGGCTGAACATCATGAACAGCAAGCTAGAGAGGTTGTGAAGTCAATAGCGATGATGCACTTGAAGCTGATGAAGAAAATGTGAATTGGAGTCAATATGGTTTGAACTGCGGTTCAAACTAGATGTCACAGGATTGGGACTGGATACATCATGGTGGATAAGATGTGAGCCAAGGAGAAGTCTTCAACTTGTGGTGGATGGAAGTGTTGGAAATGTAGAGGAGCTGGTGACTACTTGAAGGAGAAGAATTGCTGGTGGGTTAATTGAGGAATGAGGGGGCAGTCTAGGTAGAACTGGGGAGGAGGACGTATTCCTATGAATGCTAGCTGCTGCATATAATTGCCAAGTTTGATCAGATAATGGTGGGGAGTGCTCAGCATAAGGAAAACAGAGTTTATTGAACTGTACATGACTAGATATATACACATACAATTTTCATATTCAGGTGGTGATAACCTTTGTGCTGGCACTGTAACCTAGAAAAATACATTCAAATGAGAATGCATTGCATTGAGAAAGGTCGAAAGCTCTGATGGTAGATGTTGAAGTTCGACTGAACGATTTTTATGGGATTGAGGAACGAACTTGGACTAAATAATTTTTTGTATGAACTGTTAGCTACAGCCTGCAGGCTATGACTTAAAATTGGCAAGAAGGTTGATTTATGTTTAGTGTGTTAAAATATGATGGGCTTATAGTTATATGTTTTTATGTTGTCAAGGGCTATGTTATTAAATCAGCGATTAATCCAGATTAATCTTGTCTCGCTAGTGGAGTGTTATGATTTTTGAATTAATCGATTGAATAAATCTTTGGGTGAGTAATCGACATATTTTAGGTGATTTACTGATTAATCACTTTCAAAACTCACTAATTATTTGGTGGTCAATGGCGATATATTATAAACAAACGAGAAAAAAAAATTCGAACTTTTTTTCCTTAACTTCGTTAATACCTACCCATAAGGTAATATCAAGAGTGTGAATAGGTTAGAGAGAAAGACAAACGAAAAAAATATACATATATATATATATATATATATATATTATATATTTCATAATTAGATCTGTTATTCAGCATTGGACTATGGTTTGTTTATTTGAGTTCTATTATAAATATATTTTTATATTTAGAAACTCGGTTTCGTGCTTAAGTTGGGTTTGAGGGTGTGTTTATCTTTTCTTGACTTGGTTCTGACCTCGCGCATATATTGAAAAATATTTTTTTTAGTAAAAAGTCGTTAGAAGCTCAATAATTTTTTTTTTATGAATATGAGCTTCTTATATATATATATGTATGCTTTTTTGTTGGCAAATCTACACTATCTTTCATTGCTTAGTAATCGGGCATGCCACCTCAGCTATATATATATATATATATATAAATAAATATATATATATGAAGAGAAGAATGACCAAGGAAATAATAAGCAAAACTAAATAATATGGAGTCACACATAATTTTGTTATAATTTGCCTTAAATTATGACAAGTGGTATTTACCACTTCAATATACACTAAATTTTTTCTTGAAGTAAACATATATTACTTAAAAGGATAAAGGAAACATGTTTATAAAATATAGCCAATTACTTCCGATTAATTTTGATTAATCTCGATTTATCTCATATTGCTCCTTAATCAATCGGGATTCAATTAACGTTTTAACTACATAGGACAAGGGCTAATGATCTGATGGTATGAAGAGGGCCCAATTTGTTTGGGAGTTAGGACATGGTAGGCTAGTATTGGGTTTGTTTCTTGGGGGTTATATTGGCAAGATATGGTGTTGTGGGAGAGTTGGGTGTGAAGCTTGCTTCTATAGAGGAAAACAAATCAAAGGGTGGACGGGTAGCTTGTGCAAAATAGTGGTTATTAGGCTTGGATTATCTTAGTGAGATGAAATCAAATGGATACAAAAGAAGAAAAGAAGGGAGACTAAGACGATGACAGTGAAATAGGGAGGAAGGATAGGAGAATACATAATAAGAATTAAGTCTTGAGAGAATAAAAGTAATAAACTGGTATTTGATTATTTATAATTTTGGAAGTGATAGTTCTTTTTTAGTTCCTTACATAGACAATTCCATCTTAAAAACTAGGAACTGAACTAAAACACAAATCTATCCTTCCTAAGGTATCTATCACATAAAAGCAACATTTTGAACCCATGAGGGATCAACATGACATTTTTAAGGACTCCTAATTTAGCCTAAATAATAAAATGGAATTCAAAAATATTGTACTCAAGTGATGTTATATGTATATTATTTCACTGCATTGGAAATCTTGAGAAACTGTTGCTGGTGGTGCTGTTTTTGTGAGGTTATGTGGCGTGTGCATGTATATGAGGTGGAGCAGAGGGTCACATTCTTAGAAAATAATTGTATGTTATTTGCAGACAAAACTTACTGAAATACATATTTGCTGAGTAAAACGTTTTCTGAATGACATTGCACAGCCAACAGAAGTCTGGGTCCTAGTCTGGTTGTTCACGGGATGTTTCAGTTAGTCCATGGCACATATTATGCTTTGAATCTGGACCTGAGTTGTTATGTACTTCTATGCAAGAGAAGACAATTTATGAATGAATTGGCTTCTATCTTGTGTAAATTCTACCTACTTGCCCAGATGGATGAACTTCTTAAGCAGTACAGAGCTCTTGAGAGCTCAACTGGGGATACTTTTTATAAAATGATTAAGCTTATGAAAAGATTCTGACTTTTTGGATCAAGTTCATCCATTAGTGATATGGTGGTTAGCAGAAGCTGAGACGCTTGGGAATTTTTTTGCCCCAGGTAGAAAAAATACACCTGCCAAAAACTGTTTTAAGGTCCCTTTTTTACAGTACAATTAGGATCAGCGTAGGGTAAGAATGGTGCTTAGGGGCTAGGTTCATTCAAGTTATTGCCAAACTCTGTTCTTATTTACAGTATTGTTTTCCCTCAATTGATCTTGTTTTATTGAAGATCCAGATCCATCAAGTTGGTGTATGTTAGGCCCCCTATTAGATTTACCTATACTAGGAGAAGGAAGGCCAATGATAAGGAAGCCTGATAGTGCTCTGTGAGTTCAATTGGTAACAGACTGTTAGGTGCTCTGTTACATAACAAATCTCTGTTAGTTTCTGTTAGTAAGAGTGCTGTAAATAAAGAGAAGTTCTGTTAGTTTTCTGTTAGTAAGAGGCTATAAATAAGAGACTAGAAGTAGCCAAAAGACTCATTCATTCATTCATTTCTGTAAAGTGTTACACAGAGCTTGTGCTCTAGGAGAAATTGAGCTTCTCGAAGTGCTCTAAGTGGGAGAATAGCCTTCTCGAATTGGCTTGTTACAAGAATCTGTGTTACATTCTATTTTCTATCGAATACAATCTTTTCTTGAATTCATTCTCAGATGAACATCTGACATTGCAAACTCCTTCTTCAATTTCTGCAGTTCTTGAGTGATTTCTGAGCTATTGCTTAATTGAATTGCTTCATTGGATTATCTCCTGCAGGAAAGAACATAAAGTTAGGTCAGATCTTATCAATTGGTATCAGAGCCAAACCCCACATCCAAGGTTCGAATCCCGGCAGGGGCGACCTATAGGCTGGATTAAAATAATTTAGCATTATGTATGGGCATAGTGCTAAGTTGTTGAATACTGGTAGCTGAGAGAAGGCTCACTGGGCCAGTGTCGATAGAGTGGGCCGACGAGGACGTCGGCTTTGGAAACGTGGGGCAATGTTACGATCCTTGTTATGGACCTTCCCCTCCTGGACAGCTCGGGCTTTTGGGAGAGTTGGTTGGTTCATAACAGTGTACTTGGTGCATGGTTTGTTCCCTGATAACAAAAACGATGATCCGATAGAGTTAAATGGTTTTGTCTAGAAGCCAGCTAGGAAAACTTTGTTAGGTTCTAAAATTCCTCCTTTTTTTTTGTAGCTTTTGTGTCCAAGGTAAGTTCTGGAGGCATATAGATATACCTCTAAATCCAAAAGAAAGAGAAACCTATGAATCTGGCTTTCACCAATTTGAAAAAAGAGACATTAGGATGAATGTCCTGAATGAGTTTTTGTCGACTTGTTTTCTTATTGGCAGATGATTTCATACCACAAGTCTTTCTGTTAATCTTCACAGTGATGTAGTCCAATATGGTCACCTTGTCATTATAGGCCTGTAAGACTTTGTAGAATGATTGTTGGATCAAACACCTGTAGTGAGGTCGCGGAGATTCATTCAACTGTTATTGGGAAAACTGTGTGGAGTTTGATAACAACTACTGAAACACAACTGACAAGAAATTTGCTTTGCGAATTGATAGAAAATTGTATTTCCCCATATGTTACAGGAGTGCTTTGGGGGTAATAAATTGTTCTTAGGATTGACTGCCTAATGCACTGAGCCCTTGAACAATAGTAGAGTCTAATGTTGTTCAAGTTCCATGTGAAGAAAGTGACAGTGGTTTGACTCTAGAAAAGGCCACGGTGCATTTTGTTCAATTCAGATTGAACTATCAACAAGTACATACCAGAAGGGTGATTCGAAGTGAATGATGGTAAAATGGTGGAATTTTGAGATAGGTATTGGCCAAGCTTGGAGAAAGCTGGAATGCTAGTGCTCTTGAACCGCAGGAAGACGGTTAAGTCCATCAAGGGTTTTTTTTTTTTTTGTGCTGAGTGTGTGTGTAAAACTTCAGGGGAGAAGAGATAAATCTGCCAAAGTTTGAAATAAATATCAAGCTGAAGTGGTCCTAAACTTTTGCCTTAAGCTTTGTCTCATGTTGCGTCTTAATATGTGCATCCGTGTCACTCGTTCGTCCTTCCAAAGCCTTCTGCTTGCATGGAGTGTTCTCGTGCAGTGCTGATCTTCTGTGTACATGGCAGATCAAAATTGGAATTAGTCTTCAACAAAAACTCCTAGGGTTAGTATACCAAGCCTTGTACATGCCTGCCCTGCTCTAATGGTTCAGTATAAATTGTTTTTTCTATTTTTCGTTGGACTCTTGGGCTTAAACTTTTTTTTCCTCTCCCAAGCCCAACTAAATGCAGACTCTACAGGGTTCACGAGGCCGACAGTACTTCAATTTCCATCCTATGAATGTCTATCTAAATGCATGGGTTTAGTCTTCTATAGGAGCACATTTTTGCAAATATACAAGTCTATACATTTACTGTTGGACAGTGTCCTAGTCATGTCTCTTTTCCGGCTTTTTTTCTTTGTTGTCGTTGTGTCTTCCATTGTTTATTCAAACTTCACAGATTCAGAAAGTTCCCATCCATTACTGCCTTCATCATGTTGTTAAAACCTGTGGTTGCGGTTGTTTGAAAGTTCTGGGTTTTATTGTTATGTGGCATGGTTGAAGCAGGCAAGGATACAATCAAAAATTGATATATAGGACATCATCAATGAACATGCATATTCAAATTTTCAATTTTGTTATCATGAATAGTTCACATTGAAACCTAGTACGATCCGCTTCCAACCAAAACTTCCCCAGTTAGTCTTGGATTGAACAGAGTCCCCTCGAATTGTACTTGGGTTTTCCTAGGCTCGAAATTGAAGTGGGTTGGTAGAGTTTTGCAAGACAAAAGTGGGGACTGCAGAGAGTCAGAGAGATGGAGAAGAGAAGTTGGGGATGATGACTTGGTCCCTATTCGGGCTGTTCATGGTTTGGTTTGGTTGTGTTTTAGATAAAAACCATGGACTGAACTGAAGCAATCGGTTTGGAAAAATCTCAAACTGAGCTGAATGGAAAATATAAACCAAACCAAACCAATACTCAACCAAAATGAATTTACATTTGGTTTATTTATTTAAACCAAACCAATACTGACCCTTGCCCTCAAGTGCAGACACGATGATCCTTGATTGCCCTCACCAAGTGCTTAAACTCTTGGATGCTCTTATGCATAGTGTGATGACCCTCGGCTGATGGTACGCATACTAGGTCATGGCACATGGGTTGTTCCAGCATGGAAAATATGTGGAAACCTACAACTACTAGTTAATGGTCCTGATATCAGTTGATGACTTGTAACAATCTTTCATTCAATGGAGTGTTTTCTTCTTAAATTTCGCCAACCCGAACGGTCACAGTCTCCTGGTTAGAGGACGACTTACGAGTATCCCAACCCTAACCCTGACCTTGAATGATGAATTGAAATGTGTTACTACGAGCCAATGTTCTGTAAAATGAGGTTGCAGGTCTCAATGCACGTGAGCCTCTAGCCGGGGGGGGGATGGTCCCAATATCACTAATCCTTTTCATGCATGCATCTCAAGGCCTGTTGTGTACTTCATTACAATGCTCACACACTTCAACACACAATGAAATGAAACACAAAAACCATTCCATCAACCTTTCTACGATTGTACAATTCCATAGGTGACTTCACAAAACTTTTGGTGTTACAGCATCTGAAAATATGGGATGAGCTCATTTTTTTTTGCTGAGAGCACAACATTCTTTCATGTCACAACATTTCCTTACTTCCTAGATGAATAAATTGTACACAGGAGTACAGATGCATCAAGCAGTCGTGTTTTACTTCTTTCCCTCTTTAACATGCACACAACCTCTGGAACTCACATGCCTCTTCCCTGCAACAGTCCTCTTTTTGTAACTCATACTATTTTGATCTTAATATTATTATTAGCAAAAAAAAAGTATATATTTGGCTGCTTTGCAATTTATTAATTGTTAATTATTTTTATCATGAACTTGATACAGGTAAAAAAGCTTGTCAATAGTTTTGGCGATCGTGTATCAACAGTTTGCATTAGCAGACGTTTTATAATCTTCTCTTGAGTTGAATTGACAAAACTTTGAGTTTGTTAGACGAACTGAGACTGTTTAGAGTGGGTGCTTCGACAAAATAGCAACAAATTATACTCTCTTCAGATAACTAGTTGTGTTGAAATCTCGATTACGGGGAACTCTGGACTATGCATTTACAGCGCGGAAACATAACCTTGAAGCTCAAGTAAAACATTTGAGCTTTACCAGATTGGAGATTTATTTCGACTAATTAATATATGTGAGATCATGGCAAGTAAAGCAAAGCTATGGAAGCAATGGAGGTGACAGAGAGGGGTATAGAAGAAGTAGAAGAGCATCATCATCAATCATGCAGAGGTTAACAGAGATAGAAAATGACCTATGATATGGTCCAACTTAGTATCCTTTTTGGACCTCTGAATGTTGTACTATGTTTGATGAGATGGACAGGCCAACAAAGATTACTGGGGGGGCCGGCCAACTCATTTCAATTGATGGTCTTGTGTTGTGTAGTGCTCAAGCCTAACTAATAACAACCAACCACCATCCTAGCTCCTCTGCCATTTTCATTCATTTAACATACAAAAAAAGAAACCCTTATCAAGAACTAAGGCACATCATATTGATATGAGCATTGCCTCAATCTAAATATTGGTGAGTTTGATTAGTACTTGAACTTTAGGGTTTGATCTTCGATTAAAATGGAGTTCACCAGATTTCAGAGAGTTGATGAAAAAGAGAAATGGAGAGAATGGAGAACTTGAGGTTGAAGATGGCTGACTTTTAAGGTTTTGCAAGGTAATTTGCTTGCTGATCAAGTCATTCCTATATTATGAGAAAACATCAAATTCGAAAGCATAAAATTGAATGTGATTGTGGAAGTTTGGTCACTTAGAAACCAAATCAACCGAATTATTATCCCAAAGTCTCAAACTGAAAAATATGATTCAATCATCCATAGCACTGGTATGTGTGACATGTGCATTCATTCAATGAAACAATACTTAGAGATCATTCAACCCCAACTCTGCAGGCGAAAAATGGGGGGACCGAACCCTTCATCGCTACTAACCATAGGTCTCATGCACACATTGCTCTCTTTAAACACTTCAATCATTTTTGTCAAAAAGCCGAAAACGAAAGGAACCGAGATATCGATAAAAGATCTTATGACACTTTCCTTAATTGTACTACATAATAATACAAAAGAAATTATATAAGGAAAATAAGGTCCACAATTGAAAAAAACCATGAACAATATCACCAACCATGGAAACCCTAAAAGTACTTTGATGTCATCTTCATGGTTCCAATATTGGGTCTTATGTCCATCAGATGTAAGGTCTCATGACCTGCCTACCACTGGACTTGGCACAGGTAGAGGGCAACTCTATTGGCACCTTTAGAGTGTACGTATGTTTGTGGAGTAGGTTTCAAGTTGAAATCATTGATTCATTAGTTAGGTCCCCCCACTGTAGTCAGTCACTGGTCTGGACTGGGAGGGTTTTTCTTGGGAAGTATAGTAATAAATTTCAAATTTGAGAAATAATAAATTAATTGTGCTGAATTTAAAAGTATCTTGAAAGAGTTTGGATCGTCTACATTTGGGTGGAGATATTCAATTCCTGGACCTGGAGAAAATAAGGTTATCATGTTATGTAATCAGGATGATGTGGCATCATCAGATGAGGTTTTTTACAATCACGAGATACACGTAAATAGTTTGGGGATTTTCATCATTTTTTTCTATCACGCTACATAATTCTAGTTGCAAAAACTTAGTTTCCTAACATTTTCAATTTTTTAAAGATGGGTAAAATCAGAGATACATTGGTGATGATTATTAAATTGAAAGAATATCACCTCTAAAAACTTAGAGAGCTTCTTATTGTTGAGGGAAGGGGTGAAGCCACTCACCCCTCGAGATGTGTGAAAGTGCATATCTCGAGGCACCTTCACGCATCTCGAGGGAGATGAACGGCTGCACCCCCTCCCTCGCCCACTTCCTTGCCATTTAGAATTTCTGAAAAACTTAAGTTGTTAGAGAAGGTAAATCTATTTTGACTTTTTTTTTTAAATTTTAAATTGTTAAAATTTCCTAAAGGGAGTCTTAGTTATCCACTCAAATCGTCATAGTTTAATTTATTTTATTAAATTCAATAAAAAAAGGAAATTGATGGATGGAAAATATTGATGAACAATGGGCTTGACAGGATTCATCACAAATGATTATGAAGAAAAGAAAAAGTAAATAAAATCTTGTGGAACTGGTTGAAAATCTTTGGTAATAGATGATGGGTGGAATCAACAAGTGTATCGGCTCAGCGGTAGGCCTGTAGCTGATAGAATCACATATTCAGAGTTTAAATCATGTCGACAGCATCTGAGGTGGAAGGGGTTAAGAGATAAAAAAAAAAAAAACAGGTGTAGTCTACACCACAAGTAGAGACCAAAATACAAGCATAAAGACAGAGCTGGTCTATCAAGTGCACCACTGATTGTCCCATTCTTTGACCTCTATTGATCCCAACAAATTATTGGTTTCCAAAATCAATATGTATAGAAGGCAAGAAAAGATTCCAAAACTAGTACTATTTTTCTCATAAAAAAATTTCATCTACTAGTCTAAAATTTGCATCAAAATATGAAATACATTCATTCATTCATTGAAACCCTATTTGTCCTCTCCAACATTTTCCCACTTTAATTTAATGCATGAAAACAACATCCCAACAAAATAGTGTTCTTCCTACAAGCTTACAACCAAGAGGGTTCCCATATGTTATGTCCTTAAAGTGAAGCTTTTAACATTATTGTTTTCCTGTTTGGAGGCTGAGATGAAATGCAAAGAGTTGAGAAACTTGGAAAAGAATTCAGGACGTTTTCCTTACTGATGGACATATGGGTGATGCGTCGCAATATTTATATGAAAAATCCACCATAAATACATTAATCAATATATGTGGTATGCCTGAATACTTTTAAATGTTATCTATACTATTACTATACAATATTATCAAAACTTGAAGAGGCTTCTCTTACTAGGATGGTTTCTATACAAAACTATGATATACAATCAGTGATAATATTGTTTATTATCACTGATTATGAAATTATCTTTGGTTTAATTTCAATAGTGTTTATTATATACTCATGAACTTATTATGAAATACTATTTCATTTGTATAGAATGATTTGCAAAATATAAAATAAAGTAACCGGTTATTTTGTAGGATTGATCAGAAAACAATAAATGTAAGATAGAACACATTTATTTTGCTTATTTATTTTTATTGTTTCAATGAAAAATTGGAGAAAACCAAAGAATGGTGAAATATTTGTTGAAAACAAGAATTAACAAGAATGGTAGAGAAAGTAGGGAGCTTACAATGGAGGCTGAGCAAATGTTTTATGAGAATGAAAATTGAATTAATAGAGGAGCGAAACTTGAGTAATATCATTCGAAAAAATTTACTAAAATAGTAAAAACCCTATATAATTTGAAATGTATGTTCGTTGCTTTTACAAGGTCTCGGTTCTGCTCATCTTACATTATTTTAACTGGTTAGTAATTGAAATAGTGATGTATTTTGTTTAACTTAAGCATTTAGACATCTCAAAATATATCCCAGAGATGTAGTACATTTAGGACCACAACACAGACATATTGTTGTATTCATTGTGAACAAGTGAAACTTGTCTGGTTGCTAAAATAGAGTCTTGGATTGGCTTTGGAGATTACATTCATCAAGTTTATTGGTTGGATACAAATTATTCCTATGAGTAACAGCTATTTTCCAATATGCTTCAAACTTGGACTTCTTAAAAATAAAAACACAAATAAAAAAAATAAATCAGTTGAGTTAAACCAAACATTTCCAATTGAAACTTCACTTGCAATACCATAATTTACCTCATATGGTACTTCACATGGGGATATTGATTGTCATGTCATAAAAATCCTTAACAACAAAGGAAGCACACTCCAAGCTTACCAGGTAAATCCTTAACACTTGTTCCTCCAAGTGTTGCTGACAGGGTTTGATCCTTTGATTTGTCATACCATCTGTCACAAGTCTACCAACTGAATTGGTACCTCCATTGAGATTAATATGATAGCTAAAGGATCACTCATACTCGTTTTCAACCTACTAAATCCATTGCCCAGTCTAGGCTCACATTGTGACGCCTAATCGTTTAGTTCAACGCAACAATCTAACTATGGATATCACCTTTCGAATAACCAACCCATATCTATCTTTTACCATTTTACACATTTCCCTTTTTTAACCATGGTAGTAGCAGGGCACTCTATTAGGGTTTTGTTAAGTTTGTTGATAACCCCAATGCCTATGAGAGAGTGGGATCCCATTAAAAAAAAGGAAAAGGTAAGAGGAAGAGAACCTGGATAAAATAAAGGACAGAGGGATGAGAGTGTAGTTTTTTTTAAGGTGGGATAAAAGGTTTTGTGTGGTGAAGTGAAAGAGAGAAGAAAAAGAGAGCATGCGAGGGAAGGAAGGTGATGCATGGGAAAACCAACAGAATCTGAGACGAATGACTCAAATCCAAACACCAAGGGCTCTCTGACACTTGAGAACAGAGATTCCTACCTACACACTTTGTTCCATCCAAATCTATAAGAGTTAAAAACATTCCATTTTTAATCTCCTTCACTTTTTTCTGCATTTTATACTTTAACACAATTTGTATTTGCGTTTGGTGGTGCTCATAGCATGGCATGTCAGCTTTTTTCTAGAGAGATGTGTTCTTAACATGAACATGAACATGATGAGAGGAAGCTCGATTGGCTCCTTCCAATGCTTCTCTGTCTCCCTACTTTTCTTCTGTTTGTGTTTCTGAGTTTAATCATTCCGACTTTAAACATGATTTGACCACTATTTGTACTTTATGTTATGTTGGAATATTACCTCATTCCAATTATCCATTGGTTTAAATTGCTTATTTGCTTATTCACGGTAAAATCGTGTATAGTTGTACAATGAGTATCCATTAATATATGTTGTAGTTTTACAACCTCACTCTCACTTTCGCTTGTCGTAAATTTACACGATACTCAAACTCACGGCCCCTGAGGACTAATGCTCTTATACTATGTTAAATAAAATAATTTTAAATAATTAAAAACATATTCTAGTCATTTAACAAACAAATATTTATAGGGACACAAATATAATCCTAACTAGAAAAGAAAAATAATTCGATATTCCTAAATAACTATAATTCATGTTAATCCGGTATTCCTATTATACAATTAACATAATTATTACTATTCATTGTTAACAATTTTCATCATACCCTACTAAGTACTAACACTTTTCTATACCTACTATTTGGTTTCCTCCATTTTTGCATTTTTTTTTTTCATTTCCATGCAACCCCACATGATATATTAGTGTTTAAAAGCACTGAAACTTGAAATCATATATTGAAAAGTCATAAAATTGTGTTAAGAATTTTTTTAGTATGAGTTGTATAATTTTACTTATATGTATATAGTGTAGATCTTCTGCGGCATGGCATATGGTACAAAATCTCTACTAGTATCTTAGTCATTTCAAGTTGAAACGACAAAGTTTTAACAGGCGTGGA
The DNA here is from genome assembly GCA_963556465.1 of Berberis vulgaris. NCBI lineage: Eukaryota > Viridiplantae > Streptophyta > Magnoliopsida > Ranunculales > Berberidaceae > Berberis > Berberis vulgaris. Next base: position 110,222,743 of record OY747124.1, read on the forward strand.
ATCATAAGACTCAATGTATATCTAGGTACACCGAGGTGTAGATGATCCAGACTCGTCATATTTGTAGCTTATTTAAAAATATAGAAAATATAAATAATAGAGTGAAGATATGTAATGGAAAATTATTAAATTGATTCCCTTTATCTTTGGTTTCTATAGCAAAACATGCTATACATTTTAAAACAAACATCAAAGCTATGTAGATCTTAAACTAACAAAACATATAGGTCGTCTTCAAGAACAGAGTTTTGATGTTCTAAAATTTTTCCTTGGAATAGATTTATTTATGGTGACCACATTGAAACTAAACTCCTTAGTACATACCACCAGCCCATCAATATTAATTTGATTGATACCCCATTGACACAACCACATGGTTTTAGTAGTTACTTCATTTAACTTTGAAACTGTTGTTGATTAGTCAAAGATCGATCATTATCATCTAGGTTCAAAGTTTTCATGTGTCATTGCAAATATGCTTAAAAGTTCTAAATGTGGAAAATAATTAAAGTCCAAAACAACCTAATTTTAATGTTGATTGATGTGATGTCGAGCAAAGATTGCGTTATTGCTTTTCTAGTTAGCATTTTCAATACGTAAGACTTGTGAGGGATTGTATTATAAACAAGTGCATGCATGATTCAAACCTTGCCACAACGTATTTTTGCATTCATAAAAATAAAATAATTTTTTTTTTAAAATTGGAGAATTATTTTCAACTATGTTAGACAAATATATTCATTTAAAACGTTTCAAATTAATTCTTGATGACAACATATGTGATGAATGTTACTAAAAAGGATAGAAGCATACATTTTACGATTAATTCTTGAATTGGGATCTTTTGGCTCAACTTTACAATAAATGTTTTGATACAAACATGTTCTAAATTTTGAAATTTGAGGTTATTGACATCACCTAGATTTTTTTTTTTTTTTTTTTGGAAATTAATCACCTAGATATCTATAGTATCTTAAGATGTAAATGGTTGATTTCATGTCTTTATCATAAATTTTTTAATAATGAAATCAATACATTTCATTTATCAAAATGGGTATTCTCCTTTAATAGGAAGAACTACATGTGAAATAGTGAAATTAGAAAGAAAGAGAAGATAAAGTAAAGAAGTACAGGTGATTTAGAATTAGTAGAGAAAACGATAAAGTATGTTGAAGATAGATTTTATATTAAGGTTTTTGAAACCATTCACTCACTAGCTTTATTATTTCATGCACACAGGCCAGTCATGAATGAAAGCTAAAAAAAATAAAAAAATAAAGCAAAACAACAAAGAAAGAAACAGAGAGAAGAGCAAATAAAAAGTTGGGCTTATTTTTATGAAAGTGCAGAGAGAATGAGAGGAATCCAAGTATTCTAAGCACTTGCAGACAAATCAGTTTTCAGAAGAGAAAAAGCAACCTTTTCTTTCAGACCCAGAAAATGAGATTTCAATAACCCACCCATTTTGTTTAGGAAATTGTGTTTGTTTGTGTGTGTGGTAACCCACCCAGCCCAACTCATCAACCCAACCCCAGCTCCATCTCTTCTATATTTAGTGGAAGAAACAAAGGCAAAAGGCAAGGCAAAGTGGAGAGACTAGAGAGGTTTGCAAAGCAAAGCTAGCAATTCCAACAACCTCACCATACCATACCACACAACACCACAAGTTCTATCACCCCCCAAAAAAAATAAAACCTACTAATTTTAGAGGGAGTGTTTTAGCTAAGTTTAGTGGCAGTTTCAAAGCAAAAGCAGGAAAAAAGAAGTGGCAGTTGAGGAGGTGTGGATGGATGGCTATCTAGCTTTGTTTATAAGCTGTCCTCCCTTGTGTCTTTTGACAACCCAAAAGGTGGTAGGTTGGGATTTGAAAGTTAAAGCAGGGGAGGGTGGTGTGTTTTGTTGTGTGGTGTGTGGGACAAGTTCTCTTTCCTTACCTTATTTGACCATCCCTTTGTTAAATAAATACCCCCTTTCCTCCTCTTCTTCATCCTCCCCCTCCTCCTCCAAGTGGTGGTTCTAGTTGTGTTATTATATCCCATCTATGGTGGTTTTGTTGTGTGTCGAAAGTCCGGGTTATCGATGTTTTGGTGTTGTTTTTGGATGTTTGAGGTGAAAGATAGCCATGGCAAGTAGGAGACCTTGTTCTTCTATCTTGTGATGAAGGTTTGATATGCATTGTTACATTGATGAATGTTGCTTGCATGTACATGCGATAACATATGCGTCTCATTCGTATGTGCCTGGCTCCCTGTATGCCATTTGCAATGACCATCAAGGGATGATGGTTTTGGTAATTGGCGTGCGAGGAGCCAAGCATATTGCATGTAGTATATATGCTATACATGTCCTGCATCCATCTAAAAAACACAGAGTCACATATGCATAGAATTGATTGATCACCATTTGAGGAGCGAGTCATTTGAAAATTTTGGAGGTAGTTTCTTGTTAACAACAACTAGGCAAGCAAGTGTTTTTCTTTTACCATTTGGAGAAATTTTCTTCCAATCTAGTGCGTTTTGTTGATTTTAGTGCGATTTATGACTTATGAGGTAGTCAGCTTTGTATGAACCACACATGAAGCTATCATTGTTTTGCTTGATTTGGATGTTGATCTGGACCAGTAAGTTTCCAGACTATTATTATTATTATTATTTTATTAGTTTTTTCGTAATTTTTATCATATAAAAGACCCATGAATACTGAGTGTTCACAAAATATCTTTTGCTAGGTTTCAAGTCTCTGATTTGGGTTATTATTATATATTTTTTTGTCTCTAATATCTAATGATACAAATTAAAATATCATCTCTAGCTATTTGCAACATCTGCGATGCCGCCTTCCTGATTATGGTTAGAGGAACGCCACCGTGAGCACATTTAGGCTAATGGTAGCCTAAAACTTATAAATCTTTTTTTTCAAAAGCAGATAGGGTTTTAAGGACCTCTTAATCTTTATATTAATAATAAGAATTCAAGTACAACACCTTTCTAAAGCGAGAGACAACACTACAAATTTTTACTCATCTCATGAATTACTAACATTGGTAAGTTAATTACCTCTTTCTTTATTTTAGAGTATATTTCGTGTATGAAGACTTAGTACATAATTTGCTTCAACTTCTTCTATTAAAGCCTTGAGATGTTCGTATTCTTTGCATCAAACAATCTTAAAACTTATATTTGATATAACATTTAGAATGTCAATGCACAAATACAAGCTTACAACTGTTTATGTGCAAAGTTCATCATGCAAACCTTACAGACACTTTTAAGGCTGGGTTTGGTACATGGTTGTGCAAGTGAGATCCTGCCAGAGGTGGGCTCCATAATCATGTTGAAAATTTTTCAGTGGGAGAATATGATCTGATTTATAGATCCCAATCCCATCATGCTTTTTCTTTGAGAGCATCTCCTATCACCACCAAAGGTTCCATTGAAAATCATCTCTTTGACCATCTCTCGCTATAACTTCTCCCTCAACTTTTTCTTAAATTTAGGGAAAAGTTAACCATCTCCTATATCTTATATATTAATAATATTAAAAATTTTAAATTAAAAATAAAAACAAAAACAAAAGTATCTAAATAATAGTATAATTAAAAAAATAATTATTAATATTAATTTAAATAATGATAAATAATTATTTAAAAAAGTATTTATAGTATAATTAAAAATAAATTAATACTAATTTTTATCAAAAGTAATTATTAATTTTAATTTAAATAATGATAAAATTATTAATAGTAATTATTAATACTAATTCAAAATAATAGTATAATTAAAAAAGTAATTATCTAAATAATGATATAAAAAATGGAAGATATATTTAAATAATGATAAAAAAATTATTATTAATACTATTATTTTAACTCCCAAAATTTTTAATTAGTCAAATTTAAATTAATAATAGTATAATTAAAAAAGTATCTAAATAATAGTATAATTGAAAATAATAATATTATATATTTAAGTTGAAATTAATAATAATATATTTAATAATATTATAATAATATAATTGAAACTAAATAATATAATTATATTAAGTTGAAATTTATAATAGTATAATTGAAATTAAATTGGTATAAAAAAGTTAAAGATATATTAAAATAATAATAAAAAAATTTAAATATGAGATGTGATTGGAGTGGTGAAGAAATATGAATCTTTAAATTTAGCTTTTAATAATATAATTTTCCTGAGGCATCATCAAATACATGGTTATTGTAAACAATCAAACTATGTTATGCATACGTGCTTCAGTTAAAAAAAAAGTATCACTACAAAACTGCATTGTATATCATTCTCCATGAAATAACAACCCCTAGCATCTTACATGAAATCAAAATAAATATGGTTTCATTCAACTTGAATTATTTCATCCGGCGAGCACTGTTAACATTTTGCTCATCATCTTCAATTACAAAAGTGGAAGCAACATTGCCATCGTTAAATGCTTGAACAGGTATCAAACTAGTGATGTCAGTTCCAACAGGAAAATACCACTGAACTTTGTGGTCCAACGATTCGACTTGGGGTATGAGTTTCAACATAAGTCTTACATTCTCAATGTATTCTACAGCAGGACACTCTGCAACTTCTTTGCATATGGCGTGTGGAAGTTTAATTAGAAAGATGTACAACACATCAAGCAATAGTTGCTCCATACAACTAAATAGCTCTTCTTCAACTGTTGTGTATTCTCGACCATTGGTGAAGTCCATGACGAAGCCAACTTCATCCCAAATAAAACCAGGGGGCAATACATTCTTTTGTCCCCTGATGATGGTACGTGCACGTTTAAATCTGAACCAGCCGAAGCCACCACCCATCCATCAAAAATGTTGGGAACAACACTGCTGAAGTCATTTCCCATCCACTACATAGACTTTGCAAGCCTGCATTTCTTTACACTTGAATCCCAAGGAATTGATTTTGCTTTCCACAAAATGAATAATATCAAAAGCTTCACTTTAAGCTTGGTGTTAGATGACCACTAATAGAAGATGGTGTAGAAACAAGGCAATTCTTACAAGGAATACCAGGAGAAGGCACGACACTTCATTCTCTTTTCGTAAAATTATACCGGCTGTAAAGTTGTTCGTGGGATTGCTAGAGGAGTTGTGCTATATGACAGAATTGTTCTTTGCCTTTGTATTTGTACATTTCTTTATATCCTCCAAGCATTCTGTTAGAATCCAAGCTTCAATCGACAAGTCATTTTCATTTAACAAGTTTCTATATTCATGTATGCCTTCCGATTATGCATACTATCATTCCTAAGCAAGGTCCTGCCATGTTGTAACTTAGAACAATTAACTATACTGATTGATTGGTATAGCAAGAGGAATTGCCGCAATCAGGTAACCACAGTGCAATAGCAGAAGAATTACATAATGGCCATTATATAAAATGCCAAATTTCAGAAATGGCCAGTTGCTGCTGTTATCTGGTTTGCATCGAACACTAAACCCACCAGACTCCTCACAATGAGGTCTCGGATGCAAGTTGTAAAACTTGCTAGTAGGATGACCAAAGTCTGTGTTGTAACTATGATCCTCACTGACCATCCATAATTAGAGACTCCACCACAGGACCTGAAATCATGACTAGAAAGGGTTCTGATCAAAACTTGTAATACAATGATCAATGCTAAGAGGCAACAGCATCCAATCATTCAGAAACGTAAGTTCCGTAGAGAGAAAATTGAGGATCAGAATTATAAACGTGCAAGTAACACAACTTCAATCACTGTAACATAGTTACACTACCTCTACGCTCTCTAAACATATCCTTATTGTGACCCCTTTGATTTTCCTTTTGTTTATTAGTATGCAGTAGACTTCCACAGCAGACAGAGCATACTCATCATGGAGAACATGATGTTGACATGCTCCAGAATGAAGGAGAAGATCACACCTGGGGACATCTGTATGCATATATTAACGATAATTGTGACCACTAAGATTGACAAGGCAACCATGTTAGTGACCACTAAGTCTGACCTTTTCCTCATACTCTTCAACAGGGCACTCAGTAACTTTTTTGATTATTGCACGCGGTAGCTGACTGAGAAGTTCATGCAACAAAGCCACAAATAATTTCTCCATACGCTCATATAGCTCATCAATAGATGTGCATTCTCGAACATGATCGTAGAGGAAGTCCTTAATGACCCTAACTTCATCCCAAATAAAAGAACGGGGTAATGCAAATCTTAACTTCCGAATGTTTGCTCGTGCACTTTCTATGTTGGGCTGAGGAGGCTCGCTCGGCCTTTCAATTGTCATACCTCCAGCATGAGCATTTTTAAAATCAACTCCCATCCACAAAACTTTGGCTAATGCACATTTCCTTCTGTCATCCAACCTCAAGGAATTCAGTCTCTTGTCAACGAAATGAACTGCATCAAAAACTTCACTTAACCATTGGCTCAGCTAACCACTGAGAGGAGATGGTAAAGAAGCCCCCGCCACTTTTACCACATAAACTAAATAAAGACAAGAAATTCCATTCCCTTCCATGGATGAAATACGATTAACGATATGGGACTGCTGCAATGGATTTGTGTTTAGGAGAACCCGTCAGACTGTCAGAGTACATTCATAGAATTGCTTTTGCAGCCGACACACAACAAATTGTTCATGTCCTTCGTGCATTCCTTGAAGTCTTTTTGTTCAGCTTTACCTTATTTTCATTGAGGACATCTTCACAATGTTTCTTGCCTTCAGGTTCTCCATACTTCCTCTGGTAGCAGCTAAAGCATTTAACGAGTGCATCAACAGGATAGTAAATACACACAAGCACCACTACTGGTACACAGAACAATGGCTATAACTACTACAACAATATAACAGTGGGACGAAGAGGAAGCTCAGGTAATATCTCTTACCAGCTTTCAGGAATGGGTAATTCTTTAAGATCGCATCAAAGGTACTGTTAGGAAAAACCGAAAAAGTGCCTCAAAAGTCTCAGGACCTATGATGGAATGGGACAAAAGAAGCTATCGAAAGCAAGTGGCTAAACTTGCTAGTAGGATAACCAACATTTGTGACACAACTATAATCCTCATAGACCATCCATAGTCAGAATTTTCATTATACACTATACCAAATTGGCACTTTTGTAACAACTCTCAAAACAATATCACTTTTGAGATGTTACAATTCACCAAACAATGTCAAGTCAAAACTAAATTTAGTCAAAAAAATGAAAAACAGTAACAAAAAAAAAATGATACAATAAGTTGGATCACCATGAATAGTATCACTTTTATAACCATACTCTTCATGGTGATGCAATTATTGTATCATTTTGTTTGTGAAAATGTGTAAAATTGTTAGGTGATTGTTACACTTCAAAAATGATACTACAATTAAGCACAAGAAGAATATCATACTGGCTCCAACTGAATAGAAACTCTTACATAGTACAAATTGAGGATCAGAGTCGTAGCCATGCAAATAACATAGCTTCAATCTTTCTAGCATAGTTGGGCTCCTTCGACCTTTTGTAAAGATGTCTTTAATAAGATCCACTTGAGTCTCCTTCTTCATATTAATCATCCAAGTAGAATACCATAACACAGTGAGCATCGCCAACATCAAGTACATGTACATCATTATTATGACATGCTCGGGAATGAAGGCAAATATCACACCTGTAGACATCTGTATACAGATATTAACAAAAACTGTGACAACCAAGATTGTCAAGGAAGCCATGTTTGTCCAAGACTCTGCTGTCCGATTTTTCCCCACTGAAGGCATTAAAAAAACCATGCAAACACATATAAAGGCTGTACCAATTAGCTTGGAGAATTGGTCTTGGACACTAGGCATTGAGGTGGTAAGGTCTACTGGGAGTTTTGCAGCAATAGAAAGAAGAGTCAAGGAGACCGAATTGAGTGAAAACCATCTACAGGGTAACCATTTCTTCCTACTACGTTATCCATGAAATATATCATAAATTATAAGTATAAGACATACCAGTGATGCTCCTGCTATATACAAGCCGATAAAAGGCACTGGAGCAGAATATGTTAGAGAATTAATCTAGACTAGTTCTAGAAGAGTTGTGTCTTTTGGTGTTCCAATGTGTCTTTTAATATTACTAAGTGTCTTTTACTAAGAGATGTGTCTTTTACTAAGTGGTCATGTGAGTCCTATTTAAACCCATGTATTATTTGGTTTTAAATAAAAAAATGTGAATCAAGTGAGTTCTCTACACATCAGAGTTCTAGTGTTATCAAGAGATTACAATCTCTCTTGTTTTCCTTATTCTTTTTCATTCACATAGTTGGTTAAATTCCAACAAATTGGTATCAGAGCCTAGTTGAGAGAACCATGGCGTCCAACAACAACAATTCCGTCCAACCTCCACTTCCTTTTCTTACCAGTAAAAACTACAATCATTGGAGAATGAAGATGATGGCCCTATTTGGTTCACAAGACCTATTGGAGATCGTAGAGATTGGTTTCCAAGAGCCCGAAGATGAAACAACTCTTAATGCACAAAACTTGACCGAGTTGAAGTCTAACCGCAAGAAAGACTACAAAGCCAAGTATTTCATTATGCAAACAATAGATGAAGTTATTTTGGACAGAATTTCAATAGCCACAACGGCTAAACAAGCTTGGGATATTCTTTATTCTTCATACAAAGGAGATGACAAAGTCAAGATGGTGCGTCTACAAACTCTTCGAGGGGAGTTTGATACACTAAGAATGAAGGAGTCCGAGACTATTGAAGACTACTTCAATCGGGTTATCTCAATTGTCAACCAATTGAGATTGAATGGTGAGAATCTAGAAGACCAAAGAATTGTCGAAAAGATCCTTCGGAGTTTGACTCGAAAATTTGAGTCTAGTGTTGTTGCTATTGAAGAATCCAAGGATTTATCTTCTTTGTCGGTGGAGAGTTTATTGGGATCACTACAATCCCATGAACTACGAATGAAGCAATATGATTCTAGTTCTATTGAACAAGCCTTTCAAACGCAAGTCTCTTTTAGAGATACCTCTAAAGATGGCTTGAGAGGAAGAGGTCGTGGAAGAGCCACTTCTCGTGGTAGAGGAATATGCTATGGTGGACAAGAGAAATCTCATGATGGTGAGGCTTCATCTTATCGAGGAAGAGGGAGAGAAAGATCTTCCTTATCAAATATTCAATGCTATCGTTGTCATATGTATGGCCATGTCAAGAAATATTGTAGAAAGAAGATGGAGGAGGACAACAAAGAATCCAATTTTATGCATGAGGAGGAAGAAGACAATCTTTTCCTTACATGCAATGTTCATGGCGCTTCCTTAGAAGATGTGTGGTTCGTGGATAGTGGTTGTAGCAACCACATGACCGGGAACAAGAAGGCCTTTGTGGAGATAAATGAGACATTTCAAAGTGAAGTTAGAACCGGAGATGACAACAAGCTTCATGTCAAAGGAAGGGGTGATATTCTTGTCAAAACCAAGCAAGGAATAAAGCGGATCTCAAATATATTTTATGTTCCAGGCCTTAAGCACAATTGGGCAACTTCTTTTGAAGGGGTATGAAGTAAATTTCAAGGGAGCTTTGTGTGAGATCAAAGATAAGAATGATGTTATCATTGGAAAAGTGGGAATGACCAAAAGCAAAATGTTTCCTTTATCTTTCCAAAGTAACATTAATTCTTGTTTATATACTATTCAAGACAAGTCTTGGCTATGGCATTATCGATATGGTCACTTGAGTTTTAAAACTCTATCTCTTATAGGCAAGAAGAATCTTGTGGAGGGCTTGCCTACAATTCAACTTCAAGATACAGTATGTGAAGGATGTGTCTTGGGGAAGCATAGTAGGAATTCTTTTCCTAGTGGGAAGGCATGGAGAGCATCAAAGCCACTTGAGCTTGTGCACACCGATCTTTGTGGGGCAATGCATACTACTTCAATTGGCGGTAATCGTTATTTTGTTACCTTCATTGATGACTATAGTAGGAAGACTTGGATATACTTTCTAAAACAAAAATCGGAAGTATATGGTTGTTTCAAAAATTTCAAGGCTTTTGTTGAAAAGCAAAGTGGTTTCCAATTGAAAACTCTTCGCTCGGATCAAGGGGGAGAATATATTGATCATGGGCTTCGAGATTTCTTAAAAGAGCATGGTATTCGACATCAATTTTTAGTCCGTGGTACCCCACAACAAAATGGAGTCGCCGAAAGAAAAAATCGCACAATTATGGAGTTGGCTAGAAGTATGTTGAAGGCCAAGGGATTGCCAAATTCCTTTTGGGCGGAAGCGGTAGCATGTGTTGTTTATCTATTGAATCGTTCCTCTTCTAAAAGTGTGCAAGATAAGACGCCACAAGAAGCTTGGAGCGGACACAAACCAAGTGTTGATCACTTGAGAATTTTCGGAAGCATTGCCTATTCACATGTACCGGATGAAAGAAGGAAGAAGCTAGATGACAAGTCCGAGAAATGCATTTTTGTTGGATATAGTGAATGTTCCAAGGCATACAAGTTGTATAATCCCCTCACCAAGAAACTTATTATAAGCCGTGATGTGAAGTTCAATGAAGGAGAATCTTGGAATTGGAAAGAAAATGCAACCAAAGAAAATTCAAGTTGCATAGAAATCGAAGAAGAAATTGAAGCTCCAATTGAAGAAAACGAAGAGGATGGTGTTCCACCTTCTTCTCCCAATTCTACTTCATCACCCTCTTCATCTTCAAGTTCAACTTCAACTTCAAGTTCCCCTTCGAAGAAGACAAGGAGTATCCAAGATCTTTATGAACAAACAAGTAGCAATTTGGGTGACGATTTAGCCAATTTGGATGATGATTTGGTTAATTTTGTTTTGTTTGTTGATGCCGATCCACTTATGTTTGAAGAGGCTTCTAAAGATGAGAAGTGGAAGCTTGCAATGGATAATGAAATTGATGCTATTCAAAGAAACAAGACTTGGGAACTTGTTGATCTCCCAAATGGCAAGAAACCCCTTGATGTGAAGTGGGTTTACAAAACAAAATTGAACTCAAAAGGCGAGGTTGATAAGCACAAAGCACGCTTGGTGGTGAAAGGCTACAAACAAAAGTATGGTGTTGATTTTCAAGAAGTATTTGCACCCGTGGCTCGCCTTGAAACAATTCGAACAGTACTTGCATTGGCAGCTCAAAGAGAATGGAAAGTCTATCAAATGGATGTCAAATCGGCATTCTTGAATGGCTTTCTTGAGGAGGAAGTTTATATAACTCAACCACCTGGTTATGTGAAAATTGGAGAAGAAAAGAAAGTATGTCATTTGAAAAAAGCCTTATATGGGCTTAAACAAGCACCAAGGGCATGGTATAGTCGTATTGATGGCTATTTTTTGAAGAATGGTTTTAAAAGATGTCCCTTTGAACATACTCTATACACCAAGGAAGGATCTCATGGTGAGTTTTTGATAGTATGCTTATATGTTGATGATTTAATCTTCACCGGAAGTTGTTCAAGTATGAATGAAGATTTCAAGAAAGCTATGATGAATGAGTTCGAGATGACCGACATGGGACTACTCCATTATTTTTTGGGCATTGAAGTTAAACAACAAAGAGATGGGATTATCATCACTCAACGGAAGTATGCACAAGAGTTATTAAGAAAGTTTAGAATGGAGGGCGCACTACCAATTAGCACACCTATGGAGGCTGGTTTGAAGCTAAGCAAATGTGAAGACAATAGGCATGTTGATGGAACTCTTTATAGAAGTCTTGTTGGTAGTCTTATGTACTTGACTTCCACTAGACCCGATCTTATGTTTGCGGTGAGTATGCTTAGTAGATTCATGGAATCTCCTAGGCAAAATCATTGGGAAGCTGGAAAAAGAGTCTTAAGGTATGTGAGTGGAACAATTCATGAAGGCATTCAATTCACGAAAGTGGAAGAACCAAGTTTGGTAGGTTATTGTGATAGTGATTGGGGAGGAAGTGTTGATGATAGTAAAAGCACTTCCGGATATGTTTTTAATATTGGTTCCGGCGCAATCTCATGGGCATCTAAAAAGCAAGCTATTGTGACTCTCTCTACAACCGAGTCCGAATATGTCTCACTGGCTTTTGCATCTTGTCAAGCACTTTGGTTGATTTGGGTTTTGAGTGAACTCAAGCATGGACCTGTTAGTTCTCCTACACTGTTTTGTGATAACAATTCGGCTATTTCACTTACAAAGAATCCGGTTTTTCATGGCAAAAGCAAGCATATAAGGATCAAATATCATTTCATTCGAGACTTGGTTAAGGAGGGACATATCAATGTGAAATTTTGCAGATCTCAAGATCAAGTTGCCGATATTTTCACTAAAGCTTTGAAGACCGACACATTCAACAAATTGAAGAAGAAGCTTGGAATGGTGATAGTCTAGCTTAAGGAGGGATGTTAGAGAATTAATCTAGACTAGTTCTAGAAGAGTTGTGTCTTTTGGTGTTCCAATGTGTCTTTTAGTATTACTAAGTGTCTTTTACTAAGAGATGTGTCTTTTACTAAGTGGTCATGTGAGTCCTATTTAAACCCATGTATTATTTGGTTTTAAATAAAAAAATGTGAATCAAGTGAGTTCTCTACACATCAGAGTTCTAGTGTTATCAAGAGATTACAATCTCTCTTGTTTTCCTTATTCTTTTTCATTCACATAGTTGGTTAAATCCCAACAGAATAATTGTTTTGATTGGATGTTGCACTGGGACACGAGTATCCTGCCATCAAACTCGTCCAATGAACCCAACTAATATGAATGATTTTCTTGTTTCAGGCGTTTAGAAGTTCTTTTTTGGTTGTGTATTTATGGAAGAAATCGATTACTTGTCAATCAACCTGGAAAAAAAAGAGTTAAAGAAGATTCCAGGATGCAATGCTCAGACCACTTGAGTTGACTTCTACCAAAGCTATTTCATTTGACACCTGCAAACTTGTGATGCAAAAAAACAAATTAGTTCAACTATTAGAGACATAAACTACGCTAATTAATAAAATCGTATGATCTATGTGGTAGTATCTTAAATACATTTGACATGCTAGATTAACACTGCCAAGGAGTATGTCTTTAGATTAGTATGTTATACAAACACGTCTGTTGATTGACGCAAAGGGGGTACCAACTAGTTGGTAAAGTTGTTCTCTATGCCATAGGCATATGTTATTCCACCTTGCCAAGTTCCTGCACTAGACATGTGCCCCACCTTGGTCCTGCGCTAGACACGTGCGCCTACCTTGGTCCACTATACATAACAACGATATTGTCCACAACTTAAAAGACCTCATTACTATTAGGGAGTAGATCATCTCCTTATAAACCTTAGTGACAAATCTTTAATTACTTGATGTGGAACTATAAAAGCCAACACTATATCAAGATCAACTTTCAAGTGCGTCATTTTTTTAGTGCACAGGGCACAAAACTACGTATTATGAATAATTGGATAAAGATATATTTAAACAAACATTAACAACAACTGAAGTAAATTGCTCGATAATCAAAGCTCTACCTACAAAGAACTAGTTAATTATTAATGTTAAAAACGTATGCAACTGACATAAACTAAACTAATAGACTACAGTAATGAAAATTCTGTTAAGGATAAAGGTTATAATGAAACCAAAAAGTGGAGAATTAAATTGCACCCTAACTATACTCGTGGAATAAAAAACATGAAAAACCCTCCTGGTTGCAAAACCCGATTCCCTAGCCTCACTCTTTGTTTATAAAAAATGCTAGGAAAGTGATCTCGAAAGAATGATGAAACCTCCAAAGATTTTATGTCTATCTCGAGGTTGTAAAAAACCTCCTATGACGATGCCTCAATGTTGAGTAATTGTTTTGATCATTAGATGTTATATTATGACAAGCGTCTCGCCATCTCTAAATCCAAGGAATACACTAGCTCAGAAAATGGTTTTCAGTTTTTGTTTGTTGAAACTTTGAACTCAACATGGCTATTTACGGAAGAGAAAAGGGAGTAGAAAAAACAATACATGGTAGACAGAGGAAGAAACCGGGATCTAATATGAACTCTGTATTTTATATTGATGGTATGGTCAGCACGGGGATTCCTACCAGGGACTTACGGATGATGAGGCCAGGCTGGTCTACAATTTCGTAGTAATTTCATTTCAATTCCCTTGGAGATTCCAAGAAAACTGATTTAGTTAACTTTGAAACTCTTTGATTGATGCAAAGACAAAGAGACTGATTAGTTTAACTACTGAGAACATAAAATTACTCTGAAGAACATAAACCTTTGTTACAGTTTTCCTGAATAAACAAGTTTGCTCATTTGAGAGTTGTTTACTTTTGTAACAATCGTTTCTTCATAAATAGAGGGAACGCCTTTCTCTAATACTTAGTAGTACAAAACGAAATCACCATTTTTACAAAGAGATGTAAATAATCATGGGACAAAAAAGTTCAATCTGAATCTATGGGGTGTCTAAGGTGATTGCTGTCATTTACGCAAAAGTAATCACGGTCTACGACAAGTAGAAAAATCTCAAGATATATAATAACAATAGTTGACCAAATTACAGAATTAATCATTATAAGTATATATTTACTAATCAACAAAAACAGCAACTCATTACGGTCTTGATTACACTGGAGTTATTTCAACATCAGGAACGTTAACGTGAACTATCTGCTCTTCATCTTCAGTCGCATTTGGATTATTGTCACTTGCTGAAGTTTGAGAAGGTATCAGGGTCTTGATGTCAAACTCATCAGGAAAGGACCATACAACTGCACCCTCCAAGTATTGTATTTGGCCTAAGAATTTTAACATAAGCCTGACTTTTTTGTTGTACTCTTCAAAAGGGGTCTGATCGACTTCTTTGATCATCGCATGAGGTAGTTGACTGAGAAGTTCGTACAACATGGATACAAATAGTTCTTCCATATGGCCATATAGCTCTTCAATTGTTCTGCTTTCTTGACCTCGTTTGTTGATAAAGTCCATGACGACACTAACTTCATTCCATATAAAACGAGTGGGTAATAAATCTTTTAATTTCCCAATTATCTCTAGTGCACGAGCTAAGTTAAGTTGAGGAGATGGACATGGTTTTTCAATCAATACCTTCAGAAATTTTCTTTGAAACGCAGCACGAGAAGATCCAAATTCCACCCCCATCCACAAAGCTTTCGCTAACTCACATTTTCTTCTGTCGTCAGCCATCGAGTAATTCAGTTTAGTGTCAATAAAATGAATCACATCAAAAACTTCACTTAGCCATTGGCTTAGATGACCACTGAGAGAAGAAGGTAGAGAGACCGATGCTACTTTTACAAGAAACACCAGATAAAGACTAGATATTCCTTTCCCTTCCTTGGGTTCAATTTGATAAATGATATGGGACCGTCGTGATGGATCTGATTTTTGAAGGAGCTCTCTTAGGACACGCATATAATTTCTTTGGTCGTCACTTACACTTACCAAATCCTTGATGTCCTCCTCACATTTCTTTAAAATCTCTCTGTTCAATGCTAACCTATCCATGACCCAGACATCTCTACGACTTTCCACGGCTTCAGGTTCTGTATACTTTCTCTTATGGCCACAAAAGGATATAATGATGATGCGTATAAGCAAGAAAATAAGCCAAAATACCACAACTGGTAGTATAACAGCCATTGCCCCAATTGCAACAACAGCAAGTACAGAAACCCCGAAGAAGGAACACACACAATCTCTTACAAACAAAGAACGCATCAAA
The DNA here is from genome assembly GCA_963556465.1 of Berberis vulgaris. Classification (NCBI taxonomy): domain Eukaryota; kingdom Viridiplantae; phylum Streptophyta; class Magnoliopsida; order Ranunculales; family Berberidaceae; genus Berberis; species Berberis vulgaris. Next base: position 110,238,461 of record OY747124.1, read on the forward strand.
ACTGGAAAATTCAATACGATAACAGCAGTAGTAGTACCTGCTTCACCATGGAGTCGTATATATCTTCTGCAATTGAAAATTATGTGATGCCGCATGAGAAACACTCGTGAGCAAGTGGCTAAACTTGCTAGTAGGATGACCAACAATTGTGACACAACAATAATCCTCATTGACCATCCATAATCAGAAACTCCATTACAGAACCTAATTCCATGGCCCAAAAGGGAACGAACAGTAACTTGTAATAAGACTATTAAGCATGAGATGGACACCACACCTGCCGCAACTGAACTAACATTCGTACATGCTACAAACTGAGGATCAGAGTCATAACCACGAAAATAGCACAACTTCAATCTCTCTAACACAGTTGAGCACCCTCGACCCTTTGTAAAGATGTCTTTATTAAGATCCAACTGAGCGTTCTTAGTGAGAATAATAAACCCACTACGAGATACATACACTGTAACGAGCATTGACAACATTAAGTACATGATTATGATATGCTCAGGGATGAAGGTATCAATTACACCTGTAGATATCTGTATACAGGTATTAACAACAACTGTGACAACAAAGATTGCCAAGGCAGCCTTGTTTGTTTTCGTTTCAGAGGCATTTGTTTTCGTTTCAGAGGCCTTATTTCCCAATGAAGGCATAAAGAAACCCATAGAAACGCATATCAAAGCCATACCAGTAAGCTTAGAGAGTTGGTCGAAGGCACTAGGCATTGAGGTCGTTAAATCCATAGGGAGTTTTGCAGCAACAGAGAGAAGAGTCAAGGTAACTGAGTTCAGTGAAAAGAATTGGCATGGTAACCATTTCTTTTTCTTCTGGTATGCATGAAATACATCAAGAATCATAAGTAAAAGACATACCAGTGATGCGCCTGCTATATATAAGCCAATAAATGGAACTGGAGCAGAATAGTTGCTTTGATCGGACGTTGTGTTGGGACACAAGTGTTTCACCATCTTAACTCTTGTGATGAACCAGATAATATGAATTTGTTCAGTTTCCAGGTCTTAAAATTTTTTCTTGGATAGATATGAGATCTGTGGTGTTGGAAAGAGATCTCTGTGGTGTCTAGACAACCAGCTCCAGCCCCGCACCCCTTTGTTGACTGCTTTTGATATTGAAATCCGTCGGATGTATGTGGTGTCGGAACGAGATGGGATGGAAAGAGACAACAAGCCCAGCCCCACACCCCATTTGTTGATTTTTTTTTATGCGGAAATCTTTGGCTGAACAAAATTTGACAGTGGATACATTCGTTGGACCCCAAAGTATGCGATTTAAGGGTCTTGACTAACAAATTTTATTTAATATTTTTGAAAAAACAATGCAGGCCCATCCAATATTTTCATTCCCTCACAAACCATCTTCTCCCTTTCTCCATTCAATTCAGCACAACTTCATGAAGATAGAGGATTGGATCCAAATCGGCACCACCTAACCTAGCAAACTCCCTATCAAACGCAAATCCCCCTCAATCCCAAACCTTAACCCTAACGACCCCTCCCCGCTCCCTAAACTGCGGTAATGATCCTCCTATGTTTTGTGGAGGAGCTAAAATGAGGGGAGATTTGGGGAGAGATGATTGAGTGAACGAGTAAGTAAGAGATTTAGGAGTGAACTTTGTTTTTTTGGAATGCGAGCTGAGTTTTCAGATCCAAGATCACTTCTCCTACGCCAGGCTTTGTCAACGATAAAGACTCTTAGATCGATGAAATGAAAGCCTGCCAAAACACTGAAGGCGTACTTAACCCGCTTCAACAGTGAGTTAACAGTCGTCAACGTGTGCAACGACACAACAGCCGTCTCAGCTTTTATTGACGGCCTGGTGAAGGGGAAGTTCTATAACTTCCTGACACTGGACCCTCTAGCAAGCATGACAAGCCTGACAAGCCTGACAAGGGAGGCCCAAAACTTCATCACCCTAGAAGAGAAATGGGCAGCCAGGAACGAAGCTGAGCCCAGGGAGAAATCAGCTAACAGGATATAGGTGCTTCATGGAGCCCATTCCGAGTTCGATCTGTCAAATAGATCCAGGAAAAGGGCTCTCCGAGATATGAGGATCCAACCAATACGCGACGAGCAGCAGACACCACATGCTCAAAGGCAAGACCTCTCCATGCCACTAGTATTTACGAAAAAAAAACGTCTAGGGCGTACAACTCCTGCACAATGACGTCGTGGTGGTAACAATTCCCTAACAAGCTGGAAAGTAAGGAGGACCTTGATAGAGACTGGAAGCTCGTCTTGTTTCTCCGTATGTTCCATGGCATGCAACTAATAGAGACAGCGTTGACCCTTGATAATCACCCAATGATAAACTTCAGCGACAAAAGCGATAACCCATGGGAAAGATACAACTGACGACAATAGCGGGAGAGAGGCCAACTCAAAAGACTCTGTTTCAAGAGTTTATAGTAATCGACGCGCCTTCGACGTATAACGCGGTACTGGGAAAACCCTGGATCCATCAGATGGAACGACAGTCTCCACTCTGCAGTAGTGCATCAAGTATCCAACAAACCAATAGGTCGGTACATCAAGTATCCAGATACAACTTACTAAGCTTCATGGACGCTTATTCAAGTTACAATCAAATATTGATGCACCCCCTAGATCAGGAGAAAACCACATTCATAACTGAAAAAAAGATATACTGCTATAGGGTGATGCTATTCGACTTAAAGAACGTTGGCGCTACATACCAACGACTGGTCAACCGAATATTCAAATAGCAAATTGGCAGGAACATGGAAGTCTACATAGACGATATGCAGGTCAAGAGCCTCCGTACCCCTATCACATACAAGACCTCACAGAAGCGTTCAGCCATCTCATAAAATACCTGATGAAGCTCAACCCACAGAAATGTACATTTGGAGTCGAGTCTGAAAAATTCCTTGGCTATTTAGTGAATAAGAGGGGAATCGAAGCTGACCCAAAGCAGATTCCCTTCTCGACATGAAAACCCCTGCAAACATCAGAGAAGTTCAGAGCCTAACCAGGAGGGTAGCAACACTCAATAGGTTTATGTCTAAGTCATCCGATAAGTGTCTTCCTTTCCTTAAAATATTGAGGGGAAGCAAAAGATTCTCTTGGAATGAAGAGTGTGAACAAGCCTTTCAAGACCTGAAAGCATACATGTGGAGTCTAGAGCTGCTTTCAAAGCCCTCGACAGGGAAAACACTCTATCTATACATGTCTGTTTCCAAACACGTTGTCAGCTCGACCCTCATACGTAATGATCGAGGGACCTAGAGACCAGTGTATTACACCTAGGGGTGGGCATCCCATCCCGCGATCCCATTCCCGTCCTGATCCCGTCCCGTCCCGATTTTTTCGGGTCTTAATGGGATTGAATAATTTCATCCCGATCCCGTCCCGTCCCGATCTAGAATGGGATGGGATGGGATGAAGATTTTCAATCCCGCCAATCCCGTCCCGTCCCGAACTAATTTATTAATATTAATTATTAATATTTTTATTTAATTATTTATTTTTATTTGGAATCTCACTGACTATAATAATTCTCATTCTCAATTATTTAGAATGGAAATCTCACTTATTAATATTCTCATTCTCCATTTTCAGCTCACTGTATGTTGGAGATGCTCTTGGGAAAACTGAAGTGTGTTACTACCTTCAGCTTAAATATACTAAAGTGTGTCATCACCTTCAACTTAAGTATTTGCAATTGAAGATCAATGTAGATTTCATGTGCTAAATTCAACTAACGAAATTTACTTTTGGGGATTAATTTGTACGAACAGGAGGCTTTGGTAGTTACATTTTTGGAATGAGCGAGGATATTGCTAAACAATCAAACATAGCGAATAATGCAGATAATATTAAGAACCCATCGTTGGGATGGATGATTGGATTTCTCTTTGTTGTTAGTTTTCTCGGCCTTTTCTCCGTTGTGCCACTACGAAAGGTATATACATACCTAGCAAACTTACCTTATTTATTACACGTCTGCTAAAAAAAACAACCTATAAATGTAATTAGATAGATATTCATGAGGGTAAATTTTAGTTAAAACCTCTGTTGCTCTAGATTGGATTGCTTATTAATATGCTACCTTAAACCAAAAATCTATTTTGCTTTCCACTTATTTCTTTCATGGCTGGTTTGCTCAGATCATGATAATAGACTATAAGCTGATCTACCCCAGTGGAACGACAACTGCACATCTTATCAATAGCTTTCACACTCCTCAGGGAGCCAAACTAGCAAAGTAAGCTTCATTTTTTATTTTTTTTATTGAACTTTTTTCCTGTGATAAGTTTAAATTCAAATACATTCCTAATATATTTTAGTTATTTATTTGTTTTTTGTTCTCTTGCATTGTTATAGGAAACAGGTGAAAGTATTGGGCAAGCTCTTTTCCTTCAGCTTCTTGTGGGGTTTCTTTCAATGGTTCTTCACTGGAGGGGATGGTTGTGGATTTGCAAACTTCCCCACATTTGGTCTCAAAGCCTATGAGAACAAGTAGAGCTTCTGACCTATTGATCCCGCCATTTGATAAATTATTTAGATTTGATCATGGCTTTAAGATAAGATAAATGAATAACTCACAAAAACTTACTAGTTATCTCAATTGTTCCTGCAAACAGGTTTTACTTTGATTTCTCAGCTACTTATGTTGGAGTTGGGATGATATGTCCATACATTATAAATGTCTCTGTGCTTCTTGGAGGCATCATTTCATGGGGACTTATGTGGCCTCTTATAGAGTCTAAGAAAGGAGACTGATATTCAGCTGATCCCAACTCAGGAAGTCTGCAAGGCTTACAAGGGTACAAGGTATCATCTTCAATCTTTAAATTAAGCCATTTTCATTCTCAATTGATTTCTAAAATAGTTGAATGAGATGGTTATTTTCCTGTATACTTGCAGCACGCTGATCCCGTCCCGTCCCGTCCCGAACCCGTATGGGATGGGACGAGGTCGGGATGGGGTTTTTCCCATCCCATCCCGTCCCGATCTCGTATGAACTGGATGGGATAGGGATGGGTATATCTCGTCCCATCCCGTCCCGTGCTGTCACGGACTAGTAATCCGTGCGGCACTAGCTATCCAATTCACTAGTAAGCCTATGAGTAGTTACTTTGACGAACACAAATATTAACTTGAGAATGCACAATATCAATCTGTAGACAATATAACAATGCACAATAGTCAGTAAAAGCTCTCATTCACATTCAATAGATTACAATGGGGAGGAACGTTCGGAAGGACGTTGCTCAAGACTAGTTCGATGCTATCGATCGATGGAAATACAAGTTTGAAGTTGAAAAGCAATGCAAAGAAAACAATAAAAATGCTAGCGGTACAGTCTGGCCCGACTATGCAATGGAGGCAACACGTCCTCACAGTCAAGAGCTCAAACCTTCCCCCTATAATATAGATGCTAAGCATTTGGGCACTTTTCAAAAGGGAACATTGAGTTTTGAGACCATTAGGAAAGTCTTGAAAGGCCTCTGAACCTTGATTTCCCTAACCAATGGTACTAGTCCTGACACTCTCCCACACTCAATTCGCTGACGCCCTCGCAGCGAACTTTTCCAAGTACTCTTCCAGTTTTGGGAGGTATGGCAGCAGATGCTCAACTGGCTCCCAACTGATCTCTGAAGGAGGTTCATCCTGCCACTTGACCAAATATTCTCTATCCGGGCCTGTGTTGTTGATGAGGCGGTCAGCTAAGATTTCTTCCACTTCTCGATCTGGCTTAGAAGGATGCTTAGGCAATGCTCGGGTAGATACATTTCTTGTGGGATCAGCGGCATCGGCATGGTAAGACTTCAAGTTACTTGCATGGAAGACAGGATGGGTGAAACGGAGCCAATGTGGTAACTTGACGCGATAGGAGACTTTGCCTACTTTCTCAATAATCTGTACCGGTCCCTCATACTTGCGAAACAGATTGTTGTGTGCTCTAGCTGTCCGTTTATACTTGTTGAACATATCTAGCTTCACCAATACCAAGTCCCCGACTTCAAAAGGATCGATTCGTCGTTTCTTGTCGGCCCATTTCTTCATGTGACGGGAGGCTTGCTCAAGATAGGCTCGAGCAACTTCAATGTTTTTCTGCCAGGCTTTGACAAATTCAAGAGCTCTTGGGCTGGGTCCTTGGTATCCGGTCAGCACTGTATGTGGTGTCAATGGTTGCTGACCAGTGACTAATTGAAAGGGGCTGGAGTGAGTAGCTGAGCTCTTTTGTAAGTTGAAACAGAATTGTGCAACATCAAGTAGTCCCACCCAATTTTTCTGGTTTGCACTTACAAAATGACGAAGGTATTCTTCAAGCATAGAGTTAAAGCGCTCAGTCTGTCCGTCAGATTGGGGATGTTGGCTTGTCGACATATTAAGTTTGGATCCCAAGAGCTTGAACAACTCCTTCCAGAACTTTCCTGTGAATCGAGCATCACGATCGCTAACAATGTTTTCGGGCAGTCCCCAATACTTCACTACATGCTTGAGGAACAATTGCGCCGTATCTTCGGCTGTGCAAGTTAGTCCGGTCGGCACAAATGTCACATACTTTGAGAATCGGTCAACAACTACAAGGATGCTCCTGAAATCCTCCACTTTCGGTAACCCAGTAATGAAGTCCATGGAAACACTTTCCCAAGGACGAGTTGGAACAGGCAGGGGCTCTAGTAAGCCAACTGGTCGATCTCTTTCAACCTTATCTTGCTGGCAAATAAGACATGTTCGAACATAGGCCATTACATCCTCCTGTATCTGCGGCCAATAGTACCCCCTCTCTAGCAATGCAAGTGTCCGTCTCCAACCTGGATGTCCCGCCCAATGGGTGTCATGGCATTCTCTCAAAAGTTCTTTCCTCAAACCAGAAGTTCTCGGAACATAGAGGCGATTACCAGTTGTGAGTATTGCTCCATCTTTTATCCAGAACCGTCGAGTTTTGCCCTGCTTGATCAACTCTGTAATCGCCTTCGCTTGTGGATCCGTCTGTAGGCCTACTTTGATCTTCTCCAAGATGGTGTGACTTGGACCAGTATGGGTTAGCACTGCAAGGTCTGCCCTTCTACTGAGTGCATCAGCTACATTGTTAGTGCGCCCTGGCTTGTATTCCAATACTAAGTCAAATTCTGCTAATTTTTCCTGCCATCGAGATTGCTTGGAGGTTAGCATCTTCGGAGTAAGGAAATGGCTTGCTGCAGCATTATCCGTTTTAACAAGAACTTGAGATCCCAAGAGGTAGTGTCTCCACACCCGTAAACAATGTACAATGGCTAGCAATTCCTTTTCCTGAGCTGAGTAACGAGACTCTGTATCATTCAACTTTCGACTCTCATATGCTACCGGGTGACCATCTTGAAGTAAAACTCCCCCTAATGCATAATCAGATGCATCTGTTTGTACTTCAAAGGGCTTGGTGATGTCTGGCAAGGCCAATACTGGATCTTTCATCACGGCCAATTTCAAGTCTTGGAATGAAGCTTCACACTGCCTATCCCATTCCCATGTTCGGTCTTGTTTCAACAAATTTGTCAGGGCAACCGCTCTCTTAGAGTAGTCCCTTATGAAGCGACGATAATAGTTTGCGAGTCCAAGGAAAGAACGTAGTTGAGACACGTTCTTAGGAGAGTTCCAATCATGGATTGCCTTGACTTTCTCCATGTCCATCCGAATCTTGCCATCGCCAATAACATGACCCAAGAAATTGATCTGGGTTTGGCCGAATGAGCACTTTTCCTTCTTGACAAAGAGATGATTATCCTTAAGGATTTGGAACACTTCTCGCAAATGATGTAGGTGTTCTTCTATAGTCCCACTATAAACCACAATGTCGTCAAGATAGACAACCACAGACTTGTCCAGAAGGTGACGGAACAGGCCATTCATAAGGGTGCAAAATGTAGCTGGAGCATTGGTCAAGCCGAAGGGCATTACTAGGAACTCATATGACCCATATCTAGTAGAACAAGCAGTTTTGGGTTCGTCACCAGCAGCAATGCGGACCTGATGGTAACCTGATCTCAAGTCGAGTTTTGTGAAGTATCTGGCGGATCCAAGTTGGTCGAATAAGTCTGCAATGAGCGGCAACGGGTATTTGTTCTTTATAGTGACTTTATTCAAGGCTCTATAATCAACACAAAGGCGAAGACTGCCATCATGTTTCCGCTGAAAAAGAACAGGTGCCCCATAAGGTGCTTTAGAGGGCCTAATGAATCCTGACTCCAACAAGCCATCTAGTTGTGTTCTCAATTCGGTCAGCTCTGGAGGGCTCATGCGATATGGACTACGTGCGGGTGGCTTGGCACCAGGGACTAACTCAATTTCGTGATCAATGAGCCTTCTGGGAGGTAGATTCTTTGGCAATTCATTCGGCATCACTTCGCTGAAGTCAGCAATAACTTGGGCAACTTCCTCAGGGATTTTGCTAGTATCATCTTCCATCTCTAGCTTTGCCACAGCTAAGTATGTATCTTCTCCTTTGGCCAAGCCCCTCTTGACTTGGAGCGCCGACAATATTCTATCATGAGTTGTTGGTCGAATTGAGGTTGGTACAATGCGTAGTCTGGGTCCGAAAAACCCCAAGGAGTCCATGAAAGGTAATGGTCCTGCTGCAGCTCCTCGGAAGAATTCTTGGCCAAGAATCACCTTAAAATCATCAAGTGGAACGGCCAAGAAGTTTGATCTTCCTTCCCATGGACCAACCTGTAGTGGCACAGCTCTAGCCACACCATTAATAGAGATTGCCTCAGAGTTGACAGCTTTCAACTTACCCACATCTCCTTCTAAGTTCAGACCCACACGTCTAGCTTCATCTGGGGCAATAAAATTGTCTGTCGCTCCGGAATCCAACAATGCTTGGGAAGGGAACCCATTGATAGTGATGTCGATGTATTGTAAAGCCTTCTTGTGTGGGTGCTCATACATTTCTCCTTTGACAGCATTGAGCTTGCGTAGAGCTCCCATTTGGGAGGTCTCACTGTTGGTGGGGTTCGAGCTCGATGCGGTCGGGTTAGAAGGTTCTGCTTGAAGCAAGGACATTAATGAGTGTAGAGCTGGTTTGGATGGACATTTGCCTGTTGGGTGATCCCTGCTATTGCAAAGAATGCATGGGGCAGGGGCAGATGGTCTCCACTGCCCAGAGTAATTTTGCCCTCCTTTGTTGTTGTAATTTGAGTTGCTAGAGCTGGCATTCCAATTTTTGTTGGAACTCCAATTCTGGTTGGACGGCCGGGAATTATAGTTTCCTCGATTCTGACTTGAGTTTCCCCAGTTTTGGTGAGGTGACCGAGCATTCGACCCTGAGCTTGAATTGGTACTGCCAGTTCTAGCTGTGGAGTGATTGAGTGAAGTGGATCCAGTCATGGGCATATAATCGCTAAATCTTTCTGCTGCCGCAATAGCACTTGTAATGTCTGTCACCTTCTGCCTTTGCAATTCTGCTTGTAGAAGCGGCTGAGCTTGTTCCATGAAACAAAAAACTTTGTCCTTCTCAGACATGTCTCGAATATCTAGCAAGCAAGTTGAGAATTGTCGGACATAGTCTCGAATATTGCCTGTTTGTTTGATGGTGTGGAGCTTCCTCCTTGCTAAGAAATCAGTGTTCTCAGGCAAGAATTGATTTCTGAGTTCCTTTTTGAGATCTGCCCAAGTTCTAATAAGGATGCGACCTTCTTCCATATCTGCATATTTGGTTCTCCACCATAGTTTCGCATCACCTGCTAAGTACATGGTCGCCATGGTAACCTTGGCTTCTTCTGATTCGGGGTTCACCGCGCGAAAATACTGCTCCAGATCAAACAAGAAGTTCTCTAACTCCTTCCCATCTCGTGCCCCAGCATATGATTTTGGCTCGGGTACTTTCATCCTGGGGTGGTCAGTCGTCCCTGTGGCCTTAGTAAGCAAGCCAACCCTTGCAAATAAGTCCTCCAACTGTAATTGGAAGTCACTCATCACCTGAGCTGTGGGGTGAGGCGACTCTTCCATTGCGACTGTTCGTCCCTCTAAGTTATCAACATGCTCGGCCAGCGAATCCACTCTGTCTGCCAGTGAAAAGAGTCCATCCAACCGACTAATCTGTTCTCCCAAAGTGTTCAACTGGTCCATTCTGCTTTCCAGTCTATGCATTCGACTGGCCTGTCGTTCCTCCATAGCGCTAAGGCGCTCATTTACTTCCTGCATCCTGGTTTGCATTCAACAAGCTCTGGCTCTGATACCAACTGTCACGGACTAGTAATCCGTGCGGCACTAGCTATCCAATTCACTAGTAAGCCTATGAGTAGTTACTTTGACGAACACAAATATTAACTTGAGAATGCACAATATCAATCTGTAGACAATATAACAATGCACAATAGTCAGTAAAAGCTCTCATTCACATTCAATAGATTACAATGGGGAGGAACGTTCGGAAGGACGTTGCTCAAGACTAGTTCGATGCTATCGATCGATGGAAATACAAGTTTGAAGTTGAAAAGCAATGCAAAGAAAACAATAAAAATGCTAGCGGTACAGTCTGGCCCGACTATGCAATGGAGGCAACACGTCCTCACAGTCAAGAGCTCAAACCTTCCCCCTATAATATAGATGCTAAGCATTTGGGCACTTTTCAAAAGGGAACATTGAGTTTTGAGACCATTAGGAAAGTCTTGAAAGGCCTCTGAACCTTGATTTCCCTAACCAATGGTACTAGCCCTGACACGTGCCCACCCCTAATTACACCAGTAAAACCTTCGTAGAAGCGGAGGAACGTATCCGAGCCTAGAAAAGTTAGCCCTGACATTGGTCGCATCCTCTAGGAAGTTTAGGCCTTATTTTCAGGCTCACTCTATAATGTTCCTGACCAAGCATCTGTTCCACTCGATATTGCATAAACCCGAGCTATCCAGTAGGATGGTGAAATGGTCAATGGAATTCGGACAGTTTGACATAAGCTATGCTCCGAGAATTGCCATCAAAGCCTAGGCGCTGACGAACTTCATCACCAAGTTCGCTAGTGGAGAAGAGTCGAAACAGACAGCCAACCCTTAGACTCAAGTGTTCAGGCTTGGATTCTATGCTGCGACGGGTCGTCAACTAGGAAGGCAAGCGAAACTAGGATCACACTACACTTCCCTAGAGGCGTCACCCTAAAAAAAACAGTTAGGTTTGGCTTCCCCGATTCAAACAATGAGGTCGAGTACGAAGCCCTCCTATCCGGCCTAAAGCTAGCGTTGGGGACCGGGATAGATCACCTGGAGGCATACAACGACTCGGGATTGGTGGTTAACTAGGTCAAAGTGGATTTCAACGGCAAAGGCCCCTGCATGTTATTCTACCACGATAAGGTACTTGGCGTAATGAGTAGGTTCGAGAAGTGCAAACTCATACAGTGCCATGGAGACGACAACAAAAGAGTCGACATACTAGCTAGAGAGGCCTCGACCTCCGACGAGGTCTTGAGCGGCCTCATTGAATACCAACAACAATCGAGCCTCGACGGAGAATAACCTAGAGACATCTGTGCCGTAGACGCGCAATCAAATTGGAGGACTCCGATACTCGAGTACATCGCAACCGGAACCTTACCAAATGGGAAGGTCGAGGCCAGAAGACTCAAAAGTAGAGCAGCGATGTACACTCTTATAAACAACAAGTTATACAGGAGATCTGTGACGGGACCCCTGCTCCGATGTCTGTCGCCTCCAGAAGCAAACCAAGTCTTGGGAGAAATCCATAGCGGTATATGCGAAAATAATCCAGGTGGGAAATTTTTTGCACACAAAGCTTTAACTCTAGGATACTATTGGCCTACCATGCAGCGAGACGCCAAGAAAACTGTCTGCAAATGCGACAAATGTCAGAGGTTTATGCTATACTCACATATGTCCGCCTGACACTGATGATTAGTCTGTGGCCATTCGCACAACGAGGAATGGACATCGTCAAACCGCTCCCAACATCAGTCGGTAAAAAATTCCTTCTTGTGGTCGTCGACTGCTTCACCAAGTGGGTAGAAGTCGAGCCTCTCTCCAAAATAGGGCAGGTCCAAATAGAAAAATTCATTTGAGCCACCATCGTCTGTAGATTTGGCATCCCCAGAGTATTGGTCAGCGACAACGGAACTCAGTGGGAAGGTACCAAGGTTTAAAAACTATGCAAAAGTTTGAATATTGATCACCACTTCTCCTCGCCAGGGCACCCCCAAGCTAATAGCCAAGCGAAAATTACCAACTGAACGATCTTGGAAGCTATCAAAAAAAAGTTTGACACGGCCAAAGGAAAATGGGTTCCAGAACTAACAGGAATACTCTGGGCACATCGAACGACCAAAAGGACTCTTACAGGAGAGACACCTTTCGCCCTAGCGTACGGGTCAGAAGCTATGGTCCCGGTAGAACTGGAGGTGCCGACCTACCGAACGGAAGAATTTAGACCAGATGATATGACGAAGCCCTGTGCGTTGGGCTAGACCTCCTCGACGAAAAGCGGGAACTAGCCTCCACTAAAATAGGCGCCTATCAACAACGAATGGCGCAATACTACAACAAGAAGGTCAAGCCATGTCCACCCCAGTTCAGCACGAGTAATGACGAAGTTAAGCCTTAGTCTGCCCCAGTTTAGCACGAGTTGACGCCAAATCTGATTTGGCCTCCCTCAGTTGAGATCTCACGCCAGCAAACTCCGCTTTAGTAGCGAAAACCGTGGCCCCCAAGTTTGCGGCAGTCCTAGAACTTTGCCGCTGACTCGTCAAGGAATCCGCCCAATAGAGCGCATCAGAATACGATAACCGTAGGTCTGCGAATGCCTCTTCCAAAGCAAGGACTCACCTGCGGGCTTCGGGATGTAGCGAAGGCCTTCTCCAAAGCAAGGACTCACCCGCGGGTTTCGGGATGCAGCGCGACAAGATTGTACGGCTCAAGGGCACGAGCGGCTATCTCATGACCACAATGACGCAAAACGTCAACGCGAGGCCCAACGTCTTCCCCCTCTAGGTCAACTGGGGAAGTAGCGACATCAAGAGAAAAATGACGATGCCCCGAGGTTGCCGCTTGTGCAGACCACGACAACCCAAGGGGAGAAGCCGCATGGTCAGAGGGTTGCCTCCTCTTCAAAAAAACGACGAGAGGCGTGCTCGCCTCCAACTCGGCAAGCCTAGTCGGGTTGGGCAGGCCCAAACTTATCTTCCTCGAAAGGAGATTGACAACTCGGCGATTTGAGGGGCATTATTGGAAATAGTTTTTGATTTTGTATCTCCCAATCCTAGCCGTCCCAAGACGTTTGGCGCAGATCTGATCCATTGATTTATGCGGCGGCTAGGTTTCATGGAGGCAAGGAACATCTAGGGCGACGTTTTTGTGCCGCCGGCGCTAGGCCGTCGTCCTATTTGGTCGGTCCTGGTCGTCTCTGCCTGGGCGACAGACTCTGCCTATCCATTGCTTGGTTGGACGAACTGCCAGTTGCCTTGCTTTGTTGCATCGTTTTGTCGCATCGCTGTGTTGCATTGCTTGGCGAATTCTGGCCTGCTGCTTGGCCTGTTTTTGCTTGGCTTTTGATTAGTTTTGCTTGGCCATTGCTTGGTTTTGCTTGGCCATTGCTTGGCCTATTGCATTATTTTGTTGCATTGCTCCCTGATGCATTGCTTTTTCTAAAGGGCTGGCGAGATTCTTTGCAACATGACGGCTCCCTTAGTCGTCAACACTTCCTTTCCCCCATTGGGGGGCAAGGTACCCCCGGAAGAGGCTCCAAAACTCTCTTTCGCCCAAATAATTGGAAAATTTCTTGTGGATGATGTTAAGGAGTCACAGGTGGAGGGAACAAGATTCCGGAAAGAAGGAGAGCCAGCCATTGGGCTTACGGCTTCTGATGAATCCCGTGGAGAGGCTTTCATGGAACAACACGTGATAGTTTTAAAGTTCTCTAGTTACCGGCCAACATTGGTCGATATACGAGATTCTATTCATCGAACTTGGGGGATATTAGGTGACTTTCTCTAGGTCTTCTTGATCAACGACACGTTCTCGTCCGGCTTCAGTCTGAAGTGGAAGCAAAAAAAGTCTTGTCAAGGGACTCATTCTTGATCCGAGGAGTGCGTTTCAAAGCCTTTCGCTGGCATGATGGTTTCAGTCTGAAAGCAGATCCAGTCTCGGTTCCACTGTGGGTAGAGTTGCCTAACCTGCCTTTGCATTTATTTCATCCTCCTCTTTTAAAAGCTATTGTGAATTCTTTTGGTGGTTTCTTACGTATGGATGACCATACCCGTTTATCACGTCCGGGTTCTGCCCGTGTTTGCGTGGAGATGACGTTGGCAGAAAAGTTACCGAATAGGATTTGGATTGATAGGTCTAATAATAGGGGTTTCTGGCAGAAAATTGAATACCCGGGTTTCAACTACTGTGACTATTGTTCTTTGCTAGGACATCATGAAGAATTTTGCAGGAAAAAGCTAGGTCTCAAGGGACATGTGAAAACATCCCACGGTGGACAAGAAGCGAAACATGAGAACCATAAGGTGGAGACCAAGGTTATTAAGCAACAATATGTTCCAGTAGCTCATAAAAACAAAGGTGCAAAATCTGATGTGGGCACGAGTGGTGCTAAAAATGATAAAGGAGAGGAGATCAAGGAGGCCATGAGTAAGGCAAACTTATTGAACAACGAACCGGTAAAGGTGGAGATGTCAAACAAATTTGAGACCCTTACAGAAAATATCGAGGAAGATGAGGACGCTTCAGCGGAGCAACTGGTGGGTAAGAACATGGCTCATGACCGTGCCGTGGCTAGGCAAAAATCCACTGAGGAATGCCTTCTGGAGGCGGGGTATACATTTTCGAAGATTGCAAATGTTATTGGAAATCAGGCACAACCGTTACAACAACAGGATGATGTCAATTCAGGGGCGAAGAGTGTTTGTTTCGACGACACGAACAAAAACATTAAAATTCAACATAATCATGCGGCAACGTCGCAAGGTGCGACGAGTGACTCAAACGGCGAGGGTCAAGTTGGGCATGCTGATTCAGGATTGCCCCAGCCAGATCTAGTTTCGTCCCAGCCAGATCACTGTCCCAAAACAGGGGACGTGTTACCCCAGGCAGCACTTGATTCTCTCGGAGAATTCTCTCCCGTAATTGGCGTGGTTTCTCCTCGATCAGATTCTATTACGTAGCAGACCAGGCCGACTGTATTTACACAGGAAGCAGGGGCTGGAACGGCGAAGCCGACAGTGCTGGAACAGCTGACAGCAGAACATGCTAGGAGACCACAACCCGCGGCCATTGGACACTTGTCAGTACCCGTGGCAGCCGAGAATGAGCAGGAAGGGCGGGTCTTCAGACAACCTCATCATATTGAACCCGGTGATGTTGGAATTCAGTCGGCAAAATTGGCTTCAGTTACTCATCTGGGGGGGCACCTCGGTGCTACTAGCACAGAGCTAGGGGATGCTATGCAGGGTCAGCAAGTGCAGGATCCTTTGGATGATGAGTTTCAGTCTTTGCTCAGGTTAAAGAGACATTTTGACAAATACGCTATCAAAACTTCCCCGGATTATAAAAGAGTCGGAGACAACTTTAATAAGGCTATATCTTTGTTCAAAGAAAATAGGATACTTCGACTGCCGAAATTGAATATCGATACACTAGAAAGTACTAGTGAGGATAGTGATGAAGTCAACTCAGAATCTGAGCTTGGCCCACAGGCAGCGAACAGTGATTTGGATTTAGGGGCTATGTCAGACGGAAAGATGAATAAGAGGCGTCACACCAAAGATACCAGCTTTTGTCCCCGAAAATCCAATAGAACTAGGAAAGAAAACAAAAGGTACAAAGACTGAGTTTGTTGTCTAGGATTGTAGTGGTGAATCCTATCTTTTGGAAGAGTTTGTATCGGCTTTTTAGTTAACCCTATAGGGCCAGTCATGTAGTCTTCGGGCGTGGTTGTTTAAATGAATAAAATGGGTCAACATCTCAATTTGATTAAAAAAAAAAAAAGCTTCAATTGTGGAGAAGATATATCTGAAATCTATCATATATCAAGATTTCGCCTATGTAATGGGTGAAGTGGATTCTACAAGAGCTTTACTTTATAGATGTTGATCTATAGGAGAGTTTTTTATGCACAGATCATCAAGAAATTGAACTCAAGATCAACTTCCAAGTGCTCCATTTTTTAGTGCACCAGGCACAATTCTACGTACTATGAATATCTGGATAAAGATACATTTGACAAACATTAACAACAGCTGAAGTAAACTGCTCGATAATCTCAGCTCGCTTTCCAAAAAAAAAAAACTGTTCAATAATCAAAGTTCTACCTGCTACAAAGAACTAGTTAACGGTTATACCGTTAAAAACATGTACGCAACAAACTAAACTAATAATTTTTTTTTTTTTTTTTATGAAACTAAACTAATAAACTTCAGTATTGAAAACTCAATTCACATAGCACTATATTGTTCATTTTCAGCTTAAGGTTCGCACGACTTTAATACACATAGTACTTTGTAGATCCAAACTGGTATATATATAACACACCCCTCCCTGACAAGAAAATCTAGGAAATTTTCAACAAACCACTCAACCATTCTGTTAAGGATCAAGGTTATAATGAAACCAAAAAGTGGAGAATTAAATTACACCCTAACTATACTCATCGAACAAAAAATATGAAACTCATTAGTTGAAATATATTAACAAAATAGCAAACCAGTGATATACCCTTTAATGGAAAATTAGTGAATATGAAGAAGAGACTCCAATAGAATTAAGTTCAATAACTCCATTTTGGAGAATACCCATTTCCAGAAAATAATCAAATTCAATGAAAATAAATTGCCAATAATCAAAATCATAAAACCCCCTTTCAGATGACATCTCAAATACCAACTCAAACAACTCTATATAGAATATAATGTGCACAAAAGCCCGTCAAGGAAATTTCAATTCCCTTAAAAGGGGTTGAAAGGACGAACCTGGATGTCTCCAACAAGAAATCCATAATCTCCTCGTCTCCGACCACATCCTTCGACATTTTTACAGGCTTTTTCTAAGTGCACCGGTCTTATGCCTGGTGTTGTGCCTGGTGCAAACCAGGCACCGTAAATCTGCATAGAGATAGGAGTTGTCTCTTATCTCGATGCAGATCTACGGTGCCTGGTAGCTGAGCCAGACACCTTACACTTGTTAGGGACGTTTTCGCTGCAATTTTTTTCACTTTGCTGCGCAAAACAGAGCAGTCTCTGAACCGAAGAAGAAGATGGGGTTCAACCAAATTACCAAATTCTTGCAACTTTCTTCACTCTGGGCGACACTTTGGCCCAATCTCGAGTAGCTCTGTAGGCAACTCAATCTGAAAAAGAGAAAAAAAAAAAAGATATTGTTGGGAAAAAAAAAAGGTTTTTACTAATCAGGAAGACTCCTTAATTTTCATTATAAATTAAGGACACTCCATGCATGGATGGGATTAAACGAAAGCTGTATCGTTTGAGCTCTGAGCTGCAATTTTGAGTAGTCATGAAGTTCAATTATCTCATATCCACACATAAAAGCTCTGGATGGTAATGGAGATGAATTTTATATTTATGTTTTGAGTGGGAAAGCTAATGAAAACCAAACTAAAAGCAACTTGGTTAATAACTCTGGAGTTTTAGCACATTAAGAGGAAGATATATAACAGCATTACAGAAACTAACTACAATTGCTCCTGGTCTTCATTACACTGGAGTTATTTCACCACAGGGAACATTAATGTTAATCATGTGGCCTTCATCTTCAGTCGCATTGGGATCATTGTCACCTGCTGAAGTTTGTGAAGGTAGCAACGTTTGGATGGAACAGTCGTCAGGGAAAGACCACTCAACTGCATCCTCCAAGTATTGGATTTGGCCCAAGAATTTTAACATGAGTCTGACCTTTTCCTCATACTCTTCAACAGGGCACTCAGTAACTTCTTTGATTATTGCACGCGGTAGCTGACTGAGAAGCTCATGCAACAAAGCCACAAATAATTTCTCCATACACTCATATAGCTGATCAATAGATGTGCATTCTCGAACATGATCGTAGAGGAAGTCCTTAATGACCCTAACTTCATCCCAAATAAAAGAACGGGGTAATGCGCAAATCTTAACTTCCGAATGTTTGCTCGTGCACTTTCTATGTTGGGCTGAGGAGGCTCGATCGGCCTTTCAATTGTCATACCTCCAGCATGAGCATTTTTAAAATCAACTCCCATCCACAAAGCTTTGGCTAATGCACATTTCCTTCTGTTATCCAACCTCAAGGAATTCAGCCTCTTGTCAACGAAATGAACTGCATCAAAAACTTCACTTAACCATTGGCTCAGCTGACCACTGAGAGGAGATGGTAAAGAAGCCCCTGCCACTTTTACCACATAAACTAAATAAAGACAAGAAATTCCATTTCCCTTCCATGGATGAAATACGATTAATGATATGGGACCGCTGCAATGGATTTGTGTTTAGGAGAACCCGTCAGCCTGTCAGAGTACATTCATAGAATTGCTTTTGCAGCCGACACACAACAAATTGTTCACGTCCTTCGTGCATTCCCTTGAAGTCTTTTTGTTCAGCTTTACCTTATTTTCATTGAGGACATCTTCACAATGTTTCTTTCCTTCAGGTTCTCCATACTTCCTCTGGTAGCAGCTAAAGCATTTAACGAGTGCATCAACAGGATAGTAAATACACACAAGCACCACTACTGGTACACAGAGAACAATGGCTATAACTACTACAACAATAAACAGTGGGACGAAGAGGAAGCTCAGGTAATATCTCTTACCAGCTTTCAGGAATGGGTAATTCTTTAAGATCACATTGAAGGTACTGTTAGGAAAAAGTGCCTCAAAAGTCTTAGGACCTATGATGGAATGGGACAAAAGAAGCGATCGAAAGCAAGTGGCTAAATTTGCTAGTAGGATAACTGACATTTGCGACACAACTATAATCCTCATAGACCATCCATAGTCAGAATTTCCATTACAAAATCGAAATCCATTACCCAAAAGGGATCGAACTGTAACTTGTAATACTGAAATTAAGCACAAGAAGGATACCATACTGGCTCCAACTGAATAGAAACTGTTACATAGTACAAATTGAGGATCAGAGTCGTAGCCATGCAAATAACACAGCTTCAATCTTTCTAGCATAGTTGGGCTCCTTCGACCTTTTGTAAAGATGTCTTTATTAAGATCCACTTGAGTCTCCTTCTTCATATTAATCATCCAAGTAGAATACCACAACACAGTGAGCATTGCCAACATCAAGTACATCATTATGACATGCTCGGGAATGAAGGCAAATATCACACCTGTAAACATCTGTATACAGATATTAACAAAAACTGTGACAACCAAGATTGTCAAGGCAGCCATGTTTGTCCAAGACTCTGCTGTCCGATTTTTCCCCACTGAAGGCATAAAAAAACCCATGCAAACACATATAAAGGCTGTACCAATTAGCTTGGAGAATTGGTCTTGGACACTAGGCATTGAGGTGGTAAGATCTACTGGGAGCTTTGCAGCAGTAGAAAGAAGAGTCAAGGAGACCGAATTGAGTGAAAACCATCTACAGGGTAACCATTTCTTCCTACTACGGTATCCATGAAATATATCATAAATTATAAGCACAAGACATACCAGTGATGCTCCTGCTATATACAAGCCGATAAAAGGCACTGGAGCAGAATAATTGTTTTGATTAAATGTTGCACTGGGACACGAGTATCCTGCCATCAAACTCATCCAATGAATCCAACTAATATGAATGATTTTCCGGTTTCAGGCGTTTAGAAGTTCTTTTTTGGTTGTGTATTTATGGAAGAAATCGATTATTTGTCAATCAACCTGGAAAAAAAAGAGTTAAAGAAGATTCCAGGATGCAATGCTCAGACCACTTGAGTTGACTTCTACCAAAGCTATTTCATTTGACACCTGCAAACTTGTGATGCAAAAAAACCAATTAGTTCAACTATTAGAGACATAAACTACTCTAATTAATAAAATCGTATGATCTATGTGGTAGTATTTCCTAACAACAAAGTCTCTTGACTTCTTTGTTTATTCGTTCATAACCGACAAAGACGGAGGTTGAGTAGCTGATCTTAAATACATTTGAAATGCTAGATTAATAATGTCAAGGAGTATGTCTTTAGATTAGTTTGTTATACAAACACGTCTGTTGATTGACGCGAAGGGGGTACCAACTAGTAGGTAAAGTTGTTCTCTATGTCAAAGGCATATGTTATTTCTGAGATAATTATGAGATCTTGTTAAAAATCCAGCTCGCTGTCCAAAAAAATTAAAAATTGTGTATTGATTATAGAGGCACACCACAATCGTTAACCTTGCCTTTACATGGTAGGAGAATCACGTGAAGTGGCGGTGCCTTAAAATAATGTCTCATGTTTGACAAAACCCAATTGTGATGCTTATTAACAATTCTCTTAGCGATTGAAGAAATTTCGCAGAAGCCGAAACTAACTACTAACCATGGAAAACTAGGTTTTTAAATTTAAAACCACGACTCTCAAGTTCTTCAATTAAAAAATATAGGCAAACAACTGATCACATTGGATGACCTTAGACCTTATTTATAATAAACTAAGACTAATCCTAAGAGGAAGCTACACCTTGCTCAAATAGTAAACTCTAAACTAACTAATAGTTGGGAAGTCCACACCAGAATGAGCATTGCCAACGTGAAGCACATAATTATGACATGCTCAGGAATAAAGGCATATATCACCCCTGTGGACATCTGTATATATACAGATATTACCAAAAACTGTCATAACAAAGATTGTCAAGACAGCCATGTTTATCCAAGATTTTGCGGTTCTATTACTACCCACCAAAGGCAAAAAGAAACCCATACAAACACATATAAATGGAATACCAATTAGCTTAGAGAGTTGGTCTTGGGCACCAGGCATTGAGGTGGTAAGATCTATGGGGAGTATTTTTTTTTTTTTTAAAGGCAAGCTGGGGTTTTGAGGATCCCGGAACCTTATCTACGGGGAGTTTTGCAGCAATAGAAAGAAGAGTCAAGGAAACCGAATTGAGTGAAAACCATCTACAGGGTAACCATTTCTTCCTACTATGGTATCCATGAAACATGTATATCATTAATTATAAGCATAAGATATACCAGTGATGCTCCTGCTATATACAAGCAGATAACAGGCACTGGAGCAGAATAATTGGTTTGATTGGATGTTGCATTCGGACACAAGTGTTCTGCCATCAAACTCCACTAACTAATAAAAAATACGAATGGTTTTCAGTTTTCAGATGTTCACAAGTTTTTTGGTTGATCATTTATGGAAGAAACCGATGTGTCACCCAACTAGAAGAAAGAAATGGTTAAGGAAGATTCCAGGATGTAATGCCTAAACCACGACTTCTAACAATGTCTCTTGTTTGACAAGACCCAATTGCGATGCTTATAAACAATTTTGTTTGTGATGGTAGCAATTTTTCAAAAGTTTAGAATGTCTTTCAATACTACCTGGTCTTTTTGAAAACACCAATGTTTTTTTACAAATTCCAATAACACAAGTCATAGGGGTGCCCTTACCACTGAAGACACTAATGATCCGATCTCTATTCGTCATGTCCTTCAAACAACTATCATTGGCTCTCGGCCTAATTTTGTTTCCTCCTCGATGTCTCCTATTGGCCCCCACACTGAGATAGCCATTTCTCGGATAGCATTGATATGGGCCCAAATCAATTCAGCTAGATGTGGGAAGGAGTCAAGCAAGTAGAATTCACGCGAGGTGAAAAGAACGAATAACAATCGCTCTCTGAGGCGATTTAAGGGACTTTTCGGGTAGTAATCTCGATCATCAGATCATCTAATCCTAGCCGTTCCAAGAAGTTGGGACGAAATCTGGACCTTTTATTCTCGAGCCGGTTTGGCTAACCCTAACCCTAGCCGCTGCTCCGATACGGTATCTCGCGCCGGCATCTGGCCGTTTCTCCCCGACACGGTCCAGTCGACCACAGGCGATCGTTGCCCAGATCGTCTTAGCACTGTGCCTTAGCGATTCAGACGAAAACGCACAGAGACAATACGTTTTTGCGGGCCGTTACGCGCCGCCGTTACGCGTCGCAGTTACGAACCGCCGGTACGTGTCGCAGTTCCTTTGTTACACTCTGCCGCCATAACGACACAGCTGCTGATCTGATCCAGCCTTGTTTCTGCTGGGTCTGGGACTACACGTTTTCTGGATGTGATGACAGCGCCAACCGGCATCCCTCCTCCCTCTGGTCCTGGTCATGGGGGCAACACGGATGGTCCCCCTAAGCCCTCTTTCGCCTAGATTTTGGGGAAGATTTTGGTGGATGACACTGTTGAGACTCAGGTCGAAGGTACCCGTTTCCGTAAAGAGGGAGCTCCAGCCATCGGAATCACGACATCGGATGAGGTGCGTGGTGAAGCCTTCATGGAGAAACATGTCATTGTGCTCAAATTTTATAGTTACCGACCGACTTTGACAGATATTCGCGACTCGATTCACATAACATGGGGAGTTTCGGGCGATTTCTCGCTGGGTTTGCTGAATCAACGACATGTGTTAGTACGACTTCAATCGGAGTTAGAGGCACAAAAAGTTCTGTCGAGAGACTCTTTTCTGATTCGTGGGGTTCGATTTAAAGCATTTCGTTGGCATGATGGTTTCAGTTTGAAGGAAGACCCAATCTCGGTGCCTCTATGGGTAGAGTTACCTAACTTACCTTTGCATTTATTTCATCCCCCTATTTTAAAGGCTATAGTGAATTCTTTTGGTGGTTTTTTGCGAATGGATGATCATACGCGCTGCCTCACCCGGCCGAGTTTTGCCCGAGTATGTGTCGAGATGTCATTAGCGGAGAAATTACCACATAGAGTTTGGATTGATAGGGAAAATAACAGGGGTTTCTGGCAGAAGATAGAATATCCGGGTTTCAAATACTGTGATTTTTGTTCTTTGATCGGCCATCAAGAGGAGTATTGCAGGAAGAAGCTTGGTATTAAGGGCGGTGGGGGAGGTCCCGCCTCAGATAAAACAGAAAAGACGGTTAGACCGCCGGTTGAAATAAAAAATACTAAGCAACATTATGTACCCGTTCTCAAAAAATCTACCATTCCAATTCCAGCGGTCGGCCCGAGTGGAGCGAAGAACAGCCAGGGGGTAGAGATAGATGAGCACATTGGGGACAAGAGGCCGGTGGCCAGGGATCCGGTCAAGGTGGTTTTGTCAAACCAGTTTGAGTCGCTGGATGTGGATGAGAGTGAGCACATGGTTCAGGTTAGTGCTGCGCAGGTTACAGAAACTACGGAGGAATGTCTCCTGGAGGCGGGGTATACAAATTCGGAGATTGCTAATGCGTTTGGGATTCAAGCAAAGCCGACACAGATAACGGATGACATACTTTCAGGGGCAAAGAGTGGCCTTTGCGGCGACATGACACATGACACCATCCGCCGGGAACATCACGTTGCGGCAAGGGCGCAAAATGATTTTGGGAGCGCTCAGTTGGGGCGTCCAGAGCCAGCGGCAACACCTACGTCCATAGGGGCAGTCTGTGAGGATACGTCCCAGCCAGCCCCCGGTCTCTTCCAGCCTGTGAGCAGCAATGAAGACCCCTTTAGTCCAGGAAATGCCATCATCCCAGGTCCTGCGAGCATCAGCAGTCCAGACTGTCACGTGCTGACCTTTTTCCCTTGGCTAACACGCTGCCTACTAGCGTCACACTCCCGTCGGACTAACTAGTCAAGGCACTTCGATGCTTGGCTAATGCTAAGTGATGCTACGGAAGCTTAAGTGAGGAAAATGCTAAGGCACAAGTGTTTAGGCTTTTTGAAAGAATGCTTTGTATTGCTTGAGAGAGTTGTACAAGTGTTTGATCTATGATCTCTACAAATGAATGCCAATGCCTATTTATAGGCTCTTAAAGTCCTAGAGGCTTCTAGTCTAGAACCTTCCACAATCCTCCTTCAAAGGAGTATTCTCTATGCATCTAGAAAGTTCCCACCTCCAAAGGAACCAAAAATTACAAGGAGGCTTCTAGAAAATACTACACAAATTTGTACAAGGGTGTTCTAGACTTATCCATGCTAGAACACTCTAGATAAAGCTAAGCTAGAATGTCCAAGAGCACTCTAGAACCTTCCGGAGGCATCTAGAGAAAGCTAAGCTAGAGTGTCCAAGAGCACTCTAGAACCTTCCGGAGGCATCTCGAAAAGCTTGCTGCACCATCGGGCCTTTGCGGGCCTACTGCCAGTGCCCATATGATGCCTTGGATGCCTTGGTGAGGGATATTTTTAGAGATGGCTCGTGACAAGACGCTGCAGTTAGCAGCAATCCAGACGCTGCGGTTAGCAGCAGTCCCAGCCTTGCGGCCATTTGCAGTCCAGCTCCTGCGAGCATCTGCGTTCCAGCCTCTGCGAACATCTGCGTTCCATGCCCTGTGAGCACCAGCAACCCAGGCGCTGCGGTCAGCAGCAGTCCCGGTCCTGCGGTCATCTGCAGTCCAGCCCATGCCAGCATTTGCAATCCATGCCCTGCGAGCATCAGCAGTTCATGTCCTGTGAGCATCAGCAGTCAAGGCCCTGCGAGTTTCAGCAGTTCAGGCCCTGTGAACATCAGCAGTCCATGCCCCCCACCAGCTCACGGTTCCAGGCAGCACACGCTCCTCGTGTCTCCTCGGTTTCATCACTGCACTAGCACGTCTAGTCCGAGCTCGACCTGCCCAATGTCTCCCAGCCCGTGGACACAGGTCAAGGTCAGTCCAGGGCCTCTTCTTCACGGTCCCCAGGCAGCAAATGAGTTGCTCGCAGTTGGTGATTTTGTCGTGACGCAGACTGAGTCGCTTGGGCTGTTGCAGGATGTAGGGGCTGCCACAGTGAAGCCGACGGTGATGGAACAGCTAACAAAAGTTATGGCCAAGCGCGCTCTATCCACGGGACCTTCTTTAGTGCCTGCGGCTGTCAGTAATGATAAGGATGGAAGTTTGCATGAGGTTGTCATCCAGCTGGTTGAGGAGAATCGTGTTTTGAGAAGAGAGAAACAATCGAGGAACATGAATACACTTGATAGCGCTGCAGATTTTAGTGATGAGGCTGCGTCGGAATCGGAGTTGGGGCCGGAATCACATGCTATTAATGATGTCAATTTGGGGGCACACTCCGATAAGGAGAAGCAGGTCAAAGTCAATTCGGCGGCCCCTCCGGGCAATCGTCGTAAGACTAAGAGGGGTAAATCTTCTTACCGTGTTTAATATGATGATGGAAAACGTTATGTTATGGAATGCTCGTGGGGTTGGTAATAACGCCACGAGGAGGAGGCTAAAAAATATGGTTGTGGAGCATAAAGTCAGAATTCTTATGATTGCGGAGCCTATGATTGATGCTAGTAGATATATGGAGATTGGCAACAAGCTCCAACTTGGGGGTTTTGCATCAAATGACACTTTTGGAGGCAAGATTTGGATTTTTTGGGATACGTCCCTTGCCCTTTCAGTGGTGGATATGTCGGACCAGATCATTCATTGCCAGGTAACGGACTCTACTTCAAGAATTTTTTTAATTTCTTTTGTTTATGCTAAATGCTCTGTGGATGAAAGAAAGGACCTATGGTTGAACATGACAAATTTTGCTGCCAATCATGACATTCCTTGGTTGGTTGGAGGGGATTTTAACACCTACTTGCATTCGGGAGAAAAAGTAGGGGGTGTGGAACCGTCCGTGGCAAGCATGTCACATTTCTCTGATTGTATTGAAAACAGCGGATTACTTGATTGTGGTTTCTCGGGTCCTCGTTTCACTTGGTGTAACAACAGAAGGGGCAGTGAGCGTATTTGGGCCAGACTGGATAGGATATTTGTGAATCCAGCTTGGTTGACAGAATTGGGTAGTCCCAAAGTGGAACATCTCAGCAGAACTTTCTCAGATCATTCTCCTTTGTTGGCTTCCATGCCATCTCAATCAAAATTCGGTTTTGCTCCGTTTCGTTTCCTTAATATGTGGACGACTCATCCTGAGTTTATGGATCTAGTCAAGGACACATGGTTGACTGACATGGGGCCTATGAGGCCCGTTGATAGAGTTGATGCCAAACTCAAACTGACACGAAGAGTTCTGATACAGTGGAATAGGACAGTCTTTGGTAATGTTTTTAGCAAGATTCGAGCATTAGAATATGAGATGCAACAATGGGAAACAACCCTTTTAGCGGGTTTTGCAAATAACAGTGTTAATGGGCTCAATGTCGATGCTAATTGGGATGTCCAGGCCTGCTGTAATCTACATCGTTGTCAGGCAGAATACAGATTAGTTCTCAAACAGGAGGAACTTTACTGGATTAAAAAATCAGGTGAAAAAGATTTCAAGGAGGGGGATGCCTGCACTAAATACTTTTTTGCTTCCACCAAGTCCAAACAAAAGCGACGGGCCATTAATAAGATTACTTTACCGTGCGGTAGACTGATTTCGGAACCGGGTGAGATCCTTGACAAAGCCAATGAATTTTTTGCTCATATGATGTCTTCTCCAGGTGATTGTCGGGAGGATGTGGATTTTTTAAATTGTATCCCGACATTGTTGGCACCTGGTCAATGTGAGATTTTGGTCAAACGTCCTTCTTTGGAAGAAGTTAGGGATGCTGTTTTCGACATACCCAAAAATAGTGCGCCAGGACCGGATGGTTTTACTGCTGATTTCTTTCAGTTTTGTTGGGAGGTTTTGAGTATGGATATTTGGGAGGCAGCCATACAATTTTTTGAAGGGGAGGCACTGCCGGCGTCTTTCACGGCCAATTTCATGGCGTTGATTCCAAAAATTGAGAATCCAAGTTCCTTTTCAGATTTTCGCCCAATCAGTTTGTGCAATGTGATTTATAAGATCTTTAGCAAAATCCTTTGCAATAGGCTGGTAGATATTTTGCCCAGATTGATTTCTCAGGAACAAGGGGCTTTTGTCAAAGGCAGATTCACTGGTGAAAATGTTGGCCTGGCGCAGGAAATGATCAGAGACATTAACAGAAAGGTTATTGGAGGAAATGTGGTGCTGAAAATTGACATGGAGAAGGCTTTTGATAGGATGGAATGGACTTTTTTGCTTGCAGTTCTTAAAAAATTTGGCTTTACTGGTAGAATCTGCCACATCATCTCCAACTGTATTGCTTTTTGTGGATTTTCGGTACTGCTTCAGGGAGTCTACAAAGGATTTTTCAGATCCACTAGGGGGCTACGGCAAGGAGACCCACTATCACCTTTCCTTTTCATTATTGCCTCAGAGGTGTTGAGTAGGGGATTGAAAACGGCTTTTGCGAATGGCAAAATTGGGTATTATTATACCCCTAGATATTGCAGTCATATTTCCCACCTCCTGTATGCAGATGACACCCTAATTTTTTTAAATGGCAGAACATCCTCTGTCATGGGATGCATGGAGTTCCTGCGACGTTATTGCAAGACCTCGGGACAGAAAATAAATGAAGGAAAAAGTTCATTTACTTTGGAGGATAAGGCAACAGCGGAGCGCATTGTGACTTTAAAAAGAGGTACAGATTTCCATTTCCACGCTGCTCCATTGAAATATTTGGGCGGGCCAGTGTTTCAAGGGAGAGTCAAAATTTCATATTTTGAGGACTTAATCACTAAGATTCAGGTTCGTATTCAAGGATGGAAAGCAAAATTATTATCTCCAGGAGGCCGATTAATTTTGATTAAGCATGTTCTTAGCTCGATCCCTATTTATATTCTTAGCACCATGTGTGTACCAAAGGCAGTTCTCCATCGGATCAATAGTTTGCTGGCGGATTTTTTCTGGGGAGATTGTGAAGGCCGCTTAAAGAAAAAATGGGTGTCATGGGACAAAATTTGTTTTCCACAGGCGGAAGATGGTTTGGGAGTTAGAGACTTGATGGTTGTGATGCAGGCCTTTCGCGTCAAAGCTCTTTGGCGTCTACTTACTTTAGATTCTTTATGGGCTACGTTTATGAGGAGTAAATACTGGCTACAAGGAGTTGGGTTGAATAGTCAACCTATGAAAAGTGGGTCTTCTCCGTTTTTTAAAGAGATCATGCTTGGGAGATCATTTCTTTTGCGTAACTCGCTTTGGCGTATTGGCATTGGGGATATCAGTTTCTTTGAGGAGAATTGGAACATGGTTGCATCTTTCAGGAGAATGACGGAATTGGTTGACCAAGATTTATGGCCTTCAGTTCGTGAGGTAATTTTGTCGGATTTTGCTTTGGTACACCCAGATCTCAGAAACTTGGCGCGTGGCCTATTTGCAAACAGATTACGTGGTGAGGCTCAAGAGGGGGACACGTGTGTGTGGACTCCAAACCCGAATGGGCTATTTTCCCTTCAGTCGGCATACGAACTGTTACGGCAACATGGGAAGGTCAATGTATTAAGTCAAACAATTTGGCACGATATTCTTCCTTCCCGAATATCAGTTTTTGTTTGGAAATTACTTCGTCGAGGAGTGCCAGTGGACGGTGAATTATACAGATGTGGTTTGAGCCTGGCCTCTAGATGTCGTTGTTGTAGCTTGCCAAAGCAAGAGTCCTTGAAGCACCTCTTTCTAGACGGTGATTTGGCGATACAGCTGTGGAGTCATTTTGACAGGATTTTTGAAATACATATTCGGCGACCAACAGAAATCTCCACGGTTCTTGCAATTTGGTTCAAGAAAGCTTCACGAAATTCGCAAACAGGTGTGCTTTTATTTCTTACTCCTATGTTCATTTTATGGGAAATCTGGAAACAAAGATGCAAATGTGTTTATGAAAATGCTCCCCCAAATCATGCCTTTGCGATTTTGAACATTAGGGGTCAGTTGCGATTGGCAAATAAATTCATATCCCCTAAGCAAGTTAGCAGTCATAAGGGTCCTTTAAGGGCTTTGGGGTTGGATGTGCTCCCCGTTAGAAGGAAGTCCGTTCGTATTGTTTTTTGGCATCCCCCCCATAGATTTTGTTGCGCTCAATGTGGACGGATCCTCTCGCAAGGAACAGGCATCCGGCGGTATGGTTATTAGAGACCATCGGGGTTTTGGTGTTGTGGGAAAACAAATATTTTTCGGTGCAAGATCTCACAATAAAGCGGAAATGTTGGCTCTTTTTGAGGGTCTTCGCCTATGTCTCGCCTGGGGTTTCAAAAAGGTGGTTATCCAAACGGATTCAGCACTTGTTTGTGGTTGGTTTAAGGATAGTTTGAAAATCCCGTGGCATTTGGAGAATATTTTGAAAGACATCAAATTGTTGGCAGCGAGTATGACTTTAGAATGCCAACAAATCTTTAGAGAGGCTAATGCGGTGGCAGATTCTTTAGCGGCTAGAGCTTTACAGGACAATCAGACTGTTTCTTTCAAGGGAACCGACTTTCCTAGGAGAGTAGCAGGCTTGGTTGTGCTCGACAGACTACAAACGGCGTACATTCGCCATGGGGATGAATAGAGGCAGCTTTTATGTGTTAATGCGTGTAGGTTGGGAAATTTTGCTGGGGCGAGACTGCCGAAGTGCGGTTTTGGCCTGCAGAATCACGCGGTCTGCTGGGAGTGCGACAGCTCTGTCCACTCTGCTGAATTGGCTAGCAGAATTTTGCTTGTAGGGCAAGTCGAAGGCACGGAACTGGATGGGCTCTCTCAAAACAGAGCGTACCCTATTGCTGCTGTTGTTGCTGCGCTGCGTTTGCTGCTGCTGTTACGCGGGTTTTGCTGCTGCTGCTGCGCTGCGTTGCCGCTGCTGCTACTGCTGCTGCACTGTTGCTGCGCTGCTGCGTTGCGTTGCCGCTGCTGCTGCTGCTATTCTGTTTTGCTGCTGCTGTTCTTTTTTGCTGCTGCGGCGATGCGGTGCTGCTGTCTGTCACAGCGTTGACATGAACAGGGCCTGTTGCTGCGGTTTGGTTTGTGCTGTGTGGACACGGCTTGAAGAGGCTGTTTTGTTTGTTTTTCTGAGTGCTGCGGTTTTGATTAGCTTGCGGCCAGCTGAGATGCCGCGACACGCGGTTGGAGAGTGTGTATGCGGGTTGTTTTGGGCAGTCCGGTGTACTTTCGGGCTTTGTCGCAGGAACGCGCGTAGTGCTGCATGTTCTACGGCTGCGAAACAGAGATTGCGGGTGCTGTCCGGGTTGCTGGGAGCTGATTGTGAGCTGATTTCAGTTGTTTTGCTTTAAGTTTTGTAATGGCTTTTTATTGTTTTTAGTTTTTTTTTTCTTTGGCTTTCATACGGGTAACGTCGTAATGTACCCCCGTAGCGTTTGTAAGTCATTTTTTTTGATAAGTAATTAAGGTCTGGCATTCCATAGTTGCCCCTCCTCACTGGAGGTTAATTTAAAAAAAAAAAAAAAAAAAATTCAGCTAGATGTCACAGACTTAACATTAAATCCTTACAGCTCAAACTATTTCACATCCCCTAGATCCGGACATAATAATGGTCACATACGATGCTAGTTTTTTTTTTATCTCGTCTCAACAGGGAGCGGTCGGAGTTTTTGCAGTCAATATGCATGGAGAGGTGCTAACACGGGTTGCTTACCCGATCACAGGAAAGATGACAAATGGTACCATGGCGGAATGCCATGCAGTTGAGGCGACTCTTCTTCTTTTCTAAGCTAAGTAGTGGAAAATATGTTTTTCGATGGGAGACTTAGGGACGCTTTACTCTATTTTACATGATGATTAGTGACAACCTAGAACAACCATAGATTGGGTGTGGCGACCACTCATTAGTAATATAAAGAGACTAATTTCTCTTCACACCCTCTGATTTTGTAATTTTATTTGTAGAGATCTTAATTATGAGGCTCATAACCTCGCTATTATAGCAGCCCAACAGTATTGTAATTTTAATTTTAATTTTTTATTAAAAATCTCCGCTATGGAGAGGCAACTATGCTATACCGGACCTTAATTACTTGTCCCAAAACGAGATATAATAACAAATTGGTAAGGAAAAAACAGAAACTAGACAAATATATCAGCTAGACTGACCAAACCCCCAGATCAATGCATGTACTTGCTGTTACTTTTCTTCATTCTAGATGATATTCGAGGAAATACCTTGAAGTCTTTGAAGTAGTCATGGTCCATCATGTTTTCTGTTGACATATTCCTCTTATCGAATCTTTTCGTTAATCGAATGTGGTCTGTCTTTAAACCTGACACTATTCTTGACCTAATGGTATTCATCCAAATCTTTTTCATCAGAACTGATTTCATCTGAAATGTCGGTATCGGTCTCCAAATCGGTTTCCCTGTAAGCGTTACGAACCAAATAGTTAATATGTTTTATATTCGGTGGTTCAATTACTGCGGTGTCCACTAAAGTTTCGTCATCTTGTACATTACCCTCATTTGCTGGAACCCCTACCTTCCAGCCATGCACCTTGTTGTCTCCACTATGAACACGAGTTAATATGTTTTTCTGCAAACTTTCTCCTGATGCCCTATCAATGAGCAATAATCACAATATTTGAAACTCGGGTATTCAATCTTCTGCCAGAAACCCCTGTTGTTAGCCCTATCTATCCAAATTTGATTCGGTAACTTTTTCGCCAAAGTCATCTCCACGCAAACACAGGCAGAACCCAGGCGTGATAAACATCGAGTATGATCATCCATGCTAAAAAAATAGCCAAAAGAGTTCATAATTGCTTTCAAAAGAGGGGGATGAAATAAATGCAAAGGCAAGTTAGGCAACTCTATCCATAATGGAACTAATGTCGGATTTGCTTTTAGACTGAAACCATCATGCCAGCGAAAAACTTTGAATCGAAACCCCCGAATCAAGAAAGAGTCCCTCGACAAGACTTTCTTTGCTTCTGCCTCAGATTGAAGCCGGACTAGAACGTGACGTTGGTCTAACAAACCTAACGAGAAATCACCTAGAATCCCCCAGGTTTGATGTATCGAATCTCAAATATCTTCCAATGTTGGCCTGTAGCTAGAGAACTTTAACACTATTATGTGTTTTTCCATGAAAGCTTTCCCACGTGTTTCGTCAGATGTCGTAAGCCCAATGGCTGACTCTCCTTCTTTTAGGAATCTAGTTCCCTCGACATGTGTTTTTTTAACCTCATCAACCACTATTTTTCCAAGTATTTGGGCGAAAGAAGGCTTAGTAGCCTCTTCCGTAGGTTCCTTACTCCCCATTGGGGGAGAGGAAGTGGTGACAGCTAGAGGAGCCGTCATAGCACGATATTCCTTGCCCTAGCCAGGCCTACAACACGGCTAAGCAAAGGTCGATCTAAGGCCAGACAGAGAGAGGGCGACTGGACAGAGCGGCGGCTAGGCATAGGTGGCGGCCAATCGATCTAGCGGCCTTGATTGATGGCGGCGGTTGTTGTTTTCTAAACCCTAGCAGAGAGTTTCTAAAACCTTTTGAACTCACTTAATCCTTCTCTTGTAATTTTAATTAGTAATATATGCTATATACTTGTAACAAAAAAAAAACTAACAATGGAAACCTAGTTCTAAAATTAATCAATGTGAGATCTTCTCATACTACATCCCTATCATTGCTCTCAATAGTTTCTTTCAAATGAGTACTTACTTTGTTGCCCTTGTCATATTCATCTATCATCATCAAGAATGTTTCAACCTCGGATAAAGAAAGAAGTTCTCTCATTCTTTTAAGAGCCTTGGTCTCAGTTTTATCACCTTGCACTATCTCCTGGCCAAAATTAAATATTTCAATCACTTCAGCTATCTTATCCCCTTCTCCTAACTGTAGCAAACTAGGGTCTGCTTCCTTGCTCTCTTCTTCTAGTGGTTGCTCTGCTATGATGCTGAAATTGTTCATCATGACCACCTGTTCATGCGATTGCGCTCCTGCAGCATCACTATTAACAGTCTCCCTGCTCACCTCTGCTTCATCATGGTTTTTTATTTCATTAGTCACAACTGCATTATTTTAGTATCCCAGATTATATCTTCATCATCATTCTCATCAATCACCACTAGAGATGTTTGGGGTACTCTAGTCATACACCTACATGTAGCTCTTACCCAACCATATTTTTCTATTGGCTTAATAACCTTCCTTTTTTTTTTATCCCTTCCCTATCATGTTAGATAGCTATATACTTTAAAAGCTTCCATTGTTGGAGAAGACAAATCTAGAATCTCTCGACAAATCTAAAATCTATCATATACCAAGCAATTTCGCCTATGGAATGGGTGAAATGGATTCTATAAGAGCTTTTTTTTTATATAGATGTTGATCTATATATAGGAGCATTTTGATGCACAAATCATCAAGAAATTAAACTCAAGATCAACTTCCAAGTGCTATGTTGGCGCGCTAGGCACATGTGTTCACCTTGGTCCACTATGCATAGCAACAATGTTGTCCCCGACTTAAACACCACCATATTGGGTGGTGTGGACTAGTAGGGAGTGAACCATCTCCTTATAAACCTTAGTGAGAATT
Source organism: Berberis vulgaris (assembly GCA_963556465.1). Classification (NCBI taxonomy): domain Eukaryota; kingdom Viridiplantae; phylum Streptophyta; class Magnoliopsida; order Ranunculales; family Berberidaceae; genus Berberis; species Berberis vulgaris. The sequence continues at coordinate 110,271,889 of OY747124.1, forward strand.
ACTTGATGTGGGACTATTCAAGCCAATACTATCCTAACAATCTTCACCTTTGGTGCGAATCGTCACACATACTACAATTCGTCCCCCCGGTCCGCAATATCTCAAAGTACACCTCTTCATTGAGTGTCTTGGGCAACCAAGATCCTGAGAGTAGTACTCGGTGTACGGGCTCGACTATTTCTAGCGTTTGGCTCCACTTAGTCGCAACCACTCCACTAACTCCACTTCGTCCGAACTTATAGGATACTCAAGTGGCAAGGGTCTGGAGTCTTAACCCTGGATTGTTCACTTGGAGGACCTAAGCTTCACCTCGTTGAGCCTGCACCTACTCTCATTGAATGATGTACTCCCTGCATTTCCACCTCGCCGAGTTCCCGCATCCGGACTTGTAGGATACTCGAGTAGCAAGGGTCTGGAGTCTTAACCCTGGATTGTTCACTTGGAGGACCTGTGCTCCACCTCGCTGAGCCTGCACCTAATCTCCTTGAACGACCTGCATCTCCACCTCACCAAGTTCCTGCACTAGACATGTGCGCCCGCCTTGGTCCAACGCTAGACACGTGCGCTTACCTTGGTCCACTATACATAGCAACGATATTGTCCACAACTTAAAAGACCTCATTACTATTAGGGAGTAGATCATCTTCTTATAAACCTTAGTGACAAATCTTTAATTACTTGATGTGGGACTATTGAAGCCAACACTATATCAATATCAACTTCAAGTGCTTCATTTTTTCAGTGCACAGGGCACAAAACTACGTACTATGAATAATTGGATAAAAATATATTTAAACAAACATTAACAACAACTGAAGTAAATTGCTCGATAACCAAAGCTCTACCTACAAAGAACTAGTTATATATTAATGTTAAAAACGTACGCAACTGACATAAACTAAACTAATAGACTTCAGTAATGAAACGGATAAAGGTTATAATGAAACCAAAAAGTGGAGAATCAAATTGCACCCTAACTATACTCGTGGAATAAAAAACATGAAAAACCCCCTGGTTGCAAAACCCGCTTCCCTAGCCTCACAATTTCTTTATAAAAAATGCTAGGAAACCAAGTTTTGTAACCAGGGTGACGTGGCGCGATCTCGAAAGAATGATGAAACCTCCAAAGATTTTATGTCTATCTCGAGGTTGTAAAAAACCTCCTATGACCTATGACGATGCCACATCATCCTGGTTGCAAAACCTGGTTCCCTAGCACCAAGTTTTGCAATCATGTTTTGCAACTAGGATGATATGGCATCGTCATAGGAGGTTTTTTACAACCTCGAGATAGACATAAAATCTTTGGAGATTTCATCATTCTTTCGAGATTGCGCCACATCACAGCAGACAGAGCATACTCATCATGGAGAACATGATGTTGACATACTTCAGAATGAAGGAGAAGATCACACCTGGGGACAATTTGTATGCATATATTAACGATAATTGTGACCACTAAGATTGACAAGGCAACCATGTTAGTGACACACTCTGTTAGAATATGTAGGATTTGTACTTAATAGCCAAGTCCAAGTCCAAAATTGATTCACATCTACAAGAATAAGAAAGTACAAGAGTATGAAAGTACTAGACTTCTCTTTCTTGTGAGAGTTTGTTTATGTTTTTATTGTTGTTTTTTATTTTGTTTCATTTATATAAAGGTTTTGGGGTTCTTAAAACCCAGCTCACTTTTCAAAAAAAAAAGTACAAGAATAAAGTAGTTAGAATAAAAAAGTCAAAATGGTACACAATTAAAATATCTTGTACAGAAGTTTTAAACAATACATGAACTCTAATATTGAACTCTGTATTTTATATTGATGGTATGGTCAGCACGGGGATTCCTACCAGGGACTTACAGATGATGAGGCCATGCTGGTCTACAATTTCGTAGTAATTTCATTTCAATTCCCTTGGAGATTCCAAGAAAACTGATTTAGTTAACTTTGAAACTCTTTGATTGATGCAAGGACAAAGAGATTATTAGTTTAACTACTGAGAACATAAAATTACTCTGAAGAATATAAAATGGTATGCTCATTTGAGAGTTGTTTACTTTTGTAACAATTGTTTCTTCATAAATAGAGGGAACACCTTTTTCTACTACTTAGTCGTACAAAACGAAATCACTAATTTTACAAAGAGATGTAAATAATCATGGAACAAAAAAGTTCAATCTGAATCTATGGGGTGTCTAAGGTGATTGCTGTCATTTACGCTAAAATAATCACGGTCTACGACAAGTAGAAAAATCACGAGATATATAACAACAATAGTTGACCAAATTACAGAATTAAACATTATAAGTATATATTTACTAATCAACATCAACAGCAACTCATTACGGTCTTGATTACACTGGCGTTATTTCAACATCAGGAACGTTAATGTGAACTATCTGCTCTTCATCTTCAGTCGCATTTGGATTATTGTCACTTGCTGAAGTTTGAGAAGGTATCCGGGTCTTGATGTCAAACTCATCAGGAAAGGACCATACAACTGCACCCTCCAAGTATTGTATTTGGCCTAAGAATTTTAACATAAGCCTGACTTTTTTGTTGTACTCTTCAAAAGGGGTCCGATCAACTTCTTTGATCATCGCATGAGGTAGCTGACTGAGAAGTTCGTACAGCATGGATACAAATAGTTCTTCCATATGGCCATATAGCTCTTCAATTGTTCTGCTTTCTTGACCTCGGTTGTTGATGAAGTCCATGACGACACTAACTTCATTCCATATAAAACGAGTGGGTAATAAATCTTTTAATTTCCCAATGATCTCTAGTGCACGAGCTAAGTTAAGTTGAGGAGATGGGCATGGTTTTTCAATCAATACCTTCAGAAATTTTCTTCGAAACGCAGCACGTGAAGATCCAAATTCCACCCCCTTCCACAAAGCTTTCGCTAACTCACATTTTCTTCTGTCGTCAGCCATCAAGCAATTCAGTTTATTGTCAATGAAATGAATCACATCAAAAACTTCACTTAGCCATTGGCTTAGATGACCACTGAGAGAAGAAGGTAGAGAGACCGATGCTACTTTTACAAGAAACACCAGATAAAGACTAGATATTCCTTTCCCTTCCTTGGGTTCAATTTGACAAATGATATGAGACCGTCGTGATGGATCTGATTTTTGAAGGAGCTCTCTTAGGACACACATATAATTTCTTTGGTTGTCGCTTACACTTACCAAATTCTTGATGTCCTCCTCACATTTCTTTAAAATCTCTCTGTTCAATGCTAACCTATCCATGACCCAGACATTACTACGAGGTTCCACAGCTTCAGGTTCTGTATACTTTTTCTTATGGCCACAAAAGGATATATTAATGATGATGTTTATAAGCAAGAAAATAAGCCAAAATACCATAGCAGCCATTAACTCAAGTGCAACAGCAAATACGAAAAACCCGAAGAAGAAAAGCACATAATCTTTTACAAACGAAGAAGCCATCAAAACTGGAAAATTATGTAGGATAACAAATTGAATTATTGGTTCACCATGAGGTCGTGCATATCTTTTGGGATTGGAAATTATGTGATGCCGCATGAGAAACACTCGTGAGCAGGTGGCTAAACTTGCTAGTAAGATGACCAACAATTGAGACACAACAATAATCCTCATTGACCATCCATAATCAGAAACTCCATTACAGAACCTAATTCCATGGCCCAAAAGGGAACGAACAGTAACTTGTAATAAGACTATTAAGCATGAGATGGACACCGCACCTGCCGCAACTGAATAAACATTCTTACATGCTACAAACTGAGGATCAGAGTTATAACCATGAAAATAGCACAACTTCAATCTCTCTAACACAGTTGAGCACCCTCGACCCTTTGTAAAGATGTCTTTATTAAGATCCAACTGAGCGTTCTTAGTGAAAATAATAAACCCACTATGAGATAGATGCAATATCATGAGCATTGACAACATGAAGTACATCATTATGATATGCTCAGGGATGAAGGTATCAATTACACCTGTAGATATCTGTATACAGTTATTAACAATAACTGTGACAACAAAGATTGTCAAGGCAGCCTTGTTTGTTTCCGTTTCAGAGGCCCTACTATTTCCCAATGAAGGCATAAAGAAACCCATAGAAACGCATATCAAAGCCGTACCAGTAAGCTTAGAGAGTTGGTCGAAGGCACTAGGCATTGAGGTCGTTAAATCCACAGGGAGTTTTGCAGCAACAGAGAGAAGAGTCAAGGTAACTGAGTTCAGTGAAAAGAATTGGCATGGTAACCATTTCTTTTTCTTCTGGTATGCATGAAATACATCAAGAATCATAAGTAAAAGACATACTAGTGATGCTCCTGCTATATATAAGCCAATAAATGGAACTGGAGCAGAATAGTTGCTTTGATCGGACGTTGTGTTGGGACACAAGTGTTTCACCATCTTAACTCTTCTGCTCAACCAGATAATATGAATTTGTTCAGTTTTCAGGTTTTAAAATTTTTTCTTGGATAGATATGAGATCTGTGGTGTTGGAAAGAGTCAACCAGCTCCAGCCCCACACCCCTTTGTTGACCGCTTTTGATATTGAAATCTGTCGGATATATGTGATGTCGGAAAGAGATGGGATGGAAAGAGACAACAAGCCCAGCCCCAGCCTCACACCCCATTTGTTGATTGTTTTTTTATGCTGAAATCTTTCGGTGGACAAAATTTGATTGTGAATCACACTCCTTGGACCCCAATGCAATTGTAGTAATGGAAGAGGATAATAATGCTAGTCCGAACCCTGTAAGGAGTATGACCAGGTGATTGAAGAAACAAAAAAATCAGACCATGTGATGGCTGATCCAACACAGAATGGACAGCTCGTGCAGCTGGGAAGTAAGCAAACAATAGAGGTGGAAGGAACTAGCAAAAAAGGGTCGACAGGTGCTGTGAGTATGAACGAATTGAAGACTAATATGATTCAGGCTGCGGATTCAGACGCTGAAGTAGCAGCAGAGCCAGGTCTGTCTAACCCCATATCTATCTCAGAGGAACCCACAATGCAAGTAATGGAGGTGCTTCGCGCACTCGCTGGTATAGGAGGAATGGGGGAAGATCTCACAACGCTCATGGCTTGCCTAACACCCCAAGACGTTCAGGCTGTGCATTCAAAAATTGCACAAATAGGCAGGGATGCATTGGTCGCTGAAATTCAAACTTCACTTGAAGAGGAAGCAGCAAGGGTGGGGCAAAACTCTAGTGAAGAAGAACGTGACGTTACCACAATACAGCCTCCCACGGCATATGTTCCTCGAAGGTCCTTCCGGAGCAAGAAGACAAATCCTAAATTCAGGTAACTGATGATAATAATACAAGTAGAATGCAAATGCTTTTTAGAACCTTGTATGGATGCTCGATTAGTGCTAGCATTCAATGGTTTTTGTATCATGATTCATTGTGGTTCGTATCCTTACGACGACTTCTCATACATCCTGGGGCCCACATTAGGTATAAATCACGTCATGAGAGTGATTAAATTTTTAATTGGTACTTATGAGGAAGAAAAGTTATGGCAGGTCTATCATGCAACTACTTTAGTAGCAGAACACTTTGCAGGGTTACTCCCCAACTTGGAGACGGTGATTCTAGAACTAATTAGGTTCTTTGTTGAAGATTTAAAGCAAGTTTATTGTCCTGTGGATGCTGTAACGAGTGAACGTATGAGTGATTGTAAACTTTATCATCATCTTTTTTCATCACTAAGGTTCGGGGATCCTAAATAACCCCGCTTGCTTTCCAAAAAAAAAAAAAAAAAAAAAAACTCCGTTCAATATTTCTGAAAACACAAACTTACTCCAACTTATATATATATATATATATATATATTTTTTTTTTTCACTCCTGAGAGCCCATCCAATATTTTTCCCCTCACAAACCCTCTTCTCCCTTTCTCGATACGATTCAGCGCAGCCTCGTGAAGATAGAGGATTGGATTCAAATCGGCCTCACCTAACCTACCAAACTCCCTATCAAATGCAAATCCCCCTCAATCCCAAACCTTAACCCTAACGGCCCCTCCCCGCTCCCTGAACTGCGGTAATGATCCTCCTATGTTTTGTGGAGGAGCTCAAATGAGGGGAAATTGGGGGAGTGATGATTGAGTGAACGAGTGAGTGGGAGATCGGGATTGAACTTGCATTTGGGGAAGAAGATAATGGAGCAGAGTTTCAACAGATGGTGGGTTTATGAATCCAACTGTTGGATGAGAGAGATGAAAAACCCATCACAAACACAACCGTTGGTTTTTTTTTTTAGTGGTACTTGCTAGTTGCTGCATAATTGGCATGGAAGTATAAAATGAAACTTTGTTTGACGAGTCCTTGGCCTTCCCGAATGATGATACATCAAAATGGTCACGTTCTTGAGCCGTACACGTGTAATGATGATCTTGAGAAATTACAGGCCCCAGCGTCAGCCCAACACTGATCCGGTCCAAGCGATTTTAAACCCGCCCAATGCAGTCTGCCGGACGGACCCGAACTCTTACAGCTTGCTAAGCTCACACGTCTCACAACTATCATCAATACTCGTAAGTCCTACTAAGGCAAGTATCTCAAATATCAGCTTCAGACAGGCAACTACAATAGCTCTCCGTTTTCAACTAGGAAGTGAATACCATCGCACATGGAAACTTCCTCTTACGGATTACGCTCTGATTGAGAGCTATATTCTACGTATCCAGGAACACAGGTCTAACAGTGAACTTCCCTTCTACAAAATGACTTTTAATTAGAGAAGGATATCCACGGAGATCTCCTTAATTGGGTCGTTGCGATTACGGGTAGGATGTTTAATTGTTTAGACGGTAATAATAATACTAAACTACGCCATCAATGGCCTGGTCGAACCAAGACTTTTGCATTATAAATAAGACATGAGGTTGGTAAGCTATGGTACGCTACAAATTTCTTGTTTACAACATTACACCTTCCTCAGATCCCCGTCTGACTTTAGCATCATAGTGCCATCGGCCACCACATGGTGGTCTGTGACTCACGTGTGTTACTTGTGCAAGTCAGCAGATCTAGGTCAAAGCAAAGAGCAAAAAATGACTGCATTAGTTTGGCGCCGTCCGTTGGGACGACAAAGTTTCTAACCTTTCACTAGCATCATCTCCCATCGAAATACGGAGAGATGGCGATCACTAGATCATGCAACAACAAAGAAGCAGATAACGCACATACGTCAAACTGCCGTTCCTGGAGGGGCGGTAGCACCAACGGACCCTGAATCAGATCCAAGATCACTTCTCACATGTCAGACTTTGTCAAAGGTGAAGACACTCAGATCGATGAAACGAAAGCTTGTCGAAACACTGAAGGCGTACTTAATCGCTTCAACAATGAGTTAACCGTCGTCAACGTGTGCAACGACACAACAACCGTCTCAGCTTTCATTGACAGCCTGGGGAAAGGGAAGTTCTATAACTTCTTGATACTGGACCCTCCAACAAGCATGACAAACCTGACAAGGGAGGCCCATAACTTCATCACCCTAGAAGAGAAACGGGCAGCCAAGAATGAAGTCGAGCCCAGGGAGAAATCGGTAAACAGGATATGTGTGCTTCATGGAGCCCATTCCGAGTCCAAACTGTCAAACAGATCCCGAAAAAGGGCTCTCCGAGGTATGAGGATCCAAGCAATACGCGATGAGCAACAGACACCGCATGCTCAAAGGCAAAACCCCTCCATGCCACTAGTATTTATGTAAAAGAACCTCTGGGGCATACAACTCCCGCACAATGATGCCGTAGTGGTAAAAATTTCCCTGGCAAGCTGGGAAGTAAAGAGGACCTTGATAGACACCGAAAGCTCGACTAACGTCTTGTTTCTCCGTACGTTCCATGACATGCAACTAATAGAGACAACATTGACCCTTGGTAATCGCCCGATGATCGACTTCAGCGTCATAAAGATATAACCCGCGGGAAAGATACAACTGACGATAATAGCGGGAGAGATGCCAATTCAAAAGACTTTGTCTCAAGAGTTCATAGTAATCGACGCGCCTTCGACGTATAACGCGGTCCTGGGAAGACCTGGATCCACCAAATGGGAGTGGCGACCTCCACTCTGCATCAGTGCATCAAGCATCCAACAAACCAAATGGTCGGTACATTAAGAGGCGATCAGGCAAGCTGCTAGAGAATGCCAGTACATGAAGACACTGCTGCCCGATAATTTTCAGTTGGCAACTAGCCCCGCGACTAAGATGACTTTCCATTCCGCCCGGGAAGTAGGGGAAAAACAACTTGCTCCAATAAGCCCTCGAGGCAGGCCCAATGCCGACCAGCCGAAAAAAGAAACCATCACAGTCTATCTCGACAGCCCTCACAACAGCAGTGTTGTCCATATTGATTCCTGCTTGGACAAAAAATTGGCGGAACAACTCACGAAGCTGCTACTGTGGTACAAAGACATCTTCGCCTGAACCATGCGCTACATGGTGGGAATAGACCCGTCGATAATCACCCATCGCCTAGAGGTGGACCCCATGAAGAAAACCATGCGATACATGGAGAGTCTAGAGATGCTGTCAAAGTCCTCGACAGGGAAACATTCTAACTATACCTATTTGTTTCCAAACATGCTATCAACTTGGCCCTTATACGTGACGACCAAGAGACCCAGAGGCCAGTGTATTACACCAGTAAAACCTTCGTAGAAGCGGAGACACGTTATCCGGGCCTAGAAAAGTTAGCCCTGGCACTGGTTGTATCCTCTAGGAAGTTGAGGCCTTATTTTCAGGCCCACTCTATAATGGTTCTGACCAAGCATCCGCTCTGTTTGATATTGCATAAACCTAAGCTATCTGGCAGGATGGTGAAATGGTAAGTGGAACTCGGATAGTTTGACATAAGCTATGATCCGAGAACCGCCATCAAAGCTCAGGTGCTAGCAGACTTCATCGCCAAGTTCGCTAGTGGAGAAGAGTTGAAAACAAACAGCCAACCCTCAGACTCAAGTGTTCAGGCTTGGATTCTACGCTGCGACGGGTCGTCAACCTAGAAGGCAAGTGAAGCTGGGATCACACTCCGCTCCCCTAACGACTTCACTCTCGAAAAAGCGGTCAGGTTCGGCTTCCTCGCTTCAAACAACGAGGTCGAGTACGAAGCCCTCATGTTCTGCCTAAAGCTAGTGTTGGGGATCGAGATAGATCACCTAACGGCATTCAACGACTCGAGAGTGGTTAACCAGGTCAAAGGGGATTTCAACGGCAAAGACCCCCGCATGATATCCTACCACGATCAGTTACTTGGCGTAGGGTAGGTTCGAGAAGTGCAAACTCATACAGTGCTCTCGAGACGACAACAAAAGAGCTGACGCACTAGCCAGAGAAGCCTCAGCCTTCGACGAGCTCTCGAGTGGCTTCATTGAATACCAACAACAATCAAGCCTCGACGGAGAAGAACCTACAGACATTTGTGCCGCAAACGCACAACCAAATTGGATGACTCTGATACTCAAGTACATCGCAATCGAAACCCTGTCGAATGGGAAAGTCGAGGCCAGAAGACTCAAAAGTAGAGTAACAATGTACACTTTCCTAAACAAGTTATACAAGAGATCTGTGATGAGACCCCTACTCCGATGTTTGTCGCCTCCAGAGGCAAAACTAGGTCTTGGGAGAAATCCATAGCGATATATGCAAAAATCATCCAGTGGGTGAATTCTCGCCCATAAAGCTTTAACTCTGGATACTATTGGCTTACGATGCAGCAAAATGCCAAGGAAACTATCCGCAAATGTCAGAGGTTTGCGCCATACACACATATGCATGCTTGGCCACTGACACTAATGACCAGTCTGTGGCCATCCGCACAATGGGGAATGGACGTCGTCAGAGCGCTCCCAACATCAGCCAATAAAAAACTCCTTCTTGTGGCCGTCGACTTCTTCACCAAGTGGGTAGAAGTTGAGCCCCTCTAAAAAATAGGGCATGTCCAAATAGAAAAATTCATTTGGGCCACCATCGCCTGCAGATTTTGAATCCCTAGAGTATTGGTCAGCGACAGCGGAACTCAATTCGAATGTACCAAGGTTTAAAAACTGTGAAAAAGTTTGAATATTTATCACCACTTCTCCTCGCCAGGGCACCTCTAAGCCAACAACCAAGCAAAAGTTACCAACCGAACGATCCTAGAAGCTATCAAAAGAAAGGTTGATGCGGCCAAAGGAAAATTGGTTCTAGAGCTATCAGGAATACTTTGAGCACATCGGACGACCAAAATGACTCTTACCGGAAATTCGTTTTTCTCCCTAGCATACGGGTCATAAGCTATGGTCCTGGTAGAACTAGAGGTGTCGACCTTCTGAATGTAAGAGTTTAGACCAGACGGTAATGACGAAGCCCTACGCGTTGGGCTAGACCTCCTCGACGAAAAGCGGGATCTAGCCTTCACCAAAATAGGAGCCTATCAACAACAAATGGCGCAATACTATAACAAGAAGGTCAAGCCACGTGAACTCAAGGTTGGAGATTTGGTATTTAGAAAGATCCAACAAAACACAAAAGAGGCCGACACGGGAAAACTAAATCCAAATTGGGAATGACCATACAGAGTTGTCAAGGTCAACAGATCGGGAACATACTGGCTAGAAGACACGAATGATGACGGGCTTAAACGATAATGGAATGTAGAGAATCTCAAACAATATTATCAATAAAGTATTTGCTTTTACAAAGACTTCCACTGTTGTCCGCTACAACCCTCGGCCATCCTGGCTATGACTAGACTCGAGTATTTGCCTAACGCCTAGTTCACTATGAACCACGATGGCTGAGGAAGTGAGAGTCTAGTCAGCGCTGGTTCGCTAATGACGACGACTCACCAAGGGATCATTGCTCTCCAACAGGCAATGATCGCCAAACTTACCATGTAAGCTTAGTCAAATTGCGACTGGTGACAATGGCTTCTGGTGCCCAACGCCTAGTTCGATATGTGAGGACCACGATGGGCAAGGAAGTGAGAATCTAGGCTTCGCTGGTTCCCTGATGATGACGACTCGCCAATGGATCATTGCTCTCCAACAGACAATGATCGCCGAACTTACCAGGTAAGCTTAGTCAGTTCGTGACTGATGATGATGGCTTTTGGTACCCAATGTCGAATCCGCTATGCACGGACCACGATGGCCGAGAAAGTGGGAGTCTAGTCAGCGTTGGTCCGCTGATGACAATGACTAGCCAAGGGATCATCGCTCTCCAATAGACAATAATCGCCGAACCTACCAAGTAAGCTTAATCAGTTCGCAACTGTTTTAAGGAGAGACAACCTCCTCAGCAGCTAGACCTGCAGAGCTAGGACCTTCCCCTAAGAAAATTGGTCCAAAAGCAGTCATATGATGGATCACTGCTGGAGTCAAACAAAGACCAGCATCATGTGCCCTCAGAAGAATCGCAAACATAATTTTAAACCCGCTCGAAACCATTTGAGCGATTGGCATACGGAAAGAAATAAAGAAGTGCCAGAGGTCATCTGGCACTAAAAGTCAGAGCCCAGACTCAAACATGCCTCGGTGCAAACTTATATACCACTGAGGAGGTGTAGTTGGAGCAAAATTTTCAAATACAATACAAACTATGAAGCTTGATTAACTCGTTTTCATCAACCAGACTACCCTCAGAAAGCTTGAGGCAAGTGAAGGACAAAAGATCCTTGGGAGAAAGTTCAACGATATATGCCATTGGTAGAAAGAACGAATCAAACTTCACGGCAACACTATTGCTTGAAAGAATGACGCAGATGAGAATGAGAAAATCTTCATCGAAGTAGCAAATATATAGGGAAGACAAAATGCACCTTTCCTCCTTGAGGAGTCACGTATCCATCAATGTTATGTGCCGGTCGAGACAAAGCTTCGAGTCTAATCATCACGACGGTACAGTTGCTTTTTCAAAGAGTCAGTGGACCGACTAAATGCCTCAGTAACTCGGGGGAGTAGCTGTCTGAGCCATACACATATCATGATGATCTCGAAGAATTACAAACCCCAACGTCAGCTCAACACTGATTCGGCCTAAGCGATTCTGAACCCGCTTTCTAAGCCCGCACGTCTCACGACTATCCTCAATACTCGTAAGCCCAACAAGGCAAGTATCTCGAGGATCATTTTTGGACAAACAACTATAACAACTCTTTGTTTTAACGTAGGAAATGAATACCAGAGTACATATCACATATGAAAACTTCCTCTTACGGATTACCCTCTGATTGGGAACTATCTCTCGCGTATCTAGGAGCACAGGGCTAATAGAGAACTTCTCTTCTACAACACAACTTCTAATTAGATAAAGATCTCCACGAAGATCTCATTCTTAAACTAAGCCATTGATGGCTTGATTGAATTAGGACTCCTACACTATAAATAAGACATGAGGTTGATAAGCTAAGATATGTTATAAATTTCTTGCTTATAAAATTACACTTTCCTTAGATCTCTGTCTAACTTTAAAATCGGAATGTCATCGACTACCACACGGTGGTCTGTGGCTCACGTGTGTTACTTGTGCAAGTCAACAATAGGTCTAGGTCAAAGCAGAGAGTAAAAAATGACTGCATCTCCGATGAATCCCAATTTAATTCAAATCACCAAAACCCCATATACCCATCAATCAACTTTTACTAGTTTAGTCGCTTCTTCTTTCATCATTTTTCAAAGAGAGACTAGTGTAGAGTAGAAGAAGAGGATGAGAGGAGGCAAAGATGTTGATGTTGACCTCATAGAAGTTGTAGACCTTGAGAATGATCATCTTCTCCACTCCCAAATTTCACGCAGAGGCAAAAATACCAAGGACACCATCTCTGTTGAACTATACATAAAGCAGTGTAGTGCTTTGTGTGAGAATTTGATACTTGGGTCTCAAAAAGTTTAATGCTCGTTCAAGGATTGTTCAACATTTTTGGTGGATGATGGGGGAATAACCGTCAAAGAGTCGATCTGTCCACATTGTTTTAAGATGTTTTGTGTTCAATGTAAGAGCAGAAATTCTAGCTGGCCTGGGAAACCAACGAGGTTTGACTGCCTTGGGGGGCAAAAATACATTTTTGCCCCCCTTTAAACACATACTCCAAAAAGTTGTTTTAAAGAAGGGGCAAAAATGTATTTTCGCCTCCCAAGGCAATCAAACCTCGCTGGTTTTCCAAGCCAGCTAGAATTGCTCATGTAAGAGAGTGTTTTAAAATAAAATAAAATAAAAAAGTGCGTTGGTGAGAGGGTGGCCTTGTGCCCTTGTGGTGAGAGAGATTAAAATAAAATAAAAAGAGAAATAAAGATTAAAAAAGGATAGAGTGGTAGTGGGAGGAGAGAGATAAAAAAAAAGAGAAAAATAAAGATTAAAATAAACATAGAGAAAGAAATATTTAAAAAAATATAGTAGGTGTAGTGGTGGGGAGAAGACAGAAAAAAAAATAGGAAGAAAGATTTAAAAAAAAAAAAAAAAAAAAAAAGAAAAGAAAAGAGAGAGAGAGAGAGAAAGAGACGGGGGGAGGGGGGGGGGGGGGGGGGGGGGAAATGGTGCTTTGGCTTGAGGGTGGGTTTGTGGAAAATTACATGGTATATGTATTTAGAGCCTTTCTAGGCGTCGAGGAAACACGCGAGGGAGGGGAGTGTAACCATCCATCTCTCTCGAGATGAGCGAAGGTGCGCATTTCTAAGGAGAGGGGGGAATGGATGGGTGGTTACACTCTCCCTCCCCTTGCGCGTTTCCTCACCCCTTAGAAAAATTGATCTTTAAATATAAGTAGATGAAATTTTCAAGTCAAAATGTTTGAACAAGCGGTTCTGAATGTTAGATTGAAGTATAAGAATAAAGGGAGGTCAAATAGGAATAGACATAGATAAATGGGGTCAAATAGAAAATAATTCTAAAATTTAATTATAAAATAATGAATGAATATCAAATTAGTTTGAATTTAAATGATCCCCTTATTAATTTTACATAAAATTTCATGAAACCAAACACACTCTTAAAAACATAAACTACAATAATTAATAAAGGGGTATGATCTATGTGGTAGTATTCCTAACAACAAAGTCTCTTGACTTCTTTGTTTATTCATTCATAAGCGGCAAAGACGGAGACTGAATAGCTAATCTTAAATACATTTGAAATGCTAGATTAACAATGCCAAGGAGTATGTCTTTAGATTAGTATGTTACACAAATTGGTGTATGTCTTTAGATTAGTATGTTACACAAATTGGCGCAAATGGGGTACCCGCTAATTGGTAGAGTTGTTCTTGAAAACTCAGCTAGCTCTCCAAAAAAGAAAGTATACATGGATTGATTATAGAGGCACACCACAATCGTTAACCATGCCTTTACATGGTTCTAATGATCATGTGAAGTGATGATGCCTTAAAATAATGTCTCATGTTTGACAAGACCTAATTGTGATGCATATTAAAATTCACTTATTAGCGATTGAAGAAATTTCGCAGAAGCCAAAATTAACAACTAAGAAGGGAAAGCTAGGTATTTAAATTTAAAACTGCCACTCTCTACTTCTTCAATTAAAAAAAAAATCTAGTCAAACAAGTGATCACATTGGGTGACCTTAGGCATTATTTATAATAAAACTAAGACTAATCCTATGAGGAAGCTACACCTAACTCAAATAATAAACAACTCTAAAGATTGAAGAAATTTCGTAGAAGCATAAATTAACAACTAACAATGGTTGGAGTGGATGTTAAGTTTCAATACTCATCACGCGTTAGTATTGAAAAATGCCGCAGCGAGTGTATTGGGCGAAAATAGACATATTATGTTAAATAGTTATCTACTCTAAAGCTTCGATTGTTGAAGACAAATCTGAAATCTATCATATATCAAGATTTCGCCTATGGAATGGGTGAAGTGGATTCTACAAGAGCTTTACTTTATAGACGTTGATCTATAGGAGCGTTTTTTATGCACAGATCATCAAGAAATTGAACTCAAGATCAACTTCCAAGTGCTCCATTTTTTAGTGCACCAGGCACAATTCTACGTACTGTGAATATCTTGATAAAGATACATTTGACAAACATTAACAAACAGCTGAAGTAAACTGCTCGATAATCAAAGTTCTACCTGCTACAAAGAACTAGTTAACGGTTATACCATTAAAAAAAATGTACGCAATAAACTAAACTAATAAACTTTTTTTAATGAAACTAAACTAATAAACTTTAGTACTGAAAACTCGATTCACAGAGTGTCACGGACTAGTAATCCGTGCGGCACTAGCTATCCAATTCACCAGTAAGCCTATGAGTAGTTACTTTGACGGGCACAAATATTAACTTGAGAATGCACAATATCAATCTGTAGACAATATAACAATGCACAATAGTCAGTAAAAGCTCTCATTCACATTAAATAGATTACAATGGGGAGGAACGTTCGGAAGGACGTTGCTCAAGACTAGTTCGATGCTATCGATCGATGGAAATACAAGTTTGAAGTTGAAAAGCAATGCAAAGAAAACAATAAAAATGCTAGCGGTACAGTCTGGCCCGACTATGCAATGGAGGCAACACGTCCTCACAGTCAAGAGCTCAAACCTTCCCCCTATAATATAGATGCTAAGCATTTGGGTACTTTTCAAAAGGGAACATTGAGTTTTGAGACCATTAGGAAAGTCTTGAAAGGCCTCTGAACCTTGATTTCCCTAACCAATGGTACTAGTCCTGACACTCTCCCACACTCAATTCGCTGACGCCCTCGCAGCGAACTTTTCCAAGTACTCTTCCAGTTTTGAGAGGTATGGTAGCAGATGCTCGACTGGCTCCCAACTGATCTCTGAAGGAGGTTCATCCTGCCACTTGACCAAATATTCTCTATCCGGGCCTGTGTTGTTGATGAGGCGGTCAGCTAAGATTTCTTCCACTTCTCGATCTGGCTTAGTAGGATGCTTAGGCAATGCTCGGGTAGATACATTTCTTGTGGGATCAGCGGTATCGACATGGTAAGACTTCAAGTTACTTGCATGGAAGACAGGATGGGTGAAACGGAGCCAATGTGGTAACTTGACGCGATAGGAGACTTTGCCTACTCTCTCAATAATCTGTACCGGTCCCTCATACTTGCGAAACAGATTGTTGTGTGCTCTAGCTGTACGTTTATACTTGTTGAACATATCTAGCTTCACCAATACCAAGTCCCCGACTTCAAAAGGATCGATTCGTCGTTTCTTGTCGGCCCATTTCTTCATGTGACGGGAGGCTTTCTCAAGATAGGCTCGAGCAACTTCAATGTTTTTCTGCCAGGCTTTGACAAATTCAAGAGCTCTTGGGCTGGGTCCTTGGTATCCGGTCAGCACTGTATGTGGTGTCAACGGTTGCTGACCAGTGACTAATTGAAAGGGGCTGGAGTGAGTAGCTGAGCTCTTTTGTAAGTTGAAACAGAATTGTGCAACATCAAGTAGTCCCACCCAATTTTTCTGGTTTGCACTTACAAAATGACGAAGGTATTCTTCAAGCATAGAGTTAAAGCGCTCAGTCTGACCGTCAGATTGGGGGTGTTGGCTTGTCGACATATTAAGTTTGGATCCCAAGAGCTTGAACAACTCCTTCCAGAACTTTCCTGTGAATCGAGCATCACGATCGCTAACAATGTTTTCGGGCAGTCCCCAATACTTCACTACATGCTTGAGGAACAATTGCGCCGTATCTTCGGCTGTGCAAGTTAGTCCGGTCGGCACAAAGGTCACATACTTCGAGAATCGGTCAACAACTACAAGGATGCTCCTGAAATCCTCCACTTTCGGTAACCCAGTAATGAAGTCCATGGAAACACTTTCCCAAGGACGAGTTGGAATAGGCAGGGGCTCTAGTAAGCCTACTGGTCGATCTCTTTCAACCTTATCTTGCTGGCAAATAAGACATGTTTGAACATAGGCCATTACATCCTCCTGTATCTGCGGCCAATAGTGCCCCCTCCCTAGCAATGCAAGTGTCCGTCTCCAACCTGGATGTCCCGCCCAATGGGTGTCATGGCATTCTCTCAAAAGTTCTTTCCTCAAACCAGAAGTTCTCGGAACATAGAGGCGATTACCAGTTGTGAGTATTGCTCCATCTTTTATCCAGAACCGTCGAGTTTTGCCCTGCTTGATCAACTCTGTAATCGCCTTCGCTTGTGGATCCGTCTGTAGGCCTACTTTGATCTTCTCCAAGATGGTGTGACTCGGACCAGTATGGGTTAGCACTGCAAGGTCTGCCCTTCTACTGAGTGCATCAGCTACATTGTTAGTGCGCCCTGACTTGTATTCCAATACTAAGTCAAATTCTGCTAATTTTTCCTGCCATCGAGATTGCTTGGAGGTTAGCATCTTCTGAGTAAGGAAATGGCTTGCTGCAGCATTATCCGTTTTAACAAGAACTTGAGATCCCAAGAGGTAGTGTCTCCACACCCGTAAACAATGTACAATGGCTAGCAATTCCTTTTCCTGAGCTGAGTAACGAGACTCTGTATCATTCAACTTTCGACTCTCATATGCTACCGGGTGACCATCTTGAAGTAAAACTCCCCCTAAGGCATAATCAGATGCATCTGTTTGTACTTCAAAGGGCTTGGTGATGTCTGGCAAGGCCAAAACTGGATCTTTCATCACGGCCAATTTCAAGTCTTGGAATGAAGCTTCACACTGCCTATCCCATTCCCATGTTCGGTCTTGTTTCAACAAATTTGTCAGGGCAACAGCTCTCTTAGAGTAGTCCCTTATGAAGCGACGATAATAGTTTGCGAGTCCAAGGAAAGAACGTAGTTGAGACACGTTCTTAGGAGAGTTCCAATCATGGATTGCCTTGACTTTCTCCATGTCCATCCGAATCTTGCCATTGCCAATAACATGACCCAAGAAATTGATCTGGGTCTGGCCGAATGAGCACTTTTCCTTCTTGACAAAGAGATGATTATCTTTAAGGATTTGGAACACTTCTCGCAAATGATGTAGGTGTTCTTCTATAGTCCCACTATAAACCACAATGTCGTCAAGATAGACAACCACAGACTTGTCCAGAAGGTGACGGAACAGGCCATTCATAAGGGTGCAAAATGTAGCTGGAGCATTGGTCAAGCCGAAGGGCATTACTAGGAACTCATATGACTCATATCTAGTAGAACAAGCAGTTTTGGGTTCGTCACCAGCAGCAATGCGGACCTGATGGTAACCTGATCTCAAGTCGAGTTTTGTGAAGTATCTAGCGGATCCAAGTTGGTCGAATAAGTCTGCAATGAGCGGCAACGGGTATTTGTTCTTTATAGTGACTTTGTTCAATGCTCTATAATCAACACAAAGGCGAAAACTGCCATCATGTTTCCGCTGAAAAAGAACAGGTGCCCCATAAGGTGCTTTAGAGGGCCGAATGAATCCTGACTCCAACAAGCCATCTAGTTGTGTTCTCAATTCGGTCAGCTCTGGAGGGCTCATGCGATATGGACTACGTGCGGGTGGCTTGGCACCAGGGACTAACTCAATTTCGTGATCAATGAGCCTTCTGGGAGGTAGATTCTTTGGCAATTCCTTCGGCATCACTTCGCTGAAGTCAGCAATAACTTGGGCAACTTCCTCGGGGATTTTGCTAGTATCATCTTCCATCTCTAGCTTTGCCACAGCTAAGTATGTATCTTCTCCTTTGGCCAAGCCCCTCTTGACTTGGAGCGCCGACAATATTCTATCATGAGTTGTTGGTCGAATTGAGGTTGGTACAATGCGTAGTCTGGGTCCGAAAAACCCCAAGGAGTCCATGAAAGGTAATGGTCCTGCTGCAGCTCCTCGGAAGAATTCTTGGCCAAGAATCACCTTAAAATCATCAAGTGGAACGGCCAAGAAGTTTGATCTTCCTTCCCATGGACCAACCTGTAGTGGCACAGCTCTAGCCATACCATTAATAGAGATTGCCTCAGAGTTGACAGCTTTCAACTTACCCACATCTCCTTCTAAGTTCAGACCCACACGTCTAGCTTCATCTGGGGCAATAAAATTGTCTGTCGCTCCGGAATCCAACAATGCTTGGGAAGGGAACCCATTGATAGTGATGCCGATGTATTGTAAAGCCTTCTTGTGTGGGTGCTCATACATTTCTCCTTTGACAGCATTGAGCTTGCGTAGAGCTCCCATTTGGGAGGTCTCACTGTTGGTGGGGTTCGAGCTCGATGCGGTCGGGTTAGAAGGTTCTGCTTGAAGCAAGGACATTAATGAGTGTAGAGCTGGTTTGGATGGACATTTGCCTGTTGGGTGATCCCTGCTATTGCAAAGAATGCATGGGGCAGGGGCAGATGGTCTCCACTGCCCAGAGTAGTTTTGCCCTCCTTTGTTGTTGTAATTTGAGTTGCTAGAGCTGGCATTCCAATTTTTGTTGGAACTCCAATTCTGGTTGGACGGCCGGGAATTATAGTTTCCTCGATTCTGATTTGAGTTTCCCCAGTTTTGGTGAGGTGAGCGAGCATTCGACCCTGAGCTTGAATTGGTACTGCCAGTTCTAGCTGTGGAGTGATTGAGCGAAGTGGATCCAGTCATGGGCATATAATCGCTAAATCTTTCTGCTGCCGCAATAGCACTTGTAATATCTGTCACCTTCTGCCTTTGCAATTCTGCTTGTAGAAGCGGCTGAGCTTGTTCCATGAAACAGAAAACTTTGTCCTTCTCAGACATGTCTCGAATATCTAGCAAGCAAGTTGAGAATTGTCGGACATAGTCTCGAATATTGCCTGTTTGTTTGATGGTGTGGAGCTTCCTCCTTGCTAAGAAATCAGTGTTCTCAGGCAAGAATTGATTTCTGAGTTCCTTCTTGAGGTCTGCCCAAGTTCTAATAAGGATGCGACCTTCTTCCATATCTGCATATTTGGTTCTCCACCATAGTTTCGCGTCACCTGCTAAGTACATGGTCGCCATGGTAACCTTGGCTTCTTCTGATTCGGGGTTCACTGCGCGAAAATACTGCTCCAGATCAAACAAGAAGTTCTCTAACTCCTTCCCATCTCGTGCCCCAGCATATGATTTTGGCTCGGGTACTTTCATCCTGGGGTGATCAGTCGTCCCGGTGGCCTTAGTAAGCAAGCCAACCCTTGCAAATAAGTCCTCCAACTGTAATTGGAAGTCACTCATCACCTGAGCTGTGGGGTGAGGTGACTCTTCCATTGCGACTGTTCGACCCTCTAAGTTATCAACGTGCTCGGCCAGCGAATCCACTCTGTCTGCCAGTGAAAAGAGTCCATCCAACCGACTAATCTGTTCTCCCAAAGTCTTCAACTGGTCCATTCTGCTTTCCAGTCTATGCATTCGACTGGCCTGTCGTTCCTCCATAGCGCTAAGGCGCTCATTCACTTCCTGCATCCTGGTTTGCATTCAACAAGCTCTGGCTCTGATACCAACTGTCACGGACTAGTAATCCGTGCGGCACTAGCTATCCAATTCACCAGTAAGCCTATGAGTAGTTACTTTGACGGGCACAAATATTAACTTGAGAATGCACAATATCAATCTGTAGACAATATAACAATGCACAATAGTCAGTAAAAGCTCTCATTCACATTAAATAGATTACAATGGGGAGGAACGTTCGGAAGGACGTTGCTCAAGACTAGTTCGATGCTATCGATCGATGGAAATACAAGTTTGAAGTTGAAAAGCAATGCAAAGAAAACAATAAAAATGCTAGCGGTACAGTCTGGCCCGACTATGCAATGGAGGCAACACGTCCTCACAGTCAAGAGCTCAAACCTTCCCCCTATAATATAGATGCTAAGCATTTGGGCACTTTTCAAAAGGGAACATTGAGTTTTGAGACCATTAGGAAAGTCTTGAAAGGCCTCTGAACCTTGATTTCCCTAACCAATGGTACTAGTCCTGACACAGAGTACTATATTGTCCGCTTTAGGTTCAAGGTCCGCACGATTTTAAAACATGTAGTACTTTGTAGATCTAAACTGGTATATATATAGCACACCCCTCTCTGACAAGAAAATCTCACTGATTTTCTGAAATTTCCAACAAACCACTCAACCATTCTGTTAAGGATCAAGGTTATGTGAAACCAAAAAGTCGAGAATTAAATTGCACCCTAACTATACTCGTCAAACAAAAAACATGAAAAACCCATTAGTTAAAATCTATAAACAAAGAGCCCTTCTATGGAGCGACCCATCCCTTAGAGATGCGCAACGCTGTGCATCTCGAGGGGATCCTAAGCTCCCTCTCCCTCGTGCATTCCCTCGCCCCCTAGAATTTCTTGTAAACAAAATAACAAACCAGTGATATACCCTTTCATGGAAAAGTGGTGAATACGAAGATGAGACTTCAATAGAATTAAGTTCAATAACTCCACTTTGGAGAATACCCATTTCCAGAAAATAATCAAATTCAATGAACATAAATGCAAATAATCTCATATAACACCCTTTCAGATAACAACTCAAACAACTCTATATTGAATATAATGTGCATAAAAGCCCATCAAAGAAATCTCAATTCCGTTAAATTCATTTAAGTTCTGAGGTGCAATTTTGAGTAGTTATGGAGTTCAATTATCTCATGTCCACACATAAAAGCTCTGGATCGTAATGATGATGAATTTTATATTTATGTTATGATGAAACACTGGAGTGGGAAAGCTAATGAAAACCAAACTAAAAGCTAACTTGTTAATAACTCTGGAGTTTTAGCACATTAAGAGGAAGATATATAACAGCATTACAGAAACTAACAACAATTGCTCCTGGTCTTCATTACACTGGAGTTATTTCACCACAGGGAACAATTGCTCCTGGTCTTCATGTGGCCTTCATCTTCAGTCGCATTGGGATCATTGTCACCTGCTGAAGTTTGCGAAGGCAACAACGTTTTGATGGTGAAGTCGTCAGGGAAAGACCACTCAATTGCATCCTCCAAGTATTGGATTTGGCCCAAGAATTTTAACATAAGTCTGACCTTTTCCTCATACTCTTCAACAGGGCACTCAGTAATTTCTTTGATTATTGCACGCGGTAGTTGACTGAGAAGTTCATGCAACAAAGCCACAAATAATTTCACCATACGTTCATATAGCTCCTCAATAGAAGTGCAATCTCGAACATGATTGTCGATGAAGTCCTTAATGACTCTAACTTCATCCCATATGAAAGAACAGGGTAACGCAAAACTTAATTGCTCAATGCTCCCTAGTGCACTAGCTATGTTGAACTGAGGAGTCTCGCTTGGCCTTTCAATCATCTTACCTCCAGCATGAGCATTGCTAAAATCATCTCCCATCCACAAAGCTTTGGCCAACGTACATTTCCTTCTGTTATCCGACCTCACGGAATTCAGTTTAGTGTCCACAAAATGAGTTGTATCAAAAACTTCATTTAACCATTGGCTTAGATGAACACTGAATGGAGACGGTAAAGAAGCCCCAGCAATTTTTACAACATAAACTAAATAAAGACAAGATATTCCATTCCCTTCCATGGATTTAATTTGATTAATGATGTTGGACCGCTGCGATGAATTTGTCATTAGGAGGAGCTGTCTCAGTGTAATCATAAAATTGTTTTTGTCACTTAGACACAACAAATTGTTCATGTCCTTCATACATTCTGTAACGACCCGCTCCCACATGACACCATACTGTCCGCTTTGGGCTACCAACCGGCCCGCACGGCTTTAAAACGCGTGTTGTCATGTAGAGCGACCTCGCACACTTAAAGCACATCCCCCTCCCGCACCCAGGCGATATGGGACTATGATTCCCCTTGTAGCTCGTCCAACCCTTCTTGGCCTATTGGGCCTGTTGGGCCTGTTGGGCCCTCTACCCTCACCCTCACCCTCACCTCAGGTCCGCCCACTTAGGGTCTCACAATCCACCCCCCTTAAGGCCAAACGTCCTCGTTGGCCACACAGGCACCCACAACGTCCACGTCGCCAGAGGGCCCACCAACACGTGGCATACTTCCGGCTGGGTCAGGCTCTGATACCAACTGTAACGACCCGCTCCCACATGACACCATATTGTCCGCTTTGGGCTACCAACCGGCCCGCACGGCTTTAAAACGCGTGTTGTCATGTAGAGCGACCTCGCACACTTAAAGCACATCCCCTTCCCGCACCCAGGCGATATGGGACTATGATTCCCCTTGTAGCTCGTCCAACCCCTCTTGGCCTATTGGGCATGTTGGGCTTGTTGGGCCCTCTACCCTCACCCTCACCCTCACCTCAGGTCCGCCCACTTAGGGTCTCACAATCCACCCCCCTTAAGGCCAAACGTCCTCGTTGGCCACACAGGCACCCACAACGTCCACGTCGCCAGAGGGCCCACCAACACGTGGCATACTTCCGGCTGGGTCAGGCTCTGATACCAACTGTAACGACCCGCTCCCACATGACACCATACTGTCCGCTTTGGGCTACCAACCGGCCCGCACGGCTTTAAAACGCGTGTTGTCATGTAGAGCGACCTCGCACACTTAAAGCACATCCCCTTCCCGCACCCAGGCGATATGGGACTATGATTCCCCTTGTAGCTCGTCCAACCCCTCTTGGCCTATTGGGCATGTTGGGCTTGTTGGGCCCTCTACCCTCACCCTCACCCTCACCTCAGGTCCGCCCACTTAGGGTCTCACACATTCCCTTAAAGTTTCTTGCTTCAGCTTTACATTATTTTCATCCAGGACATCTCTACTATGATGCATGCCTTCAGGTTCTCTATGCTTATTCTCGCTGCAGCTAAAGCTTCTAATGGTTTTATCCATAGGAGAGTAAATTATCAGAAGCGCCGCTACTGGCACAAAAAGAGCCACTGCCATAACTATTAGAGATATTTCCAGTATGCCGAAGAAGAAGAAAATCAGAGAATATCTTCTACCAGCTTTCAGGAACGGATAATTTGTTACAATCACATAAAAGGAAATTTTAGGAAAAAGTGCCTCAAAAGTGTCAGGACTTGTAAGCCAATGGGACAAGAAGAGCACTCGAAAGCAAGTAGCTAAACTTGCTAGTAGGATAACCAACATTTGAGACAAAACTATAATCCTCATTGACCATCCATAGTCAGATTCTCCATTACAGAACCTCAATCCATGGATCAAAGAGGATCGAACAGTAACTTGTAATACAACAATTAAGCACATGAAGGACACTACACTTGCTCCAGCCGAATAGTAACTCTTGCATAATACAAACTGAGGATCAGAGTTATAGCCATGCAAATAACACAACTTCAATCTTTCTAGCATAGATGGGCTCCGTTGACCTTTTGTAAAAATGTCTCTATTAAGATCCATTTGAGTCTCTTTCTGCGCATTAATACTCCAAGTAGAATACCACAACAGAATGAGCATTGCCAACATGAAACACATAGTTATGACATGCTCAGGAATAAAAGCATATATCACCCCAGTGGTCATCTGTATACAGATATTACCAAAAACTGTCATAACAAAGATTGTCAAGGCAGCCATGTTTGTCCAAGATTCTGCGGTCCTGTTACTACCCACCGAAGGCAAAAAGAAACCCATACAAACACAGATAAATGCGCTACCAATTAGCTTAGAAAGTTGGTCTTGGGCACTAGGCATTGAGGTGGTAAGATCTACAGGGAGTTTTGCAGCAATAGAAAGAAGAGTCAAGGAAACCGAATTGAGTGAAAACCATCTACAGGGTAACCATTTCTTCCTACTA
This sequence comes from Berberis vulgaris, assembly GCA_963556465.1. Classification (NCBI taxonomy): domain Eukaryota; kingdom Viridiplantae; phylum Streptophyta; class Magnoliopsida; order Ranunculales; family Berberidaceae; genus Berberis; species Berberis vulgaris. The sequence goes on from OY747124.1 coordinate 110,296,553, forward strand.
CGGTAGCCATGAAACATATCATTAATTATAAGCATAAGACATACCAGGGATGCTCCTGCTATATACAAGCCGATAATAGGCACCGGAGCAGAATAATTTGTTTGATTGGATGTTGCATTCGGACACAAGTGACTTGCCATCAAACTCCTCTAACTAATAAAAAAAGAAACAGTTTTCAGTTTTTCAGATGTTCACAAGTTTTTCTTGGTAATTCATATATGGAAGAAATCGATATGTGTCACCCAACCCGAAGAAAAAAATGATTAAGGAAGATTCCAGGATGTAATGCCACATGAGTTGACTTCTAACAATGTCTCGTGTTTGATAAGACCCAATTGTGATGCTTATAAACCATTACTCTCAACTTCTTCAATTAAAAATTCAACTCAAACAACTTATCACATTGTGTGATCTTAGGCCTTATTTATAATAAAACAAAAAAAAATACCTAATAAATGTTTGTCAATGAACATAAATTGCAAACTAATCAAAATCATAAAACCCCATTTCAGATAACAACTAAATTAGCAACTTAAACAACTCTATATTGAATTCAGTGTGCACAAAAATCCATCAAAGAATCTCAATTCCCTTAAAGTGGTTGAAAGGGGGATGTTTCCAAGAACAAGACTCGGTTTCTGTTGACATTTTCACATTTGTCAGGGACATTTTTGCCGCAAATTTGTTCACTTTGCGGAGCAAAGCAGAGCAGTCTCTGAACCGAAGAAGAAGAAGAATATGGTTTCTTCCCTCTCTCTCTCCTAGCTACAACTTGGGCGGGCTTAACCCGAGATTTGGGCGGGATGGACAATACCTAGGTTGGGTTAGAATCCGTCACGGTCATCATTTTATTCAACCCGGCAAATTTAGGTTGGACATAGATAATTGAATTTCCTAACCCAAACCAACCTGAGTCATCCTCAAATACTAACAAATATTTATAACCACAATAGATTGACCAAATTACATAATTAAACATTATAAGTATGTATTTACTAATCAACAACAACAGCAACTCATTACGGTCTTGATTACACTGGAGTTATTTCAACATCAGGAACGTCAATGTGAACTATGTGGTCTTCATCTTCAGTCGCATTTGGATTATTGTCACTTGCTGAAGTTTGAGAGGGTATCAGGGTCTTGATGTCAAACTCATCAGGAAAGGACCATACAACTGCACCCTCCAAGTATTGTATTTGGCCTAAGAATTTTAACATAAGCCTGACTTTTTTGTTGTACTCTTCAAAAGGGGTCCGATCAACTTCTTTGATCATCGCATGAGGTAGTTGACTGAGAAGTTCGTACAGCATGGATACAAATAGTTCTTCCATATGGCCATATAGCTCTTCAATTGTTCTGCTTTCTTGACCTCGTTTGTTGATGAAGTCCATGACGACACTAACTTCATTCCATATAAAACGAGTGGGTAATAAATCTTTTAATTTCCCAATGATCTCTAGTGCACGAGCTAAGTTGAGTTGAGGAGATGGGCATGGCTTTTCAATCAATACCTTCAGAAATTTTCTTTGAAACGCAGCACGAGAAGATCCAAATTCCACCCCCATCCACAAAGCTTTCGCTAACTCACATTTTCTTCTGTCGTCAGCCATCGAGCAATTCAGTTTAGTGTCAATAAAATGAATCACATCAAAAACTTCACTTAGCCATTGGCTTAGATGACCACTGAGAGAAGAAGGTAGAGAGACCGATGCTACTTTTACAAGAAACACCAGATAAAGACTAGATATTCCTTTCCCTTCCTTGGGTTCAATTTGACAAATGATATGGGACCGTCGTGATGGATCTGATTTTTGAAGGAGCTCTCTTAGGACACGCATATAATTTCTTTGGTCGTCGCTTCCATTTACCAAATCCTTGATGTCCTCCTCACATTTCTTTAAAATCTCTCTGTTCAATGCTAACCTATCCATGACCCAGACATCTCTACGACGTTCCACAGCTTTGTTGGATCCTAAACTTGATCCAACATGGGAGCCCAAACCCAAGTCCATAATCAAGGTCCAAGCCTTCTACCTAGAACCTTCTAGGGTTGGTTAGCATGGGAATCCTTTGGTAATGGAGAATGAGTTGTATGGTAATGGAGAATGAGTTGTATGGTAATGGAGAATGAGTTGTATGGGAATCATTTAGTTTATTTGTGTGGTGTAGAGTTGTTCTTAAGTAGTATAAATACCCCTCCCCATTTTAGTCTAGAGATCATCAAGAAGAAAAACAAGAGCTTCTAAGTGAGTGAAGAAGCAAACTCTAATAAGAGTGAGTTGTTGTAGTATCTTGTTTGTTGTTGAGTGAGAGTGCTATTGTAAGAGTTGTTTGAGTTTCAATAGAAGCCTTAGAGATCTCTATGAGGTAACTGAACGACAAGATAACCTTACATTATTTTGTCTGTTTGCCGATTGTGAACCAGTGAGCTTTCAAGAAGCAGTACGAGAGAAGAAGTGGAGAGATGCGATGGACGAAGAAATCAAGGCCATCGAGAAGAATGACACATGGGAACTCACCTCACTTCCCAAGGGACATAAGGCGATAGGTGTCAAATGGGTGTACAAAACAAAGCAAAACGCTAAAGGAGATATTGAAAGGCATAAGGCGAGGCTAGTTGCTAAAGGCTATAGTCAAAAGGCTGGAATTGACTATGATGAGGTATTTGCTCCTGTTGCTCGATTGGAGACTGTCAGACTAATCATTTCTTTGGCAGCTCAAAACAAGTGGAAGATACAGCAGATGGATGTAAAGTCTGCTTTCCTAAATGGAGTTCTTGAAGAGGAAGTCTACATTCAGCAACCATCAGGCTACGAAGTCAAAGGCCACGAAGACAAGGTGTTGAAGTTAAAGAAGGCTCTTTACGGGCTAAAACAAGCACCAAGGGCATGGAATAGCCGAATCGACAAGTACTTCCAAAAGAATGGCTTCAACAAATGTCCCTACGAGCACGCTCTATATATCAAGATCAAAGATGGAGATATTTTGATCGTGTGCCTCTACGTGGACGATTTGATCTTCACCGGAAGCAACCCAAGCATGTTCAATGAATTCAAGGAAGTGATGATGAAGGAATTCGAGATGACAGACATGGGGCTCATGGCGTACTACCTTGGCATTGAAGTTGAGCAACAAAAGGATGGAATTTTCATTTCACAGGAAAGCTATGCAAAGGAGATCCTGAAGAAGTTCAAGATGGAGAATTGTAAGCCAATAAGCACACCGACAGAATACGGAATCAAGATGTCTAAACATGAAGAAGGCGAAAGTGTAGATCCAACATTCTTCAAAAGTTTGGTAGGAAGTCTACGCTATCTAACTTGCACGAGGCCCGATATTCTTCACGCAGTTGGATTGGTTAGTCGCTACATGGAATCTCCAACAACCACCCATTTTAAAGCCGCAAAGAGAATTCTTCGCTATCTGAAAGGTACAATTGACTTTGGCTTGTTCTATTCAGTTTCTAATGATTACAAGCTTGTTGGATATAGCGATAGTGATTGGGGTGGAGACATAGATAATCGAAGGAGCACTACTGGATTCGTATTTTTCATGGGAGATACTGCTTTCACATGGATGTCAAAGAAACAACCGATTGTCACATTGTCCACTTGCGAAGCGGAATATGTTGCTGCTACCTCATGCGTTTGTCATGCAATTTGGCTTAGAAATCTATTGAAGGAGATAGGTTTGATACAAGAAGAGCCTACCAAGGTCTGTGTCGACAACAAGTCAGCCATTGCCTTAGCAAAGAATCCAGTATTCCATGATCGAAGCAAGCACATCGATATTCGCTACCACTATATAAGGGAGTGTGTTGCAAGAAAGGATGTGGAAGTTGAATACGTGAAGTCACAAGATCAAGTTGCCGATATTTTTACCAAGCCACTGACAAGCGAAGACTTCATAAGATTAAGGAACTTACTAGGGGTCACAAGATCAAGTTTAAGGTGGGGTGTTGGATCCTAAACTTGATCCAACATGGGAGCCCAAACCCAAGTCCATAATCAAGGTCCAAGCCTTCTACCTAGAACCTTCTAGGGTTGGTTAGCATGGGAATCCTTTGGTAATGGAGAATGAGTTGTATGGTAATGGAGAATGAGTTGTATGGTAATGGAGAATGAGTTGTATGGGAATCATTTAGTTTATTTGTGTGGTGTAGAGTTGTTCTTAAGTAGTATAAATACCCCTCCCCATTTTAGTCTAGAGATCATCAAGAAGAAAAACAAGAGCTTCTAAGTGAGTGAAGAAGCAAACTCTAATAAGAGTGAGTTGTTGTAGTATCTTGTTTGTTGTTGAGTGAGAGTGCTATTGTAAGAGTTGTTTGAGTTTCAATAGAAATTGTTTTGTGTTAGTGTTTCATTTCCAACAAGCTTCAGGTTCTGTATACTTTCTCTTATTGCCACAAAAGAGTACTATAATGATGACGCCTACAGGAAAGAAAATAAGCCAAAAGACCACAGCTGATAGGAAAAGAGCCAGTGAAACAGCCACTACCCCAATTACAACTACAGCAAATATGGAAAATGTGAAGAAGGGAAGCAGATAACTACTTAGAGAACCCATCAAAACTGGAAAATTAAGTAGGATAACAAGATGAGTTCTTGTTTCACGACGAAGTTGTGTATATCTTCTATGATTGGAAATTATGTGATGCCGCATGAGAAACACTCGTGAGCAGGTGGCTAAACTTGCTAGTAGGATGACCAACAATTGTGACACAACAATAATCCTCATTGACCATCCATAATCAGAAACTCCATTACAGAACCTAATTCCATGGCCCAAAAGGGAACGAACAGTAACTTGTAATAAGACTATTAAGCATGAGATGGACACCACACCTGCCGCAACTGAATCAACATTCTTACATGCTACAAACTGAGGATCAGAGTTATAACCATGAAAATAGCACAACTTCAATCTCTCTAACACAGTCGAGAACCCTCGACCCTTTGTAAAGATGTCTTTATTAAGATCCAACTGAGCGTTCTTAGTGAGAATAATAAACCCTCCCCTATGAGATACATACAATGTAACGAGCATTGACAACATTAAGTACATGATTATGATATGCTCAGGGATGAAGGTATCAATTACACCTGTAGATATCTGTATACAGGTATTAACAACAACTGTGACAACAAAGATTGTCAAGGCAGCCTTGTTTGTTTTCGTTTCAGAGGCCCTACTATTTCCCAATGAAGGCATAAAGAAACCCATGGAAACACATATCAAAGCCGTACCAGTAAGCTTAGAGAGTTGATCGAAGGCACTAGGCATTGAGGTCGTTAAATCCACAGGAATTTTTGCAGCAACAGAGAGAAGAGTCAAGGTAACTGAGTTCAGTGAAAAGAATTGGCATGGTAACCATTTCTTTTTCTTCTGGTAAGCATGAAACACATCAAGAATCATAAGTAAAAGACATACCAGTGATGCTCCTGCTATATATAAGCCAATAAATGGAACTGGAGCAGAATAGTTGCTTTGATCGGACGTTGTGTTGGGACAAAAGTGTTTCACCATCTTAACTCTTCTGCTGAACCAGATAATATGAATTTGTTCAGTTTCCAGGTCTTACAAAATTTTCTTGGATAGATATGAGATCTGTGGTGCCGGAAAGAGATGGGATGGAAAGAGACAACAAGCCCAGCCCCACTCCCCATTTGTTGATTGTTTTTTGATGCTGAAATCTTTCGATGGACAAAATTTGACGGTGACGTTTTTTTGTTGAGACTTTAAAGATAAGGACTTGCCCATTTGTGGATTATTTCTTAGGAGGATGAAGATGTTTGTCCGTGGATGCGTTTCTTCTTCTCCTATAAATAGGGAAGGAATGAAGGAGAAGAAAATCATCCCTCAAGCTCTCAAATGTCAGTGTGTTTTTTTTGTATTTTTTTGAATTTCCTTTGTGAAACCAACTTAAAGAGGGTTGATGTGTCCAATGCAAAATGAACAACAGTTAAACAGAGACCACTGGTGGCCAAAGGAACTCCGATGGCAAAGTTAGGCTTTGAACATGGATGAAATTCGACAGATAAATTTAGGGTTTGCATACCTTTGACATCCGTTTTGTGACACAACTATAATCCCATAGACCATCCATAGTCAGAATTTCTAAAACAGAATCAAGATCCATGACCCAAAAGGGATCAAACAGTAACTTGTAATACTACAATTAAGCACAAGAAGGATAAAATACTGGCTCTAACTGAATAAACAGTACAAATTGAGGATCAGAGTCGTAGCCAAGCAAATAACACAGCTTCAATCTTTCTAGCATAGTTGGACCTTCGACCTTTTGTAAAGATAGCTTTATTAAGATCCAGTTGAGTCTCCTTCCTCATATTAATCATTCAAGTAGAATACCATAACAGTGTGAGCATCGCCAACATCAAGTACATCATTATGACATGCTCAGAATGAAGGCAAATATTACACCAGTAGACATCTGTATACAGATATTGACAACAACTGTGACCAGGGGCGGAGTCAGGATTGCTTTATTAAGATCCATAACAGTGTGAGCATCGCCAACATCAAGTACATCATTATGACATGCTCAGAATGAAGGCAAATATTACACCAGTAGACATCTGTATACAGATATTGACAACAACTGTGACCAGGGGCGGAGTCAGGATTGCAGACAAAGAGGGGCAAATAGTGCACGACTATTCAACTACACTAATTTCAACAGTGACACAACTCTACCTTCTACAATTATTAGCTTCCCATACCAATTGTTGTCATGAGGAAGCGAAACGAGCGAGGCTTCCGCATCGGACTTATCATCGAGCGATCCTGTGTAGAGCGTGGCAATTTGCTCCCAGATTAGGTACATAATTGGTTCATTTGCAACAATAGGTGGGAGTCCTAAACATCCGTCGAACACGACAAAGACGCAGAGGAGCCATGAGATGGCCATGCCAAGGTAGAATTTCTTGAACGCGGCCGCAAGAAATTATGATAAACAAGATTCAAAATGCATCATTGTACCCATCAAAAATTCAGAAATTCAATGAAAGAAAGCTTCTTTTGAACGTGGGAGGGGCAACCTAAATGAAGGGGGGCAAGATACAAATTTAAAGATGAGCAATTTGGAAAATACAAATAGCTTAGTGGGTTTTTTAAAAAAGATAAGGGGGGCGATTGACCCCCTTAACCAAAGGGTAGCTCCACCCTGACTGTGACAACCAAGATTGTCAAGGCAGCCATGTTTGTCCAAGACTTTGCTGTCCCATTTTTCCCACTGAAGGCATAAAAAAAAATCCTTAATCACAAAAGCAATTGATTTTCACTTTCATGGGAATTTCATTCCCACTATTAATCACAAAATTTAATGGTGAATTGAGAGTGAATCTCAAATTAGCTTTAATTTAAATGGTCCTTTCATGGATTCTCATGACATAAACACACCCTGACAGACATAAACTACTCTAATTAATAAAGTGGTATGATCTACGTGGTAGTATTTCCTAACAACAAAGTCTCTTGACTTCTTTGTTTATTCATTCATAAGTGACAAAGTCTCTTGACTGAGTAGCTAATCTTAAATACATTTGAAATGCTAGATTAATAATGCCAGGGAGTATGTCTTTAGATTAGTATGTTATACAAACATAGGTCTGTGGATTGACGCAAATGGAGTAACAGCTAGTTAGTAGAGTTGGTCTCTATGCCATAGGCATTTATTATTTTTGAATAGTTATGGGGTCTTCTTGAAAACTCAGCTCGCTCTCCAAAAAAAAAAGAATATGGATTGATTATATAGGCACACCACAATCGTTAACCATAATTGTGATGCATATTAAAATCCCCTTATTACTTTATTAGCGATTGAAGAAATTTCGCAGAAGCGAAAATTAACAACTAAGAACGGAAAACTAGGTATTTGAATTTAAAACTGCCACTCTCTACTAAAAAAAACTAGTCAAACAACTGATCACATTGGGCGACCTTAGGCATTATTTATAATAAAACTAAGACTAATCTTATGAGGAAGCTACACCTAACTCAAATAATAAACAATTCTAAACATGAAGAAATTTCGCAGAAGCAGAAATTAACAACTAACAATGGAAAACTAGGTTTTTAAATTTAAAACCGCTGTGGAAGTTGCTATGTATACCCGACCATTTGGCTTGGTTGCACCGGCTTTTTAGGATGTTTCGCTTTGTTGCATTAACTTAAAATGCGTAACACCAACTTACTTTTTTTTTATGAAAACGATTTTATTGGGTTCCCTTACTTACTTGAGCAAAAAATAACAATAAATCAATGACATTTGAAATTGAGTTTATACATGTACATTGAATATGTGCTAGATTTGGAGATTTTTTATTCACAACTATTGCAATTTTAACATAACAACCACAAAGGAGGGTTTGAAAACTAAAGCCGCCGCCACCAGTACCTAGGTCGATCGGCCGCCGTTCTGTCAGGCCGCCGCCATCCAGGCCGTCGCCCTGTTTGGTCGCCGCTCAAATCTGGTCGTCGCTTCTAGTTGAGATCTCTGCCTGGTCGATTCCATCTTCCAAGCCGCAATCTCTGCATGTCGCTTCCATCTTCCAGGCCGCATCTAGCCTGCCCGCATTTAGTCGTTGTCGCCGCTTGCTTCTAGTCGCCGCCGCCGCCTCTAGTCGCCATTGCCTGGCATTTTTCTAGGCTCTATCTTTGTCTGGCCACAGCTTCTAGGCTGATTCTAGTCGACATATCTGACTGGAATTTTGCATGGCCACTATAGGGCTGGATAGGTCACGTTTCTTGGCTGCATGACGGCTTCCCTAGCCGTCAACACTTCCTTCACCCCCAATGGGGGGTAAGGAACCTGCGGAAGAGGCTCCAAAGCTTTCTTTCGCCCAAATCCTTGGAAAAATTCTTGTGGATGACGTTAAGGAGACACATGTTGAGGGAATGAGATTTCGAAAGGATGGAGAGCCAGCTATTGGGATAACGACACTGATGAAACCCGTGGGGAAGCTTTCATGGAACAACACGTGATAGTTTTAAAGTTCTTTAGTTACAGACCAACATTGGTAGATATTTGAAATTCGATTCATCGAACCTGGGGGATACTAGGTGATTTCTCGCTAGGACTGCTTGACAACGTCATGTTTTAGTCCGGCTTCAATCTGAGGCGGAAGCAAAGAAAGTCTTGTCGAGGGACTCTTTATTGATTCAAGGAGTGTGATTCAAAGCTTTTCGCTAGCATGATGGCTTCAGTCTGAAAGCAAATTTGATATCGGTTCCACTATGGGTTGAGTTGTCTAACTTGCCTTTGTATTTATTTCATCCTCCTTTTTTAAAAGCAATTGTGAATTCTTTTGGTGGTTTTTTGCGCGTGGATGATCATACGCGTTGTTTATCACGCCCGGGTTCTGCCCGTGTTTGCGTGGAGATGACATTGGCGAAAAAGTTACCGACTAGGATTTGGATAGTCAGGGCTAACAATAGGGGCTTTTGGCAGAAAATTGAATACCCGGGGTTCAAATATTGTGATTATTGTTGTTTACTAGGGCATCAAGAGGAATTTTACAGGAAAAAGTTAGGTCTCGAGGGCAATGTGAAAGCATCTCATGTGGTACACGAAAAGAAGAATGCAAAACAAAAGGTAGAAGCTAAAGTTGTCAAACAACAATATGTTCCAGTGGTTCATAAAAATAAAGTTACAAAATCAGAGGTTGGCACGAGTGGTGCAAAAAATAATATGGGGGAGGAAATCAAGGAGGGAGTGGGTGCGGAGAAACCAGTGGCCAAAGAGCTGGTGAATTTATTGTTGTCGAACAAGTTTGAGATGCTTACGGGGGATAATGTTGAAGACGAGAGTCATCAAACAAAGAATTTTTTGACTACTAAAGAAAAGGCTACCGCCAGTGACATATTCGTACAAGAAACAACAGAAGAAGGTCTTCGAAAGGCGGGATACACAGCTAGTGAGATTGAAAAAGCGAAGCAAAGAGACCCAACTAATCATGATGATCTAGGCAGCCCGGGGATGACAAGTATTGAAACCATCCAAATTAAGATATTACAGAGAGAGGGACCTCGAGCCCCCCAGGCAGATGATGAGCCAATCCTTACGGTCCCTGGGACACAGTCTGGGCACAGCATTTTCAACCTGCATTGAGGTGTCAACAACCAGAGACGGGGTGTCAAAATGGTGAGCATGAATTGCTCAGCACTGATCAGATACGCTCTGCTTCTCCCATCACAAATCAGCTGGTAGGCGTGGACCCAGGGGTAGCTATCCCAAAGATAACCGAGAACAGGGGCCAAGACGCAATAAAAGAAAGTGAGAAAAGATGCAGTGAAGAGGTTGATGGAACCTCAAAACCAGCTTCTACATTTCCTGAAGTAGGACAAAAGATAACTGATGGAAGACAGGGGGAAGATCCAACAATGCCCATGGATTGGCTACCACCCCAAGTCATCAATGTTTTGAATTCAAAAATGGCAAGAATAGGCAGGGATGCATTGCTCACCGAAGTTAAAAGCATACTTGAAGCGAAAGTAGCAAAGGTGGGGCCAAACACTATTGGAGAAGAACATGAGGTTACCACAATACAACCTCCCACGGAATATGTTCCTCGAAGGTCTTCATGAAGCAAGAAGACAAATCCTAAATTCAAGTAACTGATGATGATATTACAGGTAGAATGCAAATGCTTATTAGAACCTTGTAGGGATGCTAGATTAGTGCTAGCATTCAATGGTTTCTATATCATGATTCACTATGTTCGATTCTTTACGACGACTTCTCATACATCCTAGGACCCACATTAGATATAAATCAGGTCATGAGAGTGCTTAAAAGATTGATTGGTAATTACGAAGAAAAAAAGTTATGACAGGTCTATCATGCAACCAATTTAGTAGCAGAACACTTTGCAAGGTTACTCCCTAATAACCTGGAGACAGTGAAGCTAGAACTACTTAGTTCTTTGTTGAAGCTTTGAAGCAAGTTTATTGTCTTGTAGATGATGAAACGAGTGAACGTATGAGCGATTGTAAACTTTATCATCAACTTTTTTATTAATATAAGGCTCGGGGATCCTAAAAACCCCAGCTCACACTACACCAAAAACCCCCATTAGCAACGGTTCTATACCGTGGGCGTAACCCATTGCCACGGCTAAGAGTCGTGGGCTACAGGGGCGTCGCGAAATTCCTTGTAACGGCTATAAACCGTTGCTAAACATTTTAGCAACGGTTTTATGTTTGAGGAGGTGTGGTGATATTAAGCATTTAGCCACGGTTTTAAATCATTGCAAGAACAATAGCAACGGTTTTTAGCCGTGGCCAGATTAGCCACGGTTTTAACCCGTGATAAGGTGTGGACAATAGCAACAGTTTTAAGCCGTGGCTAAACTGTGAAAAATAAGCCGTAGCAAACGTAATAGCAACGGTTTTTAGCCGTGGCAAGATGCGACCACGGTTGTAAACCGTTGGCATTTAAAACAAAATTCAAAAAAAAAAAAATCTGGTTTGTTGCGAAAATAATATAATAAAAAAAATTAAAATTTTTTTTTGCTGCTGCAGAATTGGAACAATCCAATTTCAAACTGATAATGCAATCACATGCTAAAACATGACTATTGTAGGCTTACATTAACAGCATAATGCCATAATCTGAATATGTTCACATAACAGGCTCAACTATTTTTACACAGGTCTCCAAATGGCAGGGATAAATCGAGGATTCCGTCTATTTGAATGACACCAGTACAGAACCAAGTTGAAAAGAAAAATATCTACTATTATATATCATAACTGCATGTCTATATTGCAGTTCGTAACTGCCATGGGATGAGTCATTGCAACCTGCAACCTGGCACCCAATTTTTCCCGTATACAAGCAACCTGACCACAAACCAGCACGTAACAGAGCAGCAATAGCACACAGCAAAAATTCAGCACTCTGTCCAGCACAATGGACTGCAGAATTCGCTCTCCATACAGCAACCTGGGCCACAAATCAGCATGTAAAAATCGCCAGAGTAACACCAAAAAACTCAGTATTCTGTCAAGCACAGCGAACTGAAGATTTCGCTCTCGACACAGCGATATGAACACCGAGTCCAGTATGTGTATTGCAACCCTGTCAAATGCAGCACTTTGTCCAGTATTAATAATGCATTTCTGAATTAAAAGAATTGACAGACCACAGATACCTGTCCACCGCAAGTATTAATAATGCACATACAAGTAATTTTTCAATGTATATTAGCATAAACTAGTAATAATTGCTAATAGTGTAAAAACATCCGAAGTTGTAAACACTAGTGGTATTTTGTTAATGTGAAACGAACAAAATAAAGGGCAATTTGTGCGCGGTAACTTAAAAGTTGTGGAATTGAATTTTTCGATTCACAAAACCTACAAATATTTACATTGGTCTCAACAGATGGAAGTATGTTCATACCTGTCTAAGACGCAAAAGCTGCAAGATAGTTTTGCTCTTTGGATCCATGGCATTGATACTGAAAAGACACAACATGTCAGCATTAACAACAATCTACCTAACCAAGAAGATAAAATACAGTAGACATTGACTGCAGGAAACATACCCTCGGATTCGGATGATAAACAGCAACTTAGCTTCTGGGTTAACATAGAACCCTCCCTTCAACTTAGCCTCACGCTTCAACCGGGTCAGCTCCTTTTGCTAAACAACAGAATTCATTTTATTAATATCACAAGTACCACACAACAAAAACACACCATATTTCAACTGAAATACAAAGCAAATTTCTGTCACCTGCTCCTCGTATAGAGCCAAGCAAAGCTATGCACCTTCACAAGTACTTGCCACAATTACCTGCAATTGTCAACCAAGCAAAGTTAGCTTTTATAGCTTGACAAGAAGCTCAAACCAATCATGCATTCGAAGAAAAACAAATGCTGGAAAAAATTCAATTCATTCCAACATCTTAAGTTGAAATTTATGTAAAATGGACAGCTGCAATCGGCTACATTCTTCATTTTCATACAATTGTTTGATAGGCAAAAAAGGTTAAAATGAGCTGATTTTTTGTAAAGATGATCTCCACCTTAAAAAATCGTAATTCTATTCAATGTGGGAATGTGTATCAAAAAGTGTGACAAACTAACATGCCCTATTTAAAAAAGTTCATGACAGGCAAGTTTGAATATTAAGTTCATCTTTATCATCAGTAGTTTATGTATACATCACAATAAACAAATCTTTATGCGTAGTCTATGCATGGATGGCAACAAAGAAATGTCTGTAGAATGCATAAAAAAAAACTTTGATGCCTGCCTCCAGAAAAGAAACGCCATAGTGGTAAATAATAATATGGCAGAACTATCAAAAGTTTCAAGATAACATCCAAAAGTACCCATATTACAGCTTTCAGGTACAACAATGAGAAGCCGGAACTTACAGGAGCTTTTGGAGGTGGAAGCTCGCCATCCTTCTTTACTGGTGGGAGAGATTTTTCTGCTTCAGTTCTGTTTTCAGGAGCCTGGGTCTCACTTTGTGATGTGGGTTTCACACCATTTGCATCGTCCTAGAACATGGGAACAAAAGGAGGTAAAGTCAGGCTAGTGATCTTTGTATCAACTCCATTGCTCTGTATTGTCAGGGAGAACTCAGTCATACAGACCTTGGTTATCACTCAATATTATACCTTGGTTATCATGCAAAAACAAACAAAAAAACCCATTTTTCAAGGAGAATACCTATATTTATGCACATCTGAAACACAATAAATGGATAAGAACTAAAACACAATGCAGATCTGCAGAAGCTCAAGGAGTGAAACCAAGAAACAGCAGAACTATTGACAAATAAATGATATACACAACAAAAGTATGTAGAAACCTTGGCCAATTGCTGAGTCTGGATGATATTTATGCACATCTGAAACACAGGTTCTGCAAACTGAGCAAACCCAGAACCTAATGCCTGAAACAGATAGAACAAGAGTATAAAAACTCTGTTGTTTCATTCGGTCTAGAAGAGACTTCCAAAAGTTTAAAAAAAAAAGAAGTCGTGTAGAAAGAGTTTTATGGTGGAATAACTATAAGTTAAAAGTATTAGTTCGACATGAGCCTGACAGCTGTTTAATCAAATAGAACCTTTTTAAATGACTCAGGCAAGGGAAAAAGATACCTGTGCTATAGATGTAAAACACTCGAGCAAGGGAAAAAGATCTCTGTCGGCATTCGAAAGCTGCTGCCACTTTGCAATCAGTGGAGGCATTAAAATCTCAAGATATCTTGGCTGTAATTCATCATCATAGAGAACAAGTTAACTTACTATTTTTGTTCAATACTGGCAACCAACAAGATGAAACACATTACATGATACCTGAAGGTTTCGTTAGCATCATATACAATCCGAAGGTTTCGTTTCTAAAGGAGTTTAGACAAAAAGGGATTAGCAAGTGTCAGATATTTGACATAATAGCCAAAATGTAAAGTGAAAGACCACTTATATAAAACAAACCTGATATTTCCATTAGGAGATCTTCTAGCTCTAAGAAGCCATTTTTATATATCAATCACAGGACAGCCAGCTCAATAGGTGCTGAAAAATTAACATACTATAAATATATTTTATTTTTGTGCTACCCCCCTGAAAAGACTAATAAACCTCAACGGCAGATGTCGATTCTCAAGATTCTTTTAATATATTTACATGCACTAAAAAAAGTCAAGTAAAACTTCACCTGCTGGTAAGCATTCAATCTTCCTGAAGGATCAATGTAGTGCAGGGAATCTGGATGTCTAGGATTTCCATTTGAAGCTGAACAAAATTCAAATAATACTTTTAATGAATTGTCCTTTAAGTCGCAGGACCTGCTGTCCAACAAAACCCTCCAAAGCAGCAACTGTCACACACAAATGCTCTAGCCCAGCCCGCACTCGCACTGCCACACTAAGCAGCACACCCTGCAGTACCCAGGCAGCATGTTGACGTCTGGCTGCAACTTGCCTCGCAGCAACAGGCCATCAGCCAGCAAACACCGCCTCGCCCTGTTCGCGACACCACGACTGTCCCTGCAGTCGTTCCTTGCAGCTATTCCAGGGTCTGTCTTGGCCCTGCAGTCGTTCCTCGCAGCTGTTCCAGGGTATGTCAAACTATCAGGAACAAGAAAAGGCATAAACAACTAATCCCAGACAAAAAAGCAAACGAAGTACAATAAAAAGGAACAAGGAAAGAAGCAAATACATTTTTCCTCACACAGACTGCATGTGAGTAGCTTTGGGGTGATTATGTCATTTACTTGATCCTCATTTTGACCAGTTACGCGACAGAATTTGCATGAGCAATTTGAACAAAGCCAATCACCTGAAGGAAGCACCTGAAACAAAGAAAATAGTAATTCCTTGCTAAATGATAACAAATGTTCTGATATAGTATTGTTTGCACTAGCAGCTAGAACTTTCATAATCTAAAAGCTGCATTGTGATCTCAAAAAATTTATTTAAAAAAAAATACAGAGTACTATTGTTCTTATTTTCAAAAGTACATTTCAAAGTAACATGATCTGTGAAGCAATTTTCTTTTGAATGCAAGTTCTTTTCTTTTTAGGTGGTCATTGTAATCCATCATAGCTTTGTATGAATTTGACTTTTAAAAAAATTTAAAACACACGCGCACAGAGATGCGAAAATAAATAATAAATCATTCAAACTGAAGTCATCACCAGAACAAATCATCTTGTAATAGCATGCGGTTTATTCCAGGTGTGTGGAATATCGTTTATCTTTTGCAGAGGATACATACAGTTATAGGACAAATCCACCTAAAGCTATCCCATTTTCAGAATAGCATGACCACTAGATGTTTTAGGAATGTAAGCATTCATTTGGCAATGAACCGCTGTTAATTTAACTGGAAGGTGTAAACTCAAACTACAAAACAAACCATATGGTTATGCAAAGCTATTACCAAATTCCATGTTTTAGCCAAACAAAAGTCTAGCAAAGTAAAAGGAATTTTAACCGCAGAAAACAAGAGCAGAGCTTACCTAGGAGAATCAGTCAGGCTTCCTGCTTCATGTAATAGCTCAACCGCTTTCTTTAGGAGAGACTCATATTCTTGAGAGAACGGTACAATATAAAGATCACCAATAGAACTTGCAACATCAGCACCTCCATGACATGTACTACAAGAATTAAAAGAATCCAGACTGGATTCGCTCTTCCTCTTTATAACATTGAAAAACCCAGTGGCAGCTTCTTGTTGATCATCCGTCAAACTGCTCTTCCATAACTCAAACTCCTGACACACAGTACAAAACTTTTTATCAATTTTCAAGCTGAAGAACATGTAAGATTACAATTAAATGCAATGTACTAATGATCGGATTCAAGACAACTTTAATGCAGAATTAAGATATATATACATTGAAGAGAAATTAAGATATAACAAATAACTTCAGAAACAGGTCATCAAATTTAAGGGAAAATGTAATCCTAAAATTAGCATGCCATGCCTTTTTGTCCATGTCTGGAGGATAGAAATTTGCACCAGGAGGTTTCAACATAGGGAATGCAGCTCTGTACTCAACACCCTTCCACCCTGGTACAGGTTTTGTGGATTCTGTAAGCAACTTAACAGCAGAGTTTGCACTAGTCAAGAACGCCTCATTCTCGTCAAGAGATGACCTGTTTACCAGAAGAAAAACCCTCAGGGCATGGTTGAATTACTTCACATCCATAGCCAAGGCTTCTTATTAGATTCCAGGTTTGCACAAATAAAGGAAGAACCACAACTGACAGCAAATTGGTGTTCCCTATCAAGTACAAAATTTCACAATTAAGGACCTTAACAGGCTTAACTTAAGTTCAATATAACAATTAGACTGAGGTTCATGCTTGTGTCTTGCCAGTTTGTAACAAACAATTCTTCTGTGTGTTATGTGTTTTCTTTCTTAATTTCCCTAGATTAAAGCTTTAAATGTGCTCTTGCCAATAAGACCAATTTTATTAATTTCAACTGGTGCGTGATAAACTGTGTGATAAGATCAATAGAACTGACCAATGTTTGAGAAAAGGTAAAGATTAATAATATAGTCTGCTTCCTTTTATTAATTACAACATAATTGAGGTTTTCCTGCTAAGATTTATGTCATTCCTTCTTGCCTTACTCCAACTTGAACAACCATCAGATGATTTAGTAGTGACAGCATATAAGAGATGGGCACGCAGCAGTGTTTACTGTTTAAATTCATGGAAATGCATATATTTGTATTGACACTGTTTTGAGTATTTAAATAATAGGTTCCAACTAATATACATGCGTGGACGATTTTGTTTAGAATTTCCAGTAAACTGACCTTGTTTCATTTATGGTTATGCTGCAGGGAAAAAGCATACAGGGAGGAAGATTGCAATAGGTATGATACCTATAAGGACCGTCCTTACTTTGCTTCGCTCTGAATTTACTTTGCTTCGCTCTTAATCTCACTTCCTATTCTTCCTTCCTTTCTCAAGAAATTCTATGATTCATGAAGTTGGCTGCATATTGTGTATGCTTGCCAACAGTTTACTTCCAAATCAAAATGAATTTCAAAAGTTAAATTATAAAGTTTGAACTTAGATTCAAATGATTTAGAAAATCAATCAAAGTTTTACAAGGCTCAAACCTAACTCTAGGAGTGCTGGTTTTATATAGGGTCTAGATCGTTCATACTTGGTGTAGGTTGCAACACTTTCTCCGTAAAAAAAATTGTGTTTAATAGCACCTACTTCAGGATATGCTGAGACAATCTCAATGCTTATTATAGCGGAGTTAATTTGGTGGGATCTACGGAGTTTGGAGTCAACTAGCAGAATTATCCCCAGGAAATATGCTTGAAATTACAATAATTACTAAATATGATTAATTAAAGTTTTGGCCTGTATTAGGAGTTTATTATATTGTTGTTTATGAGTGGTTCACACTATAATATATAGAAACAATATTTTCAATACAAATTAAAACTAAGGAAACT
The DNA here is from genome assembly GCA_963556465.1 of Berberis vulgaris. NCBI lineage: Eukaryota > Viridiplantae > Streptophyta > Magnoliopsida > Ranunculales > Berberidaceae > Berberis > Berberis vulgaris. Next base: position 110,314,525 of record OY747124.1, read on the forward strand.
GTAAACATCGTTGAATACATATATACATTTATTGAAAAACTCCAAGCATAAACTTCATATAGCATATACCATACAGAACTTCATCAAGCATAAACTCCAATTCCTATTCTAAATTATAATACATATATACATTTACTCTTTTTCAGGAGAGAAAGATGCATGAAATCGATTTGAAGACCACCAAACATTCACTTTCAAGAAGAATTCAATTTTCAAACAAAATGCTCATTGTAAAAAAAAACAATCATCGAACCCTAATTTCATCCTAAATAAAAGAGAACCCTGATGAACCCTAATTTCATCATAAATAAAAGAGAGAGAGAGAGTACCTGTTCGGTTGCAGTGGCTGATCGATTTTGAAGTCGAGGGAAGTCGAGGGAGGAGCAGGGAAGTCGAGGGAGCAGGGAAGGAGGGGAGGAGGGGAGGAGGGAAGTCGAGGGAGGGAGCAGGGAAGGAGGGGAGGAGGGAAGTCGAGGGAGGGAGCAGGGAAGGAGAAGGAGCAGGGGGAAGTCGAGTCGAGGGAGGGAGCAGGTCGATGGAAGTCGAATGGAGGGAAGCAGGTCGAGGGAGGGAGCTTCGATTTTGTGAAATTGTCGATGGAAGTCGAATGGAGGGAAGGTCGAGCGCCAAAAATAGCCCGCCCAAATTTTTTTTTCAGCTTTTCATGTAGTCACGGTTCTGAGCCGTTGCTATATCTAGCCACGGTTTAAAACCGTTGCTAAATTTGTTTTTGCAACGGTTTGGGCCGTTGCCAGATCTAGCCACGGTTTAGAACCGTTGCTAAATTTTTTTGTTGCAACGGTTTTGAGCCGTTGCTAGATCTAGCCACGGTTTAAAACTGTTGCTAAATTTGTTTGTTGCAACGCTTTTGAGCCGTTGCTAGATCTAGCCACGGTTCAGAACTGTTGCTCAATTTTTTGTTGCAACGGTATTGAGCCGTTGCGAATAATGCCCACGGTCTGGAGCCGTTGCTACTATTAGCCACGGTTTTTAGCCGTGCCAACTATACCAACGGTTTTAAACCGTGGCCAGGTTGTTTATTACCCACGATTTTAAGCCGTTGGTACTTATAGCTACGGTTTTTTGCCGTGGCAAATACACCAACGGTTTAGAACCGTGGGCAACTCGGCGTAGCTAAATTGCCCTTTTGGTGTAGTGTCACTTTCAAAAAATAAAAAAACTATTGCAATGCTCTTAGAAGTTGGAAGTTGGATGTTGGAAGTTAGAACTCCATCTAAAAGGAAGATATATAACAGCATTACAGAAACTAACAACAATTGCTCCTGGTCTTCATTACAGTGGAGTTATTTCACCACAGTGAACATTAATGTTAATCATGTGGCCTTCATCTTCAGTCGCATTGGGATCATTGTCACCTATTGAAGTTTGTAAAGGTAGCAACGTTTGGATGGTACAGTCGTCAGGGAAAGACCACTCAACTGCATCCTCCAAGCATTGGATTTGGCCCAAGAATTTTAACATAAGTCTGACTTTTTTGTTGTTGTTGGGGATAAATTGGGCTACAATATGGTTGGTATTATAATGAATACGCAACAATATAATAGTCTTAACTATATAAATCAAAGAAGCACTCGACACAAGAAACTTTGAAGAGGGACTTTGATAAGAACTCACAAGGGATTTAAGAACAAACTATTTTATTGAACTAGATAGCTTTACAAAAGGAACACTCTCTTTAATTCTATCTTGGGATCTCTCCTTAGTATGATGCTTTCTTGTGTGTTACATGAAACAAATGATCCCCTCTCCTATTTATACTACTTAGCTTAACCTTCCACCTCCTTACGGGAAGGTTCTAGATCCTACTTGGTTACTAGATAAGTACATGAGTGATCTAGAGAATTCTTACAAACTCAAGCCTACACAAGAACTTATCTAGATACAAAGACTTCTAGAGTATTCTACCATGCTCTAGTACTAAGTACATGTCTCCACTAGGCTCTAGGATGACCTAGTACATACTATAAGGTCCTAGACTCTTCTAGGACGTTTATGAGTTCTCCATAATGTTCCGGACTCTTCCGGAATACTCCGGTGTGTTCCACAATTTTCCATACTCTTCCGGACCCTTCCGGAATCTTCTAGTACACTCCGGGACTTTCTAGACTATTCTATATTTTTCTAGTTTGGTTGGCAATATAATATTCAACACTCCCCCTCATTGCCAACCTTCCTCATACGTATCGTCATCCCAAGCATTTTACGAAACTCCAAAAACTTTGTTGCTGGTAAGCTCTTAGTAAAGATGTCTGCAACTTGATCTTCTGTTTTGACATGCTTCATTTCAATATCTCCCTGAAGAACCTTTTCCCGTAAGAAATGATATTGCACCTCAACATGTTTGGTACGAGCATGGAAGACTGGATTCTCAGCCAACTTGATTGCTGACAAATTATCACAATACATAGTGATTCCATCTTCGATTGGCTGTTTCAAATCCTTCATAAGTTGTGTCAACCAAGCACATTCTTGTGCGGCCATGGCACCTGCTCTATACTCTGCCTCCGTCGTTGATAGGGACACGGTTGGTTGTCTCTTGCCGCACCATGAGATAACTCCTGAACCAAGACTGAAAAGATAACCTGTAGTTGAGCGGCGAGTATCATGATCTCCAGCGTAGTCGGCATCACAATAACCAATGATCTTACATTGTACTCCTTTTTCGTAGAAGAGTCCCAATTCCTGTGTGCCCTTGATATACCTCATGATTCTTCTCACGACTTCTAGATGTGGCTTTCTTGGAGTTTGCATGAACCTGCTGACGACTCCGACGACAAATGAAATATCTGGTCTAGATAGAGTTAGGTAGATAAGACTACCTACTATTTGGCGATACATTGTTGTATCTTCCAACTCCTTTCCCTCATCGGTGCATAGCTTCAAGTTCGACTCCATTGGTGTTGATATTGGCTTGCACTCGAGCATTCGAAACTTTGAAAGTAGATCTCTTGCATACTTCCGTTGACAAAGGAATATGCCATTATCGGTTCTTTCGACTTCCAAACCGAGAAAGTGTTTCAACTCTCCAAGCTCCTTCATTTGGAATCGTACTGACAGGTTCTCCCTTGTTCGTTGGATTTCGCTGGTATCATCTCCAGTGATAATTAAGTCATCCACATATACAAGTACAATTGCTAGCTTACCTCCTTGAGCTTTCACGAATAAGCTCGAATCTGCTGGGGCAACATGATAACCACTTTGAACTAGGAATTCTGCAATCTTCCCGTACCAAGCTCTTGGTGCCTGTTTTAAGCCATATAGTGCTTTCTTCAACTTGCACACATACTCTGGCTTCTCATGATTGATAAATCCTTGAGGTTGATCAATATAGATGTCCCGATCAAGCTCTCCATGTAGAAAAGCATTCTTCACATCCATCTGCCACAATATCCATGATTTACTAGCTGCAATGGCTAGTAAGACTCGTACGGTAGTAATCTTAGCCACCGGACTAAATGTCTCATCGTAATCAATGCCATACTCTTGAGAAAACCCACGAGCAACCAACCGAGCCTTGTATCGCTCTATCGTTCCATCAGGGCGAATCTTCAACTTGTAAACCCATTTGCAGGATATTGGTTTCACGCCTTCAAGCTTTGGTACTAAATCCCATGTTTGATTCTGCTTCAGGGCCATAATCTCTTCTTCCATAGCCTTTCTCCACTCTAGACTCTTTGAGGCTTCTTGGAAGGTAGTTGGCTCTTTGAGCTCAGCATAGGCAGCATCTATGTACTTTGGATTTGGTCTTCTCACTCTTGTAGACCTTCGCAACTCACCTAGTGTCTGCTCTTCCTGTTGCATCTCTGACTGACTAATATGCACCTCCTCTGGTGTCTCATGTATGCCTGTCTTCCAAGGACTTCTTGTTTTGGATTGCAGCTCTTGCTCTTGGGATTCCCCATCTGTTGTGGACCTTCGTTCCTCCAATTCACTTGAGTCTTTTAACTTCATTTGAAGCTTTTCTTGTAACTCTTGTGTATCTGGTAACGCCACCTTGTTTGCCCACCATGACGACGCCTCGTCGAATACAACATTTCGTGAGACATATACTTTATTTGTATTTGGATCAACACATCTCCAACCTTTCTTTTGTTCATCGTATCCCACGAATATGCATCGGATAGCCTTCTTATCAAACTTGCTACGATGTTCATCTGCTATGAACACGTAACATACACAACCAAAAACTTTGAAGTAATTGACAGTGGGCCTTACATTATTCAACTTCTCAAACGGTGAGACAAATCCTAGCCTCGGTTGTGGTAGCCTGTTTGTGATATAGACTACCGTGTTCATGCATTCCGCCCAAAATCTCGTATCAACATTCTTGGCGTGAAGAAGACTCCGACATATCTCAGCCAGGTGGCGATTCTTCCTCTCTGCTACTCCATTTTGTTGTGGAGTGTTTGCGCATGTGAGTTGCCTTCGTATGTTGCACTCCTGTAAGTACCTATTGAACTCCTTTGAAGTGTACTCTCCACCATTATCAGTGCGAAGGCATTTGATCTTTCTCCCAAACTCACATTCAACTCTTTTTTTTAAATTCCTTGAACTTCTCAAAGGCATTATCTTTATTCTTCAAGAAATAAACCCAAACATACCTTGAAAAGTCATCAATAAAGGTTATCATGTATTGATAACCACGAGTTGATGGTTGTCTTATTTTTCCAAGTAAATCTGAATGGACCAACTCCAATGGCTCCTTTGCTCTATATTTTGACTCCTTGTAAGGCAATTGGTGTGCCTTACCATATTGACAACCAGCGCAGACAATATCCTCTCGAATTTCTATTTGCGGAAGTCCATTAAGCATTGATTTTTGCATCATAATCTTCAACTTGTTGTAGCTGACATGTCCCAGCCTTGCATGCCACAAATCTCCAGTATCACTCTGTCTGGCTTTGTTTACATAAGCATCTTCAGCGGACATCACATAGACAGCCTCCATTCTTTTTCCTTCCATGATTGGCGTACTTGTGATCTTCAAATCTTTATACACCTTTACATCATTAGGACCAAATACAACATAGTTACCTGATGTAGTCAGCTGTGATACTGACAACAGGTTCTTCTTCATTCCGGGGACATGATACACATTTGAGAGTTGGAGTTCACCATGACTATTTCTCCGTGGCAGCTTTATCTTACCAATATGTGCTATGGGCATGTGAGTGTTGTTTGTTGTTACAACAACTTTGTCTCCATCGTATTTGCTCATACTCAATAGCTTCGACTCATCACCGGTCATATGATTGGAGCAACCTGAATCAATAATCCAATCATTCTTGTAATCAACAACGTACTGACTTACCGTTGTAAGTGCGATTTCCTTTGGAGGGGTATTCCCTTGTGTATCAACATGAACCTCCTCCACAAGGAAGGATGTATCTAAGTCCCAATCTTTTTCTCCATGACTCTAATTCTTGGAGGATGTTGCAATATTTCCTTCAACTTTCTTAGACCAACAATCCCTTGCGTAGTGTCACTTCTTTCCGCAATTAAAACATTCACCACTTTGCCAATGTTTTGGTTGCCATTTGTTCTGGTTTCTTCCTCTTCCTCTATTTGGAGTTCCTCGAGCTCCCCCTGACTGGTAACCTCTACCATGACTCTGTCGTTCATCTTGATCTTCATTGTTGAATCTCCCTACACCACGTCCTCTACCTTGACCTCGTCCTCGTCGGCCTCTGTTATTAGTGAACAAGGCAGTTTCTTCTTGGGAGGTAGCTTTGCTAGACATGGATTTCTCTAGATCCTCTTCATTAATTAGCAAATTCTCAAGATCTGCTAATGTTGGTTCGGTGGCCCAGCCCCGAGTTGCCGTGACAATACTCTTGTACTCCGGCTTCAACCCATGGATGATAATTCGTTTCATCCTTGTTTGTGTAATACCATTCTCCGGATCTAGCTTCGAAATCTCGTCACACAAAGACTTCACTTTTGAGAAATATTCACTTACTGACATATTCCTCTGGGAGATTCCCAAAAGCTCATTTTCGAGCCTTTGTAACTTCGCATCATTTTTCTTTGCAAAGATTGATGCCAAAGTGTCCCACGCTTCCTTCGGCGTTCTAGCATCTTTAATCCGCTCCAAGAATTCATTTTCAACAGCTACTATTAAGGCATACATGGCTTTACCAGCCTTAACCTTCCATTTCTTCAACTCGTCAGGGTCGGATTTTTGAGCAGGACCTTCTTGTCGTGCCGGTGTCGATGGTGTCGTCTCCGAGGTTGAGATTGTGCTTTTTGGATCCCTTGGTGGTGTTGTGTCACTTCCATTGACAATATCTCATAAATCTTGTCCAAGCAGATAGAATTTCATACGAGTACTCCATGATCCATAGTTGTTACCATTGAGCTTCTCAATGGACATAGTAAAATCTGCCATGATTTTACAAATACCTTGGACAGAGTAACATCAAGAAACTTTGATAGTTGTATTGGATCGAACTCGCTCTGATACCAAATGTTGGGGATAAATTGGGCTACAATATGGTTGGTATTATAATGAATACGCAACAATATAATAGCCTTAACTATATAAATCAAAGAAGCACTCGACACAAGAAACTTTGAAGAGGGACTTTGATAAGAACTCACAAGGGATTTAAGAACAAACTATTTTATTGAACTAGATAGTTTTACAAAAGGAACACTCTCTTTAATTCTATCTTGGGATCTCTCCTTAGTAGGATGCTTTCTTGTGTGTTACATGAAACAAATGATCCCCTCTCCTATTTATACTACTTAGCTTAACCTTCCACCTCCTTACGGGAAGGTTCTAGATCCTACTTAGTTACTAGATAAGTACATGAGTGATCTAGAGAATTCTTACAAACTCAAGCCTACACAAGAACTTCTCTAGATACAAAGACTTCTAGAGTATTCTACCATGCTCTAGTACTAAGTACATGTCTCCACTAGGCTCTAGGATGACCTAGTACATACTATAAGGTCCTAGACTCTTCTAGGACGTTTATGAGTTCTCCATAATGTTCCGGACTCTTCCGAAATACTCCGGTGTGTTCCACAATTTTCCATATTCTTCCGGACCCTTTCCGGAATCTTCTAGTACACTCCGGGACTTTCTAGACTATTCTATATTTTTCTAGTTTGGTTGGCAATGTAATATTCAACAGTTGTACTCTTCAAAAGGGCTCCGATCAACTTCTTTGATCATCGCATGAGGTAGTTGACTGAGAAGTTCGTACAGCATGGATACAAATAGTTCTTCCATATGGCCATATAGCTCTTCAATTGTTCTGCTTTCTTGACCTCGGTTGTTGATGAAGTCCATGACGACACTAACTTCATTCCATATAAAACGAGTGGGTAATAAATCTTTAAATTTCCCAATGATCTCTAGTGCACGAGCTAAGTTGAGTTGAGGAGATGGGCATGGCTTTTCAATCAATACCTTCAGAAATTTTCTTTGAAACGCAGCACGAGAAGATCCAAATTCCACCCCCATCCACAAAGCTTTCGCTAACTCACATTTTCTTCTGTCGTCAGCCATCGAGCAATTCAGTTTAGTGTCAATAAAATGAATCACATCAAAAACTTCACTTAGCCATTGGCTTAGATGACCACTGAGAGAAGAAGGTAGAGAGACCGATGCTACTTTTACAAGAAACACCAGGTAAAGACTAGATATTCCTTTCCCTTCCTTGGGTTCAATTTGACAAATGATATGGGACCGTCGTGATGGATCTGATTTTTGAAGGAGCTCTCTTAGGACACGCATACAATTTCTTTGGTCGTCACTTACACTTACCAAATCCTTGATGTCCTCCTCAATTTTCTTTAAAATCTCTCTGTTCAATGCTAACCTATCCATGACCCAGACATCTCTACGACTTTCCACGGCTTCAGGTTCTGTATACTTTCTCTTATGGCCACAAAAGGATATAATGATGATGCGTATAAGCAAGAAAATAAGCCAAAATACCACAGCTGGTAGTATAACAGCCATTGCCCCAATTGCAACAACAGCAAGTACGGAAACCGCGAAGAAGAGAAACACACAATCTCTTACAAATGAAGAACGCATTAAAACTGGAAAATTAAGTAGGATAACAGCCGTAGTAGTACCTGCTTCACCATGGAGTCGTATATATCTTCTGCAATTGAAAATTATGTGATGCTGCATGAGAAACACTCGTGAGCAAGTGGCTAAACTTGCTAGTAGGATGACCAACAATTGTGACACAACAATAATCCTCATTGACCATCCATAATCAAAAAGTCCATTACAGAACCTAATTCCATGGCCCAAAAGGGAACGAACAGTAACTTGTAATAAGACTATTATGCATGAGATGGACACCACACCTGCTGCAACTGAACTAACATTCGTACATGCTACAAACTGAGGATCAGAGTCATAACCACGAAAATAGCACAACTTCAATCTCTCTAACACAGATGAGCACCCTCGACCCTTTGTAAAGATGTCTTTATTAAGATCCAACTGAGCGTTCTTAGTGAGAATAATAAACCCACTACGAGATACATACAATGTAACGAGCATTGACAACATTAAGTACATGATTATGATATGCTCAGGGATGAAGGTATCAATTACACCTGTAGATATCTGTATACAGGTATTAACAACAACTGTGACAACAAAGATTGCCAAGGCAGCCTTGTTTGTTTTCGTATCAGAAGCGTTTGTTTTCGTTTCAGAGGCCCTACTATTTCCCAATGAAGGCATAAAGAAACCCATAGAAACGCATATCAAAGCCATACCAGTAAGCTTAGAGAGTTGGTCGAAGGCACTAGGCATTGAGGTGGTTAAATCCACAGGGAGTTTTGCAGCAACAGAGAGAAGAGTCAAGGTAACTGAGTTCAGTGAAAAGAATTGGCATGGTAACCATTTCTTTTTCTTCTGGTAAGCATGAAACACATCAAGAATCATAAGTAAAAGACATACCAGTGATGCTCCTGCTATATATAAGCCAATAAATGGAACTGGAGCAGAATAGTTGCTTTGATCGGACGTTGTGTTGGGACACATGTGTTTCACCATCTTAACTCTTCTGCTGAACCAGATAATATGAATTTGTTCAGTTTCCGGGTCTTAAAATTTATTCTTTGATAGATATGAGAGGTGTTGGAAAGAGACAACCAGCTCCAGCTCCAGCCCCACACCCCTTTGTTGACTGCTTTTCATACTGAAATCTGTCGGACATATGTGATATCGGAAAGAGATGGGATGGAAAGAGACAAAGCCCAGCCCCACACCCCATTTGTTGATTTTTTTTTTATTTTTTATGCTGAAATCTTAAGGATGTTGGCTAACAAACTCCATTCGATACTTTTGAAAACACAAACTTACTCCAATTTATTTTATTTTTTTTAAACTCCTGCGAGCCCATCCAATATTTTTTTTCCCTCACAAACCCTCTTCTCCCTTTCTCGATTCGATTCAGCGCAACCTCATGAAGATAGAGGATTGGATCCAAATCGGCCTATGCAAATCCCCCTCAATTCCAAACCTTAACCCTAACGACCCCTCCCCGCTCCCTGAACTGCGATAATGATCCTCCTATGTTTTGTGGAGGAGCTCGAATGAGGGGAGATTTGGGGGGAGATGATTGAGTGAACGAGTGAGTGGGAGATTTGGGAGTGAACTTGCGTTTGGGGAAGAAGAGAATGGAGCAGAGTTTCAACAAATGGTGGGTTTATGAATCCAACTATTGGATGAGAGATGAAACTTTTTTTTAGTGGTACTTGCTAGTTGCTGCATAATTGGCATGGAAGTATAAAATGAAACTTTGTTTGACGAGTCCTTGGCCTTCTCGATTGATGATACATCAAAATGGTTACTCCCTGAACTGAACACGTACAATGATAATCTTGAGAAATTACAGGCCCCAGCATTGGCCCAACACTGATACGGCACAAGCGATTTTAAACTTGCCCAATGCAATCCGTCAGACGGACCCAAACTCTTACAACTTGCTAAGCTTACAGTCTCACAACTATCCTCAATACCCGTAAGTCCTACAAAGGCAAGTATCTCGAATATCAGCTTCGGACAGGCAACTACAACAGCTCTTCGTTTTCAACTAAGAAACGAATACCAGAGTACATATCACACAAAACTTTCTCTTACGGATTACTCTCTGATTGGGAGCTATTTCCTACGTATCCAAGAACACAGAGCTAACAGTGAACTTCCCTTATACAAAACGACTTTTAATTAGAGAAGAATCTCCATGGAGATCTCCTTAATTGGGTCGTTGCGATTACGGGTTGGATGTCTAATTGTTCAGATGGTAATAATAGTACTAAATTACGCCATGGATGACCTGGCAGAACCAGAACTCCTGCATTATAAATAAGACATGAGGTTGGTAAGCTATGGTACGCTACAAATTCCATGTTTACAGCATTACACCTTCCTCAGATCCCTGCCTGACTTTAGCATCGGAGTGTCATCAGCCACCACACGGTGGTCCGTGACTCACGTGTGTTACTTGTGCAAGTCAGCAGATCTAGGTCAAAGCAGAAAGCGAAAAACGATTGCATCAGTTCGGCGCCGTCCGTGGGGACGACAAAGCTCCTAACCTTTCACTAGCATCATCTCCCGTCGAAATACGGAGAGATGATGATCACTAGATCACGCAACAATAGAGAAGCAGGGAAGACGCCAAACGCTCTACCTGCCACTGTTCCACCACCCTCGACAACACAGATAACACGCAGACGTCAAACTGCCACTCCTGGAGGGGTGGTAGCACCAACGGACCCCGAATCAGATCCAAGATCACTTCTCACATGTCAGGCTTTGTCAACGGTAAAGACGCTCATATCGATGAAACGAAAGCCTGCTAAGACACAGAAGGCGTACTTAACCCGCTTCAACAGTGAGTTAACCGGCGTCAACGTGTGCAGTGACACAACAATCGTCTCAACTTTCATTGACAGCTTAGGGAAGGGCAAGTTCTATAACTTCTTGATACTGGACCCTCCAGCAAGCATGACAAACCTGACAAGGGAGGCCCATAACTTCGTCACCCTAGAAGAGAAACGGGCAGCCAGGAATGAAGCCGAGCCTAGGGAGAAGTCGATCAACAGGACATGTGTGCTTCATGGAGCCCATTCCGAGTCTGAACTGTCAAATGGATCAGGGAAAAGGGCTCTTCGAGGTATGATCCAAGAAATATGCGACGAGCAACAGGCACCACATTCTCAGAGGCAAGACCCCTCCATGCCAATAGTATTTACGAAAAAAGACCTCTAAGGCATACAACTCCCGCACAATGATGCCGTGGTGGTAACAATTTCTTTGGCAAGCTGGGAAGTAAGAAGGACCTTGATAGACACCGAAAGCTCGATGAACGTCTTGTTTCTCTGTACGTTCCATGGCATGCAACTAATAAAAACAACGTTGACCCCTGATAATCGCCCGATGTTCGACTTCAGCAACGAAAAGTGATAACCCATGGGAAAGATACAACTGACGACAATAGCGGGAGAGATGCCAACTCAAAAGACTCTGCTTCAAGAGTTCATAGTAATCGACGCGCCTTCGGCGAATAACGCGATCCTGGGAAGACCCTGGATCCACCTGATGGGAGTGGTGGCCTCCACTCTGCACCAGTGCATCAAGGATCCAACAAATCAAGTGGTCGGTACATTAAGATGCGATCAGGCAGCTGCCAGGGAATGCTAGTACATGATGACACTATTGCCCGATAATTTTCAGTTGGCAACTAGCCCCGCGACTAAGATGACTCTCCATTCCGCCCGAAAAGCTGGGGAAGAACAACTTGCTCCAGACAACGAGGCTCCAGTAAGCCCTCGAAGTAGGCCCAATGTCGACCTGTCGAAAGAAGAAACCATCACGGTCTATCTCGACAACCCTCACAACAACAGGACTGTCCAGATCAATTTTCGCTTGGACAAAGAATTGGCGGAACAACTCACGAAGTTGCTACAGTGGAACCAGGACATATTTGCCAGGACCATGCGCAACATGGTTAGAATAGACCCGTCGATAATCACCAATCGCCTAGAGGTGGACTCCACGAGGAAAACCATGTGATACATGGGGAGTCTAGAGCTGCTCTCAAAGTCCTCGACAGGGGAAACACTCTACCTATACCTGTCTGTTTTCAAACATGTTGTCAGCTTGGCCCTCATACATGACTACCGAGGGACTCATAGGCCAGTGTATTACACCAGTAAAACCTTTGTAGAAGCGGATGCATGTTACCCGGGCCTAGAAAAGTTAGCCTTGGCACTGGTCGTATCCTCTAGGAAGTTGAGGCCTTATTTTTGGGCCCACTCTATAATGGTTATGACCAAGCATCCACTCTGCTTGATATTGCATAAACCCGAGGTATCCGACAAAATGGTGAAATGGTAAGTGAAACTCGGACAGTTTGACATAAGCTATGCTCCGAGAACCACCATCCAAGCTCTGCTGGTGGACTTCATCGCCGAGTTCGCTATTGGAGAAGAGTTGAAAATAGACAGTCAGCCCTCGGACTCAAGTGTTCAGGCTTGGATTCTACGCTGCCACGGGTTGTCAATCGAGAAGGCAAGCGAAGCTGTGATCACACTCTGCTCCCCTAACGACTTCACCCTCGAAAAAGCGGCCAGGTTCGGCTTCCCCACTTCAAACAATGAGGTCGAGTACGAAGCCCTCATGTTCAGCCTAAAGCTAGCGTTTGGGGATCGGGATAGATCACTTGACGGCATACAGCGACTCGAGACTGGTGGTTAACCAGGTCAAAGGGGATTTCAACGGCAAAGACCCCGCATGATATCCTACCACGATCAGTTACTTGGCGTAATGGGTAGGTTCGAGAAGTGTGAACTCATACAGTGCTCTCGAGACTACAACAAAAGAGCCGACGCACTAGCCAGAGAAGCCTTAGCATTCGACGAGCTCTCGAGTAGCTTCATTGAATACCAACAACAATCGAGCCTCGACTGAGAAGAATCTACAAACATTTGCGCCGCAGATGCGCAACCAAATTGGATGACTCCGATACTCGAGTACATCGCAATCGAAACCCTATCGAATGGGAAGGTTGAGGCTAGAAGACTCAAAAGTAGAGCAACGATGTACACTCTCCTAAACAACAAGTTATACAGGAGATCTGTGATGAGACCCCTACTTCAAAATTTGTCGCCTCCGGAGGCAAACCAGGTATTGGGAGAAATCCACAGCGGTATATGCAAAAATCATCAAGGTGAGTGAACTCTCGCCCATAAAGCTTTAACTCTAGGATACTATTGGCTTACCATGCAGCAAGACGCCAATGAAACTGTCCGCAAATGCAACAAATATCAGAGGTTCGCGCCATACACACATATGCATGCCTATCCATTAACACTGATGACTAGTCCGGGGCCATCCGCACAATGGGGAATGGACATCGTCAAACCGCTCCCAACATCAGCCGATAAAAAATTTCTTCTTGTGGCCGTCGACTTCTTCACCAAGTAGGTAGAAGTCGAGCCCCTCTCCAAAATAAGGCATGTCCAAATAGAAAAATTCATTTGGGCCACCATCGCCTACAGATTTGGAATCTCCAGAGTATTGGTCAGCAACAGCCAAACTCAATTCGAATGTACCAAGGTTTAAAAACTGAATATTGATCACCGCTTCTCCTCGCCAAGGCACCCCTAAGCCAACATCCAAGCGAAAGTTACCAATCGAACGATCCTAAAAGCTATCAAAAAAAGCTTGATGCGGCCAAAGAAAAATTGGTTCCATAGCTATCAGGAATACTTTGGGCACATCGGACGACAAAAATGACTCTTATCGGAAAGTCGCTTTTCTCCCTAGCGTATGGGTCAGAAGCTATGGTCCCGATAGAACTAGAGGTGTCGACCTTCCGAACAAAAGAGTTTAGACTATACGGTAATGACGAAGCCCTGCGTGTTGGGCTAGACCTCCTTGTCGAAAAGTAGGATCTAGCCTCCACACGTCTCACAACTATCATCAATACTCATAAGCCCAACAAGATAAGTATCTCGAGGATCAGCTTTGAACAAGCAACTACAACAGCTCTTTGTTTTCAACTAGGAAACGAATACCAGAGTACATATCACACATGAAAACTTCCTCTTACGAATTACCCTTTTATTGAGAACTATCTTCCGCGTATCTAGGAGCACAGAACTAACAGAGAACTTCTCTTCTCAAAGGAATAACAGTCAAGGAGTCGGTCTGTCCACATGGTTTTAGGATGTTTTTGTTCAATGTAAGATAGAGTGGTTTATAAAAAAATAAAAAATAAAAAAGGAAGAAGAAGAAGAGAGTGCGTTGGTGAGAAGGTGGCTTTGTGCCTTTGTGGTGAGAGAGATTTAAAATAAAAAAATAAAAAGAGAGAGAAATAAAGGGGAATGATTTATGTGGTAGTATTTCCTAACAACAGTCTCTTCACTTCTTTGTTTATTTATTCATAAGCGACACAGACGGAGGCTGAGTAGCTAATCTTAAATACATTTGAAATGCTAGATTAACAATGCCAAGGAGTATGTCTTTAGATTAGTATGTTATACAAACACAAGCCTATGGATGGACCAGCTAGTTAGTAGAGTTGCATATATTATTTTTTTAATAGTTATGGGGTCTCTCAAAAAAAGAAAGAATATGGATTGATTATAGAGGCACACCACAATCGTTAACCATGCCTTTACATGGTTCTGATGATCATGTGAAGTGATGATGTCTTAAAATAATGTCTCATGTTTGACAAGACCTAATTGTGATGCATATTAAAATTCACTTATTAGCGATTGAAGAAATTTCGCAGAAGCCAAAATTAACAACTAAGAAGGGAAAACTAGGTATTTCAATTTAAAACTGCCACTCTCTACTAAAAAAAATCTAGTCAAACAACTGGTCACATTGGGTGACTTTAGGCATTATTTATAATAAAATTAAGACTAATCCTATGAGGAAGCTACACCTAACTCAAATAATAAACAATTCTAAAGATTGAAATTTCGCAGAAGCAGAAATTAACAACTAACAATGGAAAACTAGGTATTTAAATTTAAAACCGCGGCTCTCTACTTCTTCAATTGATTGGGAGTTGCCATGTATATTCGAATATTTGGTTTGGTTGCCACCAACTCTTTGTTATATTGATTTTTCGAAAAGTTTCGCTTTGTTGTACCAACTTAATATGAGTAACATTTTTTTTATGAAAACGATTTTATTGGGTTCCCTAATTTACTTGAGCAAAAAATAACAATAAATTAATGACATTTGAAATTGGGTTTATACATGTACATTGAATATATGTTAGATTTGAAGATTTTTTATTCACAACTATTGCAATGCTCTCAGAAATTAGAACTACATCTTTTTTTTTCAACGACATTTTTTTATTTCAATAATTGGAGTTGTGAATTCATTGTATTGTTGCTTGAAATAATAACTACCAAGCCAATGAACATAGAAGATGGGAGGAGGAGGCTAGAAATTATTTCTCTTACTTCTAGTAATTAAGTATTGTAATTTTAGGGTTAACAAATAGTGATTGGGTACACCAAGTAGCTTTTATAAATTAAATATATAAACTAAAAAAATTTGTGCAACTGAACTAAATGATCGAGTACAAGTAGCAACTCCCTTATTAAAAAAAAAATCTAGTCAAACAACTTATCACAATTGGTGACTTTAGAACTTATTTAACTAATGAAGTACTAAATTATTAAATACCAATTCTTATCAGTTTGTGTGTTTGTTTTCTGCAAATAGACTTATTTTTTCTGATATAATTGGCCCGTCTCATTGCTTTGAAAAATATTTAAAACGTGAAATATTTTATATGTTTTTTAATTATAGAATATATATTTTTAAATTTTAACGCTCGCGTTGATCATTGATTTTGTTGGAAAGATATTAAAAAATGCATTTCAACGATATTAACTTTACCAAAATCCGATAACCATGTAGATAGTTATGATAATTTTAATTTTGCTAAGAGCAAAACACAATATTTTTTTCTGCCACATGTACATTTTACCAATTTTTTTCAAAAAAAATTTCATTACTTTTGTCCTTCTACATGTTTTATATTTATAAATCTACCATCATGGGAAATGAATTTCAACCCTCAAATTCAATATATTTTCCAACTTTTAATCCTAACCATCTTTTATCTCTAATTTTTTCGACTTAACTTTGTCCCAGTCAGTGATAAATAGTAAAACACCACTCTAAATTGTAATATAAATTTTTAACAGCATAAAACCGTTTTTTAACTCACTTGTTTGCCACACGATATAGGAAGGGATGGCGCGTAGTGCATGCTCACTAACTGCTACGTGAATGCTGCTGGGTCAATCTGAAAAGATGACCACTGGAGCTCGTGGACTGAAATTTACTCTAAATCAAAATAGGCACCATGCAATTTAAAAGTGTGTATTCTCTTCGAAAGTACATACAAATCTCTAAGTGCCATATTTGGCAATTGAAAGGGCAAATATATTAGGTGGTTGGTGTTGCAGTTAAATTAGGATTGTGTGACTAGTTCAAATAAGGAATTAATGATATCTTATTTGTTATAAAGTAGGATTTAGATTTTTTATTGGCTTAGGTTTTTCATTTTGTTTTAAATTGGGATATTATGTAATTGCTACAGCTCTTTGTTTTCCTCCCTACTTTTTTTTTTGCTTTCTTTACGTTACTTTCAACACGTAATCAGCACGAGCCCTAACCCTAGCAGCTATTAAGAAAAAATTCACACGCAAATGTCATTTGCCGTTAGCACCGTCCGCCGCGAACACTTACCGCGAGCGTCTTCCCCCTCGACTCTTGTTTTGCCTCCTACTCGGCCAGATTAAACTGCCAAGTAAATTTTATGGCTTTCGATATTTGAATTGATTAGTTAAAAATTCGAGTTAGCTTAGGTGTCACTTGTGTAGTATAAGTCATATATGATGGATGGGTGGTGAATAACAGTTGAGTAAATCAGACACTGTCTTGCATGCTTGTTTACCTGAGCTAAACCTCCTCTGCATTGGTCTTCTACCGATGATCTAAAAAGTAGAGCTTAAACTGGAGTTCCATTTTCTTTTATCCCTAAGTGAATTAGTGCATGTAAGCAAAATGAATGAGGGAATAACTCCTGAGAGAAACAATGGTAACATGCAGGGGAGTCCTCTGTTTGGTTCCTACAGTTACCAGAATCGTAAGCATTTGCTGCCTGATGATTACCATGCATTTATACCATTCTTATTTACAGCTTTTGGTTTTGTATGACTGACCTGACCATCTTTCATCTGGATTCTATTACGGCACGTAGAGATCATTCTATAGTTTTTGCCCTGGTGGTGAGCGAATATATCAAAACCACAACTGCCTTTATTAGAAATGTCATATCTAGAGGTTTAGGATGCTTGAACAAGGCCAATGGTGTTATGATCGAATGGTGAGGGCTGTGTGGGTTTATCCTTCACCTCCTAGGTTCGAGACCCGTCGGCGGCATAGTTACTTTTTTATGGTGTTGATCTGTAGGTCGCACCTTGTTAATAGATTATGAAATCCTATAAAAACCCAATTCACTTTCAAAAAAAAAAAAGACCATGTAATTTTGGTTTTTTGACACTCCTTATATTTGTGAATGATGTGGTGGGATCACAGCGTGGAGATCGTAAGTTGAGAGTGTATAGCGTGGCAGCACATCAACATAGAAAATTGGAATTAAAAAAGGGTTTGTCTAATTAGCGAAGGAGGGGGTGCAACCCTTCATCACCCTCGTTTCCTCACCAATTAGAATTCCCCATTAAAAAAAGAAGGAAAATTTTGCAACCCATTGATGCTTTTAAATAAAGCACATGGCAGTCTCATCCTTATTACAAGGTAAAATTTGGTCTGATGCTTGTATTTGGACCAAAATGTTGATAGAAAGATCTAACAAGTGACGGAGTCAAATCAAAATTTGATGGGTATTATTGGGACGGAGTCACATTCCAACAAAAATTCATAGTTCTTATGGGCATAAATAACATTGTATTTTTCATAAAGCAATGAACTCAAGACATGCTTAAGGTGCATTAAATCAAGCTAATTCTTCTTGACCTATCTTCATCGATATATTTGACTTTCTCATTGTTTATTTATTTTCTTGTGACGTTACTAACTCTTCTGAAACTTTGTGATGACTTACTTTGATTATATGTAAGTTTTATAGTTTTTGTGAATTAATTTAAATTCCAATCTCTCCAATTAGTTTTCTACTCCATTCCCTCTAAGTCGGACTATGGAAGTTCGCACCAAGTCGAACAATGGGGGTTCACATTTGCTCCGAACTATGACAGTTCGTGAAGCTTGATCTATGGTATTCGCTCCAAACTATGGCAGTCCGTGTAGCATTGAACGATGATCGTTCACAACCATTGTTTGAAACTTCGAGTTTCATTCTAATCCAGTTCCATGGATATCTATTTCTTGGAAGCATTGGCTCAAAAACACTAATTTTGTTCACTTTGCATTATGCAAGACATTCATTCTTTCGAGCTACCCGAAGCACTAAAAGGAATCCGCTTCAATTGACCAACGTTGGTCCACGGGCCGCCACACCAAGGGGTGCTGCCGCCACCGTAGCTATCGCACCAAGGGGTGCCGCCATGCACACAGCTCGCTCGTTCTGCAAAGCCTGTTCCTTGGGAAAATTAGGACTGAGACCGTCCTATGCAAAGATTTCTAAAGAGTCCATCCCATTTTTAAAACGAATTCAAGGGGATATTTGTAGACCTATCCAACCAACTTGCGGACCATTTAGATATTTTATGGTGTTGGTTGATGCGTCAACATGCTGGTCACATGTCACGCTACTGTCCACCCCAAAGGCTGCATATGCTAAACTCTTAGCCTAGATTATTCGGCTGAGGGCTCACCACTCGGATTACCCTATTAAGTCAATTCAACTCGAGAATGCCGAAGAGTTTACATCGAAAACATTCGATGATTATTGCATGTCCATTGGGATTGATATTGAACATCCGGTTCCCCATGTTCACACCCAAAACGGTCTCTGGAAGCCACCATCAAGAGGTTGCAGATGGTCACTCGAACGTTGGTTATGCGCACCAACCTGCCTATATCCGCATGGGGCTATGCAACTTTGCACGCAACAATGTTACTTCGTTTGAGGTCAGTTGCCACCCAACCATTTTCTGCGTCATAGCTGGTGACTGGGTATGAACCGGATCTTTTGTACTTACACATTTTTTGGGTGCGCGATTTATGTGCCAATTGCACCGCCACAACGTACCAAGATGGGGCCTCAACGAATGATGGGTATATATGTGGGATATGATACACCATCAATTATCCGCTACTTGGAACCCTTGACAGGCGATCTCTTTATCGCACGATTTTCGGATTGTCACTTTGATGAGACATTATTCCCGTTGTTAGGGGGAGATAAGAACATTAACGTTCAACAAGAACGACAGGAATTGTCGTGGTCTGTCCCCACTTTGTCTCATCTTGATCCCCGAACCGCACAATCCGAGAGTGAGGTGCGGCGAATTCTCGATCTTTGAAGCGTAGCAAATAAGTTGCCAGACGTTTTCACTGATATCGCTAAAGTAACGAGATCACATATACCTAGTGCAAACGTGCCTGCAAGGATTGACGTCCCCACCACAGGACGTAGCGCCGCCCCGGGAGACGCCGGGCACAGCGCAGCCCTGGGAGACATCGGGCACGGCGCCGTCGCCCATGACAAAAACGGTGCGCGTGATACCTTGGCGGCTAACCAGTCATCTGATCCCGCGAGAAAGCGCGGTAGACCACTGGGTTCGATGGATTCTCGTCCTACGAAGAGGATGCAGACGACACAAACCAATCCATCTTACATCGTTATCTCGATCGAACCATCCTATGAGAATATCCCAGACTATGGATATGTCCAAGAGGAGTCATCGTTGGGGGACGCCTCAACGTCCGTACCTACTCCCGAGAATAGAAAAATCTCGGTCAATTATGCATGCATAGATGGGACATGGAATCGAAACGAGATCATCATCGATGATGTATTTGCATAATCGGTTGCGCGCGAAATCATAGCTTGCGATGAAATCGAACCCCACTCCGTTGAAGAGTGTCAACGTAGAGCTGACTGGCCAAAATAGAAAGATGTGATCCAGGCTGAATTGGATTCCCTAACGAAACGGAAGGTGTTTGGGACAGTACTGCCAACCCCTCCAGGTGTAAAACCCATCGGATTTAAATGGGTGTTCATTACGAAGCGTAATGAGAAAAATGAGATTGTGAGATATAAGGCTCATCTCGTGGCGCAAGGTTTTTCTCAATGCCCTGGGATCGATTACGAGAAGACGTATTCTCCTGTAATGGACGTAATAACATTTCGCTACCTTGTCAGTTTGGTAGTTTTCGAAAAACTGAAAATGCAGCTTATGGATGTAGTTACGGCATATCTCTACGGGGATCTAGATACAGAGATATACATGAAAGTCACGAATGAACTTCATTTTACCGAATCAAGTAGCTCTAAACAACGGAGCACGTTTCTATCAGATTGAAACATTCACTCTACGGATTGAAGCAATCCGGACAGATGTAGTATAAGAAAATAAGTGAATACTTGATCGGAAGGGGATACATAAACAATGAGTTCTGCCCACGCGTGTTCATTAAGAGAACAAGTTCCGAGTTTGCTATTGTTGCGGTTTATGTCGATGACATGAATTTGATTGGAACTCTAGAGGAGTTAAAAGAAATCGCTGAGCACCTGAAGTCTGAATTCAAGATGAAGGATCTTGGGAAAACACGGTTTTGCCTCGGATTAGAAATCGAGCACCGTGCCGATGGAATTATGATTCACCAATCGGGCTATATTAAAAAATTGTTAAGGCGCTTTAATGAGGATAAAGCTAAGCCTTGTAGCACTCCCATGATCGTCCGGAGTCTGGATTCGGAGAAAGATTCATTCCGTCTCAAGGAGAAGGACAAGGCATTACTAGAGGCAGAGGTGCCCTGCCTAAGTGCAATAAGCACATTATTGTACTTAGCGCAATGTATGAGACCGAACATCTCATTTGCTATGAACTTGTTGGCTCGATTTAGTTCTGCGCCGCCATTGGACTGACACTAAAGACATATTTCGATACCTAAGAGGTACGATTGATATGGGTTTGTTTTATCCCTACAGAGAGAAATCAAAATCGGACGTTAATCTTCACGAAATGGGAAATTTTTCAAAAACAGACGGCAGGGCCACATCTCCCACTGCTAGCCGGCCTCAACACAGGAAAATGTGTTGTCGCTCGCTTTGGTCAGACTCCAAGTGATGTCTTGACAGGTTTTGCTGATGTCGGGTATCTCTCTGACCCGCACAAAGAACGTCCCAAACGGGTTATGTCTTTACCATGGGGAACACAACAATATCTTGGAGGTCGACAAAGCAGACTCTTGTTGCTACTTCTTAGAATCATGCAGAGATTATTGCTCTTCACGAAACAGTTCATAAATGTGTATGGTTGAGATCCATAATTAGGCATATTCGAAGTACTTGTGGTTTGAAGTCAACCACAGATGAACCTACGTGCATTTACGAGGATAATGTCGCTTGCATTGAACAAATGAAGCTAGGTTACATCAAAGGCGACAATACTAAGCATATATCGCCGAAGTTCTTCTATAATCAGCAGCAACAAATGCTTCTGAAGATTGAAGTAAAAGAGGTTAGATCTGATGACAATGTGGCAGATCTTTTCACGAAAGTTTTATCGAAAGCAACTTTTGAGAAACATGTACGTAGTATCGGACTACGTAAATTATCTGATCTCCCTTGATTGTTGGTATCAGGGGGAGATTTGATGCGCAACGAAGATTTTCTCAAAACGTTTACTTCATCTTCAAGGAAAGGACGCGTTGTATTTTTTTCCCTTCGACCAAGGTTATTTTTTCCCACTGAGTTTTTGTTACTTGGCAAGGTTTTAACGAGGCAACATGGCATGCGTCATCGACGTAACGTAACGTCGCGTTTGGACGTCACAAGGGGGAGTGTTGCAGCTAAACTAGGATTGTGCGACTAGTCCAAACGAGGAAGGATATTTTCTTTGTTATGGAATAGAATTTAGATTCCTTATTGGCATAGGTTTCTTATCTCGTTTCAAATTGAGATACTATGTAATTGCTACCTCTATATATAAAGGCTCATATCAATGAATAATACAGCTCTCTGTTTTCCTCCCTACTCTTGTTTTTGCTTACTTTACGTTACTTTCAACACACTACAAAAAAAAGCTTTAATAGCTACGGAAATTAGCGACGGTTTTTTGATACTGTCGCTAATTATAAGATTTGCGACGGCAAATTAAAAGATTAGCGACGGCATTCAACCGTCACTACTGTCTCTGATACTATTTCACCACATACGTATAAAAAAACGTCGCAAAATAATTTGTGACGGCATAAAAACGTCGCTAAAGCTTGTAATAGCGACGGTATTTTAGCCGTCGCTAAGTTTTACAAATAAAACTCATTAGCTACGGTCCAATACCGTCGCTAATGGGTTTTTAAATATATATATATATAAACATTTAGCGACGGCAAAAGTGTTGTCGCTAAGTTTTACAAATAAAACTCATTAGCCACGGTTTCCTACCGTAGCTAATTGTTTTAAAAATATATATATATATATATATATATATATATATATATATATATATATATATATATATATATATATATATATATATATATATATATATATATATATATATATATATATAAACATTTAGCGACGGCAAAAGTGTCGTCGCTAAGTTTTACAAATAAAACTCATTAGCCACGTGTCACGCCCCAATTTTCAAGGAAAACGAATTTCCAAAGTATTACAAGCCAAAGTACTTACAATCATGCCAAAGGCAACCTTCTCCCCTCACTCTACCCTTATAAGCATCTCACAAACATAACTTCATATACAATACCAAAAAATGCAAAACACAAAACATAATACAGACCCTGGAAATGACAAGGATCTAGCTCCGCCCGGCCTTATCCACAAAGTCGCTTTCAACACCTGCACTCCAAGAAGAGTACACCCATTTGCCACAAAACAAAGCAAAATGGGTCAGCCTAAAGCTGGTATGAGCAGATAAACAAAATCAATTACAAATAACACAAATAATAATCCACCTATATCCACATATACCTTACACATGCTACAATATATACCTACTGCACCAACCATATGGTTAACTAGTCATATGCATAAATCAGATTATCAACAAAAACATCTTAGACCATGAATACCCTATCGCACTACTCCATGTGCCGAATGTGTCTCACCCCGACACACCTCCACACGTGTACCAATACCCACTTTGAGTATGTATACACTTCAAACGGGGTGCCGTCTCTAAAATGTATACTTCACCTCAAAAGACTGGACACACGGCCAAATCACAATTTAAACTGCGCGCTGGAAGAGACATAAGTTCACACTCTTCCTCTGACCCCTCAGGAACACTCCACTGTATCACGCGAGTCATGACTCGTACAGTGGCTTAGTTTTCCCCTTTTGGAAATCAGACACTGCTCCTCAGGAACACTCCACTATATCACGCGAGTCATAACTCGTATAGTGGCTTAGTTTTCCCCTTTTGGAGACAGTCACCGTACAACTCACTATGTACGGATTTCACAAGGCATCTATGACCATAATGTACCACTCTGTACATTGCAAACACCGGAGTAGGGTATTCATGTCAAACTCAAGATTTTCAACACTAATCAAGTAGCATTGTTCTATAATTCCATTAGAGGAATTAAGTTCTAAATTTCACAGTCACATATATGAGGCACAATATTCAATACTCAACCTCTACTTGAAACACGCATCTCGAGGCACATTATTGCCAAAATAAAAATATTGTAAAATGTGAAATAAAAATATTGTAAAATTTAATAATATCACGGTGGTCACAACGGTGAAAACGGTGATAAAAACAGAGTTATACATCAACTTCTATGATCAGTCAAAGTTGGGTCAAAATCGGGTCAAACAGATGACGTCAGCATGACATCATCGTCTTCAACCTCAGATCAGAATTTTTGTCAGAAATTTACAGTAACAGAGCACCTTCAATCACACACACAAATCGCAATATTCAACCAAATCCTGAAAACTTTATACCATTGGAAAGCCCTTACCTTTAACTTGTTAAACATGTTCGATTTATATCGAAAATCTTTCAATACCAGAAATTAAAACCAGATCTTTACCCCCTGTTCCTCACGATTTATAGTTAGACTTAAAATTTCAGCAAAACAGATTTCAACACACCAACTTCCAAGACCTATAAGTTCTTCAATACGTATCCAAATCTCACATATAAGCTACCTATAGAAAGATCTCACCTTCATCTTTCAATTGTAAGAAATAAAAAACAAAAATACTAAAAGAATCAAAAACTACAATTTCGGAAAGATACTAGGTTACTCATTAGCAAAATCCTCAAATTTAGAACAAGAAAGCTTAAATCATGAAATCAAAAGAGTAAAAGCTTCGATCTACTCACCGATCTATCACTGATCTAATCACCAATAAGGACTCCTCAAAGCACTCCTCAAATCGTAAGATTCATCCTCATGCATCCAAGATCAAGCAACTCCAAACAACTCAAGGGAAACTCCAATTTTCCCTCTCAAGCTCTCTCTACTTCTCTCTACTTCTTAGATCTAATTGACCAAACCACTATCCTTGCTCTGATGATAAGAATGAAGAAAAAAAACAGAGAAAACAAACATAGCCTAACAAAAGAGAAAATGGCTATATGCCACCACCACATTCTAAGTACTACCGCGGTGGTACAAAGTAAAAATTCAATTGTTACACCACGGTTTCCTACCGTAACTAATTGTTTTTTTAAAATTATATAAAAACATTTAGCGACAACAACAGTGTCGTCGCTAAGTTTTACAAATAAAACTCATTAGCCACGGTTTCCTACCATAGCTAATTGTTTAAAAAAATTATATAAAAACATTTAGCGATGGCAAAAGTGTCGTCGCTAAGTTTTACAAATATATATTAACAACAATTAGCGACGGTAAAAAGCCGTGGCTAATTGGTTTTTTGAGATCAGATCAGATCGAAGAAGAAGATAAGATATGATCAAGATCGAAGAAGAAGATAAGATCTTGATCAAGATCGAAGAAGAAGATATGATCTTGATCAGATCTGAGATCAGATCAGATCGAAGAAGAAGATATGATCAGATCTTGATCAAGATATGATCAAGATCAAGATCGAAGAAGAAGATATGATCAAGATCGAAGAAGAAGATAAGATCTTGATCAAGATCGAAGAAGAAGATATGATCTTGATCAGATCTGAGATCAGATTAGATCGAAGAAGATCAAATCGAAAAAAAAAGATATGATCATATCTTGATCAAGATCAAGATCGAAGAAGAAGATATGATCAAGATCGAAGAAGAAGATAAGATATGATCAAGATCGAAGAAGGGGATAAGATCTTGATCAATATCGAAGAAGAAGATATGATCTTGATCAGATCTAAGATCAGATCAGATCGAAGAATATCATATCGAAGAAGAAGATATGATCAAGATCGAAGAAGAAGATATGATCAAGATCGAAGAAGAAGATAAGATCTTGATCAAGATCGAAGAAGAAGATATGATCTTGATCAGATTAGATCGAAGAAGATCAGATCGAAGAAGAAGATATGATCAGATCTTGATCATATCTTGATCGATGAAGAAGATAAGATATGATCAAGATCGAAGAAGAAGATATGATCTTGATCAGATCTGATCGAAGAAGATCTTGATCAGATCTGATCGAAGAAGATCAGATCGAAGTAGAAGATATGATCTGATCTCATATCTTGATCCACCTTACAGACGAAGGGTCGAAGTCGAAGATTTATTGAACAGAGTCATTCACTCATTGGTATTATCAGTGGTTGCTCTTGGAAAAGGACAGATACATCACATGGGTTCATTGGTATTATCAATGGTTGCTCTTTGTGGTATGGGAGCTGTGGAGGATTCGTTCACAATATAGTAACATGTGCTCTATGGGATCGTAACTTTGCTACTCGGATTCAAGCCATAAAAGTTCTGGAAAAAAAAAGATGTTCGAAGAAAAGTTGGGTACCCGGTAAGTATGTCATGAATTATTTTTTAAATACAAATTTATATGAATTATTTGCTACTCGCTAATTAATTTTTTTTAAATTAACCTTATTTTTATATTAGCGACGGTAAAAACCCGTTGCTAGTTGTTTTTTAAAAAAATAACATTATTTTTATATTAGCGTCGGCAAAAACCCGTCGCTAATTGTTTTTAAAAAATAACATTATTTTTATATTAGCGACGACAAAACACCGTCGCTAGTTGTTTTTTAAAAAATAACATTATTTTTATATTAGCGACGGCAAAATCCCATCGCTAGTTGTTTTTTAAAAAAATAACATTATTGTCGCTAGTTGATTTTTAAAAAAATAACATTATTTTTATATTAGCGACGAAATCCCGTTGCTAATTGTTTTTTAAAAAAATAACATTATTTTATATTAGCGACGGCCAAAAACCGTCGCTAGTTGTTTTTTTAAAAAAAATTAAACACTAAAGAATTTAGTTACGGCAATTTACTGTCGCTAATTGTTTCAAAAAAAAATTCATCGATTCGCGTGAAACTTCAACTCAACCGTCAATAACACCCAAAAATTTAGCTCAATCCAACGCACTAAACCAAACCACGTCACCGATCCGCGTGAAACTAATACAACCAATCCCCTTCAATTACCTTTCTCTATATAAATTTCAATTTTTTCTACAAACCAACTTAAACAAAAATTTTCCCTCAACAAAAAATTTTCTCTCAACCTCCAGAGAAGAAACCCACAGAGGAGAAGTCTGCCGCTTCCTCGACACCGATCTCGGCTGCCTCCCTCGACACTGATCCCGACCGCCTCTCTCTCCCCTCCCTTCCTCCGCCGCCTCTCACTCGGAGATCTGAGATCTAAGATCTCGGGGATCTGAGATCTCTGAGATCTGAAATCTCCGATATTCTATACATCAATTTTTTTTTTTTGTCATTTTTGTATGGATTCTTTGTAATTTTTGTATGATATTCTAGAGACTGTGTAATTTTTGTTATAATTTTGATCAATTAAGTTTAGTTATGGTAGTTGATATTAATTTTCAGAATGGACAATCATTAATAGCTAATTTCATTATAAAAATGAATTATAATTTGTAAATTTCATTTGTCAATATGATTTGCAACAAAGTTGTCCCTAAATAGCCACGGCAAATACCGTGGCTGTTTTGTCAATTAGATTTGCAATTTAGCGACGGCAAAAAATCGTCGCTAAATAGCCAAGGCAAAAAAAGGTCGCTAAATAGCCTTAGCGACTGTAAAAAACACCCTCGCTAAATAGCGACCGCAAAAAAACCATCGCTATTTAGGAAAACCCGTCACTAAATAGCCACGGCAAAAAAAGGTCGCTAAATAGCCACGGTTAAAAAACGGTCGCTTTACAATTAGCGACAGTCTTCTTCGAAATTTTCAACAGCTTTAGCGACGGAATTTTTTGAGTTAGCCACGATTTTTTTGCCATGGCTAATTAACGACGGGATAGTTTACCGTTGCTGATTCAAATAACGACGATTAAACTAGTCACGGTTGTTGTGCTGTGGCTAAATCATTGTAGCGACGGTTTTTTGACAATTAGCAACAGTTTTTAGTCGTTGCTGAATCATCTTTTTTTTGTAGTGACAGTCGGGGCCTTTTTGGAATGGTTGGAGTGGATGTTAAGTCTCAATACTCCTCACGTTAGGGTTGAAAAATGCTGCAGCGAATGTATTGGGCGAAAATAGACCTACCATGTTAAATAGCTATCTACTCTGAAGCTTCCGTGGTTGGAGAAGACAAATCTGAAATCTATCATATATCAAGATTTCACCTATGGAATGGGTGAAGTGGATTCTACAAGAGCTTTACTTTATAAATGTTGATCTCATCTATATGAGCGTTGTTTATGCACACATCATCAAGAAATTGAACTCAAGATCAACTTCCAAGTGCTCCATTTTTCAGTGCACCAGGCACAATTCTACGTACTATGAATATCTGGATAAAGATACATTTGACAAACATTAACAACAGCTGAAGTAAACTGCTCGGTAATCAAAGTTCTACCTGCTACAAAGAACTAGTTAACGGTCATACTGTTAAAAACATGTATGCAACAAACTAAACTAACATGTACGCAACAAACTAAACTAATAAACATGTAAAACCCATTAGTTGAAATCTATAAACAAAATAACAAACCAGTGATATACCCTTTCATGTAAAAGTAGTGAATACGAAGAGGAGACTTCAATAGAATTAGACCTCATGTTACGCCCTACCTAAAACTGTCATAAATGATATTACAGCTATTATGAGGAACTTTCTGTGGTCAGCATCCGACAACTATATCAAAACTCCGTTGGTTAGTTGGAAGCAAATATGTAAGCCCTACAATGAAGGGGGTCTTGGAGTTAGATGTGTTGAGACTTCTAATAAAGCAGCAATGATACGACATGTTTGGAACATTGTCTCAAATAAAACGAACCTTTGGGTGCGATGGATCAAGAGCAACATGATTAAGGACAAGGCATTCTGGCTCATGGAAATTCCTGGCGAGGCGTCCTGGTGCTGGAGAAATATTCTTCACTGCAAGAAAGAAGCCAGCTCCCTGATCCATCATTCAATAGGGGATGGGAATGATACGTTTCTATGGAAGGACCCTTGGCACCCCAGTGGCATTTTAATGAGCAAGTTTCCACAACATCTTACATATGATTCTCTCTTAAATAAGGATGCTAGAGTCAGTGCCCTTATCAGAGACGACAGATGGGATTCTCGGGGTCACATTAGAGGTGCAGTTGATGAGCTCTATGATAACTTATCCTTGGTGGAAATAGATAGCGGAGTCAAGGACGAGGTAGTCTGGATTGGAGGCTATGACATTGAATTCACCAATAAGGGCGCTTACCATGCTGTTAGACTCAAATATGATACTGTGCAGTGGACCAAGCTAGTGTGGTTTAAGGGTAGAGTCCCTCGCCATAGCTTCATAGCCTGGTTAGCACTCACCAAGGCCCTGAAAACTCAAGATAAATTGGTAAAGTGGAAGAAATTAGAGAGGTCCCTTTGCATCCTATGTAGCGATGCCTGCGAGAACGAGGAACATTTGTTTTTTGAATGCTGGTATTCTCGGTATATCTGGTCTTTCTTCCTTCATTATATGGGATATGACCATCAGCCATTGAGTTGGACTGATGAGTGGAACTGGTGCTCTCTTCACCTCACAGGACAGTCCCCTAGCAATACAGTTAAAAAGCTTGCATTGAATGCAACCATTTACCATATCTGGGTTGAGCGAAATAGAAGAAGATTTCAGCACAAGCATTTGTTTACAGCTGATATCATCTCTAAGATCATTCAGGATGTTCGCTTACGCACTTCAGTACTAGATCTTCGAGTCGACGATAATGCAGACAGCAGATGGTTCTTTGAAAAATGGAGAATTGATGTTCGATACTTCCATAATACAGGGACATTGCACCAATGGGAGAAACCAGAGTATGGTTGGTTTAAAATTAACTCAGATGGTTCACTAGTAGGCGAGCGAGGAGGTTATGGGGCAGTCATACGAGACCACCAAGGCGAGGTGATCGCAGCTGCAGCAGGGTCGCAAGTGGGCAGCTCAGTTACTCTTCATGAGATGCAGGGTGTCGAGTTGGGTATCAGGTTAGCTCATCAATATGGGATCCAAAGAGTCGTGTTGTGCATGGACTCGAGAAACGTCTTCACGTACCTAACATCCACCAAAGCTGCACCAAGGGAAGCAAGACATACCAGCAGGCGGATTAAAAGAGCAATCACACAATTTACTGACTGTAAGATTATGCACACAGTAAGGGAAACTAACCAAGTGGCGGACAAGCTAGCAAAACTATTACCTAATACTGCCTTTATTGAGATCACGCCGAGTTCATTTGAAGAGGATGTTAAAAAAATTGTCTTTGATGATGCAAGAGGTAGGAAATATATTCGAATGTAAACGATAACAATCTTTTTCTGTGGTCTGGGGAGCCCATATATTCCCCGCGCTAGCCTTTAAAAAAAATAAAAAATAAAAAATAAAAATAAAAAAGTTCAATAACTCCATTTTGGAGAATACCCATTTCCAAAAAATAATCAAATTCAATAAACATAAATGGCAACTCAAACAACTCTATATTGAATATAATGTGCACAAAAGCCCATCAAAGAAATCTCAATTCTGTTAAAGGGGTTGATCTCCGACCACATCCTATGTGTAACATATTTTTATTTTTTTTCTTTGTACCACCCTGTGGTAGTGTTTAAAATTTTGGTGGTGGCATATAACATTGCCCTTCTACAAGACTCTACACAATTATCCTCTCTCTTTACTCTTCTCATCAAATTGTGGGTGATTTTATTCTTAGTCAAACAACCAAAGAGAAGAGAGCTTGAGAGAGGGAATTCCTTAAAGATTTGCTAGAAGATTTTGGTGCATGTTGGGAAAGAGAAGCTTTGTGCTTTGAGGATTGCAATAGCTATAGCTGGTGAGTAGATCTACCATTTCTTGAAGGATTTAATCTATTAGATTGCATGTTTACTCTTTCTTTGTGTAGATTTTGGGGTTTGCTATTTTGGGTTAAGATGGGTAACCGAGTGTCTTTCCATAATGGTATTTTTTTATTCTGTCAATATTTTTGTTTTTGATTGCTTTCATTTGAAAGATGAATGTGAGAGCTTTCTACAGGTAGCTTATATGCAGAATTTGGATAAGTATTGAAGAAGTTATAGGTGTTTGAAGTTGGTGTGTTGAACTGTAACTTGCTGAAATTGCAAGTCTGACTTTAAAACGTGATGAATAGGGGGTAAAGATCTGGTTTTATTTTCTGTTATTGAAAGCACTTAAGGATAAATCTTGCATGTTTAAAAAGTATAAGGAAAGGGTTTTCCAATGGTATAAAGTTTTCAGGTTTTGGTCGGAAAATGCGACTTGTGTGTATGATTGAAGTTGTTGTGTTACACTGAAACGTTCTGGAAAATCTGTTCTGAGGTAGAAGACGATGACACTTCATCTGTTTAACCCAACTTTGACTGATCATAGAATTTGATCCATAACTCTGTTTTTACTACCGTTTTCACCATTGTGACTGTGATAAAATTAAATTTTAGAATAAATTTATTTCACATTTTATAAAATTTTAATTTTGGCAATAATATGCTTCGAGATGTGTGGTTCAAGTAGATGTTTATTATTGAATATTGTGCATACGACTAGTTAACAATATGGTTGGTACATTATGTATAAGTTGTAGCGTGTGAAAGTTATGTACATTTGAACGATGACCTGTCAAGCTGTCCTGTCAGGACCACTTGCTCATTTTGGTATTGTTTGTAGGATTATTTTACTCGATTGTTTTGGGACTGAATTGTGGTTATTTTTTTGGTATGTCTTGGAGTTTCATTTAATGTTAAAACAATTGTTGTTTGGAGGTGAATTGGGTTACAATTTATCGCCCAAACATGGATGCTCGTTGGGCTGCATGTAGGGACAAATTGGCTTATGTCGGCACTCAAATATGATTGTTTTAGGATGGTTGAGAGAACTGAAATCATGACATTTTGGGTTTGTTGAGCAGTCTGCAACATAATTAATTTGATACTATTTTACAGATTGAAACTAGGCTTTTCCAGCTAAGTATTGGGGTGGTTTTAATTGAGGTCAGGGGGTGTATCAGCAGAGTTTTGGCATTGTTTCCAGAGTTTTGGTTGTTCGCAGAGTCGTTTTAAGCTTGAATATGGGTTGTTGTTCGACTTCCAAATAGGTTTATTTTATGACTGGATTTGATTGTTTTTCGACTCCCAAACCGGGTTGTTTCAAATATGATTTAAGAGCTTGTTTGATGGAATGCAGAACCGATTTTGGGCTGAACCTTTAGTGTGTTTTTCTTGTATTATGATAGGTTTATTTGGGTTGTAGAGGAAAGTTTCGACTAAGTGTAAAGGTATGTTTTCGTAGATATGATGTTATGTAGTGTTGTATGATGTTTGGTTGTCGAACCCTTCCCGTTCAGTAAGTGATAACACTCTTTCTTATATATTGATACAACGGTATTTATGAACATATGAACATTTTTTTACCAATGAGATGTTGAAAAGATATGTTGTAATGCCATAGAGTGTGGAAGTGTATTGTGTTAGAGAATGATCGTTTGCATGGTTGCATGAATATCAAATTGGTAACATAGTTTATGATTTACTGTTTTGAACTGTGATAATCATATGAAAATGATATCATAATGAAACATGCATTCCAAGTATTTGGAAAATTATGTGGAATATGATTATGATTGAGATTGAGTTAATGATGTTAATATTGACATGAATACCCTACTCCGGTGTTTGAAATGTACAGAGTGGTACAATATTGTCATAGATGTCTTGGTTTCTGACATTTGTGTAATCCGTACATAGTGAGTTGTACGGTGCCTGTCTCCAAAAGGGAAAAACTAAGCCACTATACGAGTTATGACTCGCGTGATATAGTGGAATATTCCTGAGGAACAGAGCCTGATTTCCAAAAGGGGAAAACTAAGTCACTGTACGAGTCATGACTCGTGTGATACAGTGGAGTGTTCCTGAGGGGTCAGAGGAAAAGTGTGAACTTAGTCCTCTTCCAGCACGCAGTTTTAAATTGTGATTTGGCCCGTGTGTCTAGTCTTTTGAGGTGAAGTATGCATTTTAGATACGGCATAATACTCAAAATGGGTATTGGTACACGTATGGAGGTATGTCAGAGTGAGACACATTCGGCACATGGATAGGTGCGATAGGGTATTCATGGTCTGGAAATTTGTATGTAGCCAGTTCTCCGAAAGGAAAACTAGCCACTGTACGAGTTTCGACTCGCGTGATACAGTGGGGAGTTCCTAAGGACCAGAAGTGTAAAGGTGTCATGGTATGGAAATGATTTGAAAACGGCATGACATGATTTGAAATGAATGTCAAGATTTGAAATGAATGTCATGATTTGAAAATAATGTCATGGTATGAAAATGATTTGAAAATAATATGGCTTGGTTTGGAAATGATATACAGTAATTTACAAATGGTGTGTCGTGATTTGAAAATGAAATACTTTGAGTATGTGAAAGAGATTATGGAAATGCGCATCTATTTGAAAGGAATGGTTTATTGAAAAGTTATGCATTTGTTGATCATATGATTTGTGCAATATGAATCGTTGGCCATACGTTGGATGAATAAGTTGTATAGTATGATGAAAGGTAAATATGAATGTTTCTTGAAATGTGGAACATGATATTTATGTCTGTGTTGTTGATTTTTAATCTGCTCATACCAGCATTAGCTGACCCATTTGTTTGTTTTGTGGAAAATGAGTGTACCCATATCTGGGTGCAGGTGGTGGTGTTGTTGGTAATAGTGATGCAGGAGGAGCCAGATGATCTAGTGATTATCTACGTGGTTATGCAGTTAAAAGGTGGGTTTAACTTTCAGGTTTCAGTTTTGTTGAGTGGAATTTGTTATGTCATGTGTTAGTAGTTGTGACCATTGGCTAGTAAAGTAAATGACAAGGAATTGGAAGATATTAAATGGAAAGGAAAGGAAAAACGGTTGGTTGATGTCGCGTCTCAGTTTTTTTGAGATTTTTGGTGTCTAGAAAATTGGGGCGTGACACTATGACATTTTTACACTTGTTAGGGACGTTTTTGCTGCAATTTTTTTTACTTTGCTGCGCAATACAGAGCATTTTCTGAACCGAAGAAGAAGATGGGATTCAACCAAATTGTGACTTTCTTCACTCTGATTTTTAGTAACTAGGAGGATCCTCTTAGTTTTCATTATAAATGAAGGGCCCTCCATGCACGTATGTGACTAAATAAAAACTATATCATTTGAGCTCTGAAGTGCAATTTTGAGTAGTTATGAAGTTAAATTATTTCATGTCACTACACCAAATTGACATTTTTGTAACAACCCCAAAAACAGTATCACTTTTGAAGTGTAACAATTCACCTAATAATTTTACACATTTTCACAAACAAAATGATACAATAATTGTATCACCATGAAGAGTATGGTTATAAAAGTGATACTATTCATGGTGATCCAACTTATTGTATCATTTTTTTTGTGTTACTGTTTTTCATTTTTAGACTAAATTTAGTTTTGACTTAAAATTGTTTGGTGTATTGTAACATCTCAAAAGTGATACTGTTTTTAAAGTTGTTACAAAAGTGTCAATTTGGTGTAGTGTGTCCACACATAAAAGCTCTGGATGGTAATGGGGATGAATTTTATATTTATGTTTTGATGAAACACTGGAGTGGGAAAGCTAATGAAAACCAAACTAAAAGCAACTTGGTTAATAACTCTAGAGTTTTAGCACATTAAGAGGAAGATATATAACAGCATTACAGAAACTAACCACAATTGCTCCTGGTCTTCATTACACTG
Source organism: Berberis vulgaris (assembly GCA_963556465.1). Lineage (NCBI taxonomy): Eukaryota > Viridiplantae > Streptophyta > Magnoliopsida > Ranunculales > Berberidaceae > Berberis > Berberis vulgaris. Next base: position 110,349,111 of record OY747124.1, read on the forward strand.
GAGTAATTTAACCACAGGGAACATTAATGTTAATCGTGTGGCCTTCATCTTCAGTCGCATTGGGATCATTGTCACCTGCTGAAGTTTGCGAAGGCAACAACGTTTTGATGGTGAAGTCGTCAGGGAAAGACCACTCAATTGCATCCTCCAAGTATTGGATTTGGCCCAAGAATTTTAACATAAGTCTGACCTTTTCCTCATACTCTTCAATAGGGCACTCAGTAACTTCTTTGATTATTGCACGCGGTAGCTGACTGAGAAGTTCATGCAACAAAGCCACAAATAATTTCACCATACGTTCATATAGCTCCTCAATAGAAGTGCAATCTCGAACATGATTGTCGATGAAGTCCTTAATGACTCTAACTTCGTCCCATATGAAAGAACAGGGTAATGCAGAACTTAATTGCTCAATAGTCTCGCTTGGGCTTTCAATCATCATACCTCCAGCATGAGCATTGCTAAAATCATCTCCCATCGACAAAGCTTTGGCCAACGTACATTTCCTTCTGTTATCCGACCTCACGGAATTCAGTTTAGTGTCCACAAAATGAATTGTATAAAAAACTTCATTTAACCATTGGCTTAGATGAACACTGAGTGGAGACGGTAAAGAAGCCCCTGCAATTTTTACAACATAAACTAAATAAAGACAAGATATTTCATTCCCTTCCATGGATTTAATTTGATTAATGATGTTGGACCGCTGCGATGGATTTGTGTTTAGGAGGAGCTGTCTAAGTGTAATCATAAAATTGCTTTTGTCACCTGGACACAACAAACTGTTCATGTACTTCATGCATTCCCTTAAAGTTTCTTGCTTCAGCTTTACATTATTTTCATCCAGGACATCTCTACTATGTTGCATGCCTTCAGGTTCTCTATGCTTATTCTTGCTGCAGCTAAAGCTTCTAATGGTTTTATCCATAGGAGAGTAAATTATCAGAAGCACCGCTACTGGCACAAAAAGAGCCACTGCCATAACTATTAGAGATATTTCCAGTATGCCGAAGAAGAAGAAAATCAGAGAATATCTTCTACCAGCTTTCAGGAACAGATAATTTGTTACAATCACATAAAAGGAAATTTTAGGAAAAAGTGCCTCAAAAGTATCAGGACTTGTGAGCCAATGGGACAAGAAGAGCACTCGAAAGCAAGTAGCTAAACTTGCTAGTAGGATAACCAACATTTGAGACAAAACTATAATCCTCATTGACCATCCATAGTCAGATTCTCCATTACAGAACCTCAATCCATGGATCAAAGAGGATCGAACAGTAACTTGTAATACAACAATTAAGCACATGAAGGACACTACACTTGCTCCAGCTGAATAGTAACTCTTGCATAATACAAACTGAGGATCAGAGTTATAGCCATGCAAATAACACAACTTCAATCTTTCTAGCATAGATGGGCTCCTTTGACCTTTTGTAAAAATGTCTCTATTAAGATCCATTTGAGTCTTTCTGCACATTAATACTCCAAGTAGAATACCACAACAGAATGAGCATTGCCAACATGAAACACATAGTTATGACATGCTCAGGAATAAAAGCATATATCACCCCAGTGGTCATCTGTATACAGATATTACCAAAAACTGTCATAACAAAGATTGTCAAGGCAGCCATGTTTGTCCAAGATTCTGCGGTCCTGTTACTACCCACCGAAGGCAAAAAGAAACCCATACAAACACAGATAAATGCGCTACCAATTAGCTTAGAAAGTTGGTCTTGGGCACTAGGCATTGAGGTGGTAAGATCTACAGGGAGTTTTGCAGCAATAGAAAGAAGAGTCAAGGAAACCGAATTGAGTGAAAACCATCTACAGGGTAACCATTTCTTCCTACTACGGTATCGATGAAACATATCATTAATTATAAGCATAAGACATACCAGGGATGCTCCTGCTATATACAAGCCCATAATAGGCACCGGAGCAGAATAATTTGTTTGATTACACTAATTAAACATTATAAGTATATATTTGCTAATCAACAACAACAGCAACTCATTACGGTCTTGATTACACTGGAGTTATTTCAACATCAGGAACGTCAATGTGAACTATGTGGTCTTCATCTTCAGTCGCATTTGGATTATTGTCACTTGCTGAAGTTTGAGAAGGTATCAGGGTCTTGATGTCAAACTCATCAGGAAAGGACCATACAACTGCACCCTCCAAATATTGTATTTGGCCTAAACATTTTAACATAAGCATGACTTTTTTGTTGTACTCTTCAAAAGGGGTCCGATCAACTTCTTTGATCATCGCATGAGGTAGCTGACTGAGAAGTTCGTACAGCATGGATACAAATAGTTCTTCCATATGGCCATATAGCTCTTCAATTGTTCTGCTTTCTTGACCTCGGTTGTTGATGAAGTCCATGACGACACTAACTTCATTCCATATAAAACGAGTGGGTAATAAATCTTTTAATTTCCCAATGATCTCTAGTGCACGATCTAAGTTAAGTTGAGGAGACGGGCATGGTTTTTCAATCAATACCTTCAGAAATTTTCTTTGAAACGCAGCACGAGAAGATCCAAATTCCACCCCCATCCATAAAGCTTTCGCTAACTCACATTTTCTTCTGTCGTCAGCCATCAAGCAATTCAGTTTAGTGTCAATGAAATGAATCACATCAAAAACTTCACTTAGCCATTGGCTTAGATGACCACTGAGAGAAGAAGGTAGAGAGACCGATGCTACTTTTACAAGAAACACCAGATAAAGACTAGATATTCCTTTCCCTTCCTTGGGTTCAATTTGACAAATGATGTGGGACCGTCGCGATGGATCTGATTTTTGAAGGAGCTCTCTTAGGACACGCATATAATTTCTTTGGTCGTCGCTTCCATTTACCAAATCCTTGATGTCCTCCTCACATTTCTTTAAAATCTCTCTGTTCAATGCCAACCTATCCATGACCCAGACATCTCTACGACCTTCTATGGCTTCACGTTCTATATAATTTCTCTTATTGCCACAAAAGAGTACTATAATGAAGATGCCTACATTAAAGAAAATAAGCCAAAAGACCACAGCCGATAGTAAAAGAGCCAGTGAAACAGCCACAACCCCAATTACAACAACAGCAAACATGGAAAACGTGAAGAAGGGACGCAGATAACTACTTAGAGAACCCATCAAAACTGGAAAATTAAGTAGGATAACAAGATTAGTTCTTGTTTCACCACGAAGTTGTGCATATCTTCTGTGATTGGAAATTATGTGATGCCGCATGAGAAACACTCGTGAGCAGGTGGCTAAACTTGCTAGTAGGATGACCAACAATTGTGACACAACAATAATCCTCATTGACCATCCATAATCAGAAACTCCATTACAGAACCTAATTCCATGGCCCAAAAGGGAACGAGCAGTAACTTGTAATAAGACTATTAAGCATGAGATGGACACCACACCTGCCGCAACTGAATCAAGTTTCTTACATGCTACAAACTGAGGATCAGAGTTATAACCATGAATATAGCACAACTTCAATCTCTCTAACACAGTTGAGCACCCTCGACCCTTTGTAAAGATGTCTTTATTAAGATCCAGCTGAGCGTTCTTAGTGAAAATAATAAACCTACTATGAGATACATACAATGTAACGAGCATTGACAACATTAAGTTCATGATTATGATATGCTCAGGAATGAAGGTATCAATTACACCTGTAGATATCTGTATAGAGGTATTAACAACAACTGTGACAACAAAGATTGTCAAGGCAGCCTTGTTTGTTTTCGTTTCAGAGGCCCTACTATTTCCCAATGAAGGCATAAAGAAACCCATAGAAACGCATATCAAAGCCATACCAGTAAGCTTAGAGAGTTGGTCGAAGGCACTAGGCATTGAGGTCGTTAAATCCATAGGGAGTTTTGCAGCAACAGAGAGAAGAGTCAAGGTAACTGAGTTCAGTGAAAAGAATTGGCATGGTAACCATTTCTTTTTCTTCTGGTATGCATGAAATACATCAAGAATCATAAGTAAAAGACATACCAGTGATGCTCCTGCTATATATAAGCCAATAAATGGAACTGGAGCAGAATAGTTGCTTTGATCGGACGTTGTGTTGGGACACAAGTGTTTCACCATCTTAACTCTTGTGCTGAACCAGATAATATGAATTTGTTCAGTTTCCAGGTCTTAAAAATTTTTCTTGGATAGATATGAGATCTGTGGCGTTGGAAAGTGTCAACCAGCTCCAGCCCCACACCCCTTTGTTGACTGCTTTTGATATTGAAATCTGTCGGATATATGTGATGTCTAAATAAGGGTACAATCCAAAAACTTAATTATCACATATTGTTTGGTCTGAAATGAATAAGGGTACAATCCAAAAACTTGACTTTACAATGGATTAGATGTCTAAGACTCTAAATACATCCATGCATATTGACTTAGAAGACTTTAGCTAACTAGAATATGAAATGCATGTGTGGTTCTACTGATCGATTGATCATCAAATATTGTTGCTTAGCATGTCTCGAAGTCTACCAAGTCAAGTCATTCCAACACTACTTGCCAGCACATTGCTGATTGATTAAGCTTCTGCATTGAGGTTGCACTTCAATCTCTTTCAAAAAAGATAAGGGTGTAAATTTGTGGCTGATTTTAGGTTATGATTCACTGACTAAAATATTGTTCAATTTTTTTGAAATTAAGAACTTTCTATCACTACACCAAATTGGCATATTTGTAACAACTTAAAAAAAGTAACATTTTTTAGCTATTACAATTCACCAAACAATTTCAAGTCAAAACTAAATTTAGTCAACAAAATAAAAAATAGCTACACAAAAAAAGTGATACAATAAATTAAATCACTATGAATAGCATCACTTGTACGCCCATACTATTTGTGATGATACAATTATTGAATCACTTTATTTGTGAAAATGTGTAAAATTGCTTTGTGGATTGTTATAGCTCTAAAGTGTTACTATTTTTTGAATTGTTACAAAAATGTCAATTTGGTGTAGTGATATCTGGGTCTTATGGGCAGAAGTCTGTCTTTCACACACACTCTCTCTCTCTCTCTCTCTCTATATATATATATATATATATTCTAATTAAGATATCAACTAATTTATGTGTCTTTCTTCAAGTTTCTCCTTGTTTATAAATTGTTTTTCCTGAAGAATAACGATGAGGTTGTCTTGCTTTCCAATCTTAATACACTTACTGTTGCAATGGAGCAGCATCAGCACAGTCACGACAATTGCCTTCTCTGTCGTCAATGTTGCACCAGATCATCTGGCATTACTAACCTTGAAAGCAAAGATTAATGATGATCCACTTAAGGCATTGAATTCTTGGAATGGCTCCATCCACTACTATAAAGAAATTGTATTGTAATATTATTGTATTGTGTTGAATGAAATACAAGCTTATAAAACAAACTCTAACCTAACTTTGTAGAGATGGGAAACCTAAGACTTATATTCTATTCTGACTTTCCTAACTTATTCTGTAATACTTTCCTATTCTGTAACATAGGTAGACTTCTATTCTTTAACACTCCCCCTCAAGTTGGAGTATATGTTTATAATACCCAACTTGCTAAGAAGATTATCAAATTGATAAGTGTTCAAAGCTTTAGTGAACAAATCCGCCCGTTGATGTAGTGTTCCAACATGCTCAGTCTGAATAATACCCTCTTGTATTTTTTCTCTAATCAAATGACAATCAATTTCTATATGCTTCGTTCGCTCATGACAAACGAGATTAGATGCAATATGGAGTGGAGCCTTATTGTCACAAAATAATAGAGTTGCCTGAGGGTGATTAATGTGAAAATCATTAAGAATATACCTCAATCAGGTTAACTCACAACATGTAGAAGCCGTGGCCCTATATTCTGCTTCAGCTGTAGATCTTGCCACTGTAGTTTGTTTCTTCGCTTTCCAAGAAATTGGTGAATCGCCAAGCATGACACAATAACCTATAATGGATCTCCTAGTATCTCTACATCTAGCCCAATTTGCATCACAATAAGCTTTCAACTGTAATGAGCTGGTGGAAGAAAAAAAATACCCTATCCTGGTGAAGCATTGATATACCTCAAGACCTTGTGTGCAGCATCCAAATGTGGTATTCTGGGCTTGTCCATAAATTGACTTAGGACATGTACTGAATAAACCAAATCCGGTCTTGTAATCGTCAAGTACATCAACCTTCCAATAAGTCTGCGGTATGTTGCGGGATTTGGTAGTAAATCTCCATCATCCTATGTGAACACCAAGTTTTGATCCATAGGATAACGTGAAGGCTTTGCTCCAAGATACCATGCGTCCTCCAATATTTCAAGTGCATATTTTCGTTGAGATAAAACAATCTCTTTGGATGACATCACGACTTCAATACCAAGGAAATATTTCAATTTTCCTAAATCTTTGAGCTTGAACTTTGTAGCCAAAAATTTCTTTGTTTCTTCAATGTATTGGAGATCATTACCTGCCAATATTACATCATCAATATATACGAGAATTGCAATAAAGCTATTACCCTTGGATCGGACGAATAATGAGTAATCAGCCTTAGATTGATTGTAGCCGGCTGATATGAGAGCAGAAGATAACTTAAGGAACCATTGTCTTGAGGCTTGCTTGAGACCATATAAGGACTTGTTCAACTTGCATACTTGAGTCTCCCCCTTTCGGCCGAATCAAGGAGGAAGACTCATGTACACATCCTCAAAAAGATCACCATAAAGAAAAGCATTGCTGACATCAAGTTCACATAAATGCCAACCCTGTGTGGCTACAAGAGCAAGGAGAACACGAACAGTAGTCAATTTAGCAACAAGAGCAAATGTGTCTTCGTAATTAATACCTTCAACTTGACTGTATCCTTTAGCCACAAGGTGGGCTTTGTAGCGTGATATTCACATAATTATTACATAATATATCCCTTAATTTATACATGTAGTGTTTCGATTATTATATTTTATAGTAATTATTTCGTTTTCATGTCTTTGTAGGAATTTGAGCGTAAACGATGAAATCATATTAAGGCGACAAGTTAAGAAACGACAATTAGTCGATTCTAACGGTGGTATAAAGCAGATGGTCACAAAACTAAACCCAAAACCTAATTCATAACCTAAACCCAAAAACCTAATCCATAACCTAAACCCAAACCCAATGCCAAGCCCAATCCTACCTCATTGATGAATTATCCCCTCATCTCATCCCTATTCATCTTGATCATTTTCTATAAATACAAGAGAATAGGGTGAGAAAAAGGGGAGAAAGAGAAGGGAAAAGAAGAAATTAGACAAAAATCAAAACCTCTTTCTCTCAAAGGTGATTCTCACAAGACCATCAGTACCACCTATCCATCTCTCACTCATTCTCTGTCCAGATCATTCAGCAATCACCTCCATCATCCATTAACCACCATCACCCGAGCACCACACCACCACCTCCAGACAGCACAACCGCCACCACCGTGAAACAGGGGCGTGACAACCCTATTTCACGCCAAATCTTCACCATCACCGCACTGTTCCTCTCCCTGTTCCACCATCCTCCATCCACCATCAACCACTATTTGTTCCTCCACAACCACCGCGAGACAACACATTCGCCACCACCAAGCTCCACCACCACCGCGAAACACGGGAGTCTCCTTCCTGTTTCGCGTCACACTTTCACTCCGCCACCACTATTTGTCCCTCTCCCTGTCCATCATCCATCAACCAACATTCAACCACCACACCATCACCGCGACAGAGAAAAAGAGCCGCAACCATAACCACCGCGAAGCAGAAATCGAAACAGGGAGTTTCCTTCCAATCTCTCTCTCTGTTTTTGAGTTTCTCACTGTCCCTCTCTCTCTTTTGCAGGTGTTGGAGACAATTGGAGGACGAGGATCCTCGCGAGGAGCACGGAGGAAGGCGGAGCAGCGTCGCTGCTCGCTGGAGAAGATGACCGATACTGTAGCGCACTGTAGCGAGGGCGGGAGACCGAGTCAAATATGTTTTTCGCTATTCACACCCCTGTTTCTGCTCTGTACCACCACAGACGTTTTGGGAACATTTTCTCAGGATTCATGTTCTGACCACCTGCTGATCTGCTGAGTACCACCACATCGAGTTTGTGACAAACTAAATGGGTTGTATAAGTTATTTTGATTTATTTTACTGAATTGTGTGTTTAATTGTTAATTACAATTTATTTCTGAATATTTGATAAATTGCTTTCACCCTTCATTTTCGAGAAATTAATCTTGATATGTTTGGTAGTTAGAATTACTCTTTTTCAATATTCAAAGCATGTGCTAAAAATATTAAGCTCAAACTTAGATTAAGTGTGCCCTAAAAAGACACTTAATACTTGGTAAGAGCGTATTTGCTTGAAATAATTCGTTAATGTTTGATAGAAACATGATATAAGTTGAATTGGATTTTAACGATCACATATTCGGTGTAAGCAAGGGATTCTCATCCCTAAAGTTTCTCGTTTAAATTTTCAGTAATTTAGATTTAAATAATTTTACTAACTCATTGGTGAGTCCAAGCCCACAAAATCCATCTCATCTATCTTTTATTTTTCTTATTTTTAATTTATTTTCAGTTTAGTTTTAAAAATGCTGTAACCCCATTTCCATTTAAATTAGTTTAAATTAAATTATAAAATTCAATTAAATCCACCTTCCTCGTGGGATCGACCCGTACTTGCCGTTGTCTACCAGTTAGACACCGTGCACTTGCGATTATTACAAGTGGGTTGAATTAACATATTTATTTAGGTTAGTTAAATCAGCATCATAGCGCTCAACACTACCATCTGGATTAAGTTTGATCTTATAGACCCATTTACAACCAACCGGATGCTTTCCAGGAGGAAGAGGTTGTAGAGTCCAAGTGTTATTGGTTTCTAGAGCATCAATCTCACTTCTCATGGCTTGACGCCACTTTGGATCATGCATAGCCTGCATAAAACTGGTGGGTTCTTTGACTAAAGAAAGGGAAGTGGTGTAAGCCTTGTGAGATGTGGATAAACGGTCATAGGAAAGAAAATCAGAAAGGGGGTAAACAATACTTGTAGAAGGCCCAACGTTCGAAGCAGACGAGTGAGACGATCGGGAAGGCAATCGAGCATCAAGATGATATTGTTGAAGATAAGATGGTTCACGGGTGGCACGGGTGGAGGTGCGAGGTGGGAGAGGGGGTCTTCTAAGGGTGGAATAGGGGCAGGAGCGATCGCTTGGGTTTGGATTTTCGGGGTTTCCGCCATGTCGGTGACTGAGATATTAGATTGGGCGATTGGTCGGTGGGAGTGGTCTGACTGGTCAGAGAAAGGCATTGTTGGAGGATCAAAAAGTGGAATATGAACGATCGGTCGGCAGTGTGTCGGACTGGTCAGTGAACTGATTGTGCGTTGTGTCAGAAAAATAAGGAAAAGTCTCCTCATGAAAGATGACATCACGAGAAACAATGATCTTTTGTGAGTGAGATCATACACTTTGTATCCTTTTTGCCCGTGAGGATATCCAAGAAAGACACATTGACTAGAACGAGCATCAAATTCGCTAGGATGTTGGGCATGTGTGGAAGCGAAACATAAACAACCAAAGACTCGAAGGTGACAATAGTTGGGTTGTTTGTTAAAGATAAGTTCAAAAGGCGTTTTGCCTTTAAGAACAGAGGACGGTGTGCGATTAATGAGATAGCCAGCGGTGAGAATTGCTTCTCCCCAAAAATGTTTAGGGAGATGTACTTGAAATAAAAAAGCACGAGCTACATTCAAAAGATGTCTATGTTTGCGTTCCGCCACCCCATTTTGTTGGGGAGTAGAGACACAAGAAGCTTGATGGGTAATTCCTTTTGAAGCATAAAAATCAATGAGGAAAAATTCAAGTCCATTATCACTACGAATGGTTTGAATTTTGGAAGAAAATTGGTTTTCAACATAATTAATGAATGAAATTAAGAGTGTGTGTTTCAGACTTGTGTTTCATGAGATAAATCCAAGTACATCGTGTATAATCATCAACAATGGTGAGAAAATAACGCGCTCCAGAAAGGGAAGGAACATGATATCTTCCCCAAATGTCAACATATAATAAGGAAAAAAGAGTAGTACTCGAAATATGGGATGAGGGGAATTTATTTCTAGTTTGTTTGGCTAAAGGACAAATAACACATTTATTGGAAACACAAGTACTAGCATCACGAAAAGAGACAGGAAGAAGATAGAGAGTTTTATCAGAAATGTGACCTAAGCGGTTGTGCCATAACACAGGATTGTTGTCTTGAGTGATGTGACAAGTGGTGGAAGTTGTGGTGGTGGTGCCGTCCAGGTAGTACAAACCATCAAGCTCAGTTGTTGTCCCAATCATCTTCCCCGAACGAAGATCCTGTATCAGACAAGAATTATTGAGAAAAATGGTGACAAAAAGATAATGTTTTGTGAGTTTGCTAATGGAAATTAAATTGAGATTAAAAGAGGGAACACAAAGAACATCATGCAAGGTAAAAATAGAAGAGAAAGTCATGGTGTCAATGTGTGTAACAACAACAAGTGTACCATCAGGAAGCTCAACGGTTTGATTGTGGACGGGTTTGGCAACTTTGAGTAAATGAGGGTTATGAACTATGTAATCAATGGTGCCGCTATCAAGGATCCAAGATGAATGAGAGCCATGAGATTTGAGAGAGAGTATTTTACCTGTTAACTCTGTAATAGAAAAGTCATTACCAATATTGTGAGCCTTGGACTTGTTGTATAGTGATGTGGTGGTGTTGGAACCACTGCTTGTATTGTCGGCCATGGTGGCCGATTTTTTTTTTTATGGTAGTACCAAGTAAACTCGGGGTGCAAATACGACTTGTAAAGAGGAAAACAGAGAAAGATCGGGCTTTTCTATTTGTTTCTTCTTCTTCACGAATTCTTCTTCATTGTTCGTTCTTCTTCTCGACTGATGGTGTTCTGAGATTGAAATTGATTGATGATGGTGGTGTTCGATGGTGTTGTTGTTCGACTGTTCGATGTTGATCGTTGTTGGATGATGATGATGATGTTCGGCCTCTTGTTGGTGAGTGTTCGGCCTCTTGTTGGCGAGTGTTCAATCAGTTGTTGTTTCTGATTGATTATGGATCTCTTGATGATGATCTATGTAGGTCAGATTGATGATGGATCTCTGTTGGTGATGGATCGATTGTTGTTTTTGATTGGTGATGATCGATTGTTGATGATGGATCGATTGTTGTTAGATTGATGGACACAAGATCGATTGTTGATAGATCTCGGAGAAGGGTTTGATTGATCAACTCTGTTGATGGTTGATCAATTTTGTTGTTGAAGATCTCTGTTGATCTCTGTTAATCGAGATGAAGAGCTAAAGAAGATCTCTGTTTGAAGAGATGAAGATCTCTATTTGAAGAGATAACTCTATTGATCTCTGTTGATCAAGATGGATAATGACCCCTGTTGATCAAGTTGAAGAGATCGATGATCCCTGTTTGAAATGGTGTTTGAGTTCTGTGATTGCGTGGAGAAGCAGAGATGGTAAGATTGCGCGGCGGCGGGAGGCGGTTAATCAGAGAAGCATTGCTCTGATACCATGTAAAGAAATTGTATTGTAATGTTATTGTATTGTGTTGAATGAAATACAAGCTTATAAACGCAAACTCTAACCTAACCTTGTAGAGATAGGAAACCTAAGACTTCTATTCTATTCTGACTTTCCTAACCTATTCTATGACACTTTCCTATTCTGTAACATAGGTAGACTTCTATTTTTTAACAACTACTGTAATTGGACAGGGGTCACATGCAATCCACGCAATCGTGACAGGGTCACAGTCCTAGACTTGCAATCAAACAAGCTTGAAGGTACGCTCTCCCCCCACATAGGAAACCTCTCATTTCTTCGAGAAATTAGGCTTGGCACAAACTATTTCCATGGGCCAATACCACAAGAAATTGGTCGATTGTCCCGATTAAAAGTCCTTTCTCTACAGCACAATTACTTTGATCATGAAATCCCCACCAATCTCACTCACTGTTCCAAACTTCAAATAGTCAATTTAACTACAATTATCTCACCGGGAGGATTCCCATTGAGCTCACCTCTCTATCTAAGCTTAATTTGTTGGATCTTCAAGAAAATGAACTCAAAGGAAACATTCCATCTTTGCTAGAAAATCTCTCTTCTCTTACTGCTCTAGTTATTGGAGACAACAGTTTGACGAGAAACATTCCAAATGATCTTTGCCACATCAGAAAGCTAGAATGGTTCCGTGTTTTTCTAAACAAATTATCTGGCACACTTCATTCTTGTCTTTACAATCTCTCACATATCACACGTTTCTCAATAACAGATAACCAGCTAGACGGAAGCCTTCCTTCATAAATCGGCCTTACACTTCCTAATCTCGAACTTTTTTATGTGGGAGGCAATAAACTCAAAGGTCTCATCCCATTGTCATTTCCCAATGCTTCAAGACTTGTAGGGTTAGAACTTCTTGAAATCCAATTTACATGACATGTTCCAAAGAACCTAGGAATGCTTCAAGATCTTGTATATCTATCCTTTTCTTCAAATCTACTAGTAAATGACTTGCATCTTATCACCTCTTTAACCAATTGCACCAACTTAGAATGGTTACAAGTTTCAGAGAATACTCTCTAAGGACCCATGCCTATTTCAATAGGAAATCTCTCCACCAAACTTACAATTCTGCATTTATACAGTACTCAAATCTATGGAAGTATTCCAGCTTCAATTGGAAACCTTGTGAATTTGAACATACTTGACATTTCTAAAAACCATCTTACAGGTGATATCTCCCAAGTGATTGGAGTATTTCCTCAAATGGTAGAACTATCTTTGGAAATCAATGAATCCTCTGGACAAATTACAGATTTCTTTTATCACAATTCAACACAATTAACCACTCTAATCTTGGACACAAACAAGCTACATGGAAAAATACCTCCTAGTCTTGCAATTTGTCAAAGTTTATCAAGTCTTAACCTCAATGATAATAGACTCATCGGTACCATTCCCAAACAACTTTTTCATCTTCCATCCCTTATTGAGCTCGGCTTATCTAACAATGCTTTGAGTGGTCCCTTACCATCCAAAGTGGGTAACTTGACCAAACTTATGTTGTTCACCCCCTCCAATAACAAATTTTTTGGAAGTATACCAAGCACGCTTGGAGCCTGTTTGACTTTAGAGTACCTTTCCATGGACAAAAACTTATTTACGGGAAGTATCCTCAGTCATTGAGTGTTTTGAAAGATATAAATGAACTCAATCTTTCTCGCAATAAGTTATCAGGGGAGATTCCGCCGTATCTGGAGAATTTCACTTCTCTAGTTCAGTTGGATCTGTCTTATAATGACTTAAAGGGTTCAGTTCCAAAGGTTTGTGTCATTGTCAATGCTACTACTGTTTCACTTGTGGGAAATAGTAAATTGTGCGGAGGGGTTGCTGAACTCAAGTTACTACCATGCCAGAATCACAACAAGGTAGGAAAGTCACAATTTCTCAAAGTGGTTATGCTTGCGATTGTAGTAATCATCTGCTTGGTTGTACTAATGTGCTTAATTTCGTGTGCTACCGAAAAAGAGTATCGAAAGTAAAGCCGACTTCCAAGTCATTATTTATTAATCAATTCACAAGGATTACTTATGCGGAGCTTTTCAAGGCAACTCATAGATTTTCAATTGACAATTTAATTGGTATTGGAAGCTTTGGTTCAGTGTATAAAGCAATTCTTTCCCAAGCTGACACAATTGTTGCGGTTAAGGTAATAAATCTTCAACAACGTGGAGCTGTTAAGATTTTCTTGTCTAAATGCAATGCCTTGAAAATTCTTCGACACCGAAATCTCCTCAAAATCATCACAGCTTGTTTGGAGGTCGACTTTCAAGGGAATGATTTCAAAGCATTGATATTTGAATTCATGCCCAACGGATGTTTAGAGAAGTGGCTAGATCCTAAAAGAAGTCAACAACTTGGGTTGAAGCTGAACTTCTTGCAAAGGCTAAACATATCTATTAACGTTGTTTTTGCACTGGATTATCTTCACAACTTGGCAATTGTTCATTGTGATCTAAAGCCGAGCAATGTTCTCCTTGATGATCACATGACAGCTCACGTAGCTGATTTTGGTTTAGCAAAGATTTTCTCTACTAATGATTACAAATCTTCACAAAGTCAAGGTAGTTCTATTGCAATAAAGGGATCAACTGGTTATGTTGCTCCAGGTAAATTCTTCTAGTAGTTTTCTTGTTTTGGAGATTTTAGTTTTTTTCTCTAAGCATGTTGTGAAAGTAAACAAAAAATCGGGATATGATATTAATCTATTGAAACAGTATTGCATTAAATTATCGAATTTCCACTTGGGCTTAAATGAAACTTGTACTTTATACCTAACTCTCATGCCCAACAAATTTTACATGTTGTAACAAAATCATTTTCCATTAGGGATTATTCGACAAGAAGTTATTAATCAACATATATAACGTCGTTATATGTTCACAAGAAGTATTCTAGTCAAATTTCAATTCTAACTCTTAGCACCTAACAAGTTTATATTATAAGTTCACTAAAGTAAGGTTTATATTTTGCTGAATAAGGAGTGGGAGGTGAGGTGTCCGTGCAAGGAGATGTTTACAGTTATGGAATAGTGTTACTCAAATTGTTTATCGAAAAGAAACCAACAGATGACATGTTTCAGAATGGACATAATCTTCACAGTTTTGCTAAAATGGCTTTGCCTTAACAAATTATGAACATTGTGGATGCAAAGATGTTTTTAGAAAGCACCAATAAAGCTATCAACATTGCCAACCAGAGTAATCAAAGGGCTCGAGTACACAATTGCTTGGTATCAGTGATAAAACTGGGAGTCACGTGTTATGCTCAATCCCCTGTTGAACGTATGAACATTGCAGAAGTGATCACTGAACTGCATCATATAAGAGACTATTATCAGGGTGTTGCAATTCATCTATAGTGACAAATAGACTACTATTGTTTGCTTGTGATGTTTATGTGAGTTGAGTTTGTATTCCTAAAGTAGCATGTTTAACTTGCTTCATTTGATGTGATTGGTAGCACTACCATTAGATCAATTTATTTGCCAAGTCTAGTAAATATGTGGAAAACTCAAACTCGGTACAAATGAAGTTTTACTCATAGTTCAACCGTAATATTCATCCGAGTCGTGCATGTACACATGAAGCAAAATAAGTGGTATAGAAGTAGGTCGTCCAAGCTCACACAAGTTGATTTCTTGCATCCTTTTTCTTTGTTCAACAAGGCTGGCATTCACTTCTCTTGATGAGTTCAGGTCCTTGTAATTATTGGTATAACAGTGTCGTTTATCTTTGCATAAAGAGAGAGTTATTTGAAGAATATTTGCAGTGTTTTTAGTCTTTCTTCTTCTATCCAGTTTTGATTATGTTTATTTGTGCTATTAATTTCTCCAGTATTTGTATATTCATTTTGGCTACTCATCGGTGCAACACTACGGGCATCTCCTCAAAAAAGTCCTCGTGTAACTTATGGTCCCTCTGAAAAAGTTTTCACAGCCTCTTTCTTCACCTATTCTCACATATCTCTCACTCGACTGACTTCTCTTCTCTGCGAGGCTTTAATCTTTGTCACTCGAATATGGCTCTGGTTTTTTGATATCACTATATCTGCTGAATGACAGCGCCACCCAATTTTTTTTATGTGCTAAAGAAGATCGTTATTATATATATATATATATATATATATATATATATATATATATATATATACAACCACTTATCTTCTCTCTCTATCCCCCCTCTTCTCCATCACGAAAAACACCATCACTTTGTCCGACTACCGATAGCTGCATCATCTCCACCTTCAGCCGCATCTTTTTTCCTCTTCTCCTCTATTCTCAGGAATAACAACAGGGATGGAGCAGCAGCAACCGCCCAGCCCCGCCCTGCTGGCCATAGTCTCTCCCCCTCTGCATTTTTTTTTTGGTTTTACGGCTTAAATGTTGTTCCTGTTTGAAGAAACCGGGTTTTGATTGGTCTTATTATCTCGTCGGCGGCAAAACTTTCCGTTAATACAACTTCAATAATCAACTGCAAAATTCATTTATTTCAAAAAAAAAAAAAAAAAAAAAAAGACAGAGACAAAGAACATAAACCATTTAATGAGTGGCAAAAACAAGGAGGATTGTATATGTATTAATTAATTCTAGGAATTAATTGGATTAGGATTACTAAGGTGATAACCCACAGTGATATATATAGGATTACTGCATTTCGAACAATCACTTCTAATTGCAAATTTACCATCAGCTAAAGTGCCCAATTTCGAAGGTATTCATTCAATAGGTCTTCAAACACAGTTTTCAATTGACAAGAAATGAAATCACACCCAAATACTAAAATAAATCAACTCCAAGCATTGGTGGCTGGGATTCTTCACTTATTTATTCTTCTCCCTATATATTCATCTCTGCTTCTTATTTCCCAAATTCTACAAAAGAAAATAAAAAATATAAAAATGTTGAAAAAAATGAAGAATATGGTCTCTTCCTCTTGTTCTCAAGATGAAGGAAAAGTTGAGCGATATTTATCTTTCCACCGGATCATGTCTCTTTTCATCATATTATTGACTGAATTTTTGGCTTCGAATAAAAAAAAAAACAAAACCAGAGCATCTCTGAGGTTAGATCAGTCGTAATCAAAATTCATCAAACCATATGAAACTAAACTGCCAACCAAAAAAAAAAAACTCCACTAATTCAATTATTTGTATCAGCCAGAGCTCCAGATAGAACTTGGCCCATTTCTTCCAATGGGGATGGTACCATTTATTCTACTCTTCATACCATTACACGGACCAAGTACAAGTTTGAAGAAATCTGATATATACAACCCCTTCGCAGAATGAACTTAGATCCAGCGCCCTGGATTCTATTCAATTCCGCCCTAGCTTGCACCACTCTCGAGGAAATCTTCGAAAAATGGTTCTTATTCAACCTCCGAAGCTCCTCCTTGAGTCTCCTAATTTTGGAGCATAGACGGTACATAGGAGAACCCTCCATTTCCTCATTCCACACCCTTGCTACAAGATTCAGGAACTCCGGGTGATCCACCCTAAAATCTAAAAACTTGAATGGCTTTTTTACTTTAGGCAAATCAGCGAGCTTAATGACCATAGGGGAATGGTCAGACAAGACACTCCCGCAGGAAAAAAAAAAAAAAAAAAAGAGCTTCCCAGGATCTGAAGCTCTTTTTTAGGAAAGAAAAGAATAGATTATATGTTGCATGGCTTTATCCATAGGAGAGTAAATTATCAGAAGCACCGCTACTGGCACAAAAAGAGCCACTGCCATAACTATTAGAGATATTTCCAGTATGCCGAAGAAGGAGAGAATCAGAGAATATCTTCTACCAGCTTTCAGGAACGGATAATTTGTTACAATCACATAAAAGGAAATTTTAGGAAAAAGTGCCTCCAAAGTGTCAGGACTTGTGAGCCAATGGGACAAGAAGAGCACTCGAAAGCAAGTAGCTAAACTTGCTAGTAGGATAACCAACATTTGTAAAAGTGTCTCTATTAAGATCCATTTGAGTGTCTTTCTGCGCATTAATTAATACTCCAAGTAGAATACCACAACAGAATGAGCATTGCCAACATGAAGCACATAGTTATGACATGCTCAGGAATAAAAGCATATATCACCCCTGTGGTCATCTGTATACAGATATTACCAAAAACTGTCATAACAAAGATTGTCAAGGCAGCCATGTTTGTCCAAGATTCTGCGGTCCTATTATTACCCACCGAAGGCAAAAAGAAACCCATACAAACACAGATAAATGCAGTACCAATTAGCTTAGAGAGTTGGACTTGGGCACTAGGCATTGAGGTGGTAAGATCTACAGGGAGTTTTACAGCAATAGAAAGAAGAGTCGAGGAAACTGAATTGAGTGAAAACCATCTACAGGGTAACCATTTCTTCCTACTACGGTATCCATGAAACATATCATTAATTATAAGCATAAGACATACCAGGGATGCTCCTGCTATATACAAGCCGATAATAGGCACCGGAGCAGAATAATTTGTTTGATTGGATGTTGCATTCGGACACAAGTGACTTGCCATCAAACTCCTCTAACTAATCAAAATACAAACAGTTTTCAGTTTTCAGATGTTCACAAGTTTTTCTTGGTTATTCATATATGGAAGAAATCGATGTGTCACCCAACCCGAAGAAAAAAATGATTAAGGAAGATTCCAGGATAATGCCACATGAGTTGACTTCTAACAATGTCTCGTGTTTGATAAGACCCAATTGTGATGCTTATAAACAAATTTTTTTGTGATAGTAGCAATTTCGCAGAAGCATGAATTAACGACTAACAATGGAAATCTAGGTTCTAAAATTAAAACCATTACTCTCAACTTCTTCAATTAAAAATTCAACTCGAACAACTGATCACATTGTGTGATCTTAGGCCTTATTTATAATAAAACAAAAAAAAAAATACCTAATAAATGTTGGTCAATGAACATAAATTGCAAACTAATCAAAATCATAAAACCCCATTTCAGATAACAACTAAATTAGCAACTTAAACAACTCTATATTGAATTCAGTGTGCACAAAAATCCATCAAAGAATCTCAATTCCCTTAAAGTGGTTGAAAGGGGGATGTTTCCAAGAACAAGACTCGGTTTCTGTCGACATTTTCACATTTGTCAGGGACATTTTTGCCGCAAATTTGTTCACTTTGCAGAGCAAAGCAGAGCAGTCTCTGAAGCGAAGAAGAAGAATATGGTTTCTTCCCTCTCTCTCTCCTAGCTACAACTTGGGCGGGCTTAACCCGAGATTTGGGCGGGATGGGCAATACCTAGGTTGGGTTAGAATCCGTCACGGTCATCATTTTATTCAACCCGGCAAATTTAGGTTGGACATAGATAATTGAATTTCCTAACCCAAACCAACCTGAGTCATCCTCAAATACTAACAAATATTTATAACCACAATAGATTTACCAAATTACATAATTAAACATTATAAGTATATATTTACTAATCAACAACAACAGCAACTCATTACGGTCTTGATTACACTGGAGTTATTTCAACATCAGGAACGTCAATGTGAACTATGTGGTCTTCATCTTCAGTCGCATTTGGATTATTGTCACTTGCTGAAGTTTGAGAAGGTATCAGGGTCTTGATGTCAAACTCATCAGGAAAGGACCATACAACTGCACCCTCCAAATATTGTATTTGGCCTAAAAATTTTAACATAAGCCTGACTTTTTTGTTGTACTCTTCAAAAGGGGTCCGATCAACTTCTTTGATCATCGCATGAGGTAGCTGACTGAGAAGTTCGTACAGCATGGATACAAATAGTTCTTCCATATGGCCATATAGCTCTTCAATTGTTCTGCTTTCTTGACCTCGTTTGTTGATGAAGTCCATGACGACACTAACTTCATTCCATATAAAACGAGTGGGTAATAAATCTTTTAATTTCCCAATGATCTCTAGTGCACGAGCTAAGTTGAGTTGAGGAGATGGGCATGGCTTTTCAATCAATACCTTCAGAAATTTTCTTTGAAACGCAGCACGAGAAGATCCAAATTCCACCCCTATCCACAAAGCTTTCGCTAACTCACATTTTCTTCTGTCGTCAGCCATCGAGCAATTCAGTTTAGTGTCAATAAAATGAATCACATCAAAAACTTCACTTAGCCATTGGCTTAGATGACCACTGAGAGAAGAAGGTAGAGAGACCGATGCTACTTTTACAAGAAACACCAGATAAAGACTAGATACTCCTTTCCCTTCCTTGGGTTCAATTTGACAAATGATATGGGACCGTCGTGATGGATCTGATTTTTGAAGGAGCTCTCTTAGGACACGCATATAATTTCTTTGGTCGTCACTTCCATTTACCAAATCCTTGATGTCCTCCTCACATTTCTTTAAAATCTCTCTGTTCAATGCTAACCTATCCATGACCCAGACATCTCTACGACGTTCCACAGCTTCAGGTTCTGTATACTTTCTCTTATTGCCACAAAAGAGTACTATAATGATGACGCCTACAGGAAAGAAAATGAGCCAAAAGACCACAGCTGATAGGAAAAGAGCCAGTGAAACAGCCACTACCCCAATTACAACTACAGCAAATATGGAAAATGTGAAGAAGGGAAGCAGATAACTACTTAGAGAACCCATCAAAACTGGAAAATTAAGTAGGATAACAAGATGAGTTCTTGTTTCACGACGAAGTTGTGTATATCTTCTGTGATTGGAAATTATGTGATGCCGCATGAGAAACATTCGTGAGCAGGTGGCTAAACTTGCTAGTAGGATGACCAACAATTGTGACACAACAATAATCCTCATTGACCATCCATAATCAGAAACTCCATTACAGAACCTAATTCCATGGCCCAAAAGGGAACGAACAGTAACTTGTAATAAGACTATTAAGCATGAGATGGACACCACACCTGCCGCAACTGAATCAACATTCTTACATGCTACAAACTGAGGATCAGAGTTATAACCATGAAAATAGCACAACTTCAATCTCTCTAACACAGTCGAGAACCCTCGACCCTTTGTAAAGATGTCTTTATTAAGATCCAACTGAGCGTTCTTAGTGAGAATAATAAACCCTCCCCTATGAGATACATACAATGTAACGAGCATTGACAACATTAAGTACATGATTATGATATGCTCAGGGATGAAGGTATCAATTACACCTGTAGATATCTGTATACAGGTATTAACAACAACTGTGACAACAAAGATTGTCAAGGCAGCCTTGTTTGTTTTCGTTTCAGAGGCCCTACTATTTCCCAATGAAGGCATAAAGAAACCCATAGAAACACATATCAAAGCCGTACCAGTAAGCTTAGAGAGTTGATCGAAGGCACTAGGCATTGAGGTCGTTAAATCCACAGGAATTTTTGCAGCAACAGAGAGAAGAGTCAAGGTAACTGAGTTCAGTGAAAAGAATTGGCATGGTAACCATTTCTTTTTCTTCTGGTAAGCATGAAACACATCAAGAATCATAAGTAAAAGACATACCAGTGATGCTCCTGCTATATATAAGCCAATAAATGGAACTGGAGCAGAATAGTTGCTTTGATCGGACGTTGTGTTGGGACAAAAGTGTTTCACCATCTTAACTCTTCTGCTGAACCAGATAATATGAATTTGTTCAGTTTCCAGGTCTTACAAAATTTTCTTGGATAGATATGAGATCTGTGGTGCCGGAAAGAGATGGGATGGAAAGAGACAACAAGCCCAGCCCCACTCCCCATTTGTTGATTGTTTTTTGATGCTGAAATCTTTCGATGGACAAAATTTGACGGTGACGTTTTTTTGTTGAGACTTTAAAGATAAGGACTTGCCCCATTTGTGGATTATTTCTTAGGAGGATGAAGATGTTTGTCCGTGGATGCGTTTCTTCTTCTCCTATAAATAGGGAAGGAATGAAGGAGAAGAAAATCATCCCTCAAGCTCTCAAATGTCAGTGTGTTTTTTTGTATTTTTTTGAATTTCCTTTGTGAAACCAACTTAAAGAGGGTTGATGTGTCCAATGCAAAATGAACAACAGTTAAACAGAGACCACTGGTGGCCAAAGGAACTCCGATGGCAAAGTTAGGCTTTGAACATGGATGAAATTCGACTGATAAAATTAAGGTTTGCATACCTTTGACATCCGTTTTGTATCACAACTATAATCCCATAGACCATCCATAGTCAGAATTTCTAAAACAGAATCAAGATCCATGACCCAAAAGGGATCAAACAGTAACTTGTAATACTACAATTAAGCACAAGAAGGATAAAATACTGGCTCCAACTGAATAAACAGTACAAATTGAGGATCAGAGTCGTAGCCAAGCAAATAACACAGCTTCAATCTTTCTAGCATAGTTGGGCTCCTTCGACCTTTTGTAAAGATAGCTTTATTAAGATCCAGTTGAGTCTCCTTCCTCATATTAATCATTCAAGTAGAATACCATAACAGTGTGAGCATCGCCAACATCAAGTACATCATTATGACATGCTCAGAATGAAGGCAAATATTACACCAGTAGACATCTGTATACAGATATTGACAACAACTGTGAGTCTGTGACAACCAAGATTGTCAAGGCAGCCATGTTTGTCCAAGACTTTGCTGTCCGATTTTTCCCAGTGAAGGCATAAAAAAAATCCTTAATCACAAAAGCAATTGATTTTCACTTTCATGGGAATTTCATTGCCACTATTAATCACAAAATTTAATGGTGAATTGAGAGTGAATCTCAAATTAGCTTTAATTTAAATGGTCCTCTCATGGATTCTCCTGACATAAACACACCCTGACAGACATAAACTACTCTAATTAATAAAGTGGTATGATCTACGTGGTAGTATTTCCTAACAACAAAGTCTCTTGACTTCTTTGTTTATTCATTCATAAGTGACAAAGTCTCTTGACTGAGTAGCTAATCTTAAATACATTTGAAATGCTAGATTAATAATGCCAGGGAGTATGTCTTTAGATTAGTATGTTATACAAACATAGGTCTGTGGATTGACGCAAATGGAGTAACAGCTAGTTAGTA
Source organism: Berberis vulgaris (assembly GCA_963556465.1). Taxonomy (NCBI): domain Eukaryota; kingdom Viridiplantae; phylum Streptophyta; class Magnoliopsida; order Ranunculales; family Berberidaceae; genus Berberis; species Berberis vulgaris. Next base: position 110,371,742 of record OY747124.1, read on the forward strand.
GAGTTGGTCTCTATGCCATAGGCATTTATTATTTTTGAATAGTTATGGGGTCTTCTTGAAAACTCAGCTCGCTCTCCAAAAAAGAAAGTATATGGATTGATTATATAGGCACACCACAATCGTTAACCATAATTGTGATGCATATTAAAATCCCCTTATTACTTTATTAGCGATTGAAGAAATTTCGCAGAAGCGAAAATTAACAACTAAGAAGGGAAAACTAGGTATTTAAATTTAAAACTGCCACTCTCTACTAAAAAAAACTAGTCAAACAACTGATCACATTGGGCGACCTTAGGCATTATTTATAATAAAACTAAGACTAATCTTATGAGGAAGCTACACCTAACTCAAATAATAAACAATTCTAAAGATGAAGAAATTTCGCAGAAGCAGAAATTAACAACTAACAATGGAAAACTAGGTTTTTAAATTTAAAACCGCTGTGGAAGTTGCTATGTATACCCGATCATTTGGCTTGGTTGCACCGGCTTTTTAAGATGTTTCGCTTTGTTGCATTAACTTAAAATGCGTAACACCAACTTACTTTTTTTTTTTTATGAAAACTATTTTATTGGGTTCCCTTATTTACTTGAGCAAAAAAATAACAATAAATCAATGACATTTGAAATTGGGTTTATACATGTACATTGAATATGTGCTAGATTTAGAGATTTTTTATTCACAACTATTGCAATGTTAACATAACAACCACAAAGGAGGGTTTGAAAACTAAAGCCGCCGCCACCAGTACCTAGGCCGATCGACCGCCGTTCTGTCAGGTCGCCACCATCCAGGTCGTCGCCCTGTTTGGTCGCCGCTCAAATCTGGTCTTCGCTTCTAGTTGAGATCTCTGCCTGGTCGATTCCATCTTCCAGGCCGCAATCTCTGCATGTCGCTTCCATCTTCCAGGCCGCATCTAGCCTGCCCACATCTAGTTGTTGTCGCCGCTTGCTTCTAGTCGCCATTGCCTGGCATTTTTCTAGGCTCTATCTTTGTCTGGCCACAGCTTCTAGGCTGATTCTAGTCGACATATCTGACTGGAATTTTACCTGGCCGCTATAGGGCTGGATAGGTCACGTTTCTTGGCTGCATGACAGCTTCCCTAGCCGTCAACACTTCCTTCACCCCCAATGGGGGGTAAGGAACCTGCGGAAGAGGCTCCAAAGCTTTCTTTCGCCCAAATCCTTGGAAAAATTCTTGTGGATGACGTTAAGGAGACACATGTTGAGGGAATGAGATTTCGAAAGGATGGAGAGCCAGCTATTGGGATAACGACACTGATGAAACCCGTGGGGAAGCTTTCATGGAACAACACGTGATAGTTTTAAAGTTCTTTAGTTACAGACCAACATTGGTAGATATTTGAAATTCGATTCATCGAACCTGGGGGATACTAGGTGATTTCTCGCTAGGACTGCTTGACAACGTCACGTTTTAGTCCGGCTTCAATCTGAGGCGGAAGCAAAGAAAGTCTTGTCGAGGGACTCTTTATTGATTCAAGGAGTGTGATTCAAAGCTTTTCGCTAGCATGATGGCTTCAGTCTGAAAGCAAATTTGATATCGGTTCCACTATGGGTTGAGTTGTCTAACTTGCCTTTGTATTTATTTCATCCTCCTTTTTTAAAAGCAATTGTGAATTCTTTTGGTGGTTTTTTGCGCGTGGATGATCATACGCGTTGTTTATCACGCCCGGGTTCTGCCCGTGTTTGCGTGGAGATGACATTGGCGAAAAAGTTACCGACTAGGATTTGGATAGTCAGGGCTAACAATAGGGGCTTTTGGCAGAAAATTGAATACCCGGGGTTCAAATATTGTGATTATTGTTGTTTACTAGGGCATCAAGAGGAATTTTACAGGAAAAAGTTAGGTCTCGAGGGCAATGTGAAAGCATCTCATGTGGTACACGAAAAGAAGAATGCAAAACAAAAGGTAGAAGCTAAAGTTGTCAAACAACAATATGTTCCAGTGGTTCATAAAAATAAAGTTACAAAATCAGAGGTTGGCACGAGTGGTGCAAAAAATAATATGGGGGAGGAAATCAAGGAGGGAGTGGGTGCGGAGAAACCAGTGGCCAAAGAGCTGGTGAATTTATTGTTGTCGAACAAGTTTGAGATGCTTACGGGGGATAATGTTGAAGACGAGAGTCATCAAACAAAGAATTTTTTGACTACTAAAGAAAAGGCTACCGCCAGTGACATATTCGTACAAGAAACAACAGAAGAAGGTCTTCGAAAGGCGGGATACACAGCTAGTGAGATTGAAAAAGCGAAGCAAAGAGACCCAACTAATCATGATGATCTAGGCAGCCCGGGGATGACAAGTATTGAAACCATCCAAATTAAGATATTACAGATAGAGGGACCTCGAGCCCCCCAGGCAGATGATGAGCCAATCCTTACGGTCCCTGGGACACAGTCTGGGCACAGCATTTTCAACCTGCATTGAGGTGTCAACAACCAGAGACGGGGTGTCAAAATGGTGAGCATGAATTGCTCAGCACTGATCAGATACGCTCTGCATCTCCCATCACAAATCAGCTGGTAGGCGTGGACCCAGGGGTAGCTATCCCAAAGATAACCGAGAACAGGGGCCAAGACGCAATAAAAGAAAGTGAGAAAAGATGCAGTGAAGAGGTTGATGGAACCTCAAAACCAGCTTCTACATTTCCTGAAGTAGGACAAAAGATAACTGATGGAAGACAGGGGGAAGATCCAACAATGCCCATGGATTGGCTACCACCCCAAGTCATCAATGTTTTGAATTCAAAAATGGCAAGAATAGGCAGGGATGCATTGCTCACCGAAGTTAAAAGCATACTTGAAGCGAAAGTAGCAAAGGTGGGGCCAAACACTATTGGAGAAGAACATGAGGTTACCACAATACAACCTCCCACGGAATATGTTCCTCGAAGGTCTTCATGAAGCAAGAAGACAAATCCTAAATTCAAGTAACTGATGATGATATTACAGGTAGAATGCAAATGCTTATTAGAACCTTGTAGGGATGCTAGATTAGTGCTAGCATTCAATGGTTTCTATATCATGATTCACTATGTTCGATTCTTTACGACGACTTCTCATACATCCTAGGACCCACATTAGATATAAATCAGGTCATGAGAGTGCTTAAAAGATTGATTGGTAATTACGAAGAAAAAAAGTTATGACAGGTCTATCATGCAACCAATTTAGTAGCAGAACACTTTGCAAGGTTACTCCCTAATAACCTGGAGACAGTGAAGCTATAACTACTTAGTTCTTTGTTGAAGCTTTGAAGCAAGTTTATTGTTTTGTAGATGATGAAACGAGTGAACGTATGAGCGATTGTAAACTTTATCATCAACTTTTTTATTAATATAAGGCTCGGGGATCCTAAAAACCCCAGCTCACACTACACCAAAAACCCCCATTAGCAACGGTTCTATACCGTGGGCGTAACCCATTGCCACGGCTAAGAGTCGTGGGCTACAGGGGCGTCGCGAAATTCCTTGTAACGGCTATAAACCGTTGCTAAACATTTTAGCAACGGTTTTATGTTTGAGGAGGTGTGGTGATATTAAGCATTTAGCCACGGTTTTAAATCATTGCAAGAACAATAGCAACGGTTTTTAGCCGTGGCCAGATTAGCCACGGTTTTAACCCGTGATAAGGTGTGGACAATAGCAACAGTTTTAAGCCGTGGCTAAACTGTGAAAAATAAGCCGTAGCAAACGTAGTAGCAACGGTTTTTAGCCGTGGCAAGATGCGACCACGGTTGTAAACCGTTGGCATTTAAAACAAAATTCAAAAAAAAAAAAAATCTGGTTTGTTGCGAAAATAATATAATAAAAAAAATTAAAATTTTTTTTTGCTGCTGCAGAATTGGAACAATCCAATTTCAAACTGATAATGCAATCACATGCTAAAACATGACTATTGTAGGCTTACATTAACAGCATAATGCCATAATCTGAATATGTTCACATAACAGGCTCAACTATTTTTACACAGGTCTCCAAATGGCAGGGATAAATCGAGGATTCCGTCTATTTGAATGACACCAGTACAGAACCAAGTTGAAAAGAAAAATATCTACTATTATATATCATAACTGCATGTCTATATTGCAGTTCGTAACTGCCATGGGATGAGTCATTGCAACCTGCAACCTGGCACCCGATTTTTCCCGTATACAAGCAACCTGACCACAAACCAGCACGTAACAGAGCAGCAATAGCACACAGCAAAAATTCAGCACTCTGTCCAGCACAATGGACTGCAGAATTCGCTCTCCATACAGCAACCTGGGCCACAAATCAGCATGTAAAAATCGCCAGAGTAACACCAAAAAACTCAGTATTCTGTCAAGCACAGCGAACTGAAGATTTCGCTCTCGACACAGCGATATGAACACCGAGTCCAGTATGTGTATTGCAACCCTGTCAAATGCAGCACTTTGTCCAGTATTAATAATGCATTTCTGAATTAAAAGAATTGACAGACCACAGATACCTGTCCACCGCAAGTATTAATAATGCACATACAAGTAATTTTTCAATGTATATTAGCATAAACTAGTAATAATTGCTAATAGTGTAAAAACATCCGAAGTTGTAAACACTAGTGGTATTTTGTTAATGTGAAACGAACAAAATAAAGGGCAATTTGTGCGCGGTAACTTAAAAGTTGTGGAATTGAATTTTTCGATTCACAAAACCTACAAATATTTACATTGGTCTCAACAGATGGAAGTATGTTCATACCTGTCTAAGACGCAAAAGCTGCAAGATAGTTTTGCTCTTTGGATCCATGGCATTGATACTGAAAAGACACAACATGTCAGCATTAACAACAATCTACCTAACCAAGAAGATAAAATACAGTAGACATTGACTGCAGGAAACATACCCTCGGATTCGGATGATAAACAGCAACTTAGCTTCTGGGTTAACATAGAACCCTCCCTTCAACTTAGCCTCACGCTTCAACCGGGTCAGCTCCTTTTGCTAAACAACAGAATTCATTTTATTAATATCACAAGTACCACACAACAAAAACACACCATATTTCAACTGAAATACAAAGCAAATTTCTGTCACCTGCTCCTCGTATAGAGCCAAGCAAAGCTATGCACCTTCACAAGTACTTGCCACAATTACCTGCAATTGTCAACCAAGCAAAGTTAGCTTTTATAGCTTGACAAGAAGCTCAAACCAATCATGCATTCGAAGAAAAACAAATGCTGGAAAAAATTCAATTCATTCCAACATCTTAAGTTGAAATTTATGTAAAATGGACAGCTGCAATCGGCTACATTCTTCATTTTCATACAATTGTTTGATAGGCAAAAAAGGTTAAAATGAGCTGATTTTTTGTAAAGATGATCTCCACCTTAAAAAATCGTAATTCTATTCAATGTGGGAATGTGTATCAAAAAGTGTGACAAACTAACATGCCCTATTTAAAAAAGTTCATGACAGGCAAGTTTGAATATTAAGTTCATCTTTATCATCAGTAGTTTATGTATACATCACAATAAACAAATCTTTATGCGTAGTCTATGCATGGATGGCAACAAAGAAATGTCTGTAGAATGCATAAAAAAAAACTTTGATGCCTGCCTCCAGAAAAGAAACGCCATAGTGGTAAATAATAATATGGCAGAACTATCAAAAGTTTCAAGATAACATCCAAAAGTACCCATATTACAGCTTTCAGGTACAACAATGAGAAGCCGGAACTTACAGGAGCTTTTGGAGGTGGAAGCTCGCCATCCTTCTTTACTGGTGGGAGAGATTTTTCTGCTTCAGTTCTGTTTTCAGGAGCCTGGGTCTCACTTTGTGATGTGGGTTTCACACCATTTGCATCGTCCTAGAACATGGGAACAAAAGGAGGTAAAGTCAGGCTAGTGATCTTTGTATCAACTCCATTGCTCTGTATTGTCAGGGAGAACTCAGTCATACAGACCTTGGTTATCACTCAATATTATACCTTGGTTATCATGCAAAAACAAACAAAAAAACCCATTTTTCAAGGAGAATACCTATATTTATGCACATCTGAAACACAATAAATGGATAAGAACTAAAACACAATGCAGATCTGCAGAAGCTCAAGGAGTGAAACCAAGAAACAGCAGAACTATTGACAAATAAATGATATACACAACAAAAGTATGTAGAAACCTTGGCCAATTGCTGAGTCTGGATGATATTTATGCACATCTGAAACACAGGTTCTGCAAACTGAGCAAACCCAGAACCTAATGCCTGAAACAGATAGAACAAGAGTATAAAAACTCTGTTGTTTCATTCGGTCTAGAAGAGACTTCCAAAAGTTTAAAAAAAAAAGAAGTCGTGTAGAAAGAGTTTTATGGTGGAATAACTATAAGTTAAAAGTATTAGTTCGACATGAGCCTGACAGCTGTTTAATCAAATAGAACCTTTTTAAATGACTCAGGCAAGGGAAAAAGATACCTGTGCTATAGATGTAAAACACTCGAGCAAGGGAAAAAGATCTCTGTCGGCATTCGAAAGCTGCTGCCACTTTGCAATCAGTGGAGGCATTAAAATCTCAAGATATCTTGGCTGTAATTCATCATCATAGAGAACAAGTTAACTTACTATTTTTGTTCAATACTGGCAACCAACAAGATGAAACACATTACATGATACCTGAAGGTTTCGTTAGCATCATATACAATCCGAAGGTTTCGTTTCTAAAGGAGTTTAGACAAAAAGGGATTAGCAAGTGTCAGATATTTGACATAATAGCCAAAATGTAAAGTGAAAGACCACTTATATAAAACAAACCTGATATTTCCATTAGGAGATCTTCTAGCTCTAAGAAGCCATTTTTATATATCAATCACAGGACAGCCAGCTCAATAGGTGCTGAAAAATTAACATACTATAAATATATTTTATTTTTGTGCTACCCCCCTGAAAAGACTAATAAACCTCAACGGCAGATGTCGATTCTCAAGATTCTTTTAATATATTTACATGCACTAAAAAAAGTCAAGTAAAACTTCACCTGCTGGTAAGCATTCAATCTTCCTGAAGGATCAATGTAGTGCAGGGAATCTGGATGTCTAGGATTTCCATTTGAAGCTGAACAAAATTCAAATAATACTTTTAATGAATTGTCCTTTAAGTCGCAGGACCTGCTGTCCAACAAAACCCTCCAAAGCAGCAACTGTCACACACAAATGCTCTAGCCCAGCCCGCACTCGCACTGCCACACTAAGCAGCACACCCTGCAGTACCCAGGCAGCATGTTGACGTCTGGCTGCAACTTGCCTCGCAGCAACAGGCCATCAGCCAGCAAACACCGCCTCGCCCTGTTCGCGACACCACGACTGTCCCTGCAGTCGTTCCTCGCAGCTGTTCCAGGGTATGTCAAACTATCAGGAACAAGAAAAGGCATAAACAACTAATCCCAGACAAAAAAGCAAACGAAGTACAATAAAAAGGAACAAGGAAAGAAGCAAATACATTTTTCCTCACACAGACTGCATGTGAGTAGCTTTGGGGTGATTATGTCATTTACTTGATCCTCATTTTGACCAGTTACGCGACAGAATTTGCATGAGCAATTTGAACAAAGCCAATCACCTGAAGGAAGCACCTGAAACAAAGAAAATAGTAATTCCTTGCTAAATGATAACAAATGTTCTGATATAGTATTGTTTGCACTAGCAGCTAGAACTTTCATAATCTAAAAGCTGCATTGTGATCTCAAAAAATTTATTTAAAAAAAAATACAGAGTACTATTGTTCTTATTTTCAAAAGTACATTTCAAAGTAACATGATCTGTGAAGCAATTTTCTTTTGAATGCAAGTTCTTTTCTTTTTAGGTGGTCATTGTAATCCATCATAGCTTTGTATGAATTTGACTTTTAAAAAAATTTAAAACACACGCGCACAGAGATGCGAAAATAAATAATAAATCATTCAAACTGAAGTCATCACCAGAACAAATCATCTTGTAATAGCATGCGGTTTATTCCAGGTGTGTGGAATATCGTTTATCTTTTGCAGAGGATACATACAGTTATAGGACAAATCCACCTAAAGCTATCCCATTTTCAGAATAGCATGACCACTAGATGTTTTAGGAATGTAAGCATTCATTTGGCAATGAACCGCTGTTAATTTAACTGGAAGGTGTAAACTCAAACTACAAAACAAACCATATGGTTATGCAAAGCTATTACCAAATTCCATGTTTTAGCCAAACAAAAGTCTAGCAAAGTAAAAGGAATTTTAACCGCAGAAAACAAGAGCAGAGCTTACCTAGGAGAATCAGTCAGGCTTCCTGCTTCATGTAATAGCTCAACCGCTTTCTTTAGGAGAGACTCATATTCTTGAGAGAACGGTACAATATAAAGATCACCAATAGAACTTGCAACATCAGCACCTCCATGACATGTACTACAAGAATTAAAAGAATCCAGACTGGATTCGCTCTTCCTCTTTATAACATTTAAAAACCCAGTGGCAGCTTCTTGTTGATCATCCGTCAAACTGCTCTTCCATAACTCAAACTCCTGACCCACAGTACAAAACTTTTTATCAATTTTCAAGCTGAAGAACATGTAAGATTACAATTAAATGCAATGTACTAATGATCGGATTCAAGACAACTTTAATGCAGAATTAAGATATATATACATTGAAGAGAAATTAAGAGATAACAAATAACTTCAGAAACAGGTCATCAAATTTAAGGGAAAATGTAATCCTAAAATTAGCATGCCATGCCTTTTTGTCCATGTCTGGAGGATAGAAATTTGCACCAGGAGGTTTCAACATAGGGAATGCAGCTCTGTACTCAACACCCTTCCACCCTGGTACAGGTTTTGTGGATTCTGTAAGCAACTTAACAGCAGAGTTTGCACTAGTCAAGAACGCCTCATTCTCGTCAAGAGATGACCTGTTTACCAGAAGAAAAACCCTCAGGGCATGGTTGAATTACTTCACATCCATAGCCAAGGCTTCTTATTAGATTCCAGGTTTGCACAAATAAAGGAAGAACCACAACTGACAGCAAATTGGTGTTCCCTATCAAGTACAAAATTTCACAATTAAGGACCTTAACAGGCTTAACTTAAGTTCAATATAACAATTAGACTGAGGTTCATGCTTGTGTCTTGCCAGTTTGTAACAAACAATTCTTCTGTGTGTTATGTGTTTTCTTTCTTAATTTCCCTAGATTAAAGCTTTAAATGTGCTCTTGCCAATAAGACCAATTTTATTAATTTCAACTGGTGCGTGATAAACTGTGTGATAAGATCAATAGAACTGACCAATGTTTGAGAAAAGGTAAAGATTAATAATATAGTCTGTTTCCTTTTATTAATTACAACATAATTGAGGTTTTCCTGCTAAGATTTATGTCATTCCTTCTTGCCTTACTCCAACTTGAACAACCATCAGATGATTTAGTAGTGACAGCATATAAGAGATGGGCACGCAGCAGTGTTTACTGTTTAAATTCATGGAAATGCATATATTTGTATTGACACTGTTTTGAGTATTTAAATAATAGGTTCCAACTAATATACATGCGTGGACGATTTTGTTTAGAATTTCCAGTAAACTGACCTTGTTTCATTTATGGTTATGCTGCAGGGAAAAAGCATACAGGGAGGAAGATTGCAATAGGTATGATACCTATAAGGACCGTCCTTACTTTGCTTCGCTCTGAATTTACTTTGCTTCGCTCTTAATCTCACTTCCTATTCTTCCTTCCTTTCTCAAGAAATTCTATGATTCATGAAGTTGGCTGCATATTGTGTATGCTTGCCAACAGTTTACTTCCAAATCAAAATGAATTTCAAAAGTTAAATTATAAAGTTTGAACTTAGATTCAAATGATTTAGAAAATCAATCAAAGTTTTACAAGGCTCAAACCTAACTCTAGGAGTGCTGGTTTTATATAGGGTCTAGATCGTTCATACTTGGTGTAGGTTGCAACACTTTCTCCGTAAAAAAAATTGTGTTTAATAGCACCTACTTCAGGATATGCTGAGACAATCTCAATGCTTATTATAGCGGAGTTAATTTGGTGGGATCTACGGAGTTTGGAGTCAACTAGCAGAATTATCCCCAGGAAATATGCTTGAAATTACAATAATTACTAAATATGATTAATTAAAGTTTTGGCCTGTATTAGGAGTTTATTATATTGTTGTTTATGAGTGGTTCACACTATAATATATAGAAACAATATTTTCAATACAAATTAAAACTAAGGCAACTGTAAACATCGTTGAATACATATATACATTTATTGAAAAACTCCAAGCATAAACTTCATATAGCATATACCATACAGAACTTCATCAAGCATAAACTCCAATTCCTATTCTAAATTATAATACATATATACATTTACTCTTTTTCAGGAGAGAAAGATGCATGAAATCGATTTGAAGACCACCAAACATTCACTTTCAAGAAGAATTCAATTTTCAAACAAAATGCTCATTGTAAAAAAAAACAATCATCGAACCCTAATTTCATCCTAAATAAAAGAGAACCCTGATGAACCCTAATTTCATCATAAATAAAAGAGAGAGAGAGTACCTGTTCGGTTGCAGTGGCTGATCGATTTTGAAGTCGAGGGAAGTCGAGGGAGGAGCAGGGAAGTCGAGGGAGCAGGGAAGGAGGGGAGGAGGGGAGGAGGGAAGTCGAGGGAGGGAGCAGGGAAGGAGGGGAGGAGGGAAGTCGAGGGAGGGAGCAGGGAAGGAGAAGGAGCAGGGGGAAGTCGAGTCGAGGGAGGGAGCAGGTCGATGGAAGTCGAATGGAGGGAAGCAGGTCGAGGGAGGGAGCTTCGATTTTGTGAAATTGTCGATGGAAGTCGAATGGAGGGAAGGTCGAGCGCCAAAAATAGCCCGCCCAATTTTTTTTTTCAGCTTTTCATGTAGCCACGGTTCTGAGCCGTTGCTATATCTAGCCACGGTTTAAAACCGTTGCTAAATTTGTTTTTGCAACGGTTTGGGCCGTTGCCAGATCTAGCCACGGTTTAGAACCGTTGCTAAATTTTTTTTATGCAACGGTTTTGAGCCGTTGCTAGATCTAGCCACGGTTTAAAACTGTTGCTAAATTTGTTTGTTGCAACGCTTTTGAGCCGTTGCTAGATCTAGCCACGGTTCAGAACCGTTGCTCAATTTTTTGTTGCAACGGTATTGAGCCGTTGCGAATAATGCCCACGGTCTGGAGCCGTTGCTACTATTAGCCACGGTTTTTAGCCGTGCCAACTATACCAACGGTTTTAAACCGTGGCCAGGTTGTTTATTACCCACGGTTTTAAGCCGTTGGTACTTATAGCTACGGTTTTTTGCCGTGGCAAATACACCAACGGTTTAGAACCGTGGGCAACTCGGCGTAGCTAAATTGCCCTTTTGGTGTAGTGTCACTTTCAAAAAATAAAAAAACTATTGCAATGCTCTTAGAAGTTGGAAGTTGGATGTTGGAAGTTAGAACTCCATCTAAAAGGAAGATATATAACAGCATTACAGAAACTAACAACAATTGCTCCTGGTCTTCATTACAGTGGAGTTATTTCACCACAGTGAACATTAATGTTAATCATGTGGCCTTCATCTTCAGTCGCATTGGGATCATTATCACCTGTTGAAGTTTGTAAAGGTAGCAACGTTTGGATGGTACAGTCGTCAGGGAAAGACCACTCAACTGCATCCTCCAAGCATTGGATTTGGCCCAAGAATTTTAACATAAGTCTGACTTTTTTGTTGTTGTTGGGGATAAATTGGGCTACAATATGGTTGGTATTATAATGAATACGCAACAATATAATAGCCTTAACTATATAAATCAAAGAAGCACTCGACACAAGAAACTTTGAAGAGGGACTTTGATAAGAACTCACAAGGGATTTAAGAACAAACTATTTTATTGAACTAGATAGCTTTACAAAAGGAACACTCTCTTTAATTCTATCTTGGGATCTCTCCTTAGTATGATGCTTTCTTGTGTGTTACATGAAACAAATGATCCCCTCTCCTATTTATACTACTTAGCTTAACCTTCCACCTCCTTACGGAAAGGTTCTAGATCCTACTTAGTTACTAGATAAGTACATGAGTGATCTAGAGAATTCTTACAAACTCAAGCCTACACAAGAACTTATCTAGATACAAAGACTTCTAGAGTATTCTACCATGCTCTAGTACTAAGTACATGTCTCCACTAGGCTCTAGGATGACCTAGTACATACTATAAGGTCCTAGACTCTTCTAGGACGTTTATGAGTTCTCCATAATGTTCCGGACTCTTCCGAAATACTCCGGTGTGTTCCACAATTTTCCATATTCTTCCGGACCCTTCCGAAATCTTCTAGTACACTCCGGGACTTTCTAGACTATTCTATATTTTTCTAGTTTGGTTGGCAATATAATATTCAACACTCCCCCTCATTGCCAACCTTCCTCATACGTATCATCATCCCAAGCATTTTACGAAACTCCAAAAACTTTGTTGCTGGTAAGCTCTTAGTAAAGATGTCTGCAACTTGATCTTCTGTTTTGACATGCTTCATTTCAATATCTCCCTGAAGAACCTTTTCCCGTAAGAAATGATATTGCACCTCAACATGTTTGGTACGAGCATGGAAGACTGGATTCTCAGCCAACTTGATTGCTGACAAATTATCACAATACATAGTGATTCCATCTTCGATTGGCTGTTTCAAATCCTTCATAAGTTGTGTCAACCAAGCACATTCTTGTGCGGCCATGGCACCTGCTCTATACTCTGCCTCCGTCGTTGATAGGGACACGGTTGGTTGTCTCTTGCCGCACCATGAGATAACTCCTGAACCAAGACTGAAAAGATAACCTGTAGTTGAGCGGCGAGTATCATGATCTCCAGCGTAGTCGGCATCACAATAACCAATGATCTTACATTGTACTCCTTTTTCGTAGAAGAGTCCCAATTCCTGTGTGCCCTTGATATACCTCATGATTCTTCTCACGACTTCTAGATGTGGCTTTCTTGGAGTTTGCATGAACCTGCTGACGACTCCGACGACAAATGAAATATCTGGTCTAGATAGAGTTAGGTAGATAAGACTACCTACTATTTGGCGATACATTGTTGTATCTTCCAACTCCTTTCCCTCATCGGTGCATAGCTTCAAGTTCGACTCCATTGGTGTTGATATTGGCTTGCACTCGAGCATTCGAAACTTTGAAAGTAGATCTCTTGCATACTTCCGTTGACAAAGGAATATGCCATTATCGGTTCTTTCGACTTCCAAACCGAGAAAGTGTTTCAACTCTCCAAGCTCCTTCATTTGGAATCGTACTGACAGGTTCTCCCTTGTTCGTTGGATTTCGCTGGTATCATCTCCAGTGATAATTAAGTCATCCACATATACAAGTACAATTGCTAGCTTACCTCCTTGAGCTTTCACGAATAAGCTCGAATCTGCTGGGGCAACATGATAACCACTTTGAACTAGGAATTCTGCAATCTTCCCGTACCAAGCTCTTGGTGCCTGTTTTAAGCCATATAGTGCTTTCTTCAACTTGCACACATACTCTGGCTTCTCATGATTGATAAATCCTTGAGGTTGATCAATATAGATGTCCCGATCAAGCTCTCCATGTAGAAAAGCATTCTTCACATCCATCTGCCACAATATCCATGATTTACTAGCTGCAATGGCTAGTAAGACTCGTACGGTAGTAATCTTAGCCACCGGACTAAATGTCTCATCGTAATCAATGCCATACTCTTGAGAAAACCCACGAGCAACCAACCGAGCCTTGTATCGCTCTATCGTTCCATCAGGGCGAATCTTCAACTTGTAAACCCATTTGCAGGATATTGGTTTCACGCCTTCAAGCTTTGGTACTAAATCCCATGTTTGATTCTGCTTCAGGGCCATAATCTCTTCTTCCATAGCCTTTTTCCACTCTAGACTCTTTGAGGCTTCTTGGAAGGTAGTTGGCTCTTTGAGCTCAGCATAGGCAGCATCTATGTACTTTGGATTTGGTCTTCTCACTCTTGTAGACCTTCGCAACTCACCTAGTGTCTGCTCTTCCTGTTGCATCTCTGGCTGACTAATATGCACCTCCTCTGGTGTCTCATGTATGCCTGTCTTCCAAGGACTTCTTGTTTTGGATTGCAGCTCTTGCTCTTGGGATTCCCCATCTGTTGTGGACCTTCGTTCCTCCAATTCACTTGAGTCTTTTAACTTCATTTGAAGCTTTTCTTGTAACTCTTGTGTATCTGGTAACGCCACCTTGTTTGCCCACCATGACGACGCCTCGTCGAATACAACATTTCGTGAGACATATACTTTATTTGTATTTGGATCAACACATCTCCAACCTTTCTTTTGTTCATCGTATCCCACGAATATGCATCGGATAGCCTTCTTATCAAACTTGCTACGATGTTCATCTGCTATGAACACGTAACATACACAACCAAAAACTTTGAAGTAATTGACAGTGGGCCTTACATTATTCAACTTCTCAAACGGTGAGACAAATCCTAGCCTCGGTTGTGGTAGCCTGTTTGTGATATAGACTACCGTGTTCATGCATTCCGCCCAAAATCTCGTATCAACATTCTTGGCGTGAAGAAGACTCTGACATATCTCAGCCAGGTGGCGATTCTTCCTCTCTGCTACTCCATTTTGTTGTGGAGTGTTTGCGCATGTGAGTTGCCTTCGTATGTTGCACTCCTGTAAGTACCTATTGAACTCCTTTGAAGTGTACTCTCCACCATTATCAGTGCGAAGGCATTTGATCTTTCTCCCAAACTCACATTCAACTCTTTTTTTTAAATTCCTTGAACTTCTCAAAGGCATTATCTTTATTCTTCAAGAAATAAACCCAAACATACCTTGAAAAGTCATCAATAAAGGTTATCATGTATTGATAACCACGAGTTGATGGTTGTCTTATTTTTCCAAGTAAATCTGAATGGACCAACTCCAATGGCTCCTTTGCTCTATATTTTGACTCCTTGTAAGGCAATTGGTGTGCCTTACCATATTGACAACCAGCGCAGACAATATCCTCTCGAATTTCTATTTGCGGAAGTCCATTAAGCATTGATTTTTGCATCATAATCTTCAACTTGTTGTAGCTGACATGTCCCAGCCTTGCATGCCACAAATCTCCAGTATCACTCTGTCTGGCTTTGTTTACATAAGCATCTTCAGCGGACATCACATAGACAGCCTCCATTCTTTTTCCTTCCATGATTGGCGTACTTGTGATCTTCAAATCTTTATACACCTTTACATCATTAGGACCAAATACAACATAGTTACCTGATGTAGTCAGCTGTGATACTGACAACAGGTTCTTCTTCATTCCGGGGACATGATACACATTTGAGAGTTGGAGTTCACCATGACTATTTCTCCGTGGCAGCTTTATCTTACCAATATGTGCTATGGGCATGTGAGTGTTGTTTGTTGTTACAACAACTTTGTCTCCATCGTATTTGCTCATACTCAATAGCTTCGACTCATCACCGGTCATATGATTGGAGCAACCTGAATCAATAATCCAATCATTCTTGTAATCAACAACGTACTGACTTACCGTTGTAAGTGCGATTTCCTTTGGAGGGGTATTCCCTTGTGTATCAACATGAACCTCCTCCACAAGGAAGGATGTATCTAAGTCCCAATCTTTTTCTCCATGACTCTGATTCTTGGAGGATGTTGCAATATTTCCTTCAACTTTCTTAGACCAACAATCCCTTGCGTAGTGTCACTTCTTTCCGCAATTAAAACATTCACCACTTTGCCAATGTTTTGGTTGCCATTTGTTCTGGTTTCTTCCTCTTCCTCTATTTGGAGTTCCTCGAGCTCCCCCTGACTGGTAACCTCTACCATGACTCTGTCGTTCATCTTGATCTTCATTGTTGAATCTCCCTACACCACGTCCTCTACCTTGACCTCGTCCTCGTCGGCCTCTGTTATTAGTGAACAAGGCAGTTTCTTCTTGGGAGGTAGCTTTGCTAGACATGGATTTCTCTAGATCCTCTTCATTAATTAGCAAATTCTCAAGATCTGCTAATGTTGGTTCGGTGGCCCAGCCCCGAGTTGCCGTGACAATACTCTTGTACTCCGGCTTCAACCCATGGATGATAATTCGTTTCATCCTTGTTTGTGTAATACCATTCTCCGGATCTAGCTTCGAAATCTCGTCACACAAAGACTTCACTTTTGAGAAATATTCACTTACTGACATATTCCTCTGGGAGATTCCCAAAAGCTCATTTTCGAGCCTTTGTAACTTCGCATCATTTTTCTTTGCAAAGATTGATGCCAAAGTGTCCCACGCTTCCTTCGGCGTTCTAGCATCTTTAATCCGCTCCAAGAATTCATTTTCAACAGCTACTATTAAGGCATACATGGCTTTACAAGCCTTAACCTTCCATTTCTTCAACTCGTCAGGGTCGGATTTTTTAGCAGGACCTTCTTGTCGTGCCGGTGTCGATGGTGTGTCTCCGAGGTTGAGATTGTGCTTTTTGGATCCCTTGGTGGTGTTGTGTCACTTCCATTGACAATATCTCATAAATCTTGTCCAAGCAGATAGAATTTCATACGAGTACTCCATGATCCATAGTTGTTACCATTGAGCTTTTCAATGGACATAGTAAAATCTGCCATGATTTTACAAATACCTTGGACAGAGTAACATCAAGAAACTTTGATAGTTGTATTGGATCGAACTCGCTCTGATACCAAATGTTGGGGATAAATTGGGCTACAATATGGTTGGTATTATAATGAATACGCAACAATATAATAGCCTTAACTATATAAATCAAAGAAGCACTCGACACAAGAAACTTTGAAGAGGGACTTTGATAAGAACTCACAAGGGATTTAAGAACAAACTATTTTATTGAACTAGATAGTTTTACAAAAGGAACACTCTCTTTAATTCTATCTTGGGATCTCTCCTTAGTATGATGCTTTCTTGTGTGTTACATGAAACAAATGATCCCCTCTCCTATTTATACTACTTAGCTTAACCTTCCACCTCCTTACGGGAAGGTTCTAGATCCTACTTAGTTACTAGATAAGTACATGAGTGATCTAGAGAATTCTTACAAACTCAAGCCTACACAAGAACTTCTCTAGATACAAAGACTTCTAGAGTATTCTACCATGCTCTAGTACTAAGTACATGTCTCCACTAGGCTCTAGGATGACCTAGTACATACTATAAGGTCCTAGACTCTTCTAGGACGTTTATGAGTTCTCCATAATGTTCCGGACTCTTCCGAAATACTCCGGTGTGTTCCACAATTTTCCATATTCTTCCGGACCCTTATCGGAATCTTCTAGTACACTCCGGGACTTTCTAGACTATTCTATATTTTTCTAGTTTGGTTGGCAATGTAATATTCAACAGTTGTACTCTTCAAAAGGGCTCCGATCAACTTCTTTGATCATCGCATGAGGTAGTTGACTGAGAAGTTCGTACAGCATGGATACAAATAGTTCTTCCATATGGCCATATAGCTCTTCAATTGTTCTGCTTTCTTGACCTCGGTTGTTGATGAAGTCCATGACGACACTAACTTCATTCCATATAAAATGAGTGGGTAATAAATCTTTAAATTTCCCAATGATCTCTAGTGCACGAGCTAAGTTGAGTTGAGGAGATGGGCATGGCTTTTCAATCAATACCTTCAGAAATTTTCTTTGAAACGCAGCACGAGAAGATCCAAATTCCACCCCCATCCACAAAGCTTTCGCTAACTCACATTTTCTTCTGTCGTCAGCCATCGAGCAATTCAGTTTAGTGTCAATAAAATGAATCACATCAAAAACTTCACTTAGCCATTGGCTTAGATGACCACTGAGAGAAGAAGGTAGAGAGACCGATGCTACTTTTACAAGAAACACCAGGTAAAGACTAGATATTCCTTTCCCTTCCTTGGGTTCAATTTGACAAATGATATGGGACCGTCGTGATGGATCTGATTTTTGAAGGAGCTCTCTTAGGACACGCATACAATTTCTTTGGTCGTCACTTACACTTACCAAATCCTTGATGTCCTCCTCAATTTTCTTTAAAATCTCTCTGTTCAATGCTAACCTATCCATGACCCAGACATCTCTACGACTTTCCACGGCTTCAGGTTCTGTATACTTTCTCTTATGGCCACAAAAGGATATAATGATGATGCGTATAAGCAAGAAAATAAGCCAAAATACCACAGCTGGTAGTATAACAGCCATTGCCCCAATTGCAACAACAGCAAGTACGGAAACCGCGAAGAAGAGAAACACACAATCTCTTACAAATGAAGAACGCATTAAAACTGGAAAATTAAGTAGGATAACAGCCGTAGTAGTACCTGCTTCACCATGGAGTCGTATATATCTTCTGCAATTGAAAATTATGTGATGCCGCATGAGAAACACTCGTGAGCAAGTGGCTAAACTTGCTAGTAGGATGACCAACAATTGTGACACAACAATAATCCTCATTGACCATCCATAATCAGAAACTCCATTACAGAACCTAATTCCATGGCCCAAAAGGGAACGAACAGTAACTTGTAATAAGACTATTATGCATGAGATGGACACCACACCTGCTGCAACTGAACTAACATTCGTACATGCTACAAACTGAGGATCAGAGTCATAACCACGAAAATAGCACAACTTCAATCTCTCTAACACAGATGAGCACCCTCGACCCTTTGTAAAGATGTCTTTATTAAGATCCAACTGAGCGTTCTTAGTGAGAATAATAAACCCACTACGAGATACATACAATGTAACGAGCATTGACAACATTAAGTACATGATTATGATATGCTCAGGGATGAAGGTATCAATTACACCTGTAGATATCTGTATACAGGTATTAACAACAACTGTGACAACAAAGATTGCCAAGGCAGCCTTGTTTGTTTTCGTATCAGAAGCGTTTGTTTTCGTTTCAGAGGCCCTACTATTTCCCAATGAAGGCATAAAGAAACCCATAGAAACGCATATCAAAGCCATACCAGTAAGCTTAGAGAGTTGGTCGAAGGCACTAGGCATTGAGGTGGTTAAATCCACAGGGAGTTTTGCAGCAACAGAGAGAAGAGTCAAGGTAACTGAGTTCAGTGAAAAGAATTGGCATGGTAACCATTTCTTTTTCTTCTGGTAAGCATGAAACACATCAAGAATCATAAGTAAAAGACATACCAGTGATGCTCCTGCTATATATAAGCCAATAAATGGAACTGGAGCAGAATAGTTGCTTTGATCGGACGTTGTGTTGGGACACATGTGTTTCACCATCTTAACTCTTCTGCTGAACCAGATAATATGAATTTGTTCAGTTTCCGGGTCTTAAAATTTATTCTTTGATAGATATGAGAGGTGTTGGAAAGAGACAACCAGCTCCAGCTCCAGCCCCACACCCCTTTGTTGACTGCTTTTCATACTGAAATCTGTCGGACATATGTGATATCGGAAAGAGATGGGATGGAAAGAGGCAAAGCCCAGCCCCACACCCCATTTGTTGATTTTTTTTTTATTTTTTATGCTGAAATCTTAAGGATGTTGGCTAACAAACTCCATTCGATACTTTTGAAAACACAAACTTACTCCAATTTATTTTATTTTTTTTAAACTCCTGCGAGCCCATCCAATATTTTTTGGGAAATTCTAAATGTCGAGGGAAAGAGCGAGGAAACCAGCGAGGAAAAGGAGGTGGCGGGGGGTGAACCGTTCACCCCCCTCGAGATGTGTGCTCATTTTTTTGGCGCGCGCATCTCGAGGGGGGTGAACGGTTCACCCCCCGCCACCTCCTTTTCCTCGCTGGTTTCCTCGCCCTTTCCCTCGACAGCTAGCATTGCTCATATTTTTTTTCCCTCACAAACCCTCTTCTCCCTTTCTCGATTCGATTCAGCGCAACCTCATGAAGATAGAGGATTGGATCCAAATCGGCCTATGCAAATCCCCCTCAATTCCAAACCTTAACCCTAACGACCCCTCCCCGCTCCCTGAACTGCGATAATGATCCTCCTATGTTTTGTGGAGGAGCTCGAATGAGGGGAGATTTGGGGGGAGATGATTGAGTGAACGAGTGAGTGGGAGATTTGGGAGTGAACTTGCGTTTGGGGAAGAAGAGAATGGAGCAGAGTTTCAACAAATGGTGGGTTTATGAATCCAACTATTGGATGAGAGATGAAACTTTTTTTTAGTGGTACTTGCTAGTTGCTGCATAATTGGCATGGAAGTATAAAATGAAACTTTGTTTGACGAGTCCTTGGCCTTCTCGATTGATGATACATCAAAATGGTTACTCCCTGAACTGAACACGTACAATGATAATCTTGAGAAATTACAGGCCCCAGCATTGGCCCAACACTGATACGGCACAAGCGATTTTAAACTTGCCCAATGCAATCCGTCAGACGGACCCAAACTCTTACAACTTGCTAAGCTTACAGTCTCACAACTATCCTCAATACCCGTAAGTCCTACAAAGGCAAGTATCTCGAATATCAGCTTCGGACAGGCAACTACAACAGCTCTTCGTTTTCAACTAAGAAGCGAATACCAGAGTACATATCACACAAAACTTTCTCTTACGGATTACTCTCTGATTGGGAGCTATTTCCTACGTATCCAAGAACACAGAGCTAACAGTGAACTTCCCTTATACAAAACGACTTTTAATTAGAGAAGAATCTCCATGGAGATCTCCTTAATTGGGTCGTTGCGATTACGGGTTGGATGTCTAATTGTTCAGATGGTAATAATAGTACTAAATTACGCCATGGATGACCTGGCAGAACCAGAACTCCTGCATTATAAATAAGACATGAGGTTGGTAAGCTATGGTACGCTACAAATTCCATGTTTACAGCATTACACCTTCCTCAGATCCCTGCCTGACTTTAGCATCGGAGTGTCATCAGCCACCACACGGTGGTCCGTGACTCACGTGTGTTACTTGTGCAAGTCAGCAGATCTAGGTCAAAGCAGAGAGCGAAAAACGATTGCATCAGTTCGGCGCCGTCCGTGGGGACAACAAAGCTCCTAACCTTTCACTAGCATCATCTCCCGTCGAAATACGGAGAGATGATGATCACTAGATCACGCAACAATAGAGAAGCAGGGAAGACGCCAAACGCTCTACCTGCCACTGTTCCACCACCCTCGACAACACAGATAACACGCAGACGTCAAACTGCCACTCCTGGAGGGGTGGTAGCACCAACGGACCCCGAATCAGATCCAAGATCACTTCTCACATGTCAGGCTTTGTCAACGGTAAAGACGCTCATATTGATGAAACGAAAGCCTGCTAAGACACAGAAGGCGTACTTAACCCGCTTCAACAGTGAGTTAACCGGCGTCAACGTGTGCAGTGACACAACAATCGTCTCAACTTTCATTGACAGCTTAGGGAAGGGCAAGTTCTATAACTTCTTGATACTGGACCCTCCAGCAAGCATGACAAACCTGACAAGGGAGGCCCATAACTTCGTCACCCTAGAAGAGAAACGGGCAGCCAGGAATGAAGCCGAGCCTAGGGAGAAGTCGATCAACAGGACATGTGTGCTTCATGGAGCCCATTCCGAGTCTGAACTGTCAAATGGATCAGGGAAAAGGGCTCTTCGAGGTATGATCCAAGAAATATGCGACGAGCAACAGGCACCACATTCTCAGAGGCAAGACCCCTCCATGCCAATAGTATTTACGAAAAAAGACCTCTAAGGCATACAACTCCCGCACAATGATGCCGTGGTGGTAACAATTTCTTTGGCAAGCTGGGAAGTAAGGAGGACCTTGATAGACACCGAAAGCTCGATGAACGTCTTGTTTCTCTGTACGTTCCATGCATGCAACTAATAAAAACAACGTTGACCCCTGATAATCGCCCGATGTTCGACTTCAGCAACGAAAAGTGATAACCCATGGGAAAGATACAACTGACGACAATAGCGGGAGAGATGCCAACTCAAAAGACTCTGCTTCAAGAGTTCATAGTAATCGACGCGCCTTCGGCGAATAACGCGATCCTGGGAAGACCCTGGATCCACCTGATGGGAGTGGTGGCCTCCACTCTGCACCAGTGCATCAAGCATCCAACAAATCAAGTGGTCGGTACATTAAGATGCGATCAGGCAGCTGCCAGGGAATGCTAGTACATGATGACACTATTGCCCGATAATTTTCAGTTGGCAACTAGCCCCGCGACTAAGATGACTCTCCATTCCGCTCGAAAAGCTGGGGAAGAACAACTTGCTCCAGACAACGAGGCTCCAGTAAGCCCTCGAAGTAGGCCCAATGTCGACCTGTCGAAAGAAGAAACCATCACGGTCTATCTCGACAACCCTCACAACAACAGG
Source organism: Berberis vulgaris (assembly GCA_963556465.1). Taxonomy (NCBI): domain Eukaryota; kingdom Viridiplantae; phylum Streptophyta; class Magnoliopsida; order Ranunculales; family Berberidaceae; genus Berberis; species Berberis vulgaris. Next base: position 110,394,103 of record OY747124.1, read on the forward strand.
ACTGTCCAGATCAATTTTCGCTTGGACAAAGAATTGGCGGAACAACTCACGAAGCTGCTACAGTGGAACCAGGACATATTTGCCAGGACCATGCGCAACATGGTTAGAATAGACCCGTCGATAATCACCAATCGCCTAGAGGTGGACTCCACGAGGAAAACCATGTGATACATGGGGAGTCTAGAGCTGCTCTCAAAGTCCTCGACAGGGGAAACACTCTACCTATACATGTCTGTTTTCAAACATGTTGTCAGCTTGGCCCTCATACATGACTACCGAGGGACTCATAGGCCAGTGTATTACACCAGTAAAACCTTTGTAGAAGCGGATGCATGTTACCCGGGCCTAGAAAAGTTAGCCTTGGCACTGGTCGTATCCTCTAGGAAGTTGAGGCCTTATTTTTGGGCCCACTCTATAATGGTTATGACCAAGCATCCACTCTGCTTGATATTGCATAAACCCGAGGTATCCGACAAAATGGTGAAATGGTAAGTGAAACTCGGACAGTTTGACATAAGCTATGCTCCGAGAACCACCATCCAAGCTCTGCTGGTGGACTTCATCGCCGAGTTCGCTATTGGAGAAGAGTTGAAAATAGACAGTCAGCCCTCGGACTCAAGTGTTCAGGCTTGGATTCTACGCTGCCACGGGTTGTCAATCGAGAAGGCAAGCGAAGCTGTGATCACACTCTGCTCCCCTAACGACTTCACCCTCGAAAAAGCGGCCAGGTTCGGCTTCCCCACTTCAAACAATGAGGTCGAGTACGAAGCCCTCATGTTCAGCCTAAAGCTAGCGTTTGGGGATCGGGATAGATCACTTGACGGCATACAGCGACTCGAGACTGGTGGTTAACCAGGTCAAAGGGGATTTCAACGGCAAAGACCCAGCATGATATCCTACCACGATCAGTTACTTGGCGTAATGGGTAGGTTCGAGAAGTGTGAACTCATACAGTGCTCTCGAGACTACAACAAAAGAGCCGACGCACTAGCCAGAGAAGCCTTAGCATTCGACGAGCTCTCGAGTAGCTTCATTGAATACCAACAACAATCGAGCCTCGACTGAGAAGAATCTACAAACATTTGCGCCGCAGATGCGCAACCAAATTGGATGACTCCGATACTCGAGTACATCGCAATCGAAACCCTATCGAATAGGAAGGTTGAGGCTAGAAGACTCAAAAGTAGAGCAACGATGTACACTCTCCTAAACAACAAGTTATACAGGAGATCTGTGATGAGACCCCTACTTCAAAATTTGTCGCCTCCGGAGGCAAACCAGGTATTGGGAGAAATCCACAGCGGTATATGCAAAAATCATCAAGGTGAGTGAACTCTCGCCCATAAAGCTTTAACTCTAGGATACTATTGGCTTACCATGCAGCAAGACGCCAATGAAACTGTCCGCAAATGCAACAAATATCAGAGGTTCGCGCCATACACACATATGCATGCCTATCCATTAACACTGATGACTAGTCCGGGGCCATCCGCACAATGGGGAATGGACATCGTCAAACCGCTCCCAACATCAGCCGATAAAAAATTTCTTCCTGTGGCCGTCGACTTCTTCACCAAGTAGGTAGAAGTCGAGCCCCTCTCCAAAATAAGGCATGTCCAAATAGAAAAATTCATTTGGGCCACCATCCCCTACAAATTTGGAATCTCCAGAGTATTGGTCAGCAACAGCCAAACTCAATTCGAATGTACCAAGGTTTAAAAACTGAATATTGATCACCCCTTCTCCTCGCCAAGGCACCCCTAAGCCAACATCCAAGCGAAAGTTACCAATCGAACGATCCTAAAAGCTATCAAAAAAAGCTTGATGCGGCCAAAGAAAAATTGGTTTCATAGCTATCAGGAATACTTTGGGCACATCGGACGACAAAAATGACTCTTATCGGAAAGTCGCTTTTCTCCCTAGCGTATGGGTCAGAAGCTATGGTCCCGATAGAACTAGAGGTGTCGACCTTCCGAACAAAAGAGTTTAGACTATACGGTAATGACGAAGCCCTGCGTGTTGGGCTAGACCTCCTTGTCGAAAAGTAGGATCTAGCCTCCACACGTCTCACAACTATCATCAATACTCATAAGATCAACAAGGTAAGTATCTTGAGGATCAGCTTTGAACAAGCAACTACAACAACTCTTTGTTTTCAACTAGGAAACGAATACCAGAATACATATCACACATGAAAACTTCCTCTTACGAATTACCCTTTTATTGAGAACTATCTCCCGCGTATCTAGGAGCACAGGACTAACAGAGAACTTCTCTTCTCGAAGGAATAACAGTCAAGGAGTCGGTTTGTCCACATGGTTTTAGGATTTTTTGTTCAATGTAAGAAATATATGAGAATGTAATGTTGTTTATCTTCCTTTTTTAGTGGTCTGGGGAGCCCATTTACACCCCATGCTTGCCTTTCAAACAAAAACAAAAAAAAAAAATGCGTTGGTGAGAAGGTGGCTTTGTGCCTTTGTGGTGAGAGAGATTTAAAATAAAAAAAAATTAAAAAATAAAAAGAGAGAAATAAAGGGGAATGATTTATGGGGAATGATTTATGTAGTAGTATTTCCTAACAACAGTCTCTTCGCTTCTTTGTTTATTTATTCATAAGCGACACAGACGGAGGCTGAGTAGCTAATCTTAAATACATTTGAAATGCTAGATTAACAATGCCAAGGAGTATGTCTTTAGATTAGTATGTTATACAAACACAAGCCTATGGATGGACCAGCTAGTTAGTAGAGTTGCATATATTATTTTTTTAATAGTTATGGGGTCTCTCAAAAAAAGAAAGAATATGGATTGATTATAGAGGCACACCACAATCGTTAACCATGCCTTTACATGGTTCTGATGATCATGTGAAGTGATGATGTCTTAAAATAATGTCTCATGTTTGACAAGACCTAATTGTGATGCATATTAAAATTCACTTATTGGCGATTGAAGAAATTTCGCAGAAGCCAAAATTAACAACTAAGAAGGGAAAACTAGGTATTTAAATTTAAAACTGCCACTCTCTACTAAAAAAAATCTAGTCAAACAACTGGTCACATTGGGTGACCTTAGCCATTATTTATAATAAAATTAAAGACTAATCCTATGAGGAAGCTACACCTAACTCAAATAATAAACAATTCTAAAGATTGAAATTTCGCAGAAGCAGAAATTAACATCTAACAATGGAAAACTAGGTATTTAAATTTAAAACCGCGGCTCTCTACTTCTTAAATTTATTGGGAGTTGCCATGTATATTCGAACATTTGGTTTAGTTGCCACTAACTCTTTGTTATATTGATTTTTTAAAAAGTTTCGCTTTGTTGTACCAACTTAAAATGAGTAACATTTTTTTTATGAAAACGATTTTTTTGGGTTCCCTAATTTACTTGAGCAAAAAATAACAATAAATTAATGACATTTTAAATTGGGTTTATACATGTACATTGAATATATGTTAGATTTGAAGATTTTTTATTCACAACTATTGCAATGCTCTCAGAAATTAAAACTACATCTTTTTTTTTTCAACGATATTTTTTTTATTTCAATAATTGGAGTTGTGAATTCATTGTATTGTTGCTTGAAATAATAACTACCAAGCCAATGAACATAAAAGATGAGGGGAGGAGGCTAGAAATTGTTTCTCTTACTCCTAGTAATTAAGTATTATAATTTTAGGATTAACAAATAGTGATTGGGTACACTAAATAGCTTTTATAAATTAAATATATAAACTAAAAAAATTTGTGCAACTGAACTAAATGATCAAGTACATGTAGCAACTCCCTTAAAAAAAAAAAAATCTAGTCAAACAACTTATCACAATTGGTGACTTTAGAACTTATTTAACTAATGAAGTACTAAATTATTAAATACCAATTCTTATCAGTTTGTGTGTTTGTTTTCTGCAAATAGACTTGATTGCTTTTGTTGGGTGGTAAAGTCAGGAACTCATTTGAGATTGTTGGAGAAAAAATGTGTGGACAAGCGAAATGAATCAAAGTCTATTTGAAGAAAACAGATAAATAGATATTGCAGCCACAATAAGTATCGGGATATTTATTTCACGAGCGATAAATGCTATTTTTTTCATTTATAATATATACTAGAGCATCGGTATGTCCCGTGTCATTGGCACTTCATATAATTTTATTTTTTATAAATATTTTGTACTGAACATCACTTTTCCTATCCTCATTTTGGCTCTGAATCAGTATTGAAGTGTAAGTAAGTAAATATGTATATTATAAATTTTAGATTTAGACCAGTCAATTTGAATTAGTTGGGGAAAAAATTTAAATTTCGAGAATAAGTTCTCCCCCAATCTTTGAATTCAACAAAATATGAAATTTAGAGTTTTTGTTTAAATGTACATTAAGATGCTCGACTTATTTTTTCTGATATAATCGGCCCGTCTCATTGCTTTGAAAAATATTTAAAACGTGAAATGCTTTATATGTTTTTTAATTATAGAATATATATTTTTAAAATTTTAACGCTCGCGTTGATCATTGATTTTGTTGGAAAGATTTTAAAAAATGCATTTCAACGATATTAACTTTACCAAAATCCGATAACGATGTAGATAGTTATGATAATTTTCATTTTGCTAAAAGCAAAACACAATATTTTATTCTGCCACATGTACATTTCACCAATTTTTTTCAAAAAAAATTTCATTACTTTTGCCCTTCTACATGTTTTATATTTATAAATCTACCATCATGGGAAATGAATTTCAACCCTCAAATTCAATACATTTTCCAACTTTTAATCCTAACCATCTTTTATCTCTAATTTTTTCGATTTAACTTTGTTCCAGTCAGCGATGAATAGTAAAACACCACTCTAAATTGTAATATAGATTTTTAACAGCATAAAACCGTTTTTTAACTCACTTGTTTGCCACACGATATAGGAAGGGATAGCGCGTAGTGCATGCTCACTAACTGCTACGTGAATGCTGCTGGATCAATCTGAAAAGATGACCACTGGAGCTCGTGGACTGAAATTTACTCTAAATCAAAATAGGCACCATGCAATTTAAAAGTGTGTATTCTCTTCGAAAGTACATACAAATCTCTAAGTGCCATAGTTGGCAATTGAAAAGGCAAATCTATATATATATATATATTAGGTGATAGGTGTTGCAGTTAAATTAGGATTGTGTGACTAGTCCAAATAAGGAATTAAGGATATCTTATTTGTTATGGAGTAGGATTTAGATTTCTTATTGGCATAGGTTTTTCATTTTATTTTAAATTGGGATACTATGTAATTGCTACAGCTCTTTGTTTTCCTCCCTACTTTTTTTTTTTTTGCTTTCTTTACGTTATTTTCAACACGTAATCAGCACGAGCCCCAACCCTAACAGCTATTAAGAAAAAATCCACACGCAAATGTCATTTGCCGTTAGCACCGTCCGCCGCGAACACTTACCGCGAGCATCTTCTCCCTCGACTCTTGTTTTGCCTTCTACTCGGCCAAATTAAACTGCCAAGTAAATTTTATGGCTTTCGGTATTTGAATTGATTAGTTAAAAATTCGAGTTAGCTTAGGTGTCACTTGTGTAGTATAAGTCATATATGATGGATGGGTGGTGAATAACAGTTGAGTAAATCAGACACTGTCTTGCATGCTTGTTTACCTGAGCTAAACCTCCTCTGCATTGGTCTTCTACCGATGATCTAAAAAGTAGAGCTTAAACTGGAGTTCCATTTTCTTTTATCCCTAAGTGAATTAGTGCATGTAAGCAAAATGACTGAGGGAATAACTCCTGAGAGAAACAATGGTAACATGCAGGGGAGTCCTCTGTTTGGTTCCTACAGTTACCAGAATCGTAAGCATTTGCTGCCTGATGATTACCATGCATTTATACCATTCTTATTTACAGCTTTTGGTTTTGTATGATTGACCATCTTTCATCTGGATTCTATTACGGCACGTAGAGATCATTCTATAGTTTTTGCCCTTGTGGTGAGCGAATATATCAAAACCACAACTGCCTTTATTAGAAATGTCATATCTAGAGGTTTAGGATGCTTGAACAAAGCAAATGGTGTTATGATCGAATGGTGAGGGCTGTGTGGATTTATCCTCCACGTCCTAGGTTCGAGACCCGCCGGCGACATAGTTACTTTTTTATGGTGTTGACCTGTAGGTCTCACCTTGTTGATAGGTTATGAAATCCTATAAAAATTCAATTAGCTTTCCAAAAAAAAAAAGACCATGTAATTTTGATTTTTTGACACTCTTTATATTTGTGAATGATGTGGTGGGATCACAGCGTGGAGATCGTAAGTTGAGAGTGTATAGCGTGGCAGCACATCAACATAGAAAATTGGAATTAAAAAAGGGTTTGTCTAATTAGCGAGAGAGGGAGTGCAACCCTCCATCACCCTTGTTTCCTCACCAATTAGAATTCCCCATTAAAAAAGAAAGGAAAATTTTGCAACCCATTGATGCTTTTAAATAAAGCACATGGCAGTCTCATCCTTATTACAAGGTAAATTTTGGTCTGATGCTTGTATTTGGACCAAAATGTTGATAGAAAGATCTAACAAGTGACGGAGTCAAATCAAAATTTGATCGTTATTATTGGGACGGAGTCACATTCCAACGAAAATTCATAGTTCTTATGGGCATAAATAACATCGTATTTTTCATAAAGCAATGAACTCAAGACATGCTTAAGGTGCATTAAATCAAGCTAATTCTTTTTTATCTATCCTCATTGATATATTTGACTTTCTCATTGTTTATCTATTTCCTTGTGACGTTACCAACTTTTCTGAAACTTTGTGATGACTTACTTTGATTATATGTAAGTTTTATAGCTTTTGTGAATTAATTTAAATTTCAGTCTCTCCAATTAGTTTTTTACTCCATTCCCTCTAAGTCGGACTATGGAAGTTCGCACCAAGTCGAACAATGGGGGTTCACATTTGCTCCGAACTATGGCAGTTCGTGAAGCTTGAATTATGGTATTCGCTCCGAACTATGACAGTCCGTGTAGCATTGAACGATGATCGTTCACAACCATTGTTTGAAACTTCGAGTTTCATTCTAATCCAGTTCCATGGATATCTGTTTGTTGGAAGCATTGGCTCAAAAACACTAATTTTGTTCACTTTGCATTATGCAAGACATTCATTCTTTCGAGCTACCCGAAGCACTAAAAGGAATCCGCTTCAATTGACCAACGCTGGTCCACGGGCCGCCACACCAAGGGGTGCTGCCGCCACCGTAGCTATCGCACCAAAGGGTGCCGCCATGCACACAGCTCGCTCGTTCTGCAAAGCCTGTTCCTTGGGAAAATTAGGACTGAGACCGTCCTATGCAAAGATTTCTAAAGAGTCCATCCCATTTTTACAACGAATTCAAGGGGATATTTGTAGACCTATCCAACCAACTTGCGGACCATTTAGATATTTTATGGTGTTGGTTGATGCGTCAACATGCGGGTCACATGTCACGCTACTGTCCACCCCAAAGGCTGCATATGCTAAACTCTTAGCCTAGATTATTCGGCTGAGGGCTCACCACCCGGATTACCCTATTAAGTCAATTCAACTCGAGAATGCCGAAGAGTTTACATCAAAAACATTCGATGATTATTGCATGTCCATTGGGATTGATATTGAACATCTGGTTCCCCATGTTCACACCCAAAACGGTCTCCGAAAGCCACCATCAAGAGGTTGCAGATGGTCACTCGGATGTTGGTTATGCGCACCAACCTGCCTATATCCGCATGGGGCTATGCAATTTTGCACGCAGCAATGTTACTTCATTTGAGGTCGGTTGTCACCCAACCATTTTCTGCGTCACAGCTGGTGACTGGGTATGAACCGGATCTTTTGTACTGACACATTTTTTGGGTGCGCGATTTATGTGCCAATTGCACCGCCACAACGTACCAAGATGGGGCCACGACGAATGATGGGTATATATGTGGGATATGATACACCATCAATTATCCGCTACTTGGAACCCTTGACAGGCGATCTCTTTATCGCACGATTTGCGGATTGTCACTTTGATGAGACAGTCTTCCCGTTGTTAGGGGAGATAAGAACATTAACGTTCAACAGGAACGACAGGAATTGTCGTGGTCTGTCCCCACTTTGTCTCATTACTAGAGGCAGAGGTGCCCTGCCTAAGTGCAATAAGCACATTATTGTACTTAGCGCAATGTATGAGACCGGACATCTCATTTGATATGAACTTGTTGGCTCGATTTAGTTCTGCGCCGCCATTGGACTGACACTAAAAACATATTTCGATACCTAAGAGGTACAATTGATATGGGTTTGTTTTATCCCTACAGAGAGAAATCAAAATCGGACGTTAATCTTCACGAAATGGGAAATTTTCCAAAAACAGACGGCAGGGCCACATCTCCCACTGTTGGCCGGCCTCAACGCAGGAAAATGTGTTGTTGCTTGCTTTGGTCAGACTCCAAGTGATGTCTTGACAGGTTTTGCTGATGTCGGGTATCTCTCTGACCCGCACAAAGAACGTCCCAAACGGGTTATGTCTTTACCATGGGGAACACAACAATATCTTGGAGGTCGATAAAGCCGACTCTTGTTGCTACTTCTTAGAATCATGCAGAGATTATTGCTCTTCACGAAACAGTTCGTAAATGTGTATGGTTGAGATCCATAATTAGGCATATTCGAAGTACTTGTGGTTTGAAGTCAACCACAGATGAACCTACGTGCATTTACGAGGATAATGTCGCTTGCATTGAACAAATGAAGCTAGGTTACATCAAAGGCGACAATACTAAGCATATATCGCCGAAGTTCTTCTATAATCAGCAGCAACAAATGCTCCTGAAGATTTAAGTAAAAGAGGTTAGATCTGATGACAATGTGGCAGATCTTTTCATGAAAGTTTTATCGAAAGCAACTTTTGAGAAACATGTACGTAGTATCGAACTACGTAAATTGTCTGATCTCCCTTGATTGTTGGTATCAGGGGGAGATTTGATGCGCAACGAAGATTTTCTCAAAACGTTTACTTCATCTTCAAGGAAATGACGCGTTGTATTTTTTTCCCTTCGACCAAAGTTATTTTTTCCCACCGAGTTTTTGTTACTTGGCAAGGTTTTAATGAGGCAACATGGCATGCGTCATCGACGTAACGTAACGTCGCGTTTGGACGTCACAAGGGGGAGTGTTGCAGTTAAACTAGGATTGTGCGACTAGTCCAAACAAGGAAGGATATTTTCTTTGTTATGGAATAGAATTTAGATTCCTTATTGGCATAGGTTTCCTATCTCGTTTTAAATTGAGATACTATGTAATTGCTACCTCTATATATAAAGGCTCATATCAATGAATAATACAACTCTCTGTTTTCCTCCCTACTCTTGTTTTTGCTTACTTTACGTTACTTTCAACACACTACAAAAAAAAGCTTTAATAGCTACGGAAATTAGCGACGGTTTTTTGATACCGTCGCTAATTATAAGATTTGCGACGGCAAATTAAAAGATTAGCGACGGCATCCAACCGTCGCTACTGTTTCTGATACTGTTTTACCACATACGTATAAAAAACTGTCGCTAAATAATTTGCGACGGCATAAAAACGTCGCTAAAGCTTGTAATAGCGACGGTATTTTAGCCGTCACTAAGTTTTACAAATAAAACTCATTAGCTACGGTCCAATACCGTCGCTAATGGATTTTTAAATATATATATATATAAACATTTAGCGACGGCAAAAGTGTCGTCGCTAAGTTTTACAAATAAAACTCATTAGCCACGGTTTCCTACCGTAGCTAATTGTTTTTAAAATATATAAATATATATATATATATATATATATATATATATATATATATATATATATATATATATATATATATAAACATTTAGCGACGGCAAAAGTGTCGTCGCTAAGTTTTACAAATAAAACAAATTAGCCACGGTTTCCTACCGTAGCTAATTGTTTTTTTTAAAAAAAATTATATAAAAACATTTAGCGACGGCAAAAGTGTCGTCGCTAAGTTTTACAAATATATATTAAAAACAATTAGCGACGGTAAAAAGCCGTGGCTAATTGATTTTTTGAAAAAAAATTAAACACTAAAGAATTTAGCTACGACAAAAAACCGTGGCTAAGTTTAAAATTTTTTTTTATTAACGACGGCAAAAAACCGTGGCTAATTGGTTTTTTGAGATCAGATTAGATCGAAGAAGAAGATAAGATATGATCAAGATCAAAGAAGAAGATAAGATCTTGATCAAGATCGAAGAAGAAGATATGATCTTGATCAGATCTGAGATCAGATCAGATCAAAGAAAAAGATATGATCAAGATCAAGATCGAAGAAGAAGATAAGATCTTGATCAAGATCGAAGAAGAAGATATGATCAGATCTTATGATCAAGATAAAGATCGAAGAAGAAGATATGATCAAGATCAAAGAAGAAGATAAGATCTTGATCAAGATCGAAGAAGAAGATATGATCTTGATCAGATCTGAGATCAGATTAGATCGAAGAAGATCAAATCGAAGAAAAAGATATGATCAGATCTTGATCATATCTTGATCAAGATATGATCAAGATCAAGATCAAGATCGAAGAAGAAGATATGATCAAGATCGAAGAAGAAGATATGATCTTGATCAGATCTGAGATCAGATCAGATCGAAGAAGAAGATATGATCAAGATCGAAGAAGAAGATAAGATCTTGATCAAGATCGAAGAAGAAGATATGATCTTGATCAGATTAGATCGAAGAAGATATGATCATATCTTGATCAAGATATGATCAAGATCGATGAGGAAGATAAGATATTATCAAGATCGAAGAAGAAGATAAGATCGAAGAAGAAGATATGATCTTGATCAGATCTGATCGAAGAAGATCAGATCGAAGAAGAAGATATGATCAGATCTTTGATCAGATCATATCTTGATCCACCTTATAGACAACGGGTCGAAGTCGAAGATCACGATCTCTCCCTCTCGCACACAGACGAAGGGTCGAAGTCGAAGATTTATTGAACAAAGTCATTCACTCATTGGTATTATCAGTGGTTGCTCTTGGAAAAGGACAGATACATCACATGGGTTCATTGGTATTATCAGTGGTTGCTCTTTGTGGTATGGGAGCTGTGGAGGATTCGTTCACAATATAGTAACATGTGCTCTATGGGATCGTAACTTTGCTACTCGGATTCAAGCCATAAAAGTTCTGGAAAAAAAAAAGATGTTCGAAGAAAAGTTGGGTACCCGGTAAGTATGTCATGAATTATTTTTTAAATACAAATTTATATGAATTATTTGCTACTCGCTAATTAATTTTTTTTAAAATTAACATTATTTTTATATTAGCGACGGTAAAAACCTGTTGCTAGTTGTTTTTCAAAAAATAACATTATTTTTATATTAGCGACGGCAAAAACCCGTCGCTAATTGTTTTTAAAAAAATAACATTATTTTTATATTAGCGACGGCAAAACACCGTCGCTAGTTGTTTTTTAAAAAATAACATTATTTTTATATTAGCGACGGCAAAATCCCATTGCTAGTTGTTTTTTAAAAAAATAACATTATTTTTATATTAGCGACAATAACATTATTTTTATATTAGCGACGGCAAAAACCTGTCGCTAGTTGATTTTTAAAAAAATAACATTATTTTTATATTAGCGACGGCAAAATCCCGTCGCTAATTGTTTTTTAAAAAAATAACATTTTTTTATATTAGCGACGGCCAAAAACCGTCGCTAGTTGTTTTTTTTTTTTTAATTAAACACTAAAGAATTTAGCTACGGCAATTTACCGTCGCTAATTGTTTCAAAAAAAAAATTCATCGATCCGCGTGAAACTTCATCTCAATCGTCAATAACACCCAAAAATTTAGCTCAATCCAACGCACTAAACCAAACCACGTCACCGATCCGCGTGAAACTAACACAACCAATCCCCTTCAATTACCTTTCTCTATATAAATTTCAATTTTTTCTACAAACCAACTTAAACAAAAAATTTCTCTTAACAAAAAATTTTCTCTCAACCTCCTGAGAAGAAACCCACAGAGGAGAAGTTCGCCGCTTCCTCGACACCGATCCCGACCGCCTCTCTCTCCCCTCCCTTCCTCCGCCGCCTCTCTCTCGGAGATCTGAGATCTCTGAGATCTGAAATCTCCGATATTCTATAGATCAAATTTTTTTTTTTGTCATTTTTGTATGGATTCTTTGTAATTTTTGTATGATATTCTAGAGAATATGTAATTTTTGTTATAATTTTGATCAATTAAGTTTAGTTATGGTAGTTGATATTAATTTTCAGAATGAACAATCATTAATAGCTAATTTCATTATAAAAAATGAATTATAATTTGTAATTTATAATTTGTAAATTTCATTTGTCAATATGATTTGCAACAAAGTTGTCCCTAAATAGCCACGACAAATACCATGGTTGTTTTGTCAATTAGATTTGCAATTTAGCGACGGCAAAAAATCGTCGCTAAATAGCCTTAGCGACCGTAAAAAACCCTCGCTAAATAGCGACGGCAAAAAAACGGTCGCTAAATAGCGACGGCAAAAACCGTCGCTATTTAGGAAAACCCGTCACTATAGCCACGGCAAAAAAACGGTCGCTAAATAGAGACGGCTAAAACCGTCGCTAAATAGCCACGGTTAAAAAATGGTCGCTAAATAGGGACGGTAAAAACCGTCGCTATTTTACAATTAGCGACAGTCTTCGTCGAAATTTTCAACAGCTTTAGCGACGGAATTTTTGAGTTAGCCACGATTTTTTTTGTCGTGGCTAATTAACGACGGGATAGTTTACCGTTGCTGATTCAAATAGCGACGATTAAACTAGCCACGGTTGTTGTGCCGTGACTAAATCATTGTAGCGACGATTTTTTGACAATTAGCAACAGTTTTTAGCCGTTGCTGAATCGTCTTTTTTTGTAGTGACAGTCGGGGCCTTTTTGGAATGGTTGGAGTGGATGTTAAGTCTCAATACTCCTCACGTTAGTGTTGAAAAATGCTGCAGCGAATGTATTGGGCGAAAATAGACCTACCATGTTAAATAGCTATCTACTCTGAAGCTTCCGTGGTTGGAGAAGACAAATCTGAAATCTATCATATATCAAGATTTCACCTATGGAATGGGTGAAGTGGATTCTACAAGAGCTTTACTTTATAAATGTTGATCTCATCTATATGAGCGTTGTTTATGCACACATCATCAAGAAATTGAACTCAAGATCAACTTCCAAGTGCTCCATTTTTCAGTGCACCAGGCACAATTCTACGTACTATGAATATCTGGATAAAGATACATTTGACAAACATTAACAACAGCTGAAGTAAACTGCTCGATAATCAAAGTTCTACCTGCTACAAAGAACTAGTTAACGGTCATACTGTTAAAAACATGTATGCAACAAACTAAACTAACATGTACGCAACAAACTAAACTAATAAACATGTAAAACCCATTAGTTGAAATCTATAAACAAAATAACAAACCAGTGATATACCCTTTCATGTAAAAGTAGTGAATACGAAGAGGAGACTTCAATAGAATTAAGTTCAATAACTCCATTTTGGAGAATACCCATTTCCAGAAAATAATCAAATTCAATAAACATAAATGGCAACTCAAACAACTCTATATTGAATATAATGTGCACAAAAGCCCATCAAAGAAATCTCAATTCTGTTAAAGGGGTTGATCTCTGACCACATCCTATGTGTAACATATTTTTATTTTTTTTCTTTGTACCACCATGTGGTAGTGTTTAAAATTTTGGTGATGGCATATAACATTGCCCTTCTACAAGACTCTACACAACTATCCTCTCTCTTTACTCTTCTCATCAGATTGTGGGTGATTTTATTCTTAGTCAAACAACCAAAGAGAATAGAGCTTGAGAGGGGGAATTCCTTAAAGATTTGCTAGAAGATTTTGGTGCATGTTGGGAAAGAGAAGCTTTGTGCTTTGAGGATTGCAATAGCTATAGTTGGTGAGTAGATGTACCATTTCTTGAAGGATTTAACCTATTAGATTGCATGTTTACTTTTTCTTTGTGTAGATTTCGGAGTTTGCTATTTTGGGTTAAGATGGGTAACCGAGTGTCTTTCCATAATGGTATTTTTTTATTCTGTCAATATTTTTGTTTTTGATTTCTTTCATTTGAAAGATGAATGTGAGAGCTTTCTACAGGTAGCTTATATGCAGAATTTGAATAAGTATTGAAGAAGTTATAGGTGTTTGAAGTTGGTGTGTTGAACTGTAACTTGCTGAAATTGCTAGTCTGACTTTAAAACGTGATGAATAGGGGGTAAAGATCTGGTTTTATTTTCTGTTATTGAAAGCACTTAAGGATAAATCTTACATGTTTAAAAAGTAGAAGGAAAGGGTTTTCCAATGGTATAAAGTTTTCAGGTTTTGGGCGGAAAATGCGACTTGTGTGTATGATTGAAGTTGCTATGTTACACTGAAACATTCTGAAAAATCTGTTCTGAGGTAGAAGACGATGACACTCATCTGTTTAACTCAATTTTGACCCAACGTTGACTGATCATAGAATTTGATCCATAACTCTATTTTTACTACCGTTTTCACCATTGTGACTGTGATAAAATTAAATTTTAGAATAAATTTATTTCACATTTTATAAAATTTTAATTTTGGCAATAATATGCTTCAAGATGCGTGGTTCAAGTAGATGTTTATTATTGAATATTGTGCATACGACTAGTTAACAATATGGTTGGTACATTATGTATAAGTTGTAGCGTGTGAAAGTTATGTACATTTGAACGATGACCTGTCAAGCTGTCCTGTCAGGACCACTTGCTCATTTTGGTATTGTTTGCAGGATTATTTTACTCGACTGTTTTGGGACTGAATTGTGGTTATTTTTTTGGTATGTCGTGGAGTTTCATTTAATGTTAAAACAATTGTTGTTTGGAGGTGAATTGGGTTACAATTTATCGCCCAAACATGGATGCTTGTTGGGCTGCATGTAGGGACAAATTGGCTTATGTGGGCACTCAAATATGATTGTTTTGGGATGGTTGAGAGAACTGAAATCATGAAATTTTGGGTTTGTTGAGCAGTCTGCCACATAATTAATTTGAGACTCTTTTACAGATTGAAACTAGGCTTTTCCAGCTAAGTATTGGGGTGGTTTCAATTGAGGTCAGGGGGGTGTATCAGCAGAGTTTTGGCATTGTTTCCAGAGTTTTGGTTGTTCGCAGAGTCGTTTTAAGCTTGAATATGGGTTGTTGTTCGACTTCCAAATAGGTTTATTTTATGACTGGATTTGATTGTTTTTCGACTCCCAAACCGGGTTGTTTCAAATATGATTTAAGAGCTTGTGTGATGGAATGCAGAACCGATTTTGGGCTGAACCTTTAGTGTGTTTTTCTTGTATTATGATAGGTTTATTTGGGTTGTAGAGGAAAGTTTCGACTGAGTGTAAAGGTATGTTGTCGTAGATATGATGTTATGTAGTGTTGTATGTTGTTTGGTTGTCAAACCCTTCCCGTTCAGTAAGTGATAACACTCTTTCTTATATATTGATACAACGGTATTTATGAACATATGAACATTTTTTTACCAATGAGATGTTGAAAAGATATGTTGTAATGTCATAGAGTGTGGAAGTGTATTGTGTTAGAAAATGATCGTTTGCATGGTTGCATGAATACCGAATTGGTAACATAGTTTATGATTTACTGTTTTGAACTGTGATAATCATATGAAAATGATATCATAATGAAACATGCATTCCAAGTATTTGGAAAATTATGTGGAATATGATTATGATTGAGATTGAGTTAATGATGTTAATGTTGACATGAATACCCTACTCCGGTGTTTGAAATGTACAGAATGGTACAATATTGCCATAGATGCCTTGGTTTCTGACATTTGTGTAATCCGTACATAGTGAGTTGTACGGTGCCTGTCTCCAAAAGGGGAAAACTAAGCCACTATACGAGTTATGACTCGCGTGATAGAGTGGAGTATTCCTGAGGAACAGAGCCTGATTTCCAAAAGGGAAAAACTAAGCCACTGTACGAGTCATGACTCGCGTGATACAATGGAGTGTTCCTGAGGGGTCAGAGGAAGAGTGTAAACTTAGTCCTCTTCCAGCGCGCAGTTTTAAATTGTGATTTGGCCCGTGTGTCTAGTCTTTTGAGGTGAAGTATGCATTTTAGATACGGCACCCCGTTTGAAATGCATACATACTCAAAATGGGTATTGGTACATGCATGGAGGTGTGTCAGAGTGAGACACATTCGACACATGGATAGGTGCGATAGGGTATTCATGGTCTGGAAATTTGTATGTAGCCAGTTCTCCGAAAGGAAAACTAGCCATTGTATGAGTTTCGACTCGCGTGATACAATGGGGAGTTCCTGAGGACCAGAAGTGTAAAGGTGTCATGGTATGGAAATGATTTGAAAACGGCATCACATGATTTGAAATGAATGTCAAGATTTGAAATGAATGTCATGATTTGAAAATAATGTCATGGTATGAAAATGATTTGAAAATAATATAGCTTGGTTTGGAAATGATATACAGTAATTTACAAATGGTGTGTCGTGATTTGAAAATGAAATACTTTGAGTATGTGAAAGAGATTATGGAAATGCGCATCTATTTGAAAGGAATGGTTTATTGAAAAGTTATGCATTTGTTGATCATATGATTTGTGCAATATGAATCGTTGGCCATACGTTAGATGAATAAGTTGTATAGTATGATGAAAGGTAAATATGAATGTTTCTTGAAATGTGGAACATGATATTTATGTCTGTGTTGTTGATTTTTAATCTGCTCATACCAGCATTAGCTGACCCGTTTGTTTGTTTTGTGGAAAATGAGTGTACCCGTATCTAGGTGCAGGTGGTGGTGTTGTTGGTAGTAGTGATGCAGGAGGAGCCAAATGATCTAGTGATTATCTACGTGGTTATACACTTAAAAGGTGGGTTTAACTTTCAGGTTTCAGTTTTGTTTAGTGGAATTTGTTATGTCATGTGTTAGTAGTTGTGACCATTGGCTAGTAAAGGAAATGACAAGGAATTGGAAGATATTAAATGGAAAGGAAAGGAAAAACGGTTGGTTGATGTCACGTCTCAGTTTTTTTGAGATTTTTGGTGTCTAGAAAATTGGGGCGTGACACTATGACATTTTTACACTTGTTAGGGACGTTTTTGCTGCAATTTTTTTTTACTCTGCTGCGCAATACAGAGCATTCTCTGAACCGAAGAAGAAGTTGGGATTCAACCAAATTGTGACTTTCTTCACTCTGATTTTTAGTAACTAGGAGGATCCTCTTAGTTTTCATTATAAATGAAGGACCCTCCATGCACGTATGTGACTAAATAAAAACTATATTATTTGAGCTTTGAAGTGCAATTTTGAGTAGTTGTGAAGTTAAATTATTTCATGTCCACACATAAAAGCTCTGGATGGTAATGGTGATGAATTTTATATTTATGTTTTGATGAAACACTGGAGTGGGAAAGCTAATGAAAACCAAACTAAAAGCAACTTGGTTAATAACTCTGGAGTTTTAGCACATTAAGAGGAAGATATATAACAGCATTACAGAAACTAACAACAATTGCTCCTGGTCTTCATTACACTGGAGTTATTTCACCACAGGGAACATTAATGTTAATCATGTGGCCTTCATCTTCAGTCGCATTGGGATCATTGTCACCTGCTGAAGTTTGCGAAGGCAACAACGTTTTGATGGTGAAGTCGTCAAGGAAAGACCACTTGTCACGCCCCGATTTTTGAAGAAAACGAAAATTCCAAAATTCACGTAGGATTATCCGTTTCCCCCAAAATTCGGGACGTGAAAATTCAATAACAACAGAAAGCAAATAGCAGCAACAACTAAACATCTGAAACAAATAAAAATCTAACCCGGAGAAGACTGACATGGCTAGCTCACTAGCGGGACTCCAGTAGCGCAGCTCAAAATCTCTAAACCCGAAAAGCTAATCGGCTACATTCCCAAAGGAATGTACCCAAGAAACAAAAGCTCACTTGGGTCAGCAATAAAGCTGGTGTGAGAAATCTTCATCCCAAAATCAATAAATCCGCACATGACAACATCAAAATAACAAAACAATAAACAACCACACATCAGGTAGTTACTCAATGAGGCAAAGGTGTCATCATCCTAATAAATAAATATGCACAATTTATTACTAATAAATAAAATTTATGAGTTATCAATCCTCATAAATGCAACAACAATACAATTCATAATCATATTAGACTATTATTGAAATATTAACAAAACACATTTTTTCTACCTTTAGGAAGACATGTAGTTCTCATTCAATGGTTGAATGAGCATTTAGTTTTTTCCTTTAAGGTAACTATACACATACACAAAAAGAAATCTCGTTTCTTTTCCACAATCGCACTATCCTCCATGTGCCGAACACACCTCACCCAAGTGTGTCTCCCTTGCCATCGAAACCACTCGGAGCGTACATGTTCCAAGTGGGGTGCCACCTCGAGGAACATGTCATCTCACCCGAAGTTCGATCACTGGCAAGTATTCTTCCTAAATCTACACGTACAACCGAACTCACATGAAACGGTGCACCGATATGCAAGCAAGTCTGCATACCCATAATAATATCACACGTATACAAGCAAGTCTGTATACAAAAAATTTCTTTTATTTTCACATTTTTTTTTCTTCGGAGTTGTGGAAAAGAGCATAAAAATATCAACTAAAACTCAAAACTCTTTTATGGTGTCACTTTGTCAACCATAAGTAAATCAACCACAGTATCCACCATTCTTTTGGGGAACAAGTAATATTTGACACATTGTCATTTCACACATCTCATCTCTTTGCATCATATGAAAAACAATATGCATACCAATTCGCATAAGAATACAAATACTCAAGCTAAAACAAGTGCTCAGTTAAATTCAAGCCAATATCTAATATTTATTTAATAAATATAAATTGGCTGGAATGCGAGTGCAACCCATAGAACTTCTCAGTATTGAAAAAAAAAAAATACAATTAAAGTAGAATAAAAGATTTATGTGATCCATTCATGTAGTGAAAGGATCTACTTATATCAAATTATGTTCATTAATTATTCATGCATATATAATAAGCTAGTTTATAGTTTAACACAGAACCATGTAATGAGCAGCAAAATCCAGCATATATAATCACCAGTCCACAAAAGCTTACTTTAAAAAAACAAATGGTTCTTCTAAACTTGTCTTGAGTTGAATTGCAAACCAACTAGTGGTTTAAACCAATAAACTTAAGCTCAATCCCCTGATCCAATCTAAATGATGAGGAGGTTCATCATGTATATATCTTAACAGATGTATCTAAACCCAAAAATGACTATCTCATGATTTAATCATACCTAACAACTTTGCCAAGAAAGTCACATCTCCATATGGCATACAGCATCTGGAGATCTATTTCAAATATTCAGGAGGAGGTGGCTCCTTTCTTAATGGAATTGGATCTCCTAAAGTTTACAATGTCTCGCTATACAAACAATGGCTGCTTAACTGGAACTGTTATAACTAAATTTGTAGATGCATACTACTAACAACCAAACATGAACAAGAAATCGAGAGAAGAAATTCACTGTAAAGATGAAGGGGATGGAGAAACTCACTAGCAGAATCTACGCCACTGCAACAACTTCACATCGCCTCCACCTATCAACAACCATCTCGCCACCATCACTGAACCAACCACTCTCGTATCACTGAAGTTGATTCAACATCAGGTAACACTTGAGTGGACTGATCTTCAGCAATCTGGCTATTTTCTTCCACATGATTACTTGGACCAGGAACTAATACATCCTCTCTATTATAGGCTGGAAGTGAAGGCACATCTGGTGAGTTACCATTTTTTTTTCGAATCAAGAAATGGTATCGCTTACGACACACTGGATGACCACTCCATCCAATGACTCGGCACTGGTCACAGTAAATCGATTTAGACCGAGTCACGTCTTCTTCGATAATATCGAGAGTGACAACATCCTGTTGCGTGGTCAAATCCTGACCGTGCATCATCATCAGATCTCCGATCCGAAACGAGATCTGCCAAACCATCAGATGAGGAAACAACGAGCACGGCGGCGGAGGCCTCTCCTCCACCACCACAACCATCGCCGCCTCCGCTTCCGCTCAGATCTAACCGCCTCTCCTCGTCACACCGATCTCAACCTCCGTCGTCGCCGAAAAGGGTAAGAGGAAGAGCATCTCTTCCTCCACCGGCCTCCATCTTCATCACCTCGCCAATGTCAGCCGCCATTAAGAAGAAGGAAACGAGAAAGAGAAAAGAAAAGCTTAAGGGAAAAAAAGTTTTTTTTTTTATATATATATGGTGGGTGGCTATTCGCCCCCACTAAAATTCTAAAGGCAGTCCGCCCTTAATCTTCACAAAAGAAAACCCTAATCCTTAGTTTATGAAAGCCCAAAACGAAGTCCAAATACAATTAGGTAACAACTCATCAACATTAGGGTTTACAAATTTTTGGCTATATACACACACACACCTTATCCTATTTAGCCATGGCAAACAAAAATGTCTTTCCCCAATAAATGAGATTACAATATATGCCTCAATTAATAAATAAGAAATTTTTATATTTATTTAATTAGGCGAGTATTACACCACTCAATTGCATCCTCCAAGTATTGGATTTGGCCCAAGAATTTTAACATAAGTCTGACCTTTTCCTCATACTCTTCAACAAGGCACTCAGTAACTTCTTTGATTATTGCACGCGGTAGCTGACTGAGAAGTTCATGCGACAAAGCCACAAATAATTTCACCATACGTTCATATAGCTCCTCAATAGAAGTGCAATTTCGAACATGATTGTCGATGAAGTCCTTAATGACTCTAACTTCATCCCATATGAAAGAACAGGGTAATGCAGAACTTAATTGCTCAATGCTCCCTAGTGCACTAGCTATGTTGAACTGAGGAGTCTCGCTTGGCCTTTCAATCATCATACCTCCAGCATGAGCATTGCTAAAATCATCTCCCATCCACAAAGCTTTGGCCAACGTACATTTCCTTCTGTTATCCGACCTCACGGAATTCAGTTTAGTGTCCACAAAATGAATTGTATAAAAAAACTTCATTTAACCATTGGCTTAGATGAACACTGAGTGGAGACGGTAAAGAAGCCCCTGCAATTTTTACAACATGAACTAAATAAAGACGATATTCCATTCCCTTCCATGAATTTAATTTGATTAATGATGTTGGACCGCTGCGATGGATTTGTGTTTAGGAGGAGCTGTCTAAGTGTAATCATAAAATTGCTTTTGTCACCTGGACACAACAAACTGTTCATGTCCTTCATGCATTCCCTTAAAGTTTCTTGCTTCAGCTTTACATTATTTTCATCCAGGACATCTCTACTATGTTGCATGCCTTCAGGTTCTCTATGCTTATTCTCGCTGCAGCTAAAGCCTCTAATGGTTTTATCCATAGGAGAGTAAATTATCAGAAGAGCTACTGGCACAAAAAGAGCCACTGCCATAACTATTATAGATATTTCCAGTATGCCGAAGAAGAAGAAAATCAGAGAATATCTTCTACCAGTTTTCAGGAACGGATAATTTGTTACAATCACATAAAAGGAAATTTTAGGAAAAAGTGCCTCAAAAGTGTCAGGACTTGTGAGCCAATGGGACAAGAAGAGCACTCGAAAGCAAGTAGCTAAACTTGCTAGTAGGATAACCAACATTTGAGAAAAAACTATAATCCACATTGACCATCCATAGTCAGATTCTCCATTACAGAACCTCAATCCATGGATCAAAGAGGACCGAACAGTAACTTGTAATACAACAATTAAACACAAGGACACTAAACTTGCTCCAGCCGAATAGTAACTCTTGCATAATACAAACTGAGGATCAGAGTTATAGCCATGCAAATAACACAACTTCAATCTTTCTAACATAGAGGGGCTTCGTTGACCTTTTGTAAAAATGTCTCTATTAAGATCCATTTGAGTCTCTTTCTGCGCATTAATACTCCAAGTAGAATACCACAACAGAATGAGCAATGCCAACATGAAGCACAAAGTTATGACATGCTCAGGAATAAAAGCATATATCACCCCTGTGGTCATCTGTATACAGATATTACCAAAAACTGTGATAACAAAGATTGTCAAGGCAGCCATGTTTGTCCAAGATTCTGTGATCCTATTACTACCCATCGAAGGCAAAAAGAAACCCATACAAACACAGATAAATGCAGTACGAATTAGCTTAGAGAGTTGGTCTTGGGCACTAGGCATTGAGGTGGTAAGATCTACAGGGAGGTTTGCAGCAATAGAAAGAAGAGTCGAGGAAACCGAATTGAGAAAAACCATCTACAGGGTAACCATTGTTGGACTAATCCAATAATGTGGGCACACATATGTAATATAACGTGTATTGTTATCTTAAAGTGTAGTCCATCTAATATGTGATCTAATAGGGATGTTGGATTATAAGGTATTAATAAATAACATGGTGTAAATAAGGATGTAATTTCTAATTCAATGAGGGGCAGAATTGGAAATTCATAGCCCGTAAGTTAAAGGGTTGTGACTTATGGGCATTATAAATAGGATTGGTCCCCGAGTGAGCGTATGCGTAAAAACAGAAAAAACTTTTGGCATTGTCTTCTGTATCCTCTCAACAGTGAATCTAAAGGAAACGCTTGAATCAATCGGAAGATCCAATCACAATCAAAGGGGAAAGCGCTATGGATCGATCGGGTATGTTTCTATTCTTCTTGTTTTCATTGAATCAACTAGAGTCTTAAGTTTTTAGTTTAAATACAACAATTGGTATCAGAGCATCTCCTGTTGATTCCATATGAAACCATAAAGAAAAAATTTTCATAGAACAGCAATTTCATTATTGATTCATGAACAGTGAACAGAGATTTCACTGTTACGATGAACAGTGTTATTGATTCATGTATGCACGTTGATATTCTGTGAACAGTGTTATTAATTCATGTATGCATGTTGATATTCTGTAAATAGTGTTATTGATTCTGTGATAATATGCATGTTGATATTCTGTGAACAGTGATATTGATTCATGAACAGTGAACAGTGAAAACGATTATTTCGATTATATTGTTACCACTATTCACTGCTACAGTAATTCCGCTATAACAGTGATTTTGCGTGTACAATGATTCTCCAGTTTATATAAGGACTCCATAAAATAAAGTATACAATATGTACAATTTATATAAGGACTCTATATTGATTCATGTTCAACCAACAATAATATTATGGTAATGCAATAGAAACAGTGAAATTACGGTGCAATTCATTACAGTGAATATGGTTCGCAAGTGATTATAATCACGTTCTTACTGTAATTCATTATATCTGCTTATGGAAATCATTATATCTGATTCCTTATATTGATTATGCAATTCATTATATTGACTATTCATTATTTTGATCAAGTGATTATTTCAATTTGGTATAAAGTGAAGTTGGGCCATGGTCACTATTGGGTCTCAATGGATGACTGTTCACTGTATGGGCTTATATAGTGACTGTTCACGGGCCTGGTGACTATTCAGTTCACTATTGGGTCTCAATGGATTGCTGTTCACTGTATGGGCTTGTATAGTGACTGTTCACGAGCCTGGTGACTGTTCAGTTCACTGTTGGGTGAGCCTGGTGACTGTTCACCTGTTGAGCCTGGTGACTGTTCACTCTTGGGCCTGACGTTGCTGTTGGTTGGGCCTGTTACTGTTGGTAATAATTGGGCCTGTTAGTAAATTTTACTTTGACTATTGGGCCTGTTGCTGTTGGTAATATTCTTTTTTTACATTATTGGGACCTATTTCATTTTTTGGCTACATTTTATTTCATGTATCACTATTGTGTTCCTTATTTAAAATTTTCACAATTTAACTAATAGGTTGCTAAAGCAACCACTGTTAGAAAAATTGGTTGATTTTAAATAAGAGAGCATGCTACATCCATATGAAACAATCGGCCCAAAGGAAGATTGTTTTGACCGGATAATCCCTAGTCTTAAATATGTGATAAAGTTTACTTTACCATGCTTTTATTATGTCAGTCCAAAGAAAGACATAATATTAGGCCGGTTTCGTTGTGTATGAAGAGTACCACTTACAGATTGATATTTCTGTTCAAAGACTAAATAACAATGTTGTGCTAGGTATCTTGATATGGGTTTTTATTTACCTATTGTATGAATTTAAAAGTTTATGCAATTGAATAATGATGTGAATATGTTATTTATGTAATTTATTCTCTGTACAGTTACTATGTCTGCTACTAGTATATCTGCTGGTGTAAATAATATTTCCATGCTTAATGGGACAAACTTCAAGGACTGAAAAGAGAATGTGTTTATCGTTCTTGGATGTATGGATCTGGACCTTGCCTTAAGAATTGAGCAACTCGCTCCTCTTACAGATGCAAGTACTCCTGATGCCAGGAAATACTTTGAGAAGTGGGAATGCTCCAATCGCATGAGTCTCATGCTCATCAAGCGAGGTATTCCAGAAGCCTTTAGGGGTGCAATATCTGCAGGGGTGACCAATGCCAGTGAGTTCCTTACTGAACTTGAAAAGCGTTTTGCTAAAAACGATAAGGCTTAAACAAGCACGCTTTTAGCTAGCTTGATTTCATTAAAGTATAAAGGCAAAGGGAACATTAGAGAGTACATCATGGAGATGTCTCATCTTGCTTCAAAACTTAAAGCACTAAAGCTTGAGTTGTCTGAGGACTTACTCGTGCATCTAGTTTTAATATCACTTCCTCCACAGTACAGTCAGTTTAAGGTTAGTTACAACTATCAGAAAGAGAAATGGACTCTTAATGAGCTCATTTCATACTGTGTGCAAGAGGAAGACAGGTTGAAGTAAGACAGAACGGAAAGTGCTCATTTTGTAAGCACCTCTAAAGATAAGGGCACAAAACGAAAGAAGGATTATGAAGCTGCTAAGGGTCCAGCACAAAAGAAACAGAAAGGCAATGAGGGTTGTTTCTTTTGTAAGAAACCTGGACATGTAAAGAAGGAATGTACCAAGTATCACGCTTGGCGTGCTAAAAAGGGTATGTTTCTTGCTTTGGTCTGTTCTGAGGTTAACTTAGCTTCAGTACCTAGAAACACTTGGTGGTTAGATTCCAGTGCTACTACTCACATAAGTGTTTCTATGCAGGGTTGTCTGAGCTACCGAAAGCCAAATGATGATGAAAGACGCATCTTCGTGGGCGATGGAAAATCGGTAGACGTGGAAGCAATAGGAAACTTTAGGTTACTCTTAGGAACTGGTTGTTATTTGGAACTGAAAGACACTTTTGTAGTACCGTCATTTAGACGGAATTTGGTTTCTATTTCCTTGTTGGACAAATTTGGATATTGTTGTTCATTTGGAAATAATCAATTTAGTCTTTCATTAAATTCCAATATTATTGGTACTGGTTCATTAAGCACATTTGATAACCTATATCTTCTTGACACTATTGCCTCATATAATGAAACCTTGCATGTGGAATCACGTGGTACTAAGCGTAAGCTAAATGAAGGAAATTCATCAAAACTATGGCACAAACGTTTAGGACATATCTCGAAAACGAGAATGGAGAGACTTTGTCAGATGGAATAATAGATTCTCTTGATTTTTCAGACTTTGATGTCTGTATTGAGTGCATCAAGGGAAAATAGACTAAACAAAAGAGATTGGGTGCAAACAGAACTTCAGACGTCTTAGAATTGATCCACACAGATATTTGTGGACCATTCCCTTCGGCTTCTTGGAATGGTCAACAATATTTTATATCATTCATAGACGATTACTCACGCTATGGGTACCTATATCTCATTCATGAGAAATCTGAGTCACTAGACATGTTCAAAGCTTTCAAAGCTGAGGTTGAGAACCAACTCAACAAACTAATTAAAAGTGTCAGGTCTGACCGTGGTGGTGAGTATTATGGCAGATATGACGGTTCCGGTGAACAACGTCCAGGACCATTTGCTAAATTCCTAGAGGAATGTGGAATCGTCTCATAGTACACCATGCCGGGATCACCTAGCATGAATGGTGTAGCTGAAAGACGAAACCGAACTCTTGGTGTAGCAAAAGACAACCAACTGTATCTCTCTCGACTACAGAAGCAGAGTATAGAGCAGCAACTATGGCAGCACAAGAAAGTACTTGGTTAGTGCAATTAATGAAGGATTTGCACCAGCCAGTGGAGTATGCAACACCATTGCATTGTGATAATCAATCTGCAATACGCCTAGTTGAAAATCCAGTGTTCCATGAAAGGACAAAGCATGTCGATGTCCACTGCCACTTTGAAAGAGAGAAGGTACTTCAAGGAGAGATATAGATGCGAGCAATCAAGACAGACAATCAAATGGCATATATATTCACCAAAGGACTCGATACTACAAAGTTCGAAGAATTTCGAAGACAACTTTGAATGACTTTCAAGGGAGTCAGTTATAAGAGGGAGTGTTGAGAGTCATCACAGACTCTAGTTTTCTCTAAAGACTTCAAGTCTCTCCTACTTCCCTCAAGGTATCTCTAGAACATAGGTAATCTAGAAGCTCTAGAATTATCCTAACAATTGTAAAAAATGCGTAGCTCTCTAGAAATCTCCTAGGAAATATCTAAGATTCTACACATTTTCTCCACCTCCTTAGAACTAGTATAAATAGGGGTGAAGGTTGAGTTGTGAAGATATATGAGCAAATAAGCTCAATTGTGAGTTGTGAGTTCAATCTAGAGTGGGTGTGAGTTTGTAGCATTTTTTAGAAATCAATAAAATCTAGTGTTTTGTAAGTCCAAGTTCTCCTTCAAATACCAACATTATTATTTTTCCCCGCATTTTATTATGCATTTGATTCATGTGCTTTGATATTATAGCTGCAATTAACACTTTTTTTTTCTGAATAGTCATCGTAAATGTTGGGGATTAATCAACATGGTCAGTAAAATCTTGCCTACCTTAATGGAGTGCACCAAAATCTATCATGAATCAGCGAATCAAGGTTTACAATGCTGAGTTAAATCCTAGGTTCGGCAAAACCTCCCACAATAACCCTATTCTCTCATACAACGTAATTTTAAAAAAATAAAACCTTAAACTTGACCCGCATCCACAACAACTCGCTCCGCTCGTTATAACCATGGGACCAAAAAAGAGTATTAAAGCTCCATAACCTCAACATTTCACACACCATGTCTATGTTCATCCTTCTCCCCTCGAACTTTTAGTCCTTGGTCTCTCTTCATCTCTTCTCCAGACCTCAATCAACCATGTTTCCTATCACTCTCCCTTTCATTTAATTTCTAAATTGAAATCTAACCCAGATGACTCCTGACACAGGGTTCTTGTCTAAGTCAGATATAGGCTTTTGGAGATCTCATTGCAGTTTGCATTTTCTGATTTTCAACTTCAGGTAAGTAGCTACTTAATAGACATTGTGACTTCTTCCATTTCTATGCCTTGCAATGCTTTTTTGGATATATTTTTGAAATTTGATGTTACAGTATGCATGTTTGCAAGTATCTCTCAATGGGTTGTCTCGAAATAGGATATTGCACTATTGTTTGCTAATAGTTAACAATTGGCGAGCAGTGTCAACACCCAACGTAAAGATCACAGCTAAAAAAGCAAGTTATGCCAACAAACAGTACAATTATAAATACTTGGCGAAGCATTAATAATTGCCATTCTTCTTTGGATGTATAAACAATGATGGTAGTTAAGGAGAGTGCTTCTAATGAACTGATCAAGAAGTTGAAGTCATGATTGCACAAGAATAGAGATTGGCATTCGAGGTCTTTGCCGAGTGTATTCATGTCTATTTGGTTCTGTTTGAATAAAGATCGAGTTTATTAAAAGCACAAGAAAAATACAACTATTATACAAAGGAAAAGGAGACCAAGTGAAAAATACAACCGTTATACAAGAGAGAAATAGAAGTATAATTAAAAACACATGAAAGAAATAAAACTATTATACAAGGATATAAATATTACAGAAAGGAGATTACATTGGATTTGCATTCAACTTTTCTCACACATTTTCCACAACATTGTTTTCATCATCTTCATGGTGGTGGTCTGCCATAGAAGCCGGTATCAAACAGGTGATGTTACAACCATCAGGAAAAGACCAGTTAACTATGCCTTCCAAGGACTCGACTTGGGATATGAATTTCACCGCATCTCTTACTTTGTTCAAGTATTTTTCAGGAGGGCTATCTGTAACTTCTTTGTATATAACCTCTGGAATTCGCATCAGGAACATGTGCAACATATCAACGAATAGTTGCTCCATACACCTAAACAACTCCTCAATTGTTGTATACCTGCTTCCATCTTCAATGTTGATGAACTCCATGACGAAGCTAACTTCATTCCAAATAAATTTAGGAGGCAATTTAGTTTTCAACCCCAAAATGATCCGAACTGCATGATCCAAATCTGATGGTGCCTCCCATCCCTCCAGAATTCTTGGAACAACACGGCTGAAGTCTTTTCCCATCCACATAGCTTTCGCAAGCCTGCATTTCTTTGCTCCACTGAAGCTTGAGGAATTGATTTTAGTGTCCACAGAATGAATAATATCAAAAACCTCGTCATTTAAGCATTGTGTTAGATGATCACTAAGAGAAGCTGGTAGAGAAACCGATGCAATCCTTTGAAGGAAAACCAGATGGAGACTGGACACTTCGTTCCCTTCCTTCAAATTGTATTGCCTGTAAAGTTGTTCAAGGGTGTGTTGAGATTTTGGTTTTTTAAAATAAAAAAATTCTTTATTAAGGCAGTAAGTGGAGTGGATGGCTCCATGATAAACAAATTTAACATTTTCTATTGAGTGGAGTGGACGGCTGCTCCATGATTTGCTCCTCGAATCCAGCAGCCAACGTCTACCTGTTTTTTCTTGTCGGTTTTCATGCTTTAAACCTTCTCGTATCAGAGCTTTGTACAGGAAAAAAAAGAAATAAAAAATGAAACAGAGAGAGAGCAATGAAGCTCACTTCTTCTTCTTCCAGTTCTGGAATAGAAACAGAGCAGATGATTGTGATTTAATCTCTTGCCAGAGTGATTGCTTCTTCCAGTTTTTTCCTGTAAGCCAGAGTCTTGTTTCTTCTACTCTGGAACAGAGTTCTGCTTCTTCAAAGAACAGCAGAAAACAGAGTGATTGCAAGATCGTTTTCTGCTTGAGAGAATGAAGAAAACAGAGTGTTCTTCAAGTCTTGTAGCAGTATTTCGAATCTGATTTTGTGAGCTACTTATACATCTGAAACAATTCTAAATCAGAGTGTTCTAATTCGAAATCTGAAACAGTTCTGTTCTTGAGCTTCTTCAAAATCTGTTCTTCTTCAGAAACAGTGTTTGCGTTTTGCAATTTAGAAACAGTGTTTGCATTTTGCAATCAAAAACAGAGTTTTGAACAGAGTGATTTTACTCGAACTAGACTTGCTTCTTCCAGTTTTGTCAAACTGAGTTCTTGAGCTTATTCGAGATCAGAAACAGTGCTTATGCAAATCAGAAACTGTTCTTGCATTTTTTGCAAAACAGTAGTGCATCCAGAACATGTTTTGAAAACAGTGTTTCTGTTTTTGTCGATTTTTGATTCCGAGCAAATGATGAGAGGGTGAATAGTATACCGTTCATTTGTTGTGCACATTTGAACGAGACAGAGAAGATTCTGGGCTGTTTTATCCTGGGGACGGCGGGGCTACGTAACTGCTAGCACAATCTTGGGCAGAGCCGCGAAACGTCTTAAAGAGAGCGACCTAGTCCGCGACTCAACCCAAGAACAAAATGGTACATTTTTATCTAACTGTTTATTTGAATTGTTACAGCAGTAGAATCTTATACGGAAGTTACACAATCAGGTATGAATTTATTTCATAGATTGAATTTGTGTTTCAAAGAATGTTTGCCTACATTAGAATGTTTATATGCATGTGCTAATGTTCGTATGCTCAATAATTCCATGGAATTTATGCTTTATATTTGCATATAGGAATTTGCTTGAGTAGAACATCATATACAATAAACTAGCAAACATAGTCAGTATATGAGAAATGTCTTATTGTGACATATGTTGTGTTGATCCATGTATTGTGCTCCAACAATTTTAAGACGTGTTCTTTCTGCCATGATTATAAATACTGAATTTGCTAAACAAAGTTTGCATGTATTTGTAATACAAGAATGCACACATGTGATCACACTAGAAGTGAAGTTGAGTTATGATACTGACTTTAGCTATGGACTATTCCTTGATTCAAAGGGATCCAAGGATAGGTTGGCAAACATTACTTTGATGAGAAAATGTATGTTATTGCCATATTGCTTGAATGTGTCTGTTTGTTATGGATCTCATTCACCTAAACAAAATTTATACCAAGGATTGAAGTTTAGTCTTGTTAGCACTATGTTGCTTTTATGAATCCTTGGGTAGAAGTGTTTTGTTGTGAAATTGGGATGGAAGCAAGTTTCTCCATTTATTTATTTTATAAATTGGTTATGGTAGAATCTATGCAAGGACACAATACATGGTAATACTTGAAAAGTTTAGAAAGAGGATTATATTTAAAAGATCCACATGATTTAGAGTTTTACAACTACGTTTGCAATATCAGATATCTTTATCTATAATGGTGGTTTACCATGTTGTGAATTTTTAAAGATATTTTTATGGTGACTTTACTACCATATTGAAATCATATTAATTATGATTAACGTAGTTAGAGATTGACATACATATACACATGTTGACATGTAAAATGTAGTATAAACTCTAAAACCTTGGAGGAATAGAACACCATGATTTAAAATTAAATTTCATAGAAATGTAACTATGAAATTGATGCTTTCTGAGTTGGAATATCATGAAATCTGAATCAATAAATTCCATTTGAACATTTCATGAGAAGTGGATAATATCATCTATGCATGTTACTCTTTAGATAATGAGTATGCAGTTATATGATAATTATGTTATGCATCTTGGGTGATTCAGTCTATTTTGTTGAGAACAATAATTGATCTATTGTACAAAATAGAATGCCTCAAATTATCAACATTATTGATGGAAAGAAAAACCTTGTGTTTAATGTAATAGTTGATGTTTGATGTTAAGCTAACATAAGGAGGCTATAAGGAATCATTTATATACAGATTGACCTGTGAATTTTGTTCTTGATGTCAATACATAAATGATTTTACTCAGACCATAAGTTGGTCGGACTTCCACATGAGGACATGTATTCTTATGGAAATGATAAGTTCTCATGATGATGATGTTGATGACAATATAGATCAATTGAAGCTATTGCTTGATTTTGTTGCGGAACTTTGTTATCAAAGTTTGCAACTAAATTTCCAGAGACTGAACAAATATAACTTGATGTTTACATCAAAGTTTGAAAAATTCAGAAGCTGAATTTAAGGTACGTGTTCTAATGATATTTTTAGTTGATCCTTGAACTTAAAAGAAAAAGTGAGAATAGCGAGATGAATAGAATGTGTATTTTATTCGATATTCTCATTTTATGGGTCCTTAAGAGTTGAATGCATGGTCATCTTCAGATAGCAAGAAGACCGTCATTTAATATGCATTCAAAAAGGTAGCTAAACCTGTTTTTGACAATGGTGAGAAGGGACCGAAGTTCAAAAGTCCCTTAATGGGAAGCTTACGTATTTTTTATACATGCTAAAAATAATTTTGTGAATTCTGATTCTTTGTGAAAAGATTTTTTGTGTTTCTCAAAGAATTTTTCATGAAAAGATAAATTGCATTTATTTTCAAGGCATAGTGGGGGTTATTTCGAGGAATAGTGGGGGTATATCCTCAAATAACGTGCCTATGATAAGTATGCATGAAACTGATAAAGTCATGGAATCTGAGCCTAGGAGAAGTTAACGGAAATGAACTTCTTGGCCCCGATTACTATGTATTTTCAGTAAAGAAGGTTTCCCTTAGATTTCAAGGAGCCTAATAGATGCAATTGAAAAGGTCATGAGGTACCTTAAGAGGACTACGATCCTCGGCTTACAGAAGTTTACCGTTGTCCTTAAAGGATTTAGCGATGCTGATTGGAATACCCTTTCAGATGACTCCAAAACCACCAGTGGCTATATTTTCAATATAGCTGGTGGAGCTGTTTCTTGGAAGTCAAAGAAACAAACCATTTTGGCACAGTCCACGATGGAGTCAGAGATTAGAGCATTAGCTACGGCTAGTGAAGAAGCAGGTTGGTTGAGAACCCTGCTAGCAGAAATCCCTTTATGGGAAAGACTGATTCCAGATGTCTTGATCCAGTGCGATAGTTCCGCGGCTATTGCGAATAATACAGAACCGTTATGATAACGGCAAGAAACGACAAATACGTCGTAAGCACAGTACGGATAGAGAATTCTATGTACTGGTGCTGAGAAATCGGATCAAGTACGAACTGATGCGAACTCGGCTAATTCTTTGACGAAAGGATTAGCTAGAGTGAAGGTTTTTGAAACCTCGAAAGGAATGGGACTAAAGCCCTTAGATTGATGAGTTATTCATGACGGTAACCCAACCTATAGACTGGAGATCCCAAGAAATAGGTTCAATGGGTAATAACAAGTCGTGAATGATATGATGTGAATCATGCTGACCAAATAATAATCTCATTCCTAGAATACAGCATGAATTCCTGAAGCGATAGTAGGATGAGTTGAAAAACTCTTAATGATGTCTATACTCTATGTGGAGTGGAGTACCTAGCTACAGGAGTACTCTTGATAGACTCACCTAAGTGATTGTGGAAGTTTGGCCGCTTCCTATGGAATTTGTGGGCAAAATTCCTAGAGCCTTCACTTACTGGGATATACGTGCATGGCCGTAAAAGCACGGGCTTTTTAGACTTCACCCAGGAAAAGGTTGTGCGTGTAATGTCTGTTAGAGATAGAGTTCAAAACTACGAGTTACTCTAGTATAATCTAAAGCATGAACACTACGCAAGAGTTCAAGTCGAAAGACACTTTTGTTTATGCACAATCTTATGTTTGAACGATTGCTCGATGAAAATTGTTTTTTCAATCCAGTGGAGGATTGTACAATTGTTTTAAAAATACAAGTGGGGGATTGTTGAGATTTTGGTTTTTTAAAATAAAAAAATTCTTTATTAAAGCAGTAAGTGGAGTGGATGGCTCCATGATAAACAAATTTAACATTTTCTATTGAGTGGAGTGGACGGCTGCTCCATGATTTGCTCCTCGAATCCAGCAGCCAACGTCTACCTGTTTTTTCTTGTCGGTTTTCATGCTTTAAACCTTCTCGTATCAGAGCTTTGTACAGGAAAAAAAAGAAATAAAAAATGAAACAGAGAGAGAGCAATGAAGCTCACTTCTTCTTCTTCCAGTTCTGGAATAGAAACAGAGCAGATGATTGTGATTTAATCTCTTGCCAGAGTGATTGCTTCTTCCAGTTTTTTCCTGTAAGCCAGAGTCTTGTTTCTTCTACTCTGGAACAGAGTTCTGCTTCTTCAAAGAACAGCAGAAAACAGAGTGATTGCAAGATCGTTTTCTGCTTGAGAGAATGAAGAAAACAGAGTGTTCTTCAAGTCTTGTAGCAGTATTTCGAATCTGATTTTGTGAGCTACTTATACATCTGAAACAATTCTAAATCAGAGTGTTCTAATTCGAAATCTGAAACAGTTCTGTTCTTGAGCTTCTTCAAAATCTGTTCTTCTTCAGAAACAGTGTTTGCGTTTTGCAATTTAGAAACAGTGTTTGCATTTTGCAATCAAAAACAGAGTTTTGAACAGAGTGATTTTACTCGAACTAGACTTGCTTCTTCCAGTTTTGTCAAACTGAGTTCTTGAGCTTATTCGAGATCAGAAACAGTGCTTATGCAAATCAGAAACTGTTCTTGCATTTTTTGCAAAACAGTAGTGCATCCAGAACATGTTTTGAAAACAGTGTTTCTGTTTTTGTCGATTTTTGATTCCGAGCAAATGATGAGAGGGTGAATAGTATACCGTTCATTTGTTGTGCACATTTGAACGAGACAGAGAAGATTCTGGGCTGTTTTATCCTGGGGACGGCGGGGCTACGTAACTGCTAGCACAATCTTGGGCAGAGCCGCGAAACGTCTTAAAGAGAGCGACCTAGTCCGCGACTCAACCCAAGAACAAAATGGTACATTTTTATCTAACTGTTTATTTGAATTGTTACAGCAGTAGAATCTTATACGGAAGTTACACAATCAGGTATGAATTTATTTCATAGATTGAATTTGTGTTTCAAAGAATGTTTGCCTACATTAGAATGTTTATATGCATGTGCTAATGTTCGTATGCTCAATAATTCCATGGAATTTATGCTTTATATTTGCATATAGGAATTTGCTTGAGTAGAACATCATATACAATAAACTAGCAAACATAGTCAGTATATGAGAAATGTCTTATTGTGACATATGTTGTGTTGATCCATGTATTGTGCTCCAACAGGGTGTATCCAGAGGAAGGCGATTTTGAAAGTAACTCTTTTAGATTATACAGAGAATTTCTTTTGGCCTCGAGACTAGTCCATTTCTTGATATCATCCACACATCTTGTTAGAGTCTGATTTTCAATCTGGATATTATTTTCAGTAAAGAGCTGACTATTTTCACTCAAGAGATGACTATATTCTTCTATGCCTTTTTGTGGTTGTGCATTCTTGCTCTTTAAGCAGCAGCCTATGAAGATCTTCTTATCGAAGAAACAGCCTAGAGTATCGAAGAAACAGCCTAGAATTGAGTTAATTAACATAACTAAGTATGTCGGTAATATAATAATTGGGATTGCAATTACAATACCCCCAAACACCACCCAATCGGTGCATGCAAACTTATAACCTTCATCATAAGAATGTAAATATGGCTTATTGTCTGTCACACCATCAGTAGCTTCATGGTCCAACTTAAAATTAACCTCCAACTGGTCAGTCGTGATGACTACTCGAAAGTTACTGGTCAAGCTTGCTAGCAGGATGACCAAAAGCTGTGTTGAAACTATGATCCTCACTGACCATCCATAACTAGAAACTTCACTACAAGAACTGAAATCATGACTAAAAAGGGTTCTAAGCAAAACTTCCAACACAACTATTGAGCCCAAGAAGCATACGGTGTTTGCATAGATAGAAGGAGCATATCTGTGGAGTAAAACCTGAGGATCAACATTATAGCCATGCAAGTAACACAACTTCAATCTTTCTAACATAGTTGTGCCCCCTTTACCATCTCTAAAGACACCTCTGTTGAGATCCATCAGAGTTTCTTTTCTCATAGTAATAGCCGAAGTAGAAATTCATAAGGTACTAAGCATCACCAACATTCCGAATATGATAACAACATGCTCCGGAATGAAGGAAAAGATCACACCTGTGGATATCTGTAAGCACATGTTAACAATAATTGTGATAACTAAGATTGACAAAGCGAACATGTTAGTGACGCACTCAGAGGCACTATTACTTCCAAGTGAAGGCAGAAAAAAGCCCATAGAAACACAAATGAAGGCTGTTCCAGTGAGTTTAGAGAGTTGGTCGAGGGAACTAGGCATTGGGGTGGTGAGATCCACAGGGACTTTTGCAGCAATGGAAAGAAGAGTCAATATAACTGAATTGAGTGAAAACCATCTACAAGGTAACCACAATTTCCTGTGACGAAACCCATGAATTACGTCAGAAATCATAAGTAGAAAACATGCAAGTGATGCTCCTGCTATATATAAGCCAATGATGGGAACAGGAGCCGAATAATTGTCTTCATCAGCAGATGTTATATTATGGCACAAGTGTTTAGCCATGATCTCTAACTCTGAATCAAAACACTTAGAATGACAGGTTTTCAGTTTCTGTTTGTTGAATACTTGAACTCAAGATGACTATTTATGGAAGACATTTATCATTAAAGTAAAAGCCAATAGAAAAAAAAAACAATAGAGGACCGACCGAGGAAAAAACCAGGATGTAATGTTTGAAGTCACTTTGTATGTATCGCGCTACGCATATATATGACTCCATTCATATGGCTTGATGTTATTGTCAGCATGGGGATTCCTACAAGGAACTTACGGATGAAGAGGCTAGGGTAGTATACAATTTCAAAGTAACTTCAACTCAAATCCTTCGGAGATTCCAAGAAATGCAAAGACAAAAGTACTGATTAATATAACTATTGAGAGCATAAATTACTCAGAATAGCATAAACTAACAAGAATACTGGATGCATTAAACTCCATTAGAATATGTGATACTGGATGCATTAATGAAAAGCTCCATTAGACTCCTAGAGTGAGATCATCTCCAATGGCGAAATGTGCAACTCTTTCAGGGTTACTCCAGAAAACAAAAGCTCCATTAGACTCCTAGAGTGAGATCATCTCCAATGGCTAAATGTGCAACTCTTTCAGGGTTAGTCCAGAAAACAGACTACAACCTTGAGTTGTGCCCAAAATGTCTTAAAAGGATTTTTACATTAGAACAAGCAGGGTTTCAACTTTCAAGGATGTATTTGGATCCAAAATGTATAACTAACGTCTACTATTAGGAAAAGATTTTGGGGAATGTAAGTATAGTTTAACATT
Source organism: Berberis vulgaris (assembly GCA_963556465.1). NCBI lineage: Eukaryota > Viridiplantae > Streptophyta > Magnoliopsida > Ranunculales > Berberidaceae > Berberis > Berberis vulgaris. The sequence goes on from OY747124.1 coordinate 110,430,802, forward strand.
AAATTTAGGACTAGACTACCGGAAATGCTCTGAGAATGAGAAGAATAAGAAGAAGATATGATGATGGAAAAAACTGTAGTTTCACTAGTCAAAGTTTACCAAACTCAATTACCTGAATTGCATTTAACAACTAAATCGTTGTTGTCAAAAGAATTTCTCAATTTTCCAAAGCAAATAAACACACAGTCGTGCAAAAACTAAAATCGACCCACGGACTTGAAAGGACGCATCACCCTATAAGGGGAAAGAAAATACAAATAAATAACTCTAAAGTCCACTCCACCCATAACCACACATATGCAACCCATAACCACATATATGCGAGAGGTTCGTCTTCTCTATCAACTTAAGAGGTTTGTCTTCTCTATAAACTTAAGCTCTTCCAGTAGTTGAAATTTAACATAGTATCAAAGCTTTAGTAGTTGAAATTTAACATAGTATCATAAAGCTTTACTTCAAAGAGGTCAAAGGTTTAATTCTCTCCCAAGTCCCAACACAACCACTAATGGCATTTTTCGTACAGTATAGAGACTAAAGTCCACTTGACCCCTTTCATTGAACCAGGACAACTTGATATACTGGTAACATAGTATCAAAGTTTTACTTCAAAGAGGTCAAAGGTTTAATTCTCTCCCAAGTCCCAACACAACCACTAATGGCATTTTTTCGTACAGTATAGAGACTAAAGTCCACTTGACCCCTTTCATTGAACCAGGACAACTTGATATACTGGTTTCGCCTTCTCTGACAGTTTAAGCTTTTAGACTAGATGGCTATTTAACAAATTGACCGTCAAATGAATGCCAATATTGCTTAAATGTGAGCTCAAACAATTGGGTAGTATGTGGCCTCTTGACCTTGTCGAGGTTCCCATTCTCCACTCATTCCAACACTACGAGTTCTACAAGCACTAGGAAACATTGCTACCTTCCTCACATTAATTGGAGAGCTTTCTTGTATGATTAAAATAACTCAGAAGTAAACTAAATGAGGAATTATGATAAAACAGAACATGCTAGAGCATCCTACTAGTTAACCTTCAAAATTGAAGGTTATTTATGAGTATGACAGAAGTGAATCTGTAATGATTGGTATCAAAGTGTTTCGGCGTAAATGCCCATTATTTCTCACACACTTATCATTTAAAACAACAAATTCTCAAAACTACTCACTTACACTAATCTTCAACAACTAGAACTTCACTACTCACACAATGAATGATTTAAACATCAAATTTCACTCCAAAATCAAACTCATATTATCAAGAAATCAAGCAGCAAAATGACTTTCATTATGATCAAGTAATCAACAATCATCATCAAAGATTCATAAAAACGATCAATAACAAAATTATACGAAATTGAGAGAGCAGATTCACCTAAACGACTTTCATTATGATCGAAACCATCTTCAAAGCATCAAAGATCAAAACAACAACAACAACAGAACCTAAAACCTTTTCGTTTACTCTAATCAACAACTAAAGCACCAAAAGTTCAACAAAACATCAAGAAGAAAGAGAGAGAGGCTTTACAGAACAAGATCCGGGCAATTCGACGGTGGAGATCAAGCAGCGGCACCGGATCGGTAGCGGTAAAGCTTGCCGAAGACGTGAAGAGCGGTGACGAAGCCGATGAAGCAGACGCTCATCACAAGAACGACAGTCGGAGTGATCTTCAAGCCTGGCGCATCGTCCGTGTAGAACCGCAACATGTTGCTTCCGCTTCCTCCACCACCGAAGCTTCCAGACCCTCCTCCTCCACCTCCACCTCCTCCTCCGCCTCCGCTGCCGCCGAGTCTTCGGCGTCGCATCCCGGCTGTCGCGGCTGCCGAGCCGCGCGGGCCGACTGTTCCGGTTGGTCGTGTGTTCGTGTTGGTCGATGACTGAGACTGCGAGGTTCCTCTCGCCATTGTTGAAGGATCTGAGAGAGACGGAGAGAGCGAGAGAGAGAGGTGTGGAGTGAATGAGCGAAGAGTGTTGACGAGATGATTATATACAGTGAGGGATTTGGATGATCTGGTGCGTACAAGTGTGTAGAATATACTGTGGAGTGAATACGTGGCGGGTTGTGGGTTGGTTAATGGATGGTGGAGATTTTGTGTGATGTGGTAGGAGGTGAAGTAGGTGGGAATCAATGACCATTTTTGCTGATTAACAGAGTTTATGAACTAATTAAATAGATTAATAAGTACAATTAATCTTCATTTTACTATTATTATCTTGGCTAAAAAAGGTTAGATTATTTAATGCATCTTTAGTACAATTAATTATTTGGATTTGTGTGCGTAGCGAGGAGAGGACATGGATTTGCCGATGGGATGGGGGAAATCAAAACCCGATCCGAATTCAACTTGAGCTTGGGTCGTACCTTTAGCAAGCCGAGTAACAACTAACAAGAATACTCAAATAATAGTACATTTTCTTATACTATAGATTATTGAAGAATATTCAATGAGCATTACTTGCAAAGAAGAAAATTTTCTTGAAATTTCACGAAATAGTTCATATTTTGAAGTTATCAAAATCTCTTTTGAATATATCTAAAATTTAATGAAAAATAAATAAATATTTTAATTTTCATATATTTTAATATGTTATAATATTATTTTATTATTAAAATTTTGTTATGTAAGTGATTATTAATTGTATGACACTACGAGTCATGAGACTTTTTATGTAATACTTAAGAGATTAAAATGTATAATTTATATTGTTAAATTCGAAATCAAAGCCAAAAATTTTACGAAACATTTAATTAAATATTTCTTAAAATCAAAAAACCAAAATTAACTGGAAAAAACGAAATCAAGCAACTTTTCAAGCGATCTGTCTGACAAAACACATGCTCCATCGCAGCAAGTTGGGGCCTCAACATTATCCAATTTGGGGCCTCAACATTAACTCGAAAAAACGAAATCAAGCAAGTTGGGGCCTCAACATTATCCAATTTGTACGACATTATGCCATCTGTCTGACAAAACACATGTAACTTAAAACCATCACAGACATAAGATTAATCCAAAGATCCATATTAATGTGATCAAAAACATCGTAGGAGATGAACCTAGACCTTACGGCTACGACTTATTGTGCAGCTAGGACATAACTCTTCAAAGTCGTAGCGTAGCCGAGATTAGTGACATTTCTAATAAGTGTTTAGCCTCATCTTTTATCCAAGTGACTAATCAAAACGATGAATCACTCCATCCATTAGTACTGGTACATCTGAGATCACAAATTGCTTGAGATGAGTCAGGGAGTTCTTTTATTCCATAACTGCTCAACTTGCTTGAACTGTCCCCAGCTTGCCAGGATCGCCGCAGATCTTTTGTATTACAGTATTAGTATTTTACACAAGTTTATGCAATCCTAGACTCTTAAGACAAAACTTGGTCTTAAATCAATTTGTGTAAGCGCAATCCTAGCGATTACACTACATTGAGTTGATTGGGTTTGTTTAGCTGTATGATGAGGTCGCTCATAAAACACCAAGTCAGGTGAAATCTCAATGAATTAGTTATAAACTAGGTGCACAACAGCTAAAACAAGTTTTCATACAACATGTTAATGGTGTAACAGGTCAGCGATAGACTATAGTAACAGATGAAATCACAAGTTCAAGTTGAACCCTGCCTGATCAATTTCATGCCAACCCAAGTCTCAGACCAAGCCCAAGCCCTACTCGACAAGCCCAAGTTTGCACCCTTATCCAAACCCCTTAACTCTCACAACCGCTTCACCACCAATACAATTCTGCCACTTGGCAATCAAAGTCAAAGAGTGGGACCCACAGTATTGTATTTTTTTTTTTTTTTTTTGTTTTGTGGAAGGCGAGCAGGGTTTTTAAGAATTCCATAACCTATCAATTGGGCGGTCTATAGGTCAACATCCATTAGAAAGTAACCATGTCGCAGGTGGGATTTGAAGCTAAAACGTGGGGGACAAACCCACACAGTCCTAACCACTAAGCCAAACACCATTGGCATCAGTATTGTATGTTTAACCTGTTCCCGCTCCTCTTCAGTTTCAAATTTCAAAATTAAAACAATGATTAATAGAGTGAGGCTAAGAAATTAGGTTTTGTAATTATGTTTTGCAACTAGGATGATGTGGTATCATTAGAGGAGTTTTTTACAACCTCGAGATAGACATAAATTTTTTGAAAATTTTATCATTTTTTCGAGATCACAACACAGATTGCAAAACATGGTTGCAAAAACCGGCTTCCTAGCATTTTTTATGATTAATATACTCAACAAACTCTCCTAGTACTAAATCAAAACCATTCTCATAGAACATAAATTTTCTTGAACTCAAATCATTCTTCCGCCGAATCATCAATCATCGACTTCTCCCTCCAATGGATCTTCATCCCACACTTTTTCCAGGTAAGCATCCTAATTTCAGATCACAAACATCTCTACTTTCCAAGTTTTTTTTTTTTATAACTCATCTTTGAATTCCAATACTTTGTCCTCTTGATCTAAGTAATCCCATTGTATAATCAGGTAACTCGCGCGTGTCGAATGTGAAAACAATCAAGAAAGTGATCCCGGAAAATGAAAAAGAAGTACAGGTCCTAAGGGGGGTGTATTGTATCTGGATTTTGCGGGCAATTTAATAATTCCATGGATTCTGAAAATCCAAGTGTATTCAATTTGGATTTTAAAAAGTCCACAAAAGTCTAGGGGTATTTAATCAGGATTTTAAAATGTCTTTCTGAAATCCACAAAGTCTAGGGGTATTCAATATGGATTTCAGAAAGTCCACAAAAGTTTTAGGGTATTCAAAATATCATTCATATTTATGGATTTGGAAAATCATGGATTCTCATGGACTTTGTAGTGTTAGGTATAAATAACAAAGTTCAATAGTTTGCCAGCCTCCGTATCAAAGATTTCAACGTGAAAAAAAGTCTCCCAAAGTTCTTCCTTGTGCCAGCCGCGAAGAGGTTGGTTCCCATCTTCTTGTTTTCTCGATTCTTTTTCTATCTTTGCATAAGTATTCATAGTTACATCGTTGATGATTTTGGATTAGGGTTTGGATTAAATTAGGGTCTATGGGCATGTCAACGGCCTCTCCTTTTCGAAGTTATAATACTGTAAAAATGATGTAGAAGCTGAGTTGTTATTGACTGTGTTAGACTCCTATTAATCTTTGTAATTAAAAGGGGAAACAGGAAATGTTAATTAGCTGTGCAGTAGAGAATGCGAGAAAGGATGAATAGATATTATTTGTGAACTGACGTTTTACTCTCTGCCTCTCTCGTTCTTGCTGCTTGTGTTTGATGAGATCGTAAACAGCTTCTGGCATGATCACTGGATATATCTTCTCATTCCTCCCTTAATGCTTACACTACCAGGCTTTTGGCAACCAGTTTAGGGACCAGGGTGAGGTGGCTGGAGTTGGGGAAAATGATGGATACTCTCATATGGATTTTGTTACTTTTGGAGCTTAATGTTAAGGATGTGCCTGCCGCACATAAACTTCACCTTCTCATAAAAAACATCTACTTGGAACTGCATTTGCATGGTTTTGGAGAATCTCTTTCCCGGCATTGTCCTCACTCAACAAACTTTGAAATATAAATCTATGAACTTCTCTTGTATTTTGTTTTCCTGTAATACTAGCAGCCTTTTGTAACATTTGTGTTTTTTCACTGTTGGTTTCAAGAGAACATTGAGAAAATCCTTTCAAACTAAGCCGGTCAAAAACCTTTTTGAATCTAATGAGTTGTAGGATTACAGTTTGTGCACAGCAGGTTTCTAATTCTATAAACCACATAACATAGTCAAGAGTCTGGTTCAGACTTGCATCTTAACCTAATTGGGACAGTGCTTTGAAAGAGGTGGAGGACTAACAAGGCTGTATTAATTGCTGCCTAAATGTTAGTAGATCTGATGACCATTCTAATAACAAGAAGCACGGGAAATAGAGCAGCAGGCAATCTCTTTCTGATTATAATTTGCTAGACAATGCGACTTCTGGTCTGCAAAAACCACCAGCTCCATACACTGTTTTCTAATTTTCCAATGGACTACCTAGCCTAGTTTTATTTGGATGAATAGTGGGATGTCAAGTTCATTTTTAGTAGACAACCAAACCAAGGCTGTGAAATCACAAAGATCAGAGATGATAATTAACATGAATAAGTAAGTGGTGTTTAATTTCCTTTTGATGATGAAAAGAAGATGCACAGAAATGAGTGAATCCATCAATGTATTGGACTAGTATGGACTCACCACAAAGGAAAAGAATGACTATACACAACACACGAATCAATACCAATAGCAGGGATAGCTCAATTAGAGAAATGTTGTTTGGAATGTACACTAGTGTTTATCCAGCAATGCATGTCATCCATCTCAAATTCTTCCAGCACCCAACTTGAAAGAAAGAAACAAGGTTGGCTGCTTCCATTTGCTTCTTGTTTGTTGTATTGAGTCACTCACTCACACACGAATCTCCATTTGCTAACAATGATAATGAAGAAAGTGACCATGATCATGAAAGAGAAGAATGATCATAATACAATTTTATGGACGTTTACTTCTTATTTTAAAGATGCTAATTAACGACCTTTTCTTTTTCTAGTTTTTTTAGCTCATGTATCTCTCACTTTTGTTAATTATATGCGGACGTTTTTTTGTTTCATCACTATTTACCAACTTCTTTTTTATCTTGCAAATAATTAGAAATCCGTAAAAGTCGTTCATACAAAGTCCGTGGATTTTCATAAATCTCTAAAAAGTCTGTAGCAAAAGTCTATAGATTTAAGAAATCAGCAGAAGTCCGTGGACAATTTAAAGAGTCTGTGGACAATTTAAAGAGTCCGTGGACTTTTCAAATTATTTATCAATTCCATAAGAATCCATATACAATACACCCCCCTAAGTAAGAATGAGACTACTTGTTCTACTTGCTTATACATTTTTTATTTATTTATTTTTTTTGTTGGAAGCATGTATGATATTGTTTGTTTCTTACTATGACAAAAGTGCATCTTCGGTACTAGTAGAACACAAATGTTTTACCAGTTAAGACTGCTACAGAGAAGCCTATTAAGAAACCTAACAATGGGGTTTCTAGACAAGGGTTACCCAACACCGCGAAGCCTAGAGTCGTCAAACGCCAGCCAGTATTGGCTAAATTGGTTGAAACAGAGAAGAGGACTAATGGGATTGTTTCTAGCCCTGAAGTCAAGGTTAATGTTGTTGAAACCGAAGAATTGAGTAATGGGGTTGTTTATAGTCCTACAAACAAGAGTCAAGTCGGTCGAAACCGGGGAAAACACTGATGGGGTTGTTTCTAGTCCTGCAATCAAAGTCAAGTTGGATGACACTGAGGAACCTGATTATGGGGTTTTTTTCTAGTCCTGTAATTAAGGCTGAACTGGCCGAAGCTGACGACTGCACTGATGGAGTTGTTTCTAGTCCTGTAACCAAGGCCAAGCTCGGCGAAGCAATGGAGCTCACTAATGGGGATCTTTCTAGTCATGGAGTTAAGGTTAAATTGGCTGAAGCAGAGGAAGTCACTAATGGAGTTAAGGCTAAATCAGTTGAAACAAAAGAAGTCACAAGTGAGATCACTTCTAGCCCTGCAGTTAAGGCTGTAGAGAAGAAAATTTATGGCCAAAGCAAGACTAAATTGAAGAAAAATGTATGTTTCCAAGAACCAGTGGTGGGGGCGAAAGCTGGGCAGGAAGAAGTGAGAACACCTGTGTCGTCGAGTTCTTTGATTAGGCCAAAGCATCTGTCTGGTACACCGTACCTGAGTACAGAAAAGTGCAGCAAATGTAGGCAACATGGACTTGAATCTTCATCTTATTGGATTACTCAATGGCGGAATCCACAGAGAAACATGTTGTATCAGTAGCCTTCTTTCAACTTGCATTAGAATGCAATGCTGAGGTTTGCGCTTCTATCTCAGTGGAATTACAAATTTTCTTAGTTGGGGTTGTTTGTTGTTTATGTTTGCTGATTATTATTGCTTATGTTGTTCTATTTAGGTCTTCTACTTTTATATTAATTTCAGTGTTTTGCTTGTTTTTAGCCCATTCGGACCATTAGGATAGAGCTCAGACGATACTTGGCAAAGTACAGTTCGTTGTCTAAAGAGATGGAGTGGAAAAACATTTCGTGTAGCTATGGATTGTTGAAAGGAGAAAGTAGCACTTCTAGTTCTAGGCTGAGTTCTGCTCTTGAGAAAGCTGCACATACAAGTAAGACTAGAACCACGGACGGCCTTGGTGAATAACAAAAGAACGTTAAAGATAGTTATTGCAGAAAGGAGACTGTTGATGGGGATAATAACTGTTGTACTAAAACTTTGGAGGAGAATGACGGTCATTAGAAAATGACGTTCGACATCTTAAAAAGCAGAATACTTAGTAAGAACGTTTTGTGTTGGAGATAGTAGAAAGGGTGAGCATGTCTATGAACTAGCAATTAGTATAGGGGTGTAAACTTGGCTGAATCTAGTTTGTGTATGTTTGTAGTTTCATACTTTTTGCAGTTTTTGTATGTTGAATTCAGCTATAACTGGCTTGTTTGTGTTGTTCTGAAATTGAATGGATGATTTTGTTTGTGTGATATGGTGAAGTGTGTCTGGTTTGATCAGTTTCAAAACCCAAATATAGTCTGAATCCGGAATGGATACTCAGAGGAACACACACTTAGAAAGCTTGGAACTGATTTCTTTGACAAGTTCCACAGATCCAATTAACTGAGGATTGAGTGATAGATAGCTGATATCCCCAGGCCACGGTTAGATTCCTATCGATGTAATTGCTTAACAACTAAGCCATTTTGGTGGTTTTTGTGAAAAACGACTTGACATGCCACTTGGAGAATTTATACGTACTAATATTATCCATTCAAAATGAAATGGTTGAAATAAAATATGCTGACCAAATATTTGGAACAAAGTTAATGCTCATTATGTGATGTAGACTGCAAAGGTTCATGTACAATTAACTTAATTAACTTTGGAATTCGTCATGCCTAAGCAAAACAACTTGTTCCTAAGTTGCTGGAAGAATTGATTCGCCCCCCATGTTATTAGTTCTGACAAAGTGCTATAGTCCATATTTTCAACCAAATATTAGATCTATATTGATAATTCTAGGTTCTTCATGATGCATCAAGGAAGCAAGTTGAAGGTTCTGAAAGAAAGTAACATTAAAGCAAGATTGATCCATGTGGTGAGAACGAATTTTGAGACACTACACTATCAAGCCCTGACTTCAAGTAGAATCAAATAATGAACATAATGCACTAGAACCTCCTCTGATTTCAAAAGGCAGACAAAACTAAAAGAAGCCTCTGAGTAAAGCAAAACACTTTATTTACAAGAAAGTTCAAACTAGTCATTGAATCTTCTCTACCAATGGCCTTTAAAACCATCTTCAGATAAAAAGAACAGAACAGGCCCGGCTAGAGCTAGTAAAGTTGATCTTTTCTGTCATGATACCATCTCCACCTGCAAAACACCAAACCATAAGCATCTCTTAGAAGTAAAAGTAACGAGCACGAAAAAACTACCAATACTCAAAAGATGTTCAAAGCAATGGGTAGACGTAAAATATCTCGAACCCATACTTCAAATTTAAGTGATAATTATTTAGACCTAAGCTTTGGGCCTTGTAACACTTACCAGTAGTAGTCCCACCGTGGACGAACTTTGCTCATCCGGTTCTCGCCATAAGGATGAGCCATATCTGATCTCTTGCTGTTATTGAATGCACAACATCCTATTGAGTAAATTGAAATTAGGAAGACCAGTACTACAACATTGAGGACAGAGATCTTGTGCCAATCCGTCCTTACTTCCTCTAGTACCCCTGCTTTGCATGAATCACATTCATAGCATAGGAATGGAGCTGCGTTGTTCCAATGGTAGCAGTCTGGATTCTGTGCCACAGTAGTTGCTATTTGGTAATTACATGAAGTTGGTGGCTTGCAGCAACCTGACTGTATCAACAACAAGAACAGGTTGTACCATTGTAGCATATTATTACGAAGTCTAATTACTGAAGAGATCAAGAATTGTTTTTCATTTCAAGCTAGTGAAATCCCTCAAAAGGTGGAAAAAAAAAATTAAAACAAAAGACATTCTAGTAATTGAAGAATTAACTTCAATCTTCACTAAAAGTCTGCTTTTCATGATGATAGTAAACGAACGACATTTTTTTTAATCCCTTAACCCCTCCCACCCCAAATGCCGTAGTGGGGTTCAAACCCTGGACTTGTGATTCTATCTACTACAAGTCCACCCCTAAACTGGTACCTCATTGGCCAAACGAACGACATCAACTAGATTCAACTTCAGATGAAACAATGACTAATATCTTGATATAAGAAATATCTAAGTAAGTAATTAACATAGCTTATCAAAATCCTCCAATTTAGCTGGGGAAAAAAAACACATATTGCATCAAAAGCTTTCAACTTCAAACGAGAAAGGTACTTGTATAACAATATATCTCAAAATATACAAATCATAGACAAGCACACCCAGGTTTCTTTTCTTGTTGTAAAAGACAGAATAATAAATATACAACAACCAAAAACTAGTCCCCAGGAGTCGGAGCATAAGGAACACAGTTCATACCATTCTATTTTGAAGAAAAAAAAATTGTTAAAATTAAAACCTTCTATGGAAAATATGCAACAAGGACAGAGAGAGAATACCTGTATAGGAGACATATTCTTCTCGAGATAATCAAGAGGAGTCCATGTAAGAAGCTTAGAACAAGTGTTTGAACCCAAAATGCAAGTCCTTACGGTCTTCCAGTACTGAGGATCCTTTACGCGTTTTTGCAACCATGTCGAGTAGTCTTCAAGCCTATACTCCTTATAAACCCTACCAGGAACATCAATACCACTCCCTCGACTAGTAACGACGAAACCAAAGATAGTAAAACTGAACAAGGTCCCTATCAAGAGTAACATGACTAACAAGTACACCCATAGAGCCCAAACTATGTTAAAGCATGCACCTACAAAACCCGCAAGCGAAACAATGAGAACGACAAACCCGATTGCTAACAGAGGTGTTTGTAGGAACCCTTCACATGAAGTACTACTCTTTGCCATCCATAGACCAGCTCCAATTATGGGTATGGAAGCTAGGAGAGTGAAGAGGTTCAAGAAACCTACAACAGTGTTACTAAACCTGTACATGATTTTTTTTTTTCTTTCTTCCTTCTTTGCTACACAAACATATGTTCTAGTGAGTTTTGTATGTGAGATTGATTAATATATTATTTTCTTCTTAAGCTAGTGTTGCTATCAGCTTTTTCTTTTCAATAGTCATGGGCGGTTTTATTGGAACATAGCAGTAGTAATGTCTTCTTCTTTTTTTTTCTTTTTCTTCTTGAATGCCTAAAAAATTTAAAATGTCTTTCTCCTTTATTGTTGCATACTTTCCTTGTATCAGTGTTAGCTACTTTTGTTCTAAGAGCCTCTTTGATAGAACCTCCCTTGTAAGTTTAGCCCCCTTGTGTTAGAAATCTAATATCCTGTCTATCACCTTGACCATAGATTCTTCACCCCAAAATGTTAAGTCATAAATTACCTGCCTGATGAAAGGTTGCGCAAAATGATATAATAGTTACTTTTCACCAAAAAGAAAAGAATACTAAGGTAACAATGAGCTGCGCAATTCACAACTAAAATGTTGTGGTGGATTTCAACCTGAAGTGATTCCTATGAGGCTCATGATCATCACAGTCTTTCATGTTTTAAAATAACTCTTTAATTATTAAGTTGTAAGCACCAGGGAAGTGTAAAGCATGAAAGAATGGCAAGGGGAGTCAAGGCAAGTTAAGAATAAGGCAGTGTCATATTTGGTAAATGCTTGCAAGACTTTGATGGCTGAAATAAATTGGGATTCTTTATAGAAAAAAATAAAGTATAATAAATTAGGGGCTTTGAGTTTGAGGAGCTTCTTTTTTAAAGGATTAAGTGATCTCAAGAAGATTGATTATCTTTTAAGTGGGGTGGAATAAATGGATGCTTCTCTTTCTCAATTTTTATTCAAAGTTGATTGCTTTGTTTGTTAGAATTGAAGTCTCTGGTTAATTTGATCCACTTTATGGAACCAATTGTTGTTTATTCTATCATCTCTACAAGATAGAGATGTATCTTTTTTATGTGTTCTTGTATTTGGGTGGATTCTAAATTGCATTCTTATGAGTGGGAAGGTAGGTACACTTTGCTACATAATACGTGTAAAGTTTAAAGCTTTAGGGTGCTTTAATTTGCAAGGCGACTAAGGCTCGAGCAAATTGTTGTGTCATGTGACTAATTTGCTCAAGCTGGACCTAGTTGACCTAAATTTAGGTTGAATGTGAGCCCTTGTTCATGTGTTATATAAGATGAAGAATGAGCTTACCTAGGGATTTTACTTACTGCCCTTCTAAATATGCACATCTCACAAAAAAAATGTTCATTTGGAAGATTAACAGGAAAAAAAATGTATTTGGTTGTATCGGGTCGTATCCTGGCTATTGCCTTTCAAATACACCCTTACCAGTATCGAGATCATATCCGGGGCATATTGGTGCAGTTTCTGTATCCAAAGCATATCAGTAGGCTGAGTTTTTTTGGTTTAGCAGACATAATTTCAAGGATTGTTTTTGGTTAAGATGGATGAGTGCGATAGGACACATGACATCCTCCTACGAGCCACACAAACCCACATCAACTTCAGAGCCTCATCGAAAATTTATTAGTCTTTTTTCAAGAAGGAATGTTCACCAAACCAGATTGTGTCCCATAGGTTGAACATAAGAAACCCAACAACACATGCTAAAGTTTTTGTGGGCACCAAACCCTTTCTTGTACTCTCTCTCTTCTTGTTTGAAAATTCTAGGGCTTCGTTTTACATGGTTCGATTTTCATGGATAACCTTCAATCACTCACATTCTTGATTGTGGTTGCTATTGTGATTTGCACCCATTGACTGCACATCAAGAACAATTTCTTTTATTAGCAGTAACTCACAATTAATAATAATAATAAAATAAAAAATAATAATAATAATAATAATACCACGTAGGGTTGAATGTAATACATACATGATGAGTTTAGGGTTCATTATGATTTCACCAAATTCAGATTTGGATGTACAAGTAACATTTGGAAGGACCATTCAAAATAACTTGGAAATCCAACTACAAAGAGAGGTAATCTGATACAAAGTTGGTCTAATATGGTATCTGCTTTTGTTCCTGTTGGGTTTTCAGTGCAGGTTATCGCAGATTCACAGTTATTTTGGTTGCAGAAGTTATTATATATTAATGGAAGTTACTACTTTTGTTCTTTCTACTTTCATGTTGGTTGATCCTTAGCTATGACCATACAGTCTATTAAAATTGACGAGGATTTTCATTTTTATCATCATTGTTCACAACATCAAAGTAGAAAGCGAAGTTTCTCTGTATACAAACTCAAATAATCACAGGCAAACCGATAACCACTAAGCTCTAGATGTACAATTTAGTAAAAGAGCCTGACAAGTATTAGTCTGGACGGATGCTAATCCCTTGATAATGGTCTCTGATATGATACAATTCAGTGCTTACTTATCCCATATCCATGCGCTCATTTGGTGATTCAACGGAACATGCAACTCCTAGTCTTACTATAGAAACCAAACATTTTTGAATCCTAAGTCGTATGTCACTCTCATTTTTGGTATTGATGGCTTCATCACTATCTTTCAAAAATATCCTTGGGTCCACGATGTTCATCACTTGTTCAGGCAAAGCCATTTTGCTGAAATTATGAAGGTTTTGTCCATCCTGAAACATGTTATCTGTTGGTCTCTTTCCCGTGAATATTTCCAATAGGAATATCCCGTAAGAGTAAGCATCCCCTTGCATAGACACTTCAGCACCCATCCCATATTCTGCAACAATACAGTATAATGAAAGTTCATCATTTACTAAAAGTTTGAAATGGAATTTGATTTCGTAGATAAGAGATAATTGGGATTGGGACTATTGCCAGGAGCGAGATATCCGATTGATCCCTTTACTGCAACTGAGCTGGCTTGATCTTGTGAGGAAGTAGAGGTGAAATTTTTTGCTAAACCAAAATCAGCCATGTGAGCTATCATGTCATCGTCAAGGAGAACATTACTTGGCTTTAGATAGCAATGAACAACTGTTGGTTGGCAGTAATGGTGAAGGTGATCAAGCGCAGCAGCAACATCAATAGCTATGTTCAATCTTTGCAAGAATTTCAAGTTAAACAAGCCCTTTTGGTCTTTTAGATGTATCCATTCCTCTAGACTTCCATTTGGCATGAATTTGAAAACTGAGTGCTTTGAAATCATTGCCTTTGATCAGATGTAATGATCTTGACAAGATTCCGATGTCTAAGATTTCTCAGGGCATTACATTCAGACAAGAAACTCTTGGAAGCTCCTCATTGTTGAAGGTTGAGCACTTTCACCGCGACTATTTTCTTGTTTTCAGCCCAGGACTGCTTTATAGACGGAACCATAGCTTCCCACACCAAGCAAATTATCATCCGAGAAATTATTTGTGGCCTTGAGTAGCTCCGCAAAAGAAATCCTCATGTACTGGTGACTGACCGGTGATGATAAAGAAGGCTTTGCATTTAACTTTTTTGTGCATAAAAACCAAGCATGACAACAGAACCAAACACGTAATCATAGCTACCACAAGAATAACTACTTTGAGATTGAGAGATTTATTACCTTTGCTGGTATGAGTGAGGCATGGGAGAAGATTAAATCCAACTGCAGATCCACACAACTTTTTATTTCCGACAATTGAGATTATACTTGCATTGTCAAAAACTCTGCCTTTAGGAACCGAACCCTTGAGCAATTTGAAAGACAGATTCAAATAAGTTAGAGAAGTGAAATTTTCTAGATACTCTGGAATTAATGGCACTTAATGGCTCAGGAATTTTCCCTTCAAGGAAATCTCCCTCCATGTTCAAATACTCTAATGTCAAACATTTCCCAACTGTGTCTGGAATAGAACCCGATAATTTATTTCTAGAGACGTCTAAGTACGTAATGTCACTCAAATTACCCACCGCTGATGGTAAGGTTCCACTCAATGCATTATTGTGAAAGTCTAGACAAAGCTTTAGGGAGGAAAGATCAATAACTTCTTCGGAGGAAAGACTAATACTCTGAGATTGGAACAGTAAGAGAGATTGCTTGGGATTTCACCATTGAAACTATTAAGAATTAAACAATGTTGTGTTGCAGACCACATTCTGCCGTCATTACATTTCAACACCGAGTTTACAAATGATATTACGTGGGTTACATGGTTGAATGACGCATCGCCTTATTCTCCAAGAAATATTTAAGCATTGTAAAAGTTTCTTTAGGGCGATGAAGTGGAAGCTCGTGTCCTGCACCCCTTATGGTAACAAGTGTTAATCCTTTGTATACTTGTGACCAGCCACCCACCTGCACCACATACGTAAACAACAACCAGCTTATAGCATGTACATCGTCTAAAAACAAAACCAAAAGGTTTGCAGAACAGCAGTTTAGTAGACCAACCTGTCCATTGTCATACCATGGATGCCATTTGACAAGATGTTGGAGCTTAAGAGCATAAATAGAGTGAGGATTCGAAGAAGGTGTTGGGCCTGTGTGGTAGCGTGAGGATTCTACCTCTATTAGCATCGCATCCACAGCTCCGTTCTCATGTCAATCTCACCCCATTCATATATATCGACATTTTCTTTACATGTTAAACACAGGGTTGGCACTGAGCATATTCTACAGATCGACCAGACCTGGATGTCTATGTTGATGCCTAGTTCAATGGATATAAATAAGTAATTTTGAGAAATCAAAGAAATTTTTATGTTTTGTGTCAAAAAAAAACAAATTTATAGTTGTTAAAATCAAATGTTTCCTCTCTTGTGAAATGGCCCCATTTTAAGATTTTTAGTTTTTGCCCAGGAATGTGATTTCTAGAAAAATGTCAAAATTTCACAAAACTTGTTAAGATGCCTCGTTTCATTCTTAAAGGTCCAGGGTTCTTAGGTCTTTGCTCTAGTGAACGGATAGCTAATTACTTAACTAAAATTATAACACGAACATGCACCATAAGAAAGGATATTACTAAATTTGTTGCACAAAGGCAAGAATGCGAGCCTTTTTAACACAAGTGGAAATTACTATGATCAGAAAGTGTACAAGTGGTTTTGTACGTGCACTTAAACACCATTTTACATTCATTCTCGCAATTAGCATGGGCCGCAGTGCACCACTTGCTCAAGGTAAAGCTGCTCAGCATCCACCCTACACGCATGATGAGGTTGATTTGCTGCAAATGTCAAAGAAAACGGAAAGCTTGCTCTTGTTTTGTTTACTGCCTTAGTGGAAACAATGATCCATATAGCTTATTAGGTAAAGAGATAAATAAGAATATGTTGAAAGTAATGTAAAAAAGAAAAAACAAAAGTATGGAGGAAAACAGATAGTTGTATTATTCATTGATATGAGCCTCTATATATAGAGGTAGAAATTATATAGTATCACAATTTGAAACGAGATAGGAAACTTATGTCAATAAGGAATATAAATCCTACTCAATATCAAAGAAGATATATTTCCTCGTTTGGACTAGTCACACAATCCTAGTTTAACTGCAACACTCCCCCTTGTGACGTCCAAACGCGACGTTATGTTACGTCGATGATGCATGCCATGTTGCCTCCTTAAAACCTTGCCAAGTAACAAAAACCCAGTGGGAAAAAATAACCTTGGTCGAAGGAAAATTAGTACAACGCGTCCTTTCCTTGAAGATGAAGTAAACGTTTCAAGAAAATCTTCGTTGCGCATCAAATCTCCCCCTGATGCCAACATCTCCCCCTGATACCAACAATCAAGGGAGATCAGACAATTTACATAGTCCGATACTACGTACATGTTTCTCGAAAGTTGCTTTCGATAAAGTTTCGTGAAAAGATCTGCCACATTGTCATCAGATCTAACCTCTTTTACTTCAATCTTCAGGAGTATTTGTTGCTGCTGATTATAGAAGAACTTCGGCGATATATGCTTAGTATTGTCGCCTTTGATGTAACACAACTTTATTTGTTCAATGCAAGCGGCATTATCCTCGTAAATGCACGTAGGTTCATCTGTGGTTGACTTCAAACCACAAGTACTTCGAATATGCCTAATTATGGATATCAATCATACACATTCATGAATTGTCTCGTGGAGAGCAATAATCTCTGCATGATTCGAAGAAATAGCAACAAGAGTCTGCTTTGTCGACCTCCAAGATATTGATGTGTTCCCCATGGTAAAGACATAACTCGTTTGGGAATGTCCTTTGTGCGGGTCAGAGAGATACTCGGCATCAGCAAAACCTGTCAAGATATCACTTGGAGTCTGACCAAAGTGAGCGGCAGCACGTTTGTCGGCATTGACGGTGGCTTGATCGGTGGTGGGAAATGTGGCCCTATCGTCGGTTTTTGGGAATTTTCCCATTTCGTGAAGATCAACGTCCGATTTTGATCTCTCTCTGTAGGGATAAAACAAGCCCATATCAATCATACCTCTTAGGTATCAAAATATGTCTTTAATGTCAGTCCAATGGTGGCGCGTCGGCACAGAACTAAATCGAGCCAACAAGTTCACAGCGAATGAGATGTTCGGTCTCGTACATTGCGCTAAGTACAATAATGCGCCTATTGCATTTAGGTAGGGCACCTGTGCCTCTAGTAATGCCTCGTCCTCCTTGGGACGGAATGGATCTTTCTTCAGATCCAGACTCCGGACGATCATGGGAGTGCTACAAGGCTTAGTTTTATCCTCATTAAAACGCCTTAACAATTTCTGAATATAGCTCGATTGGTGAATCATAATTCCATCGGCACGGTGCTCGATCTCCAATCCGAGGTAAAATCGTGTTTTCCCAAGATCCTTCATCTCGAATTCAGACTTCAGGTGCTCAGCGGTTTCCTTTAACTCCACTAGAGTTCCAATCAAATTCATGTCATCGACATTAACCGCAACAATAGGAAACCCTGGAACTTGTTCTCTTAATGGACACGCATGGGCGTAACTCATTTTTTTATGTATCCCCTTACAATCAAGTATTCACTTATTTTGTTATAGTTCAGTTTAACGCATAGAAGTTCGCGACAAAAGCATACTAACATGAGTAATTGCAAAATAACTATGTGCAAAGAGTATACTATGTGGAAAGAACATCCTAACAAGCATATTATTTCAAATATCAACATGTTGTATAGATGACTGGAGTTGAAGTGTATTGCTTGTCCAAGAAAAGCAGTGTGTGATTAACTTCATTCCGATTTCTGAGCTATGTAACAAAGACACGTTTTGAACTTACGAAATTGATGAAGAAATCCCATTGAGTATGCCAGAGTGACAGGTAGGGGATTACGAATGGTGTCCAACAATGGATGAATAATAGAAAAACGTGTACTAGTTTTATAGGAACCCATGACCTATCAACAAAGTGCGACCTACAGGTCAACACCATAAGAAAGTAACCATGCCGCCGGTGGATCTCGAACCTAGGACATGGGGGATAAACCCACACAGCTCTAACCACTAGACCATAACACCATTGGCAAGAAACATATTGTTATCATCATATAGACTAACATATTAGATCCAATATCAAATCAAACGTGTCTCACCGCCCAAGTTTGATTGAAAACAACATATTTTGGATCCATGCGATGAATTATCTCCATGTAATTAATATTTCAATTAAGAATACTGATTGAGAGGGATTATATACTGACCTTTGATACTTTGGTCTCTTTTTACAAACTATGCTTAAACAGTGATTCATCCCCTTCATCTCCAACAATATAATCTGCCCTGGATGTGGAGAATCAGAGTTTGGCTTGCTCACAGCTAATTCCAATATTTGTACAAGAGACTCCCATGGGGATTTTTTCTTAATAGCTGCTAGGGTTAGGGCTCATGCTGATGGATTTTTTCTTAATAGCTGCTAGGGTTAGGGCTCGTGCTGATGACGTGTTGAAAGTAACGTAAAGTAAATAAATCAAAACAAGAGTAGAGGAAAAAACATAGAGTTGTATTATTCATTGATATGAACATCTATATATAGAGGTAGCAATTACATAGTATCACAAGTTAAAACGAAATAGGAAACCTATGTCAATAAGGAATCTAAATCCTACTCAATAACAAAGAAGATATATTTCCTCGTTTAGACTAGTCACACAATCCTAGTTTAACTGCAACAGAATAAGAATTGTCTGTTCTAAAAAAACAAAAATAAATACTTTTAATACAAGTATTTTCCGTAAAATGTAGGTTCATTTGGCTAGTACGCTTTGCTTGAAATACATGGTTCAATAACAATTAATGAATTATCTCCAAACCAGCTTTAACAAGAAATTAAAACAACTTTCTCAAGGCTGAATTTTGTCGACCTCCTACTATATTATGTGCACAATGACCATATAATTCCTTGAATTGAATTAAATACTATGTTTTCAACCTAATACAATAATTAAATTGTGAATTATTCAACAAATTTGTGGGCCTTGAGGTCTCTTTGATGTAGCAATGTAAACAACCCTCTTGACAGAAAATGGGATTTTGTCTCGGAAACACATGGGGCCCCAAACACAAGCCCAAATGAGCGGCCTGGACATTCCATTGGACCTGGAAGCCCACCTGTGCTACACAACACATGGTTTTTATTAACATGTGGGACCTGTGGTGGGATCAACTTAATTAGCTTGTTTCTTGGTCTTGCCTTGTTTGATGAACTACTTGCTAATCATGGTGCAAGTCTTCCATAATTAGTAGCTCATCGTGTAATTTGGTATCCATCGCAATCTTGATACCATTTCTACGAGTTCTCATCCTTGTTAGTAATGCACCTCATCCCGACCATGTCTTTTGTTTAGAACAGTTTAAGAACTAAAATGTGATTTTACGATTGAGATGAGCTTCACATGAACCATGTCAGATTAAGAATAAGGTGGTGTTTTTTTTTAAGTATTCATAAGCTAACTTTTAACTAGAGTTAGAAGTTTTGAATCAGCTTCTGAATGAACTGTTTGTTTTACTTCTGAATGAGCCGCTGATTAAAAGCTGTAAAATTAAAAGTGTTTGTTTTAGGTGCTGATTTGAAGTTTTTTCACATTTTTGCCCACTACTACAACTCCCACCGCCACCATAAGCCACTAATATTAATTTTCCTTCTCCACTTGTTTTCTCTTCTCCAAATAGGGGTGGGCATCCCATCCTGATCTCATCCCGATTTTTTCGGGTCATTTTGGGATTGATCAAACTCATCCTGATCCCGTCCCGTCCCGATCTAGAGTGGGATGGGATCAGGATGAAGATTTTCAATCCCGCCCATCCCATCACGTCCTGTCCCGAACCTATTTAATATTAATTATTATTAATTTTAATATTTATTAACTCAAAATTTTGTGTCAAATTAAGTGTGGTACATGAAGTTTTGAAGAGTTGTGTGAACTTAACATCACAAATAGTTGTATTATAGTTTAAAACAATAACATTTTCATAGATAACTCTTTAATATGCATAATAATAGAAAATACTATAATATTCTTGAATTGATGATGTAAATAGGAACATAAATAGAAACTTACAAAAATAAGACCTAGCATATTGTGGAACAAATAAGTAGACCTAATGAGAAGTTTGATAATATAGTAATTATAAGAATATACGTTTAAATATGCACATCATAATAACTTAGTAATTGCACAAAAATCCAATCATGTTCATCCCGTCTCGAACTCGTTTGGGATGGAATGAGGTCTACCCCGTCCCGAAGATAAAACAACGGGATGTGGTTAAATGAGTCAACTCATCCCAATCACATCCCGTGCCCACCCCTACCTCTAAACACCATGGAGATCTCCCTTCCACTACCACAAAACAACCATATATCATTCCTCTTACAATCTCAAGAGAAATATAAAGAAAATGAGGATGAGGGGATGGTAGGGCGGTGGTGGTAGTGGCGGTGGCAACACTGCTCGCATGATAAAGATGAGGTAGAGAAGAGAAGATGGTTGGAGGAGAAAATGAGTAGCACAATAGTCATTACAAATTTCTTGTGAGGTTATTATTGGAATGAATTTTTAAGCACTCAATGTTAAGTGTTTAGCACTCCTTTGTTGTTTACTGCAATCAGAAGTTTAACTTCTGATAAAAACAAAAAACAAACGTCCTAAAACTTCTTACTCTATTCAAAAGCAAAAACAAACACCTTCTAAGAGTGACACCACCAAGCAGGCACGGATTTAGGTGGGGGCAAGTGGGGGCACTTGCCCCCACTGACTTTTGAGATTTTTTTTTTTTTTAAATTTATTTGTCCCCCAATTAGTTTTTTTTATTGCTCTTCTATTCTCACTTTTCACTTCAACCAGGACTTCATCCTTCAAATAATGTACATATCAAATTCAAACTCTACTTTTAGAGTTTGAGATAGAGGTTAAATCCCTCAAATATCTTAAAGAACAGAAATTCTAGCGGGCCTGGGAAACCAGCGCGGTTTCCCTGTCTGGGGGGGCAAAAATACATTTTTGCCCCCCCCCCCCCCCTCTTTAAACACATACTCCAAAAAGGTGTTTTAAAGAGGGGGCAAAAATGTATTTCCACTCCTCAGGCAGGGAAACCAGCCTGGTTTCCCAGGCCAACTAGAATTGCTCCTCAAAGAAACCAAAATCTACAGTTTCTTCTTCACACTCCATCGATTGGATAAGATGAGGGAAACCCCCATATTTCATCATCTTCAAAGATCTATAACTATTGAGTTATTTGAACTCATCTTCACAAAATCCAGTAGGATCCAAACCACCTTATTCTTTTTCTTCTAGGTACCAGGTGCCTTCATTAATCACTGTGTTGGTCATCTCCACAAAAAAATCGTAAGCAACCCAATCTCGTCCTCCTTTTCTTCATGTAGTAGTAATCAACGATTCAAACACTTCTCTTCTATTATGTTTCTAGAAGTAGTAATCATCTTCAATGAATATAATAGCAATCATCTTCAATGACTGTCTTTGTTGTACTCCCCTTTTTGCTATATTTAAAAAAAAAATTCATGTTAAAGTAACTAATTTTTATATTATGTTTAATTAATTATGACATCACTCCGCCCCCCTCAACAAAAATCCTGGCTCCGTCACTGCCACCAAAAGAGTATGACTTTGAGATACACCATCAAATGAACAAGATCACGTACATCTATTGGAAGGACGGGACTAAACTTTTTACTATTTGATTCTAGGGTTTGGGATGTGGATTGGATTGGATTGGGCCTAAGAACCTTGTAGCTCCATGAATGAATTCAAGTTGTTTCTAGATGTCGAGGTTTTGGGCGAGGGATGGTGCCTCGCACGTGCCCGACTTCTGTTTCAAAAAAAAAAAAAAAAAAAAGCGGGAAAAGTTTTTGAATTTCATTGTTGAAATTTAAGAGGGAGGAGGACCAAAAAAACAGAGATAAGAAATCCCCAAACCCATTGATCCCCCAAATTTTTCGCTCAAATCTTCACAAAAGCTCAAATTGAAAGAAACCCATTGATCCCAACATGGCATCAACCAAACCCTCTTCTCGGTACCCTTCGTCCGATGCACGATCTTCGACGTCTTCACAAGTTTCAGATCCTTCTTCATCTGCAGAGTTCAGAAAGAATTTGAGGAATCCCAGCAAGAACCAGTCTTCTTCGCTGAAAAAACTAGTAGGGGTCAGTGGGAAAATGCTGAATGTGAGCTCGAACGCGTCGCGGGTGTTGGTGAAGGCGAAATCAGGTGATTTGGTGCAGGGTAAGGGAGGGACCAAAAAACAGAGAAGAGAAATCCCTAAACCCATCTCCACAGAGAAGAAATCAGAAGAGAAGATGAAGCTCTCCCTTTCCCCAAACTCGACAGAGAAGAGAAGAGGTGGTGTTTGAAGAAATGCCTGTGAGAGAGCAGAAGTGATGAAGGCCACATTTGTTGCCTTATCCACTTGGTGCATCAACAAGACTGGTGGAAACCATCAACACGACTGGTTTCGTGGTGGTGAATGGTGTCGCCGGACCACCTGTTGGTCAGACCACCACACCATTTGGGACAGTGTTTGTGTTTCAAGATCCCATGAATGTCACTCCTGATCCATCTTCTAAGTTAAGGGGTTTGCTGAAGGAACTTCCTTGACTACATCACTTGATGGCCTTCGTAGTTTATCATTGGCAAAGATCACTTTAAATGTGAAGAACCACAAAGGATCGGTGTCTGTTGTTGGAGGTACGCATAACCTCAAGCCAGCAGGGTTTATTAAGCATTTTGTTTGAGCATAATTGGGTCCTTTGTTAGTAGTATTTGAATTACTTATTAGAAACAGTAAGAACATATTTTTTAAACCCATTTAGGTAGGCCACTGATCAAGCTATGTTCCCTACTTAAGACATTGGACTAATATGTTGCACATTGGATCAATTTATTGTGGTCGAATGCCAATGCTCTAAAACTATTATTGCATTTGTTGGATGATAATGCTTAAGATCATGGACGAGTTTGGTCTTGTTGGATGACTTCGGAGTTATTCAGTGCTTCAGTTGCATCACTATGAATGAATCGTCTTGCTCACCGGATACATTATATTGATGTCAATTTGAGCTCATATAGTGGAAGCTTCTTCCGTGTCTTTCCATTTTCTAGTGTCGTTTGTCAAGAAATATGAGTTATGTTGAGATATCAACAAGCAGGTAACAAGTCTTTATTTTCTTTATAACTAATGAGTATTTCTCAATCCACCTCTTTTCCTTATTGATGTAGGTGCATGGTTCTCACATTCGTTACAGTTGATCCTGAAACAAATTTTAAAATCATTGTACCCATCGTATCTGTGCAAGATCCTGACCAAGGTCTGTTGCCAATTTTTTGGTTCCTCCTGCATCTGTGAATTAATTCCTGGCTGATTCACTGACAGGGCCTAGTATTCATCATCTCGGCCATTCTTATTTTCCCCAGTCATTAACTGGCGAAACATTTGGGGCAGATGATCTAGGGCAGTCAAGTAATAGCGGCTTGGTAAATAGAAGGGCTAAATTGTCAAAGGATTCTGGGGATTCTTCTCAGCAGAATTCTTTTGTTTCCAGTAATCACTGTACTTCGACCTATGATAACTCTGATACTACATGGTTGCCCGATCTAGCTAAGGATAAGTCCTTAGCTGAAAAGTCAGCAAAGAGGAGTTCAAGAAAGAAAGCAAAAAGGAAGGGAAAACAGTCCAAGAAGTCACACAAGAGTAAACCAGTTTTAGAAGCTTTATGTGAGAAAGATGATCATGAGGCTTTTTTCTCTGAAGCCTGTACTAACAATGATATGACAAGGGAGATAGGATCAATTGCAAACAATAAGTTAGCTGAAAATGATGCGGTGAATGGAAATGCTGTTATCCCTAGACGGTCTTCATTGCCTGTGACAATCTCATGTTCCAATGATGGGGTAAAAACATCAAAGCTGACAGGACCCTCTGCACCTCAGATTTTGAAGTGTGAAGATTCCATTGCTAGTTCTGCAAACAAGATAGATGGATTGCTCTCCGATTCTGAAGAAGTTGCAGATATCTATCCAAAACCTGGGAGTTCTGACAAATGCAATGCTCCTCTATTGGATTCAGCTTCAGGTGGTTTGAACAGTGATATGAACGCCAATGCTGGTGATGACTGTGAAGAACAGGCCACCTTGAACGAAGATTGTGGATTTAATTTTTCAGGGGCCAACACCTATGGTACTTGGCAGCATCGACTTGAAAAAGAATATTTTTCTCATGGACATCACTCAACAGGTAGCATCAATGCCTATAATTGTGCTGAAATATCAGAATCTATTCCAGATGTTGGCTGCAATGAATTGCACTTGTTTGAACCTGTGATGAGACGACGTAGAGGTAAAATAGGTAGGAAACTGACTTCAAGTTATTTGCAGAAACCTAGCATAGGATTGCTCTGGTTCGAGAGTTAGGTGCTTCCCTTCTGCAGTGGTTGTAGTTGCTCTGTTAGGTATTCTGTTAGACAGATAGTTCTTTCTTTGTTACTATCAATGTAAACAGTTCATATCAGTGAGACTTTTCTGTAAAAATCATTTCTTTGTTACTATCAGTGTAAACAGTTCTTTATTTCTTTGCATTTCTATGTTACTATTAGTGTTGTTTGCTTTCAATAGTTGCTCTCTGGAAGCAGTTCTTTCTTTGCATTTCTCTGATAGAATTGCTATTGCTGATAGAATTGCTATTGCTGATAGATTGACTGAGTGTGGCAGTCTGTTTGATAGAATTGCTATTGCTGATAAAACAAGTTGCTGATAGAATTGATGATCTCATAAAACTTACAAGGATGACAAGCTTGTTTAAGTGCTCTACAATTACAAGAAATCAGTAAGCCTGAATCTACTCATATTCATAAATGTAACCCAGTAACAACTTATAAGACAATACACAATCTCTTTGTATTCATTTTTACAAAAACTACAAGAAGATTTCGAGTAAAAATTACAGCTTATTGTGGATAGGAGAGACTAAATCCAACCTTTGAATGCTTTCCCTGGTAGCAACCATGTTCACTCTGCAGTTTGAGCTGAACTGGAAGAACATGGTTTTCTTGTCAAACAATAAAGCGAGAGAAACATTAACTGGTAGTTTTGTGAGTCTACCAAGACAAAGATTGGGCAAACTTTCTCAATCAATTCTGCTGTTGAATGGGACCGTCACGAGAACTGAACTTCTGTTTATGTAAACTATACAATAGATCAAAAGTTCTGACTGGAAAGCATCAAATAGTAATGGTTTGTCTAATCTAATATCTCATGATGCGCTACTCAGCCGTTTTTTAAGCTCCTCAACAATGCTACTTCTTGCAACTGATATCTCCTCTCTGGTAGTAGTGTTCCTTAACTTGACAATGCCCTCGTTAAGTTATTTTTCACCTTATATCACCATCCAAGGGATGCTCGACCGTTCGGCCCGAGTAATCAGTTTCATTATATCTTTTTTGTGCATCATGAATAATGCTTTCAGTTTCGCATCCCAAAGTTCACTACCAGCTCAGCAGCTTGAGATAGGTCCTCCCCAAGAATGCCCACCAAAACTTCTGTTTCTGTTGCTCGAACAGACTGCAAACACATAATAAGTGACTTAAATTCATTTCACTAAACATTTTAAAGTCATCCAAAAAAACAGGTAAAGTCTCTACATCTCAAACAAAATCTGAAAGATAAATGTAAATGTGAGCAAGGGTTTGCAAGGATATCAAAATCATCAAGCTTAAATAATATTGGTTTGGGAAAAATAAACCCAAAAAGTTCAACACTCTGTTTAAAAATATGCTAACATCATTTAGACGAAACTCGATATACAAGGCACTAAGAAGTATGTAGCGTCACAAACTCCATTTGGGTATAAATTTTGAAAGGCTCTTTACCATGCTTCACTAAAAGGGCAAGCCTACCATACAAGGCACTAAGAAGTATTACACACTTCCAGATGCATAGTTACAAGGCATGATAGCAAGCCTAGTCATTAATCCTACAGGTATACCCATCTACCTATGTCATTTACTTTGTACTTCTTCCTTGTGTTGCAAGAATAAAAGAGCATGTTTATGCTGACTTGACTCACTATAACACTTGGTTCAACAGCAAGAGAATTGAGAACGATATGAATTTTTTGACCCTTTGGTACTTCTTTTACACTGATTTCTTGCATACAATAAGGCATTAACAGAAACTTATATTTGCTTCAATGGTAGAATCTGCATCAGAAGTTGCAATGATTACACTCAAAATTCAGACAGACGATGACAAACTAGATTTCTACGTAGGAAATCCAAACTTTATGTAAGATTATTGATTGCTTTTGCAGGAAGACACAAAAATCACCTGGTTTTGGTCTTTCACAAGCTGTTCCATTATAGTAAATACTCGTTCTATCCCAAGGCTGACACCGATCGCGGGAACCTGCTTTGTACCAAACATTCCAATAAGATTTTCATAACGCCCACCAGCTGCAATGGAACCAACCTGGGGACACTTGTATATTAGTGATACAATTAAGTCGAAACCCAAACCAGATTGATTGAAGACCATTACAATTTGAAAACGTAAGAACATAAAATTGTTGTTTTCTGATAATATTAACTTTACAAAAAAAAAAAAAAAATTACAGATCAGAATGTTGTGAAATCAATAAATATATATAGGTGAATTTGTAGCTGAGGCATGAACATCTCTAAATGAACAGCCTGGTATTCTACCACTTAACCCATTTTCATTGGCTGTGAAAGCTCCTAGACTGGTTAGTGTCCCTACCCAAGTAGGAATGAGACCAATCAATTTGTTCCCTAAAAGATGGAGATCTTACAACCTCTCTAAACCATCTAAATTGGGTATCTTACCAATGAGCAAGTTACTAGAGAGGTTCAATGATATAAGATTCGGAAGAAGATCCAAAGATGGAGGTATAGAGCCATCAAAGTTATTAAAGGACAAATCCAAAAATTCAAGCTCGGTAAGATTGCCAAATGAAGAAGGAATGGGTCCTTGGAAATTATTGTAAGAGAAGTCTAACCGTTTCAAAGCTTTAAGCTTGGAGATTTAAGTAACATTACCTCTGAGCTGTTGGTGAGAAAGATCAAGTGATTCCACCATTGAATGGTTCAAATTGCATCTAACACCAGCCCAAGAGCAGTAATCAGAAGTGTTTGAGCCTCCCCAAGTGGATAAGGCAACAAATGTGGCCTTCATCACTTCTGCTCTCTCACAGACATTTCTTCAAACACCACCTCTTCTCTTCTCTGTCGAGTTTGGGGAAAGGGAGAGCTTCATCTTCTCTTCTGATTTCTTCTCTGTGGAGATGGGTTTAGGGATTTCTCTTCTCTGTTTTTTGGTCCCTCCCTTACCCTGCACCAAATCACCTGATTTCGCCTTCACCAACGCCCGCGACGCGTTCGAGCTCACATTCAGCATTTTCCCACTGACCCCTACTAGTTTTTTCAGCGAAGAAGACTGGTTCTTGCTGGGATTCCTCAAATTCTTTCTGAACTCTGCAGATGAAGAAGGATCTGAAACTTGTGAAGACGTCGAAGATCGTGCATCGGACGAAGGGTACCGAGAAGAGGGTTTGGTTGATGCCATGTTGGGATCAATGGGTTTCTTTCAATTTGAGCTTTTGTGAAGATTTGAGCGAAAAATTTGGGGGATCAATGGGTTTGGGGATTTCTTATCTCTGTTTTTTTGGTCCTCCTCCCTCTTAAATTTCAACAATGAAATTCAAAAACTTTTCCCGCTTTTTTTTTTTTTTTTTTTTGAAACAGAAGTCGGGCACGTGCGAGACACCATCCCTCGCCCAAAACCTCGACATCTAGAATTGCTCGTTTTTTAATATTACTAGGGAATAGAGATAACAAAGGAATGACACATGGTACTAGACTAATAAAAACAGTGAAAAGAGGTAGACAAACAAAAGAGGTCCCCAAGAAGGAAGGGGAGTCAGTGTCTGCTTTGCTCCCACGATAAAAGTGGGGAAGAGAAACAACAGAAGAAGAAGCTGTGAAGCTCTATGTGAATGAATGCTAGCAATGCAAATCCAAATGCATGCAGCAGCCTTTAACATAAGTGACTGACTCATGACTGACTGACTGACTGACTGACTGACTTCTCTCTCCCGTGCATTCAGCTACAACTATCCTCCCGAGGACTACGCGGGGCTGGAAAATGGCATGGATGGATGGATGATTTAGACCATACCTTAGGAAAAGGAATCTATTTTTTTCATTTATTTTTCATCTTCTTATACTGTTGTTTTAGCCTTATCTTACCTTCCTCCACCCATATTCTGCCACCCAATAACATATCATTTAGTTCATTTCACCCTTTTTATTTAAAAAAAATTTAATAATAATAATAAATAATAAATAAATAAAAACTCTCGTGGTTTAATCGCGGGAGATGTAAAATGAAGTCGTGAGTCAAATTGAAAGCGCGATGTAAGTAGAGGCATCCAAAAGAACACGATCTTGAAGATCTCGCACATTAAACACATTACCCCTGTATAACGAGGTGACACCAAAGGTATGAAAAAAAAAAAAAAAAGGCATCTAACAAAAGTAGAAACTTTTGCTTTTATCAGCCAATATTTCTCATTTGAGATTTGCTTTCTAAGCAAGGACTAACCAACTTGATAATTGGAGGCTCGTGTCCAGAAATCTGCTACACTGAACTTGATGACTTGAGTTCGTGTAGGTATATTAGAAGCAAGATGCGACCAAGACTTCAAGGAGAATTGTAGAAAAAAAAATCCAACTATGAATTTGTATACCATTTATCATTAGTCTATCAACTAAGCTAACACCCGTTAAAACCTACATTATTTTACTTTATGAAAATTCAACAAATTTACTCTTCAGTCAAGGTTTGTAGCTCTTATTTTTAACCTAAAAAGTGCAGGATAAAAATAGATGGTAAATCAGTTAAAGATGAGGAAAGTAAGGTCCATTCCAAAGGGTGAGATTCCCAAAATTCAAGAGGAGAGAAAAAGAAGGGGGGTGGGTATGTGTATAGATTGTGGTGGTGATGGAATGTGGATCAGAGCTCATCAGCTGCTGCTATTCAGCACTAAAGGCGCAAGGCCAAAATAATATGAATTGCATTGTATAAAGAAAATCAGTCTCTGAAACAAAACAGCAACCCTACCAACTAACATAACATCATCATCTCATATCTCATACATACAATACACCCATATTTACTTGCAGCAAAAGATGAGGGGGATACATCAACATTGACAACTCTCACTAAAAGCCTTCTCTCTTTCTTTTAAGTTTTAATAAAGAAGTCCAGTCCCTCTCATTACCACCCTCACCCCCCCCCCCACCCTTTTTATTAGTATTTTGTTCTTGTTCCCCTTCATTGTGGTGTCTAATCCCTCATTTTTACGTATGTTCTTGCTAAAAATACACATGTACACCATGTACATATGGTCTTCCAATAATGGTTCGATAAAAGTTTTCTCAGAGCATCTCCAATTGTGTCGTCTAAATCCCTTTTACGATCTCTGTACAATTGCCCGTTATAGAGTATAAACAAATTTTACTATATTGTGTAAATTTTTTGTGAGTAGTGCAGGGCGCATTTTATCATAAAATCAATTAACATTTTGTATACAAATGTATCTCTGCCTTGCACACATCAAACCAACTATTTTATTAGTATTCAATATGTATTTTAGATGTGATAATTTTGATGCACCCCACACGTCTCACAGAAGATGTGACGAACATGTAACAATTTTACTGATTTTACTGTATATGTTGACTTCACCTAGAGAGTGAGGAAACGGGCGAGGAAACGAGCGAGGAGAGGGACGTGGCGGGGTGGGAGTCGTCCACTTCGCTTGGGATGCGTGCCGTAATTTTTTGTGCGCGCATCCCGAGCTGGGTGGACGACTCCCACCCCGCCACGTCCCTCTCCTCGCTCGTTTCCTCGCTGGTTTCCTCGACATTTAGAATTCCCCTGTTTGTATACAATGCATGTATCTTTTTCTCTTGTCATGGTGAAGGTGAGAGGAAGGAGACTCTCACCATGTACAGTCTCCTAAAGCGAGAAAAATAATAAGAAAGTAACAAGAAAAGAAAAGAAAGAAAGAAGGAAAAGCAAAGGAAAAGCACAACAAAGATGGGGTGGGGTTGGGTTACTGAATTGTCTCAACCTGTCTCTTCCTTCTCTCTTTCTTTTGAATATCTATCTCTCTGATTAGGTAACAGTGTCACAGTCCACAACTGTCTTTCTCTTCTCTCTTCACTCTCTCTCTCTCTCTCATCAGTTAACAGTGTCACAGACCACAACCCCCCACCAGTACTGGCTTTTTCTCTGCCTTTTGTTTCTGTTTCTTCTCTTTCAACTGTCTGTTGTCTCCTCTTACTTGTTTACTACTGCTAAAACCATCACCAAATGGGGTAGATATAATGGTTTCAAGTCCTTGCTATAATTTCCATGTTTTTTTTTCTGTTTTTCTCATCTTTTAGCCATCTGGGTATTACTCACAAACATGTATTCAAGTCTTCCTTCAATTCTTCTCATGTTTTGTCTTCCTGGGTTCCCCTTATTAAAGTGAATTACTTCTTAGTTTGATAGGTAGTTTCTTGGGGAAAAAAAAGTGGGTATTCATGGAAATTGATCTAAACCATGCTTTGAGTGAGGAGGAGATTGCATGTGGTGGTGGTGGTGGTGGTGGGAGTGATGGATTGGTGGCTTCTTCAACCTCATCCCTTCATTCCTCAGTTTATTACATGTTATGGCATGCTTGTGCTGGTCCTCTTACCAAACTTCCAAAAAAAGGGAGTTTGGTTGTTTACTTCCCACAAGGTCACTTGGAGCAAATTGCTTCTTCTGCCTCATCACCTCTTCAAAGTTTGAATTTGCCCACCTTTAATCTCCAACCCCAAATCTTCTGCAAGGTCATCAATGTCCAACTATTGGTAAGTCTTGGGATCTCATTTTCTAGCTTGATTTTGATATTACTTGCTGTTTCCTTTCTTTCATATCTTACTTATTTGTTTATTATAATTTTGGGTGTTAGGCTAACAAAGAGAATGATGAGGTCTACACACGAGTGACATTGTTGCCTCAACCAGAGGTATGTTGTTCAAATGCTCTTTTGGGTGTTTCTCTTTATTGGTTTATTAAGTATTTTAGCATTAATGTGATAAGAAAATCATGGTGAATTCAATCATACTGATCCCTTGATGTATATAATATGTTCTGGTTTCTTTGGGGCTTAATTTATTTGCTACACTTAGTTTGGTTTCAGCTCTGTTGGTGATGTTTTTTTTTGGCTTTGTTGTAGTTAAGACTTATTAAGAGAGAAGAATTTGGTGGGATTACTTGATTTTGATGTATTTGTTAGACTAAATTCAGGCTTTTGCATAGTAGTATAATGTGTTGGTGGTGAGTCTTTGTGTAGTTAAGAAAGTATAACTTAAAAAAAAATGTCGTAATGATTTATGTATTTTGGTTGTCAGTTTTTTGGGCTAATTTGTTTGTTTGCTTTCTGTAGAGTAACCAAAATGTTGTTGTTCATTCATTTTTATGTGAATTTTGTGTAGTTAGAATTTGAGATTAGTGCACTCTCTGGGAATAGTTTAGGCTTTTGCAGAGTAGCTAAATTGGTGATTTTTCGTCTATGGTTGTTGTGTAGCTTGGAAAGGAGAATTGGGAGGAAAAAGAGCATGAGGAAGTGGGATCAGAGGAAGAGAGAGCTGATGGAGTCTCACCGATAAATTCAACTCCTCACATGTTCTGTAAAACTCTTACCGCCTCTGATACCAGTACCCATGGTGGTTTCTCTGTCCCTCGCAGAGCTGCAGAGGACTGTTTCCCACCCTTGGTGAGATTTTATCTTTGTTTCCGATGTCATTAGTTGCATAGTTAAGTTTACTTCAGTGCTTGTGTGATA
Source organism: Berberis vulgaris (assembly GCA_963556465.1). Classification (NCBI taxonomy): domain Eukaryota; kingdom Viridiplantae; phylum Streptophyta; class Magnoliopsida; order Ranunculales; family Berberidaceae; genus Berberis; species Berberis vulgaris. Next base: position 110,463,309 of record OY747124.1, read on the forward strand.
TTCGGGTTTCATCTTGTTTCCCCCATGGCAGGATTATAAACAACAAAGGCCTTCGCAAGAGCTTGTCGCCAAGGACTTGCATGGAGTTGAATGGAGGTTCCGTCACATTTATAGAGGTATATTTTGACATAATTTCACCTAATCGGTTTGCTTGAGAGGGGGAAGAGGGGGATTTACGTAATTTGAAAATCAATTCAGGTCAACCACGCCGGCACCTCCTTACAACGGGATGGGCTAATTTCATTAACCAAAAGAATCTTGCTTCAGGGGATGCAGTGCTCTTCTTGAGGTATATGCTCACTCGAACATCTTTCGGACGTTGTATGTCTTAGCACGTTTCCAATCTTCTATTACTTGTTTGTAGGGGTGAAGATGGGGAACTGAGACTGGGTATTAGAAGAGCTTGTCAAGCTAAAAATATTATTCCGAATCTGATTCCTGGCAACCAGGGTATGCATCTCAATGTTCTTTCTCTGGTGGCTAATGCAGTATCAACCAAAAGCATGTTTCATGTTTTCTACAGCCCAAGGTATGGTTATGTGATTAACTCGTGAGAAGCATTGTAGTGCTTCTTCCTGTACTGTTAATACTAAGTTTTATACAGGATGTAGATGATGCATCCTAGGGTTACATTCATAAATATGGGCCGATTCTTGGTGATGGTTAGCCTTGTCAACGAGAATATATATTTTTTTAATCCAAAAGTCAGTCAATAATTCATTTCATAGCCATTGGAGATAACGTTTTTTATTTAGGGTAGGGGAACCAATAATGTTCAGAACTCAGGGGACAAAGACTAGAAGACGTTATTACAAGTTGGGTAGCGGTGTGTTTGTAAATGGGAAGCATGGGGAAGGACAGATATACTTTCCCCATTAAGGCGAATTTTTATGAATATGATGATGGGCTGAGGTTCCAGTTTTATGATGGTCTTTAACTCTTTTTGTAGAATGGAAAAGGAGCAAAAAGTTCGTAGAGAGTAGTTCTTTCTTTTTAGTGGAAAAAAATCACCATAATATATAAACGGGTTTTTAAAAATCTCCCTGAGATCTTTCACACAACATGGACTATTTAAGGATTGTGGAGCAGGAATCTGTGGTTGTGTCAAATCCATGTGCGAGTTTGTACAGAAACTGATAATAGCATTGCAAGCATGGGCATCTGACAAAGGCGAGTGGAGGGAAGTTTGAGTTCATATAAGGCAGAATTTTTAGGTTGGTGACAACACTTTGTCATGTTGAAAGCCGGCTTTATGGAATAACTGAATCATGTAGAAAAACACAGAGTGATTGTTATACAGTGGTGTTTGCTGAAGGCGCGTGAGAAAATGCACATGAAGTAACTGGAATTTGATTATATGAGTTTATTTTGATGCAATTACTTTCATGAAAGTGTTACTTAAAACAGAGTCGGAGTGTTTCAATGTTGGATGTAAGAATGCAAGTGTCAACTGTGCCCATATCAAATGTATAATCCATTTTCTGACAATATTATATTTATTCAGCCCATACTCATCCCATTTTATGCCCATCAGTATCCATACATTAATGGTATATCATTTATATGCATTTTGATCAGACAAACTTATGTAAAAATGCTCTAATGCAGGGGAAATCAATCAGAGTATGTTATTCCTATCAAAAAATATATGAAAAGCATCAGTAATCCGATATCCATTGGGATGAGATTTAACATGAATTTCGAGATGGAAGACAGAGCAGAGAGAAGGTTGGTCTAATAAGATAAATTGATTAAACTCCCCAGTTTATCAAATATATTCATCTTCATAATCACAACTCAAATTTTGTTTGCAGATGCAGTGGTATCATAACTGGGATTGGTGATCTTGATCCCTACAGATGTCCTAATTCCAAGTGGAGATGCTTGACGGTGTGTGCGCCTTGAATTTTCTTTACACAAAAAAATGGAAGTCCCTGATGTCAAATTTTTATTGATGTACTTTATGAAGTTCAGTGAGAAAACACGATTGAATATTTATTAATGTCAACTTTTTATTAATTTACTTTACGAAGTTCAGTGAGAAAACACGATTGATTATTTATGCAGCATATACTGTTAGTGTTTACGAAGCTTTGTTATTTATATCACAATATCTATGCCATTTTCAAAATGAGTTCAATTGAACTATTAGTTGTTTTCATGTTCCCACACTTCATTCTGCATTATACTTTTGGCAGCTTTCTATTTCCTACCACTGCGAAAATGTTTTGGATGTCTGATTTTCTGTTCTCATATTTCCTGTCATGACAAAAACAGGTCCGGTGGTATGAGGATCTAGCAAGCAATCATCAAGAGCGAGTTTCTCCATGGGAGATCGAGACTACCACCTCTATGGCATCGTTAAGCATGTCATCAGCCCCAAAGCTGAAGAAGACACGTACAACCTCACCTGACAACCCTGTCAGTGGTATGATATTCACCAACAAATGCATAGTTTTTGACATTGTAGTTTTGCCCAATCTGATTATGCATGGGTTTTGTTTACCATTGCAGGAGGTAGGGGTCTGTTTGTGGACTTCAACGAACCTATAAGATCCTCTAAGGTCTTGCAAGGTCAAGAAATATTTCGTTTTAGCTCACCTCATTATGGTGGTGACCGCACAATAAACTTTCCATTTCCCTGTGAGAAGCAAAATCCAGTACATAGAAGCCTTGCAGCCACTAGATTAAACGACAGTGTTATTAGTGATCTTATGCAATCACAAACCCCCAATTACAAGGGCGTGAAACCTGTGAGATTCGAGAAGGTCTTGCAAGGTCAAGAAATATTTCCTTTGAGATCCCTGCATGGAGAAGTCAACTTCAACCCGATAGCTTGGGGAAACAGCGGTGGTCTTGGTTGCAACATGTACCAAAGACCTGACTCAAAGTTCTCCCCACTAACTTCAAGCAATATTGGAACCATTCACATGCCTTTTCATGACCAATATAAAGCAAATATGACTAGTTTCCAGAGAGAGCGAGGTCAGTCAGACCTTTCTTCTATCCAAAGGTTCCCTGGTGCTCTTAGAGGTGAAGTGTGCAACCCAGTTGTAGATAATCGATCTGCTCCAGCTTCCTTAAATACAAATGTGCAAAATCATGGCTGCAACGATCTTGATGGGACTAAAACTGGGTGTAAGTTGTTCGGGTTCTCCTTGACTGGGCAAGTTCCGATTTCTCCTAGTTCTAGGAGTTGTACCAAGGTAAGTAGTGCGAGTCATGGTTCAGTTAACAATATACTCTTTTTAATATTCGGTTATTGTTAGAATATGTAGCTCCTAACAGTTATTGATTGTTGAATGAACTCATTGTGAAGGTTCACAAACAAGGAAACTTGGTTGGTAGAGCCATTGATCTTTCTAAACTGAATGGCTATGGCGACTTGCTGGATGAACTAGAACATCTATTTAACATGGAAGGCCTCTTGCGGAACCCTGAGAAAGGATGGCAGGTAGTTTACACTGACAGCGAGAATGATATGATGGTTGTTGGGGATGATCCATGGAGGTGAGTATCTGTTTCTGATATACTAATTAACTGTTTCTCATTGGACATTCTTTACGCAAATGTTGATTTGTTTTTGTTTACGGATTTGGGTCTTTGGCAGTGAGTTTTGTAATATCGTGTCCAAGATTCATATATACACTCTAGAGGAGGTGGAGAAAATGACAATTGGAGTAGCCAGCGATGACACCCAAAGTTGCTTGGAAGAAGCACTCCAATAGGGTATACATCGAGATCTTTAGTTGGCAGGTTTAGGGACTTGTACCTCGAGTATTTGTGTGTTCTTTGAAGTTCAGAGCTACATTTGTTGTTACATTACTACCCAGTGTTCTGTCATTAGGTAATGTGGTACGTACATCTTGACACCCTTGAATAGGATTTGACGATGTGTATCTTGATTATGAGTTTGTAGTTTTTTGTGTACATGTACTTTTATTATTGTATAGTCTAATGACTTCGTAAAAACTCACCATTGTAATGCGTGTTGACTCATTTTGTAATGATGAATTGAATCACTTATTGACTATATCTTGAGGATGCATAATTAACAGATTTTCTGTGCTGAGTGTCTAGATTTTCTGTGCTGTAACTTGGGCTGTTTAGATCGTGCTGAGATTATTCTGATCCAACCCAACCCTTTCGAAGAAATAAACCTGAACCTAACCAGCATCATACCGGGTCGAGTTAAGGTGCAAACTGATATCCAGCCCTCACTCAATGTAGGATGGGCCAGTTATCTGGGTATTCAGACATGCGTCACATGCCTTCTTTGGGGCGGCCATAGCAGCTGTTCAGTCATTTAGGGGTGGCAATGGGTCGTGTAGTGTTGATTCGAATAGGGTTGCATATCATTATGCATCAACCTAAACACACTCCGTTTATAGACGGGTGTGTCATCATGTCCGGTGAGATGGCCCTGAGTCCATGTTATGGCACTCAAATCAGACCACCGCCAAAATCCCTTCATTGATCGTGCCAAAACACGATAGGGCATCAAACCCTATTTTTTTCACAGTTCGGGTGAGAAATTTTTACGAGTCTATTATTTTGCTGAGATCTCTTCTTGTTTCATTTAATGATCCTTTAATGGTATTGTAGCTAGCTGGTGCAGTGGTGCTCCTTGATATTTGATCATGTGATCCTCACGAGAATCACATCGTCCTCTTTGCATCTGTATGATATTTTTTTTTTTTAGAACCCAAGATGTTGGGATTAAATCACCACAGCCTTAATCATCCAACCAACTACCATTAGCCCGCATAATTTATTCTCCGAAGGCAAAGGGTATGTTTCCCTAGGATGGCTGTAGTTGTAGATTCAATCAAAATTCTCGAGTGTGAGATCAAAATTTTTTCTTTACATCCAGATTTTCTCCTGGGGTAAGAGTGATACATGATCTGAAATAGAGTTGAATAAAAACCAAATAAACTGATTAAACCCAAATGAAATGATCAAAATTGAATCCGCCGAATATATATAATATATATTTTGTATAAAAATAATATAACATATTTAATTTAGCTAGTCAGTTCAGTTTATTTTCACAAACTAAAACCGGTTTGATTTCTTAATGTTTGGTTTGATTTCGATCTGAACTTTTTGAAGCAGAAAAAAGTCGATTCAGTTCTCGATTTGAATCCTAAACTGTCGGTTTGGTTTTCAACCATAATCTAAAATCAATTTTTATCTAAAGTCACTTAAAAAATTTATTTCCAATATGTATTGCAAAATACTCCACAAGAAAGTGCAGTGGTTAACTAGAATCGTAATCTCAACATCCTAATCGACCATTGGCAGCTCTCTCCCTTTTTAGTAGCTTCACTCAGCTAACGATTCAACTAATAATTTAGCATTCAAAAATTCTAGCCGGTCTCTTTTGGGTATTTTCTTGGGCTTTTTATAATTTCACCGATTTATGATTGTGTTTTAAAGAAGATGACTAAAAAGTGAAATTTAAAAAAAATTAAAAAAAATAAAAAGTGGCTGGCTAGACTTGTTCTAGCTGTCACAGTATGTGGGCTTGGATTGACACTCAAAGCCGAAACTTCCTCAAGTTGTCGTGTCAAAAGTTTCAACACTGGACCTGTCAATGGTCCGGGACAAGTCCGATGACTTTTTTTTTTTTTTTTTTTTTTAACACAACCATCCTTGTTCCATTAGGTGAAATGTGCTCCATATAACCTAATTAAAGGTCTCCGAATCACATAATATACTAATATAGTCTACCCAAGTAGAAAATCCACCCCAAATAGAAAATCCACCAGCAAATTTTGTAGTACTCTTAAAAACCATTTTGTGCCAAATATGGTGTACAAGGTAACCCATGCCTCCAAATCCGTCATTGCCGATCTGCAAAACAAGCACCAGTCATGGACTATCGTTGTGGTGGTCGAAGGTAATACGATACATAAGTCAAACGACGATGCAAGGAATAATGAAGACTAGATGAAATTAGCAACGTGTATGTATCCCTTCCTTCTTCCATTTCCTCACCTTAAGTAGTGAGTGTTCTCTCCTCAACTATCTCTGCTATTGAGGACGTGATGGATGGAGAAGATCTTGTCCAAGATCTTATATATACATGAATTAGTCTCTTTTGCACTTGACTTTGTTTGTACGAGTGAATTTTGAACTTGTGAAACTCAAAGATATGTGTTCGCCTTATTATCCTATGTCAAGCTCCAAGATTCATGCAACATGAACTGCTGTGATTTGGGCTTAATTGCCTGACTTACAGGCTGAACAGTGATTTGAGTTTGGGTTTATTTGGAAGCGTGTCGAGGCATCTTTCATATTAAGATTGACCTATGCCACGTGTATAGTTGTGATCACATGCCTAGTGAGATGTCTCATCAGTAACTATGAAAATAACATCTTTTATAGATCCACTAGCTATTTGTTGCCGTGACATCATTTATGTGAGATTTGGGGACCTCTAATAGAACTAAATGTGAAACATAAATAAGATACTTAGGGCTCGTTTGGTTACTCGATGGAATGGGAATGGGAATGAGAATGGTAATAGGAATGGTAATGGTAATGGGAATGAAAATGGAAATGGGAATGGTAATGGAAATATGTATGTTTGGTATACTTTTAAAATGGTAAGGTGGTAATGTAAAATTTATTTCCAAAAATACCCTCACTTAGTTAAAATGGGGGAGGGTGAGAAGGGTAAAAATGGTCATTAGGTAATTTTGACCATTACAATGGGAATGGTAATGGCCATTCATAGGGGGGGAGGTAGGAATGGCCATTACAATCAAATCTGTAATGTGAATGACCATTACGATGGTTTTATGTGATACCAAACGCAGAAATGCCTTTGACCCATTACATTGTAATGGTCAAACCATTACATTACGACGGTCAATGGGCTAACCAAACACGCCCTAAGTCAATTTGGATCCAAACCCTTTTTAAATGCCCTGTGGATTACAGCATCACTTAGTCAAGGACATGTCAAACCACATCCTTATCTTATGCTATAAAAAAAACTAAATAAATGTATATAAGGCGCCGGCGCCAACGATCAACATTGATTTAAAATTTAAACGCAACACGTTAGACATCTTGACGGGACAGAAAAAAATAATATATTTTTACAATTAAAGTATACACTATATTATAATAATAAATATTTTAAATACTCTACAGTGATGACTACACAACCCTAGCTTGTAGCATTATATAATATTGTAGTTTGTGACTTTAATAAATTCTTAATCACCTAAAAAATGCTTGAGATCTGGAATGGTTCTAATAGTTAATGTGACCAATTTTCAATGATTGTTTTCTATTGCAAGTGATGATAAATCAAACCGTAATTTAATCAGCACCATACGAGTGTCGCAATGATTATGTCAGCAGGACAAAGCGAGCTCGGATGTCTATCAAATATGGCAAGGCCCAGATAACAATAAGTCTATTGGTAGAATCTAAAATGTTGGATCCAAGTTGCAAAGCCCTGTTAAACTCACACATCATATGGTAAAGTTCAATACTCGTAAGATCTAATCATACAAGTATTTCGAGAATCACCTAAGATGGGCAGGCCAGCAACACATTGGTTTCGACTATGAAGTGTATTTCAGAGTATAAGTCGTGCATAAAAACTTCATTGCATGGACAACACTCATAAAGGAAAACCTCTCTCGAAGATTTAGTAGCACAAGTCGTGTATGAAAACTTTTTCCCTAAACTACGTCGACAAAGGCCTAACCAAACAAGAACTCTTGCATTATAAATAAGACACAAGTTGGACAAATAAAGATACACGACATAACTCAATTTACAACTTTAAACTTTCATCCAGCCTTGTCTGACTTTAGCATCAGAGTGTCATCAATCATCATAACGGTGATTCTTGACTCATGTGCATTCTCTGTTAATACGTTGTCTACAGGAATCGACTACATCAACAAGTATCCTTTAAAATGACTTAAAATTATAACTGGTATAATTTAACATTGATATGTAATATATAGACTATATGTTCAATACAATTTTCGTGACTTGAGCTAATCTAGTGTCGGGGAGAAATCACATCCCATGTTTACTAAGTTTTGTTATAGGTAAGAGCAATCACACTTTAGAAATTTATTTTTATGGAGCAAATGAGTAATTTTGAGGTACTTTGTCAATTGTGGGGATTTATCCTGATTTTTCCATCAGGGAAAAAATGATTAAAATTGGGATATATCACCATGACCACGACAACACAGTGAATGGAAATTTGAAAGATGGGCTTGAGGATTGGGCTTAAGTTTTCAAACTCAAATCCAGTACATTTGAAATGAAAATTTACAGAGGTTGGGCTTTCCCAGGCCCAGTTAAAATGGCAACTTTTAAACAAGGTCAAATGTCAAAATGTTCTGATGGGCTTGACTGACTGACAATATGTCGGAATCTTTTTTTGAAAAAAAAAATCTAGAGGCTTTGGGACCACATTTTTGACTTAAATGGTGCAAACTATCACTTTTTTCGAAATTAGATCGACGATAAATATGACACGTAGAGCGCGTCCACCCCTAGTTACACGTTAACAATCATTGTTTAAATTGACATTTTTTTTAAGATTTTAAAATATTTTACTATTTTAGATAACAATTAATTAATTTGAAAAACCTAAAAATTACTGTAGTATTACTATTTTATATTTTTGTATTAATAACACTGAAATAAATAAATAAATAAATAAATATTGAGTTTAATGATATTGAATTTGCATACTATTTTATCAAATTAAATTATCGATAACTAAGTTTGATACGGTGCGCTATTTTTTAAATGGAAAAATGACTTATAAGACATATTTTTCATAATTGTAGACCACATCATACTCTAACAATTGAAAGTGCACCAAAATATCCATTTTTTTAAAATTAAAGACTCTTAAAAATTACAAACCCAACTCGTGGTTTAAAAATAATTAGAAAGACATTTTTACCCTTTTACTTAAGTACTCAATTTTCAAAAACAAAATCACGGGATCATATCTTGAGCATTGATTCAATTTAGTACAACACTCTTGGCACCATTAGTATTTTTTATCCATCTTTAATTCCAACCTCTCTTTGGATTAAGAAACTTCGTTCAACCTTGAGTCACTTTCACTCTCTCAGATACCACCACCACTGTGTACTCATTTGATTTATTCTCAACTACAAATAAGACGATTTCTGAATATAGCTTTAACACCCAACATTGAAAATGCATTCGAACATGATTTCAATCTCTTGAAGCATTAATCAATATAACATATTGATGTCCATATTGATTTCTTTTATTCGAATCGGGCTATCATTAATTGAAATTCATTCACATTCTTAAAACCAATCATAAGTTTACTTCCAGATTTTATTTTATTTTTTAAATTTGCACTTCCAAATTATCTAGCAATAATTGATCAATTGTGTTTCAAGAACACAAAACAACTTTAAAAAATATCAAATTGCGTTAAATTATTGCATATTTCATTTGTTTAAATGTAACTGAAATTTGAATACATAAATAACAATATCACGTCGATGTGACCAGGAATATGAGTATATTTGTCATTTTACATATCTTTTATTCATGGTTTGAATTTGTGACTTTTAATAGTCTTGAATTACAAAAAACAAGTTTTTTTTTAGGTTTTTTCAATTGTTAGGGTCATATTTGGTCTACAATTATAAAAATTTGGTCTTATAAGTCATTCTCCTATCTTTAAAACAATATTAAAAAAAAACAGGGGCATAGTTTAGTTTGAGACGTATGCAAGAAGAAAATTCATACAGTTATCCAGGGGTGAACATCCCATCCCGTCAGGGGCGGATCTACTAAGGGGCGAGGGGGGGGGGGGGGGGGGGGGGCTTCAAAATATTTTTAATAAATATTTAGCATTACAAAAAAATCAATTATATAATGTTTAATGCAATATGATTATTATTCATTCAACTATTTTTATATGTTGTTATTGGTGCAGTCGTTGGAAGTTTACAATTTTTAGCGAAAGACCCGAATTCGATACTCTTTACTCACCTTATTTATTTATTTTTTTTTTTTTATTTTCAATGCAAATTTATTAATAATTGCAAACATAAAAAATTGTTTGGTTTAATAAAAACTTATTTTCGGTCCTCTTGGAGTGTATGATTTTTTTTATGGCTATTGACAATTACTATTTCTGTCATTGTGACATACCCCTGCGTATTTGTTTTCAATGCAAATTTATACGTAATTAAACACGCATTAAAAAAATGAAATGTTTGCTCACAAGTGGTATAAAACCTAAAAAAAAAATGAAATTAATATCTAAAATATTAACTATATAAATCAATGAAAATATATACCATTGCCAACTCATACAAAATTTGATACTCACATAAACCATTGTTTTTTATGAAATTGTATTAAAATCTTATTATTTTTGCAAATTTCATATTTTTTAAGCTTCAAATAGATACTTATCCTAATTATTTTGTGATTTTATTTATATATTCTAGTTATTAGGCTCATTTGCCCTTGTTAATATTATCGATATCGTGACCTTATTTTGGCTTAAAATTGGACTACACTAGATTCAATTTGGTATATACAATGTATTTTGTATAGTTGTATTTTTTATTAGCTATTAACTCAGGTTTGAATTTTTTTTTTTGCTTCGCCCTTGATAACTACTATTATCAATTAATAATTATGAAAAATTCTAGAGAGTCAGGTCCCTAGCGCCAGGGGAGGCTCTCCATTAATAGATGATTCTTCAAATCAAACTCCATGAAGTGATGTTCTTCAAGGTTTGTGAATGGAGGATTATTTTCAAGAACTAAAGATCTATATCTCCTCGAAAACTCAAGATCTCCTATATCTCATTTATCTCTCCTAAAAACGTGCCAGAGAGCCTCCCCTAGCGCGCCTAGCTCTCTAGACGCGCTCAATAATTATTTGGCATTTCGCCCCCCTTAACTAAAATCCTGAGTCCGCCACTACATCCCGCAATTCTGATCTCGTATTGATTTTTGGGGGTCATTTTTGGACTGATCAAACACATTATAATCTCATCCTGTCCCGATCTAGAGTGGGATGGGAAATGGATGAAGATTTTCAATCTCGCACATCCCGTCCCGTCCTGAACTTATTTATTTAATATTTATTATTACTAATTTAATCAAACTACTATTCTAAATAAAAGTTTAGGATGTGTTGAAATCAAAACTTATTTGTTTGATTTGATATTATTTGTTTGGATAAAAACATTTGTTTGAATATTTTAGGTCAAATAAAATCCATGAAAATTTACGTTTTTCGCATTTTAGATTTATTATACGACAATTACTCTTGTATCACATAAATGATGTTTAACATTAAAAAAAATGTAAGTTCATTTGACCATAGATTTTATATAACATTAATATTGTTATATGTACATAAATTAGACATTATTTTGTGTGTGAGCAATGTGAGGTGAACTTTTTTGTTATTCTTCATGGGATAACTATTTAGTGCACGTTCATCCAGTCCCATCTCGAACTTGTTTGGGATTAGGTCTATCCCGTTCCGATCCCGAACAAATGGGACAAGGTTCATCCCGTTCCGTGCCCACCCCTGCAATTATCAATTCATGAAATTTTGAGGCGGTACATGTTTTATTATATGAATGCACCTCCGAAAGTAGCTATCCAATTTCTAGGGTATCTGTAAACAACCACCAAAACACACGATAAAGATCTTCAATGGGCTTGAAATAGTAAAACAACCCCTAATCACAAAAAAATTCAAACAAAAGTAATTAGAATAAACTTTGCCAAATATTAAAAAAAATCATATTGAATTTCAATTACTTGTCCACCAATTGTATCTCAGATGGTCGGACATCCACTCTCCTTACGAGATGTCGCGGGTTCGCGGCTCTCTAATTTGAATTTTGTGAGTTTTCACCCGATTGCCTTCGGGTATAGGTGAAGGACCGCGACAAAATCAATGCTTCGTGCAAGATGGAGGTGACAGAGACGTTAAGTGGCAACAATGTTGTAGCATTCAAGCTTGGTTTGATTAACCCTAGAGTGGAGATAGGAATAATTGGGCCATGAATCTTGAGAAATGTTAGATTGGACATGGGCTTAGCATAGAGTTGTCGAGGGATGGGTGGTTATAGAGAAAAGAAAAACGAAGGTTAGGTGACGTAGGGAAATAAACTTGAATACTTTTATCGTGCCGATCAAAAATGATTTTGCGAATTATATCAAAACAATTGTAAAATATGCAGCATAATTATAAATCATATATCATGTGTTGAAATTTAGACTAGTCACCCTCGCTCGCATTGTATTAGCCTAACATATCTTGCACTTTCATCACCTTGTTTCAATAGAGACAAACTTTTCCACTTTTTGTCTATCGCATCCATAAATAGGGAAAACCTTGATTTGAACCATTATATAATGTTATAGAGTTTTGCGCTAGAGTAGACTAAGAATCAATTCGTTGCTTAGTTTTGTACTAAATTCAATGCAAAATTTTGACAAATTTGTGAGATATTGTATATTTCAACTATCTTTTTATCGTGTGGAATTGTATAAAAGTTGTAAAGCTCCATGGTTTAAAACCTTCTAAAATTGGTTATTCCTTGTAAGATCTTAGGTCAATTTGATTTGATTGATTTATTTATTTTTGCTCGGATAAGCAATTTTAAGTTATGATGGATGAATATCTCGGTTGTTTATTGTGATAAGTAATTGAATGGTAATGTTACACAGATAACGTTGTACGTGTTGTTTTGATTTTTAAATTCATGCATTGATTTTTTTTCTTAGCTCACAAAGAAATTTTTTGAGTAAAGTCAAAGGTAAGGAATTAATCCACCTATTCCAACCGAGGAGAAAATACCATTCTACAAGAAAATTATGTAATTGTAGAGTCTTTGTTCGCTCAAGCCGCTGAGTATTGAAAACAAGCTATAACACACTCAAGGTAATTATACTGAAGCTCATAATTGGCTGAAAATCATGAGACATTTTGAATAAGAACACTTTTTTTTTATTAAAAATTAAAATAACATTTTCAATTTTTTGTTGCATCCTATTTTTGCACGAACTTTGGTTTGAGTTTATATTCTTCATATAAGATGCATGAATTTTTTTTTTTTGTTAAAAACCTAGATGACACCTTCTATAAACAATAGTAGCAATGTATGAAAAGCTTGGCACGATCAAATTTGATATTTCTCCACTTTGCATCAACATCATTATCGCACCTAGATTCCACCGAAGACCATCACATGAACTCGATCGTCAAACATTAAAAAATAGTGGCAATTTGAAAAAAATAATGCTACATTGCACAATCAACAAAAAGATAATTTGACTTCATACGCACAAGTTAAATTTACTTTATGTTTGAAAGCAACTCACGGTACCAAAGTCATACAGTTTTATGCTGAGCAACTTGGAAATTCATGGCATTTTTTTTTTTTTTTGGAAAGCAAAACACTTATATATATATATTTATATTTATTTTATTTTATTTTTTTGAGAGACAAGCGTGCCGTCGGTGGATATAGAATTTAAGATGTGAGATTTAAACCATCACAACCTTAACCGTCCAATCAGGCTATAATTGGCTTCATGGCATTTTAACATCCCATTGAAAACTCACTTTGTTGCTTCTCAATGGCTTGACGTCAAAAAATAAACTACAACTACAACACAACCAATGGTTTGCCAAAACCGTAAGATTTTCTATCAAACGAAGATAATCAACCATTGACCAAGCCATAAATATCTTAGTCGACCCAATGCACAACAAAACCCCAACTTCATCCCCTCAGCTTGATCGATATACTCTTAAATTTTTTTTTTAAAGACAACCTCCCAGCGAGTATTGAACCCAAGACGGAAGATTGGTTAAATCACTACAACCTTAATCAACTAACCAGACTACCATTGACATATAAACTCACACTTTAATCGGTGCACCGAACAATTATTTGAAGTCAATTAGGGCTTACTTACATGACATGATAAGAGGTGGAGGTCAACAACACACAACACTCAACACTCAACACACAACATGGGAAGAGCACACAGTGTCTCTAGCTAGCTAGGGTTTTGACAAAGCAAAAAAAACCTTCCGGGCTCCAGCAACCTTCTTCTTGGGGGACTGGACTCCTGTGTAACACATTTTTCCTTTTGCCTTTTCTCATGGCCCATCTCTCACCTCCATTATATCATCATTAAAAAACAAAACCCACTGGGCCCATGAGTGGGCCCACACGGTGATGAGGAGAGGCAAATCCCGTAATTCCGCATCCATCACATGGCCATTTCCGTCATTTCGCGCCAAGCTAGGGTGAACCTACTAGAACCTAGCAAATAAGGGTAATATTGGAAGAAAATGCAATAAAGAAGGGTAGATTCAGGGAAACAAAAAAAGATTGGGGAAGAGGGAATAAAGAAAGATAGAGGGAAGAAGAGAGAAAGAAATATTATATTGATTTATTTGGCGGACGTGAAAGGAGATTGAATTGGAGTTAATGGCCCTCGGGTGATACCTTACTCTATTCGTCCTCCTCCTCCTCCTCTATATTGAAAAAAAAATCATTATTGCCTGTCTTGTATTCTCTTATCATCGACTCTCCTCACCTCACCAAAGAAGAGAGACGAACCCAAAACCAGAGAGGTCTCAAGAAGATTGAAGAAACATCAACTAAGTCGGAGGTTTAATTTCTTGCGCTTTTTCGGTTGGCTGATTTGATATTGTTGTTTAATAGACAACTGAGAGGAGAGAAGGAAGGAAGGATTGAAGGAGGGTGGGGAGGTATTTTTATGCGATTGAGAGAGGTTTCATGCCGCCGGAACCACTGCCTTGGGAGAGGAAGGATTTTGTGAAGGAGAGGAAGCACGACAGGGTGGAGACAACGGTGGGATCTGTGGCGAGATGGAGAGATTCTTCTCATCACGGATCGAGGGAATTTGTTCGCTCCTCGGCTGTAGACGACATTCGCAGACCTTTAGGTACGTTTTTACTTCATCGGTTTCTAGTATTTTGATGGGTTTTAGCTTTGTAGGGCGTTTTTTGATGTGTTTGTTGACCTAATTTCTGGGTTTTGCATGAACTCTGTGTGAGACAAGCATGAAAAAGGGGTTAGAACAAGTTGAAGGGGAGGATTCGAGGGGCGAAACTTGTTTCCGACCTTTTCTTCTTTTGGGGAATTTGTTCTTTTGCCCCTTTGTTCTTCTTTACACACGGATCTCCTTGTGGGTTTGGGGTTTCAACAGATCTGATTTTGATTGTTATTGTGAAGTTGTTTTTAGGTATAAAAATTGGAACTTTAGTTGATTTTCTTTTATTTTTTTGGCAAATTATTGAAGGTTATGGTAGGCAAGGAGGTTATCAGCTATACTCAGAGGAACCGGTTTATGGGTCAACGCCCTTCCGGGTTAGCGAAAGGATGCTGGGAGATGAAAGCTTTATTAGACCTTCAGCAGGTCGAGGAGATGGAAAGTATGGCAGGAGCGGCAACAGGGAAAGCAGAGGGTCCTTCAGCCAGAAGGATTGTAGAGGAAGTTCATGGGAGCCGATGACGACAGTGGTGGCAGCGAATGGGGATGCTTCGGCGAGCTCCATTAGCAGGCCGAATGATATAAGTGCCAAGAGGTCAGTCAGTGATCTCCTAACATACTCGTCACATCCTCATTGTGACATTGACAACTCATCCTGGGATCACCAGCATGATAAGATGGGTAGTGTTAATGGTTTGGGAACAGGCCCCAGGAGCGAGAAAGACCAATCGCGGAGTATAATTGGCTGGAAACCCTTGAAGTGGAACAGATCGAGCAGCTTGTCCTCGCGCGGATCTGGTTTCAGCCATACGAGCAGCTCAAGGAGTCTGGGAGCTGATTCGGATGAACAAAAGCCGGATTCGCAGTCTGGAAGGGTTACTCCAATCCAATCTCCTTCTGGGGAGGCTGCAGGGGCTATGACATCTTCAGCTCCTTTTGAAGAGAATTGCTCAAGGAAAAAACAACGCCTTGGATGGGGCCAGGGACTTGCAAAATATGAGAAAGCTAAGGTTGAAGGATCTGATGAGACTGTTTCCAAAAGTGGGTTGTTTCCTTGTTCTACCAACACAAAGGCCGCTCAAATCGCCATTCCAAGCTTGCCTGATAAGAGTCCCAGACTTCCAGGCTTATCAGAATGTGCATCACCTGTGACTACTTCTTCAGTTGGCTGCAGTTCATCACAAGGTATGTTAAAGTTTTTTTTGGCGTTGTAATACTCATTTATAATTTTGACCTGTTTTGCTGTTTTCGTATTGAATGACCAATGCAAAATTTGGACCATGATAGCATTTTATTATTAAGTTTTTTTTGTTTTTGTATATTGAGTATTTTGTGTGCCCTCTTTATGGATTTTAAATGTATCCCATGACTAGTTCATGCTTAGTGATATCATGTGAAAATTTAAGCCTTTTTCATGGGTTTAATCTAGTTTTTCCTTTATATCCACAAGTTCTCTTAAATGGTAATGGGGTGGATGCATAGGTGATTTTTTTTTCCCATTAGATCGGGTTATTAAATTACAGATACTAGCTTGAGCTCAAGTTTCCTGTTGCACTTTTGCACATTTTTTTTTATTTGTTGTGGTAAAACTACGGTTTTCATTTTTATTTTATTTTATATGTTTCATATTATTAGTATTAGTATTAGTATTAGTATTAGTATTAGTATTAGTATTAGTATTATTATCATTTTTATAAATTTTTTCTTCAGATTTTGATTATTTGATCGTACTTGTAGATTCTTTATCCATTTCTATGCTTTTCAGTTGAAAGAAACGTTTAATTCTCTGTGTCCTCTACACTATACTTGTACAGAGAGAGATGTTAACAAACAGTGGACCTTTGATGCTCAGATCCTATCTTAAGTTCCAACTGCATTAGCAATATACACGAGTCATTTTTTTATCAATGTGATACACATAATCAGTTATGCATCTGATAAGCTAGAGGGAATTCCACTAGTCCATCACATGTTCTTGGTATGGTGAAAAATAATAGTTTAAGTCTAAATCACACAAAACACTGCTGAGTTCATAAATTGTGTGTGTGTGTGTGTTTTTTTAATTACATTGTGTTTTAAGGGCATATGTGAATAGTAACAAAGTGATGATTAATTTGGTGTTGAGATGGTTATGTCTCATTAATTCTTATTGTTTGACTGGAAATGAAGTCGCCCTGTTTAAATTTTGGTTTGGAAGCTTAAGATACTTCCTTGGAGCCCTGCATGTTTTGAACTTTTCCTGAATTTTATAACTAATATTTTATTTACAGTTAACAAATTACAATAACAAAGAAAACAAGTAGAATGTTGGATGTATAGAACAAGAGTTGTGTAGAACTGTAGATCCAATATATAAATTTGGATGTTCTCTAGATTCAAGTTTTTTTCTTTTGCAACTAGTTGTAGTTGTATCTATTTTTTAGTAGCAATAGCGATGCATAGCCTTCTCTTTCTTTCAGAATTCACAGGGTCATCTGGTTGAAAGTGTTCAATTTTAGTGTTGTTTTTATGTTGTCATCCCAAGACCTCAGTGAAGTAATTAACTGCCGTTGTCTTGACAGTCGACATCCTTGGTCTTATCTCGTCTAGTTATCGATACTTCTTTCAACCTTTTTTGTGTATTTGTAGGTTTCGGATTCAGGATAGATGTGTGTCAGAATTGTGTGTTTTCAAACTTGGGGAGTAAATCTTTAGTTTCCGACTGCTGGAAGAAGCTTTTTATCCCCATTTTTGGGTTGACATCTTTCTTATGTTGGACTTGCAACACTAAGATTCTGAATTAGGTCCGGCTTGTTTGTTGAATGGATGGTTTGTGTCTGATTTTGAAGTTTCAGGCCATTGCCGTAAATGTAATTAACCAATTTGCTCGAATTTCTTAGACTATCTGCACTCCCTTCCCTAGTATTTCTTAAAATTCTTATTGTGATCTTTCTATCGGGCATATCAATTACTCTGGAAGTTATGAAGAAATCACCTACGAGATGTGAGCTTAACTGAAGAGTGCTGCTAAGATTTAAACATTTGTCTTACAAAAACGAAGAATGCATTGAATGCTCTATTAGTATAACGTGTTTCATGTGCTTAACCACCCTGGACTCGACCTTTTTTTTTTAAATTCTTCTTCCATGTAGACCAGTCTTAAATAAACCATAATTACTAGAGCCTGCTAGTTAAAATATTTTTTTTTTGGTCTTATACCTTGTTATGTCCTGAAAGCGAATCACATTAGTGAAAGTTATTGTGAATAAACATATGTTTGTGGTGAGTGCTTGCTGGTGTATTATTTCTTTTCCTGCTTTTTAAAGATGGTGCCATGTGTTCTATGATGGTGCCATGTGTTCTATTCACTTAGTCCTACGGGTTGTCAGATGTGCCTGTATAGATTTTTTCCCTTGAATAATCAGTGGTTAAATTTCTGTTGCAACAGGCCTTGAAGACAAACATCACAGCAAGACTGCAAATACTGATACTGATATATGTAATGTAAGTGATTCACCAGGTCATGGGGTTCGGAGCTGCCTTGAGGAATTCTCCATTAATCCAGAGCACGTGGAGTTAACTTCAATTACTAACCTCAACTCTTTGCTTAATGATCTGCTGCAACCTGAGGATGCTTGTTCCGGGGACTCTAATTTTGTGAAATCTACTGCTATGAATAAGTTATTGATTTTGAAGTGTGAATTTTCCAAAGTCCTGGAGAAAACTGAGTCTGAAATTGATTTATTTGAAAATGAGCTCAAGCTGTTGAGCTCAAAACCTGAAACTAATGGTCCTTGTTCAGTAGCATCTGATTCCTTACCAGTGGAATCTGTGCCGAGATATCAGGAAGAAGTATGTGGTGCCTCCAAGGCATTTCAGAAACCTGTTCCTTTGCAGTTAGCATCTTCTAGTGATTTGCTTGTGGATGCTCCGGGTGTATGTAATGGTGCTTTGGATGGTAATCAGGATGAAGTCAAGAATGATGATATTGATAGCCCAGGAACAGCTACATCGAAATTTATTGAACCTTTATCTATTGAGAAGGCAATCTCTGCATCTGATTCAGGGAAACCTGATAGTTCTGTGCCTGGGAAGTTGCCTTCTTCTGATGATCAACAATGTCTGTTGCTCCATGTTGATGAGGGAAGGGCTGAAAGTGTATCTGGTTGCAGAGATGGGAATTACCACCGTGATAGTAGCAATTCCACGGATCTGAGCCAGCCCAAAAATGTTGAATGCAACTTAAATGATATATTGGCTTCCAATAGGGAATTGGCAAGAAAGTCTTTTGAAGAACTTAGTAAATTATTTCCAACTGATCAACCTCAGATTGATATTTGGAGATCCTGTATTATCTCATGCCAGCAGAAGAATCCACATTTGAAAGAAAAACTTGCAGCTCGGAAGCGCTTTCAGAGATTCAAGGAAAAAGTCCTTACTCTCAAATTTCGGTCCTTGCAACACTTGTGGAAGGAAGATATGCGTTTACTTTCTATTAGGAAGCATAAGGCAAAGTCACAGAAGCGGATCGATTTTCTTTCAAGATCAAACATTGGCCATCAGAAGCATCGATCTAATATTCGCTCCAGGTTTACTTCACCTGGTAAGTGCTTTCCTCCTTAGATTGGTTCTGTGTTATATACCTGTAAATTTTTTTTTTTCCATGTGTTGTCTTTTCCTTTATCATAACATACACTAATAAATAAATAAAGGTCTTGGGGTGAGTAGTGAAAGAATAGACATTGTAAAATGACTAAAACTGCTTGTATAGATAACTTTCTTGGATTCTGGAGTAATTATCTTTATTATTATCTAATTCAATTCTGTTAATAACTGACATTCCGAAATGTCTACACTGAAACCCAAGGTGTGCCCATGGCTGTTGACGTCTTTCAAAACGGATCACCCAAAGCAAGATTGCTAAACCCTGCTTCTTAGTTAGCCGATTCCAAGGCGGAATCGAGATCCAACTCATGGAGACACATGGTCTCAGAGACTCCTTGACCCAACATCAGTGAACGATCTTGTGGTATATCATCGCAAGTCTCTAATTTTTTTAGTTTATATATCACTCATATGGTGCAGATGCTAATCTTGAATCATATAAATTTTTTTTTATCTAAAACATGTTGCACCAGGTAGAAGTGAAAAAAGGGCAAGTTAGCTTATGAAAATTTTCATCTCGTAGATCCCAACAAGGTGTAATGTTTCAAAGGCGTCTCTAGATGCATGTAAGCTAATATCAACACGATCTCATGCAAATCTGCATTCATTCAAAATGGTCCTTGAAAATTGAAGCATGCGCTTCCATGTTAAGGGTCAAGTATTATAGAAGCCATGGGTGAACACTAACCTTACTGATCCAAATGTCAGAGAAAATAAATATTACAGATGTGCAACCGCTAAGATCGGAAACAATATAGCTTATATCTTTTAGTTATGATTGAGGCCTCGTTCCTGGTGTGGGAATCGTTGACTTGAAGTTATTATCACATTACTTAAACATCATAAATGCTCAAGGCTTGTTATTTTGCCAGTCTGATCACTGTTTGTCGGTTTTCATGTTGATGAAAAAAATCTACGGAAATAGTTAAAAGAAAGAAATAATGACCTTTCAACATCATTTTCTGTGTTGGCGGAATTATTTTATTTATATTATTTTTGGGGTGGGGGAAGGGGTTGGAAGAAGAAATATTTCATCAGTGAGAAATAAAAATCATATGTTCTTTGAACCTCAAATGCTCAGTTTCCACACTTTGTCATTTCCTCTTCCCTCTCTGTTTGAAAGCGTTTTCTCAGGTTTTATTCCTTGAAACTGAAACATAGCCTTGTATTTTACTGGACGGATTTGTTACTTGCTAGTACTTAGAGATGCTTCTTGGAAATTTTCCTTCGTACTTCATTTTTCCTTGGTGCATGTATGATTGTCTATTTGTACTTCAATTCATTGGTCTCCTCTCTCAAATTTTAAGTTTATGTTTCTCTTGTCTACTTCAGCAGGTAGTCTGACTCTAGTTCCAACCACAGAAATAGTAGATTTTACCAGCAAGCTGCTGTCAGATTCAGAGACCATACTTCACAGGAATAGTCTGAGGATGCCAACCTTAATAATAGATGAAAAGGAGAGGAAATTTTCAAGGTTCATCACAAGTAATGGGTTAGTTGAAGATCCTTGTGCTGTTGAGAAGGAAAGGTTGACAATCAATCCATGGACACTTGAGGAGAAGGAAACATTCTTGGAGATGCTAGCAAAATTTGGGAAGGACTTCAAAAAGATTTCTTCTTTTCTTGATCACAAGACGGGTGCTGACTGTGTTGAGTTCTACTACAAGAACCATAAATCTGAAAGTTTTCAGAAGATAAAGAAAAAATCTGATCTGACGAAGCAAGAAAGGACTTTGGCAAATGCTACTTATCTCATTACATCAGGCAAAAGGTGGAATCGTGAGGTAAATGCTGCTCCTCCTGATCTTCTGAGAACTTCTGAGATTGCAGCCTGTGCTGATGACAGCTTAAGCTCTCGGCATACTACTGCGAGCAGTTCATATCTGGGAGATCAAGTTCATTATGTCGATGACAGATGCTGGATAATGGATGCTTCCTATGAAAAGTCGAGCGTTAGATACGGTTTTGGAAATGACAGGGAAGCTGCGGCTGCTGACACTTTGGCTGGTATTTCTGGCGCTATATCATCTGAGGGAATGAGCTCTTGTGTTACTAGTTCGATTGACCCTGGAGAGGGTTCTCAGGAATGGAAGTATCAGAGGAAGAGTGATCGGCCATGGACTCCTAAAGGTATGCAGATAATTGATGACGAAGACGCTTGTTCAGATGAGAACTGTGAGGAATTGGATCCTTTAGATTGGACGGATGAGGAGAAGTCTAAGTTCATTGGTGCACTTGAATCTTATGGGAAGGATTTTGCCAAAATTTCCCGTTGTGTTAGGACAAGGTCAAGGGATCAATGCAAAATCTTCTTCAGTAAAGCATACAAATTTCTAGGTCTAGAACTGATGCACCCTCGATCTGGAAATGAAGGTACGGTGAGTGATGCCAATGGAGGGCAAAGCGATACAGATGATGCTTGTGTTTTAGAGTTGGAATCAGCTATTTGCAGCACTCAATCCTGCTCTAAGATAGATTCAGATTTGCCATTGTCTTCAATGGACACAAATTGTGAAACATTTGAACATACCAGGGCTGACCACTTGCAGACTGAACATGACAGCTCAGAGGGAAATGATGCAGTGGAACACTGTAATGCTGATGAGGTTGAGACTGCTATGGGGGAGTCTGTTCTAGATGACTGTTGTGATAGGGGCAATCTGTATCCAGTTTCATGTGAAAAGGATGTTTCCGCGAAAGCAGTTGGTTCAGATGATAATTGCAGGACGGCTGCTGGATTGATTTCTGAGATTCCGTTGTTGCCTCCTGAAAATGCGAATTTAACGGCAAAAACCAATGCCACAGGACAAGAATCTCCTTGTTCTAGAGGGAAAGCTGCTCCTTCTCGATCTTCATCAGATACTGTTATTGAACATAAGGCTGTACCTTCTATGGCTGATGATACTGCTTTACACAAAGTGGTATCCTTTCCTTCTACTGAGGGAACTGTGGCTGAATCAAAGGATAAACCTATGTCTTTGATCAAAAAGAGGTGTGAAGGTTCCCAGAATTTAAAGAATGGTGTAGAGGCCAGTAGTAGTGGAAGTAATTCAGGCTGCTTCATCAGTGATTCTGTCAAAACTTCTCCAAATCAGGCTTCTGAGGCTAGTGTTAATCCAAGACTAAGTCTGACACCCACTGAGATTCCTCTAGATCTGCTCCCGTCTGTTCAGAAAGCTCAGACAGTCTCATGGAAGCAAAAGGAAAATCGTCATGCATCAGCTGATTCGGCGCTACAAGATTCGCCTGTGTTAAATTATGAGGAGCATTGCCAGCATGCTTCGTCGTCATCAGCGCTAAAATTTGAAGAGACAGGGGTCAAGCAACAGCCAAAATTTTTAAGCAAAGAGATGTATCAGCAGTATTTATCACGTCTTCATTCCTTTGGTTCAGTTGATTCTTCACAGATTCTCAGGGGTTATCCACTGCAAGTGTTGAACAAGAAAGATGCAAATGGGCATATGGAAACAGTTAGCAGTGAAAACCATTCAATGCTTCAAAACTTCTCAAAGTTGAATGGGAGCTTCAAATCCAGCCAGTTATTGGAACATTTCAGTCATGAGAAGCGCAATGGCTTACAGCCATCCCCTTCAGTGTCTGAGCTCCAATTACTATCCCATAATCATGAGCAGTCATCTTGTTACCATTCTAGATCTCACTCTCAGGGTAGCTCTGATACAGAAGAGCATTCTCGTGGAAGTGGGGAGTTGAAGTTATTTGGTCAGATTCTTAGTAATCCATCAGCTGTGCAAAAGCCAATTTCTGTCTCTCATGAAGCAGACAAAAGGGTGCAGAAGCCAATTTCTGCCTCTCATGAAGCAGACAGAAGGGGACAAAAGCCGATTTTTGCCTCTCATGAAGCAGATAAAGGGGGGATGTGCCTTACTAAAGCAAACAGCCACAGCCAATTGTTTACGAAGTATGCCTCTGATCATGGGGTGGACATGGGAGTAATGGCATCGAAGCTTGATTGTAGTAAGTATGCAAGTTCACAGGATTTTCCTATGAGGAGTTATGGTTTTTGGGACGGGAACAGAATACAGACTGGGTTTTCATCACTGCCAGATTCTGCCATTTTGTTGGCAAAGTATCCAGCTGCGTTCAGCACAGCAGCATCTTCACATGTAGATCAACAGTCATTACCTGCGGTTGTCAAGAGGAACGATCGGAACTTGGGGTCTGTGTCTGTTTATCCAGCCAAGGATGTTAATGTTAGTGGGAGCTTGCCAGATTATCAGGTGTATAGACGATATGATCATGAAAAAATGCGTCCCTTTGCAGTAGATGTTAACCGCAATGATGGATTCTGCGAGCTGCCAAAACGAAATGTGTTCGATGTATCCAGTTTTCAACAGCAAGCAACAGGGGTAATGGGAATGAATGTCATGGGAGCAGGTATCTTACTTGGTGGACCTTGTACAGGTGTTTCTGACCCGGTAGCAGCCATTAAGAGGCATTATGCTACCACTGAGCGGTTTGTCGGGCAGGCGGGGAGCATTAGGGAAGAGGACTCGTGGAGAGGAGACATTGGAAGGTAGTACATGCAGAAGAGACGTTGGAAGGTAGTACATGCAGCAGTTAGTAAAAGTAAAGATCTCAGGGGCTGTATGTAGTGGGAAGTTCCTTTTCAGGGCCCACTTGGCATGTACCATATGCCATTCTGTATAATAGATGTTTTGTAACCTCAATGGGATGAAAAGTGAAAATGGGCTCGTTTCTGTCCATTTTTTTTGTAGGGGATTAGAATTTGTAGTATGCAGCTTTTTATTGTTATATTGGTGGAAACACAAATAATCTGCGAAGGTTGATGAAAGTTAGGGAAAGCCTTGGCTGCTCTGTCATTAGTCATATATAACTGGCATGTCTTGCCATTTTGCTCTTTTGATGCAGTTAAGATACCTTTTTTTTTTATTTTCTTTTTTAGCTGGATGTCTCAAATCTTATTTCTGGTATTTCTGATCTGTGGGTATTTCTTCCTTGTCTTCTTGATGTATTTTCCAGGCGTAAAGATTGTCGGTACATGTTCCCAGCCTTTTGAAGATGGTAACATTGCGCTACAGTTATCATCCTCAATTGGATTTTGTGCTGAAAGGTAACTTTTGTTCATTTGAGCTCTATCTCACAAGCCTGCCTTCAGTACAACCTTTTAGAGTAGTCTTTGTACAATCTGGTGCTTGCAGTTTTATGCAACAGATGTATTTTGCCTTAATGTCCCAATTTTGCATGAGTTTATATCTTTCAGATTTGCATCTGCACAATTCCTGTTTTAATGTTTTGTGTAGATGTATTTTAATGCATGTTTCGACTGAGTTGATTTTTATGCTGAATTAACATTTCTAGACAAGTGATAGCCACTGAGGCCGCACTTTAAACCCAGACCTTTTCACACCTATGATGCCTTGCCCTCTCAGTTGCTGTTCAATTGTCCCAAAATCCCATCTAAGTTGTGGAGCTTCCGAAAACCCTCTCTGGAAATTATATCGCCTTTGGAGAACGGAGTACCTTTGAATAGATACTGGTAGAAATATGTTCTCCGTCTCTTGGGCTGTTTGAAAGTGTGAAACAGGGGGGAAAGTTTCAAATGTGAGGCTGCGAGGTTGTCGTCGTCTGCGTAACCATTTTTGTATAAAGGGCAAACAGATAAGTGTCTAGTTTCATTGCCAGCAGAAGAATATGTGAATGGAAGGAGTTCAATGTGACTACGCTTTGACGATAGAGACAAAGTTGTACATTGTTAGCACCGCAGTTCCTTTAATTTAGTGTTAGGAAATGAGAGTGACGGGCAGAATTCAAGGATTGCAAGTCAGTGCTACAAAGGGCCAAATGATATCTTTGTCAAAGTTCTCTGCTAGATCCAGCTATGAGTGCCTACAGAAATTGACCAAGGTTGTCAAGCTGCTTATCTTACACATCTTATCTTAATAGGAAACTGGTGCAGTGTCTAATGCACTGGAGCTCCATCTCCTGTTTCCCAAGTTTTTGGGTAGAAGGTCTTGCCATTTAGTGAGCGATGTGCAATTTTATTTTATTTTTTTTGCCAAAACCACAGAAAACAGGAGGTAGACTGAAGTGAGTAAAAATGAGGGAAAACTGCATTCGGTCCCTAAATATATATATTTTTTTCCTTCCTAGTGTTCGAGTTTCCTTCTGATCTACGCCCCTTTGAAACCCTCTGTGGTCACCATTGTCATTTACGATTCAGGCCAGAGTATAATCACATCGTTAAACTAGTATTTGAGGTTTTGCAGAAATTACTTGACTATCATGATTCACTCTCTAGAGCTGGCAATGATTTATATTCAGGAGATTAATGGTGGTTTTGGGTAGTGTTATGTCGCTTCTATTTGGGTTGGGTGTCATTCTGTTTCAACTCAATCCCTACCTGTCGACAACGAGTTCATTTTCAGCCCATCTTGTTGTATTCTATTTCAAAACATTTTCTGATAATGTCTAATCGTTGAAGTGGGCAGTGTTATGATAGTGAAGGTGTGATAAATTGAGGTAGCAAAAGGTAAATAGCAGACAATGGTTTGGTGTTCGGACTTTACCTTTTCTGATTGTCGATTCACTAGTTATTGAAAATGATACACGAGATGGCCCGCGTAGGCACTCTTGCTCTCGCATGCTTCGTGGTTCTGAAAATGATAGCGCTATAACCTTGTTCTGAAAATGATACACGCTATAAATTGTAATATTTTCACAGACCTGTTTTTTATCACATTCATGGTGTCTTTCAGGAATTCTAGAGGGCGAGGGAAAGAGTGTCATCTTGAGGGGATCCCTCGCTCCTCTCCCTCGTCCATTTTCTCGCTGTGTAGAAGGGCTTTCTATGAATTGTTTCCCTTGTATCTTGTATCATTTCTTGAGTAATTCTAGTCAGTCTTTTTTATGGCATTTTTTTTTGCCTTATTTTGGTGTTTTTACATTTTTTGTCCTTCATTTTTAAAACACTATTTATATAAAGGGTAGAAGTATAAAAAAAACTCAAACAAAGTGAAGAAAATGCTAGCAAACTTTAGAATTTTTGTCATTTCTTATCTTCGATACAATCTCTGTGTTTGGCAAAAAAAAAAAAAAAAAAAAAATTTCTAGGAAGCAATGAAGGCCGCTCACCACCCACTCTCCTCGAGATGAGGGGGAGCGCATCTCGAAGAGAGTGAGAGGTGGGGGGCTCCCACTCCCTCGCGCTCCTTTGAATTCCTGAAAAAGGATAGCTATGAGCTTGTTGGCATGGCGGCCATTCTCATCAGTCCATATCACAACAGTCCTTCCTTTGTGACAGTAATAAACTTAGACTGAGTCAAGGACAACCAGTGCCTCTCTATATCATTATGTGTCAAGTCGTCAAACTCAAACTGACGCATGTTTAGGTCGCTAGTCGCTATATGAAATAATGCATCAGTCGACATATAATAAATGGAAATAAAATAAAATTACAGCAATCATAATTAGTGCAAAGAAGCATAAATAATTACTACATTAGAGTAAGATTGAGATTGCTAACTAACTAAGCATATTATCAATTAAAGTTTTCCCTACATCCAAACCCTACCACATCAACTAGAATGCAAAATTTTCAAAGGTGTTCCTTTACTCCCAAGTAGATAATATGTAGCTTTCTTACATGGAAAGTCTGAGTGGCCATAAAAAAAGTTGCAAAAATCTCTCTATTCCATTGCACATGATCACCTCTAATTCTACAGTGGTCCTTTGTGACATTGTCACGTGGACGTGGAGAAGAAGAAGAAGAAGAAGAAGAGAGAGAGAGAGGTGGGTATGCGTACAGCGCACTCCGCGTACGTTAGAAGTTCTCTGTCTCACAGTGTTCGAGTACAGTCAGTCAGAACTGACTGACCTCACATGCTTTGGCCAGCTCTGTAAAGTAACGGTAATAAGCGGGAGTCAGCGAACCCTAACAGTTGATTCCACGTGTAGATTTTAATTGATCTACTACAACACCTAACTAGAGCATCCATTTTCTGCTACTCAAGCGTGGTGGTTTAAGACCACCGTTTTTTTTTTTCTTTTTCTAGTAGAAAAGTTGGTCGGATCACGTGCAGAACACCCTTTCAAACAAAAATCAATGCTCTTGAACTAGGCTGTATAGAATTTTCTTTTTATTTTGTTAAACAAAGAAGTAAACAACTTGATCACGATGATAGTCACACTAATATGTTGATACTCAATAATTTTATCGATGCTTGATAAGATCTCAAGCATCTCTCTAAAAGGTGTCGTGTTGTTTGAAATAGAGCGAACATACGATCATCGTAAGGATTTTGTTGATGTTGTTTGACTATAAAAGTGGTTTTCCTTCAACTTCATAGGGTACATGTAAATGTCAATTGTCTTGCAGTAAATGCATGATTAGCTATAATTATTGAGTGATTTTCCTCTGTTGGTTGAATATTACAAATAATTTACCCTTTCAAGCTCGAGCCTTTAGGTATTTTCTATCGGTCTCAACATGTTGTACATCGCGTTGAACAAATTTTTTTTTTCCATCCGTTTCTTTCTCTAAAAGCTTAAACTTTTATATTTGCATATCTTAACAACAAAGATATAAAATACAAGAAATCTGAAAAAATGAACTTGATTGTTCTGATGTCAGTTAATGGTCCAACTCCAAGAAACAGAGAAGCCTCTCCCAAAAAATTACTTTATTCACTGAGAATTTAACCGTTGTACATGTCCACATGTCACTCAGCCAACCCTACCTCGCATTTAGTCTTCCTCTATCAGCATCTCTTCCTCCCTTTTAATCCTCTCTTCTTTCATCAATTCTCACTCAATCTCTCAAATTCACCACATCCAACTCTCAATCACCTCAAAATCTACAATGGGTTCTCAAAAAATCTAACAATGTCAATGTCTTACACTGTCCTTTCACTGTCTCTGTTTCTTCTTCAACTCTCCGTCATTAATGGCGCTAACACTGAAACAACACAATTCGACTTCGGGAAGCTCACAGTGAATAGTTTGAAGCTCATTGGTGATGCCCATTTGAACAACGGAAGCGTTTACCTCTCGAAAGACCTCGGGGTACCCAACTCTGGCTCTGGGAGGGTTCTGTACAGCAAGCCTGTCAGATTCCGGCAACAAGGGAGTCAGTTTCCGGTGTCTTTCTCGACGTACTTCACCTTCATAGTTAGTAATCTGAACCCATCGTCTACCGGTGGAGGTCTCGCCTTTGTGTTGTCTTCGGACGATGAAACAGTAGGTGATGCAGGAGGGTTTCTGGGTTTAACTAGTTCATCCTCTGTTTCTTCTTCTTCTTCTTCGACCGGGTCCTCAGGGTTCGTTGCCGTTGAATTCGATACGTTAATGGATGTAGAGTTCAAGGACATTAATGGAAACCATGTGGGGTTGGACCTGAACAGCTTGGTTTCAACTAAAGTGGCTGATTTGGGTGACATTGATGTTGAGCTCAGAAGTGGGAACCTAATTTCAGCTTGGATTGATTACGACGGGTCGAATCAATGGTTCAATGTCTCCGTTTCGTATTCAAATGTTCGTCCCAAAGAACCCCTTTTGTCATTCCATCTCGATTTGGATCAGTTTGTGAATGATTTCATGTTTGTTGGGTTTTCGGGTTCGACTCAGGGTAGCACAGAGGTTCATAGTATTCAATGGTGGAGTTTTACTTCTTCTTTTACAAAATTTCAACCACCAACGGCTAGTTTTTTCAACCCAACTGCTAATTCAGCCACTTCTTCACTCAACCCATCTCCATCTCCACCTTCATTGCCTCCATCGAGTTCGAAGGTCTCGAGCTCTTCTTCTTGCCATAACCAGCTTTGCAAACAAGGACCTGGTGCAGTTGCAGGTGTTGCAACAGCTGGGGCATTTTTTCTTGCAGTTTTTGCTTGTTTGCTAATCTGGGTATTCTCCAAGAGATTCAAATCAATCAAGAAACCGGAGTATTTAACTTCGGAAATCATTAAAATGCCGAAAGAGTTCAGTTACAAGGAGCTTAAATCTGCGACAAGATGTTTTGATGCAGTCATGATTATAGGCCATGGTGCATTTGGTACTGTGTACAAAGGTATAATTCCTGAAACTGGTAATTTGATTGCTGTTAAGAAATGTAGTCATAATGGAGGTCAAGGAAAGGAAGAATTTATGTCCGAATTATCGATTATTGGAAGTTTGAGACATCGAAATCTTGTTAGACTCCAAGGGTGGTGTCATGAGAAGGGTGAAATTCTACTTGTTTACGACTTCATGCCTAATGGAAGTCTCGATAAGGTGTTGTTCGAGTCAAGAATGGTGTTGCCATGGCCTTACCGAAGAAAAATACTAATTGGTGTTGCTTCTGCATTGGCCTACTTGCATCAAGAATGCGAAAACCAGGTGATTCATAGAGATGTGAAGGCTAGTAACATAATGCTAGATGAAGGTTTCAATGCTAAGTTAGGGGATTTCGGATTAGCAAAGCAACTTGAGCATGATAAGTCTCCGGAGGTAACAGTCACTGCAGGAACAATGGGGTACTTAGCTCCAGAGTACCTTCTAACAGGAAGAGCAACTGAGAAGTCGGATGTGTTCAGCTTCGGAACTGTTGTTCTTGAAGTGATAAGTGGGAGAAGACCTATTCCGAAGGAGAGCAATATTGCCACTGAAAAAAATATTGGGAATTTGGTTGAATGGGTGTGGGGTTTGCATAGACAAGGGAAATTACTCGAGGCGGCTGACATGAGACTTGAAGGAGTGTTCGACGAGGCAGAGATGAGGAGAGTGATTTTGGTTGGATTGATTTGCTCTCATCCTGATCCAATGGTTAGGCCTGCAATGAGGGGTGTAGTTCAAATGCTTGTAGGGGAGTCTGAAGTCCCCATTGTTCCAAGAACAAAGCCTTCCATGAGTTTTAGTACTTCACAACTTTTGTTGAATTTGCAGGACAGTTTATCAGATTGTAATGAGATGGTATCTCTCTCAACCACATCTTCATCGCCGAACAGTTACATTGGCGATGAAGTGTGATTGATTGGTTAGTCTGACTGAATTCATCGAATTATATTAGAGTTATCTATTCATTTGTGTATGATGTATAATAGAATATCTTAGAAATGAGAGATTTTGAAGCAAGTTTTCTGTTTTTGTTTCTGATTTTGAAGCAACTTATATGGAATGGAGGAAAGAAAACACTTTTGAAGCAAATATTGTGCATGATTTTGAAGCAAATTTCATTTAATCACAGTAGCATAATTTGATAAGCATTGGCTAGTTTGACTACAAGAATTTCAAATATGTTTCGAAAAATTACTATGCTTTGTTTTGGTGCCTTTTAGAGACTTGTCTGACAAATTTTGAATGCAAGAGAAAATGTGATTTCTCAATCAAAACCTTTGATAAGCTGTAGAGTTTATTGAACTGAAGATGCACATTTTTACTCAACTTTTAATTATATTGTGAATTTTAATTGGGAAAAAAACAAAACGAAACGAAAAAAGAACCACTTAGCCACATCACACAACGAGTTTGATTGATATCAAGTCCACGACAACGTAAATGTGCCAAGAATCCATATGTACAATCATGGAAGTCTGTCATATTCCAAACACTTAACTTTTCACTATCACATTTTGGTTCAAGATAAAGTGAATATATTCGAGCTAATATAATGCGAAAACTTTTAGGTACGGGAAAAATAAGTATACTGTGATCGAGAAGAACGATATAGAGAAAAGAAGGTTTAAGCAGTTGTGATGGAGCCTCCATTATACCATGTGATGGAGCCTTTGCTAATCCACAGCAAGACTTTTAATAGTATTCTTTTCTTGGTATAATAATTTATGAAAATATAGACATCTTGACTTAGTATTAAATCATATATGATTCATATTGTCTAAACTTGTACTCAAAATTCATGTTCTATACTCTCATCTAATTGGATTTTGTGCTCAATGGGACCTATGTGTTTTGATTAGAAAGAGTTGTAAGGTTGAAGTTAGAAGAAAAATAAAGTTTGTGGATGTGCCTTTCTTCTTCTTAGTTTGGTGGATTTGCTTTGTGATTTGAGGGAGGTTGCTTGTTGCTTTCACAAGTAGCAATATAAAGTCATAACAAAGAGTTAGAGTAAAGAGTTGGTAAAGTGTGGAAGAGAAACCAAAGCCAAAGTGTTGAAGTGATGCTATTTGTTTATTCTATTTGGTGATTATTATATTGGGCTTTGTTTTGCATAATTGACTTGTGCACATGTTAGGGAATGCAGTACTGATTCTAGATTATGAAATCATGTAATACACGAAAACATAAATGTGGAACAAAGAAATGTACTGTGGTGATGTGTTCACAGCCATCGTTTCTCCTTTGGTTGCCAATCTAGTTAGGATGTTTGCTGTTTTTGTTGTTTCTTAAGATAAACCTGATAAACATGCATGTATGGATATCTCCATCATACCAAACTCAAAAGTGTCCTACACAATGCTCGGGACGTCAATGGCAATCACCAATGATAATAATCAGGGGTTTGGTGGGAAATGCATGCCAGAGTTTTTTAGTTGAATACTATTAGCGAATTAGATGAGACAACAAACAGTTATGCAAATCATGACAGTACACGTGACATGGACTAACTCTAGTACGTAAAAGGCTTTAACACAATCTCATGAGCACTAATGCACAAGACTATTGTTTAGCTCGTAAGTCATGCGCCTAGGCCCAAGACACGCCAGCACTAGAGGCACGAGTCTTAGAACTTGGCCCAGGACAATAAGACTCAAACAAGGAATCTTAAAGCTGTCACATGCCCGAGATCCACTCGCACAAAACCAACTTTAGCCTAATCAAATAATGGATCATAAACAGAGCCAAGTGTCGAAGAACTCAAACATGCATAGATAAGATCTTATGCGAGATCTCATCCCTCTATCACGCCCTCGATTGCAGGGACAGTTGGAGAAAAAACACTCACTATAAGAATTGGTGAAAGGTGGAAAAAGGATGCACATACTGCAATTTACACACTCACTCATTTTTTCATCGAGATCCGACTTAAACATCGGAGTATCTTCGAAGATCCCTGACATTAACCGCTGCTCATTTTTGCAGGGTTAAGATCGTCGAGATCAGCGAGTACAGAACTGAATGCATCATAGGCTCATAGCGACTCCAATGGACCATATCATATTACCCCTCACATATCCAATGGACTCTATCATATTACCCATCACATATTTACCTGTCGCATCCCATAATAAAAATTGCCGACTTTCACCTCCACGAGGATCTGGTCTGCCAACAAATGATAACACTAATGAGGTAAGGTATGATGTTTTAATCAGTCTCCCTCCATAACTCTTCCATCTTGATGTGGAATGTGTAATATGTAAAGGTAATCTGAAATTATATACATGTATCCAGAACTTGTTGAATCATTGTGATGTATAGAGAGCATCATGTTCCACCCACCACCCATGTCCATTGGCTGACTTAGCCCTCATTCTAGGGCTACTTGACTCTGGACATCAATTTTCTATTATGGATCGAAAACGCATCCATCTTCTACCAAACTTGTTAACCAGTGGGAGAAAGCTTTTGCAATCAGAACTGATCTCAAGATGAACAAATTTTTTCAAGATAATTTTTTTTTTTTTTGAAGGCTCTGACGGTCGGAATGAAAAAAAAAAGTTGGTAATATTGATAATAATAAGTCTCACGACCGCAAATAGAACCTGTAGCTTCATGCTCTGAACTGAACTGAACTACTATTAGCTTAGCTGCCTAGCTACGAACTCAAAAGCCTGGATTTCCGATCGGTATTAACTCAACCACTCTAATTTATATAATTTACATGAGAAAGTGGTTTCTCAAGTTCCCATAAGAATAGAATTTCTCATGGAGAAAACAAGGTATGAACGGGAGTAAATTCTACACAGTGTCAATGCTTTTCGATATAGTTTTTGCAGTCAATTGAACGTTAGATAGAGACCTCACATGGCAAATGAACAAATCATTGTACGATCAAGGTGGGCATACCCCACAAGTCCATCAATCTGAGGTTTGCCATAAACTCCAGCTCAGGCAGAGTAGGAAAGTTCTTGCTTTTCAGCTGGCCATATAACAGCATTATGCAGTGGTATTAAATACCGCCCTGCCCTAGCTTCTTCAACTGGCTTCTTCCTGAGTTTGAAGGATTGGTGGGAGAGGTGCAGTAATTTCAAGCACCTGCAATCGTGACAGAGATCGTATCATTGCATGTTCATAGCTTGAAACTGAAAGAAAAACAAGGAACTTTAACAGAATGAAAAGGTGGTAAAAATAAGGAAAATTCGATTGAAATAGTTCAGATCCAGATCTGATTTTAGGCAGTAGTTGAGCAGTATATATCTTACAATGTAATTTAACCATGTGGCAGTACAAGATAGATCACTCAATGGATTAACGGACCATAGATGTTATCTATATTGTTTTTCAGTTAATACAGTTATGAAAGTAAGAATAAAAACGAAATGACTTTTTGAGGCTACAAGTCTCCAACAAGCTACCATTAACTTAGATTCAGAAAAGAAAGACTGTCAAACAAGTTGCAATGCTACTATAATGATCATGAGAGGGATTGATTAGCATACATCTAATCTGCCCTTGATTTGCTTGAGGGCTTGTAAGAAGCATAACAAACTTGTTGAAATGGAAAAATCCTAAGGGCACATTTAAATTATGCAAGTTTTAGCTACGACCACAGTTTGGAAATTGAGGCAATATATTTTGCCTTCCAATTGATTGTTGAGATATGCGTATGCTCTAGTTCCGAAGGGGACCATCACGGGTTAGGGACATTAACCAAGTGGGAACCACTATGAATGGAGCATTTCTTGTCCCAATTGTCATCTGATATGTGTGCTTTGACCATGGGTTCTTAGCACTCTTAGGCTCAGTTTCTCATCATCACATTGTCATGATGCATCATCCTAGGGATTGATAGTTGCTCAAGGAACGTGTATGCTTTTATGTTATTTCATCTCATTTGCCTTTGGAAATCATCAATCAATCAAGGACTGTCCACAGAAATAAGAGAAGCTTTTAGCTTGGGTACATATATTTGCGCACATCATGATGCCATACAGTCTAGTGTAAGTACCTGGGTTCTTGGGACTAGTGTTGATCGAGTTATATGGCTAGGAAAGCTTACAAGTGTGTATTTAAACTTGGACCAAAATGTGATACTAAGAAAAATATTACCTCATTCTTGGTTGGATGCTGAAGAATCAATTGATGAGCATGCAAGTGGTAACCACAGTCTCCTGGAACAGGTTTTGCAGGCCTCTCATACCCTCTACATAACACAATACAAGAATGAAAA
Source organism: Berberis vulgaris (assembly GCA_963556465.1). Taxonomy (NCBI): domain Eukaryota; kingdom Viridiplantae; phylum Streptophyta; class Magnoliopsida; order Ranunculales; family Berberidaceae; genus Berberis; species Berberis vulgaris. The sequence goes on from OY747124.1 coordinate 110,498,307, forward strand.
AAGAACATAAGAAACTATATAATGCACATATGACAATGAGAATAAAAGATGAATGACTTCAATTATCAAAAACTAATCATGATGAAAAACTACTTAGTCAATGAAAAGATCAAGGAGACTGTTGTGCACTCTCAATAGGTTTTTAAGATCATGTTCCATACCCGTCTGTTGCACAGTTCTCATTTATTAATTCAGAGTCGAAGCAATTAGGATTCCCACCAGTAACATAAAGAGGATCCCCTGATAAATGACAATATGAAAATATCAACTTCCATTAATATTACCAAGTAAGAGAAACATTGAAAAGAATAATGTAAATTTTGGTTTAATTGAACATGCACATGAGATACGCCAATAATTACATTTGGATCAAACATATAACAAAAGAATGTTCATTGTTGAAGCTATGATTAGGAAATTGAATCAGTCATGCACTTGGTGAAAGAATAAAATATATCAGGCAATTCATTTGAAAAATTCCAGAGGTAAATTTTTTATATATGGGTGTTTTGATTTATGTTTTCCATGGAAAACATAAAAATAGTGAAGACATCATGGAAGAGAGAGAGATGGAGGGAGTAAGCATGGAAATTGTGACCTTCGACCACCTATCTTCCCTTAAAATCATGTAAATTTTTTTTCGGCAGTGGGGGGATAAGAGTATTTTTCCGTAGAAAACTCAAGAAACATTGCTATCTTCAACATCATGGGATGAAAACTTTTCTCACTTGCTCTCTTTCCTCCACTAATCCCCCCCCCCATATTTTTAATGTCTTTCCAAGCCAAATGTCAATGAATGACATTGTGCCAAATCCTCAAGTGAAATGCATGAAACCAAGTACATTCAAATTCCAACAGAAGTCTGTAAAGTAAAATTTACCTATGAGAGGATGCCCTATGAAAGATAGATGAATGCGAATTTGGTGTGGCCTTCCTGACTCAATTTCTACCTGTACCAAAAAGAGGAGCAAGATACAGAAAATAGTAACAGTGCAAATGCAAAGGGGGGAAAAGGCAGGCCAACTGACATATGAGACATGGAGGGAAAATTGCCAGTTGCAAGAAATAATGTCATTCTAAAAATCTTGCTGACAGAGATTGTGAGTTAGGGGCTGCTTAGGTCTAAGCCTCGTACGAACCAATCATCAAGCAATGTAACAAGAACACTTCATATTAGGAACAAAAAAAAAAAACCCTTGTCCACACTTTTGGAGACTCCATGTTTGCACCATAAATTTTCAAATATCTGTCAAAATTTTCAACTTTTTATACATTTAGGTGTTTTTCCATGTAAATATGAATGTAATGTGTGAATTTATTATACAGCAAGATAGTAATACAGAAGTAGCAATGTTGATCTACAAAAATTATGTATGATTAGCTAGATCACCTGCACCAGTGTACGCTTCCCTTGGACATCTCTCTCAATAACATTAACTTTGCTCAAAGCTGGTTTCCCTGTTTAAATGACAAAAAACCGAGGAGTAACATTCAGCATGTGAAGATGAAAATTTAGAAAAAGTAAAAAGCTATAGTGGTGGAAAGCAGGATTAGTAAATATTTAAATTTTTATTTATTTATTTATTTGGGTGGGCTGTGCCTAGTACAAAGCTCATAATTATTTAAGTTACGGTTAGGGCACTGTTTAGGAGTCTAGGGTTTGTTTGGCCTGATTACCTAGTCAAACAGGTTATAAATAAAGCCTGAAGCCCATCCTTCGTTTTGTTGCACTTGTTTTTTTATTTTCATTTAATAAAATAGCGTGGGGCCCCTTCAACCCCAGCTTGCTTTCCGAAAATAAGAAGGCTTGAAGCCCTATTTTGTATTTGGGCTTTGAATGAATGAAAGTACTCCATGCCTCCATGGAGAGTTTAGTTAGGTTTATGTTTATTTAATTTAATTTCCAGCAATTTATTTTATTTACTGTAATTAGTTGTTAGATTTAGATTACCATTTTATTAATAACATTAATTTAAAAAATACGAGTAAACGACAATGAGTATCCCAGAAGATATAAAATAAGGCTAAGAAAGTATAGCTAGAGATTGTTTATTAGCAATTTAGTTTAATAAAATTGGCAACCAACTGATATTAAAAACAAACCTGAAGAAGAAGCTACATAAAGCCCTTTAGCTACCCCAGGGTACCTTATCATTCCTATTGGTTGATTGATGACAACCTGCAAAAAAATTAACTTTTCTAATGAAAATCTGCATTACATCATGAAGAATCTTGCAGGAAAATCTTGATCAGAGAAGTGCACTAACTATTAGGGAGGGGGGTTAGGAAACTATGGAACACTAATTTCATCTTGTTCTATCAACTGAGCAATAAGAATTGCATCTTCAAATTGCAATTAGCAACCACAAGAAATGTCTAAGATTGAGAACAATGATGACAATCTTTTAAAAGAAACAAGTCCACAATAACGTGGGATTTGATGGATGAGATTTTTCAGAGCAATCAAAGAAAAATAAAAAGAACAGTACAAGCAGAAAAACATTGGCATCTCCGGCTTTATTTAAGGTAGAAGTTGACACGACCCATTCTAGACCTATTGGACATATGATAGGCAAACTAAATCATTATCACACAGATGTCATTATCATACAGATGTAATACCTCATCTTCATCAAGTATCCCTGTTGCTAGAGCTCGATACATCTTAGATATTTTTCTTTTCATACCACCCAGGTTGGAATTTCTGCAGAAGCACCAAGCGCACAATAAACAAAGTCACTTAACACGAAAAGGACAAATCCATTTTGTACACACAATCATTTGGCAAGCTTCACATAACATATCATTGTCGTAACTGTAACCATCTACTGTGACATTCTGCTTCTTTGTTTTCTATTTTCTCAATTACTGCAATAACATTTGATTAAATTGCATGAAAGATTATGTAATCTTCCATAGGAAAAATAATAATAACAAATAAAAGAAAATCATCTTATTGCATAAAATTTCCATGCAACAGAACATGATTCCTCATCCATTAAGACAGACCAAGTAATTTGGACTTTGGAGTGCTAAGCCATACAATGAGATCTCCTTAGTGGGGCTCTATTTTCTTGTATATTCTTCATGTGTTCTTTTCGTTTATGAATGAGATATACTTTGACCATAAAAAAAATATACAATAAGATAATAGAGTACATCATTTGAGTTCAGCCCAGAAGTTTTCTACTAAAACATCATTAACAACTAAAAGTGTTGGGCTCTTAAAGACTCTTAGAGTTCAATGTATAGATCTGATAAATAGCTCTTTGATAAGTTGACAAGTACCTGCTCAAAACTGGGAACCAAGACTTGCCCACTTTAGATTAGCCAACATGTATTGCCTAAAATAATAAACACCAAAATGACAAAAACAAGAATTTTATCTGTACCCACAACCTTTTGTTGCTAACACCTGATGTCCCATCTGCGAAATAGGCAGCAAGGCGAGCTTTGGCAGGCTTTGTCTTTGCACAAAGTAATATTCCTAAAACAGAATCGGCAAGTCCGAGTAAAGGATCCAGTCAGTCAGTTGTTACAGATGCAAACCATATCCATACTAATCAATATTACAATATAAATAACATTTCTATTGTTACTATAATAGCAACCAATGTGAATTTAAGAATGGAATAGATAACAATTCTATTGTTTATATAAACAAACCTGATGTGCCCCTTCCCAAGCGATGAACAGGAACTGGATGTGGTTTTTGAAGCACCAGAGAACTCTGCTCTTTAACTCTCCACTGAAGCTGTGTTAAAACAGTGTGTTGATGGAAAAGCCCTCCAGGTAAGACTTGCAAACCAGATGGCTTATTCAAAGCAATCTGAATACATAAACATAGCACAAAATTTCAAATTCATACAACTCTAGCAGTATGAACTTCACAAAATCAAACATCCCCCAAATTTTGGCAACTAATCAACTCTATAAAGTACAAAAGTTAAAACTAGATAAATTTTCATGTTTCACATGTGCGATGTGAGACCCATGCGCCTTGAATTTCGGACTATAAGTGGTGCAAAACACACGTCGTGGGCATTTGCCATAACACCAACTACTGCATATTTCAAACACGTCAAACCTGGTGCATTCATCTATCACAAAGTAAAATAGTATATTACAAATTTAAACACATACACAGGCTAAGAAAGCATATATCAATCGGTTCATGGTATTTACCAGATCATCGTCTTCGTATAGTATTTGCAGTAGGTATGGCACATCTGGCTCTTTCCAAGGAAGGCGGTGGTAGACCAATTCCGAACCAACTCTACACAACCAAATCAACAATGTCTTACAATTTCAACAAACAACTCATACGCATTAAACTCAATAACTATACTCCATCAAAAATTTTGTTTCAAGAAAACCTGAGAATCGTGTCAGGGTCTGTTACAACTTTCCCATCTATTGTTATCTGCCAAATAAACAAACATTCTACCATAATTTCAATTACTGACTTCAAACCAAACAGTGGGGAAAATTTTAAAGTAAATAAAAAATGAGCAACCAACCTGACCATTTCTAATTCGCTGCAACCAACTGCACAAGAGAGTGTGATAGAAATGAATCAAAGGGGAAACCTTTTAGGCATTAAGGAATAAACTGGGAAATTAACACTTGCCCTTGAAGGGGAGCTGAGTTCTTGTGCTTGGTAGAGTAGAAGTTGATGAGGGACCACTCTGAATAAATTCGATCAAGTGGGGTTAGAGTGAAAGATGAAGAAACAAAGTTAGATTAAAGTGAAGAGGAGAGAAGAACTAATAAATACCAGTATTGTTGTTATCAGTGGTTGTGGTGTTGGGGCTGATGAGGTCTGTGTATGTTAAACCGTCATTGAGAGGAGGCCATGGGACTCCAAAAGTTGGGTATGTTGGCTCCTTTTCATTTAGCGCAAGTTGAGTCGACATTTCGAACAAGAAGGCACTCTCATCAGAGACCTGCAAGTGATGAAGGAATAGATTGGGTCAGATAGTTTTGATTCAATATTAGGAAGAATTTCTCTCTTGGATCCAAGCTCTCTGAAATGCAACCCAGCCATTTTCAAGGTCCAATTCATAGCATACCGACTTTTTCATCCATTGAGTGAAAGAAAATAATAAATAAATAATAATACTAGTTTACTAAAATGTGGTGAAAACAGCCTAGCTTTCTACGGGGAAGAGGATGAAGAAGAGATGGGAAGAGGAGAAAGAGATAGGAAATGAAGGTGTGGAGGGGGGGGAGGAGGAGAAGGAATGGGACTAAGTCAGTTTGTGTGAATTGAGGAGATGAGTCCACAAGACAGACAGAAATATGGACATATATATTTGACAGTGAAAAAGACAACTGGTTTTGCTTGTCGCATCTTATACTCTTTTCTTCATTTGGCCGTTTTTTATGAGTTAATGCTGATTTTCATTAGCAGTCACCACAACAAAAATTGAGAAAAACCTACCATATCAATGAAAAAGATGGGAGGTTCTCGGGAAAACTATGAGCAACAACAGAGGTAGATGATATTGAATGCAAAAAAATAAAAATAAAAATAAACCCTCGAAGTATGAGGAACCAAAAAAGATGATTTCATAAAAACTATGGAACTGGTTATTATCCCACAAAATTAATTCTCTACTTGTAATTCCTGAGATAAGTTTTATGGCTGTATGGCAATCACCACAAACACGAAGGTTTTTCATGATGCGTATCTATTTTTCTGGTGCAGTACTTATAAGCGCGAATGCAATAGCTAACTTCTCGCTGTGACAACCAAGTGAACGATCATTTTCTTCCTCTTTTATATCAAAAGTACAAAATCTGTTGTGGATCTATAACCCAGTGCCTTCATTTGCTCAGTCAATTCATCAAGTTTCGCATAGATTTTTCCTGACAATGGGTGTAACTGGTCTCCCACCAGGAACTCATGAACAACCCCATCCACTTCGGTCCAACTTCGTCCAGGTGTCTTTTGGATCCCCTTCTCATTCATGATTAATCTGAGGTTTTCTGCATCGTCCCATCTGCCACTGACCGAGAAAATATTGGATACGAGGACATAATTTCCTGAGTTCCAGGGTTCTAACTCTATGAGGCGCCTTAATACACGTTCTACCAATTGGGTGTCTTTATGCATCCTGCATCCTCCAAAAAACAGTATTAGCCTTGAAAGGAATGTCAATGATTAACTGATGAGCTTCATCTAATGAATCAGCTCGGCATAGAAGATCCACCATACACCCATAACGCTCAATCCTAGCGACCAAGGGATAAACATCCTTCATATTATTAAAATACTGACGACCTTCCTCAACTAGACCAGCATGAGTGCAACCACATAGAAGACCAACAAAAGTGCCCCCATTTGGCTGGATTCCCATCTTCTCCATCCGAGGAAATAGCCCAAACACAGCATTGACATCACCATTAGTAGCAACCCCAAAAGATTATTGCTATCCATACAATGAGGTCTCTTTCAATCATTCTCTTAAAGACCACCCAGGCTTGAACCATGCTCTTGCATTTAGCACACATGCCAATCAATGCGGCACCTAAGACTAGATTCGACAAAAACTCGCTTTTATCAGTCAATATACTTGGCTGATCCCCTAATTCTAGAGCTCCTATTCTCGCACAAGCTAAAAGAACTCCAACCACAGTGAAACAATCGAGTTTAACTTTCTCTTTTGCATTTGAAGGAATACCTCCAAAGCTTCCTTAGGAAGTCCATTCGACACGTATCCCTCGATCGTGGCACTCCAAGGCACCACATCCGTCTCAAGCATCTCATCAAAGACGTTACGAGCCTTCTCCATACTCCCACACTTTGCATACAAATCCACCAAAGAAGTAGCCACAAAGAGCCAATGAGGTACTAACTCAGCTGGTAGACTTGTGGCGGATGAAATGACAAGTCCCGGGTTCGAACCCTGCCGGAGGCATTTAATGGTTCTGGGATCTAATAAAAACCCTGCTCTCGTTCCAAAATAAATAAATAGCCACAAAGACATTTCTTCCCAGCCCCATGTCTTCTATATAACTTTGTATCCATTCACCATTTCTTAAGTCACCTAGTTGAGAACAAACGGACAAAACCCGAACAAGAGTAAAGCTATCAGGCCTTAAACCCATCTCCAACATCCTCTTAACCATATCGATCGCCTCATCAAATCTCCCAAACCCCATATACCCACTAATGATTGTGGTCCAAGAAACAACATTTCTCTCATCCATTTCATCAAAGACCCTAATAGCATCCTCCAAACACCCACATTCCGCATACAAACATACCAAACTAGTCTTCACAAACACATCCAACTCAAAGCCCAGTTTCACTAAGTCACTATGGATCTTCATCCCCATTACAAGATCCAAAAGCCTCGCACATGCCTTTAGAACAAAATGGGAAAGTAAAGTTATTTTTGAAACAAGCCTCGTCTTCTCATGCAACTGTAAAACTCGATAGATATGTCTAGCCAGTTGTTGGAAACAAAGCCTTGGATCATTATATTCCAGAAGTAGATATTCAGGTCTTGGGTTTGAATGAAAACAAGACGAACGTGGGCTGTGTTTCCCAATTCTAAGCTGGAATGCAAGATCATGTTGATAAGGTAGTTCTCTTGGACGGGCTTGAATATGCTTGAGGTGGTTGAAGGTGTTGCATCCTTGAAGGAGGCTTTTCTTGATCTCTAGAGCTTTTGAGTATAAAGGAGAGGCTTGGTTTGCAAAATATAGACATGCCCCTACTCTTCTACCTCAAGATTCAACAGAAGAGAGACCCGTTTGTTCCCAATTGCATAGAAACGATCAAAGGTGTTTTCTTGTCACACCCCATGGTTTTACTACCAGTTTACTTGGGAGATTCTTGGGGTGAGAGGGGTACGAGTTTCTTAAGGGTAGGGCATAAAATAGTATGTTCAATTTTAAACTAGTATACCGCAAGGCGGTCAAGACCGAATGAGGTTTGAAAAAACTGCTAGAGAGAACAAAGTAAAAATCAAAAGCAATATTCTTGCTACCCTTCAACCATAATGTTTGATCAATTTCAAACAAAAAAAATTCATGAATGCCATCAAATTCATTCACTGCAATGGTGAAGAAAATCGAATTTCCCCTCATATTTCTTACTTAGAATTTTTTTCCTCAACAAAACAAACTAATCAGGATCAGCAGTGGATTTCAATCAGTTTAGTCAAAATACTATAACAGGGGATAACAATTAACAATGGGTTTCCAGCCAAATACACTGCAATGGTGAAAAAAAATCGAGTTTCCGCAACACAGGCAACTCATTAATCAGCTAGTAAATGTCAACAAATTTCGTCCAATTACTATAGAGATACTTGAGAAGATAATCAAGTCAGATGAAATGAACCCATTGCCTAGAACACAAGAATCAACCAACCCACAAATAGGAACAAACTAATTCAGTAAAACAAACATAATACAATTTAACAAGTTAAAAAAAATGCCTTACCCCCAAAACCCGCTCTGCAACAGCGACCAAAGTGACTTCACAGCTTTGGAAGATCACTTAAACACTCTTTCATCTACACAAAAGAACTGTGGTGAAGAAGAACCCTATTACATAAGGGACACCTGAAAGGCGCGTGCCAAATAGCCAAGAAGCAGCGACTGTGCACCTACAAGTTCCAGTGTGTAGTTTTTGTTTGTGATGAACTCTCATTTACATGTCCATCATCTTAACAAAAGTTCTTATTTAGGTTTTCTTCTGTTCTATTTTACCGGTTACTTTGATTGCTCATATTTTCTACTTGGAGTAACAAAATTAGGTTTAGGGAATCTCGCGAAACAATAAATCAAACATTGGTCAACGGAGTACTAGCTCAGTTGATAGACTTGTGAAATATAATATCACAAATTGTTAATTCTAGGGAGTGAGGGAATGTGCAAGGGAGGGGTGTAACCACTCATTCCCTCGAGATGCGTGTCATCGCTCATCTCGAAGGGATAGGTGGTTCGCGCTCTAGAAGGGCTCATCACAAATACAGAGCTCGAACCCGCCGAAGGTTTTAAATGGTTCTGAGATTTAATTCTGCTCACCTTTCAAAAATAAATAAATAAATCAAATATTGCAACTAAAAACTGTACATCCGAAAAGTGTGGTTGTAAAACTAAGGAACCTCTATATAATTTGTGTGGAACTGGTATGGGAATTGTATGGGGATGTACAAAATGTAGGAAGTCTTTATTTTGCGTTAAAAGTTAGTGAATGCTTCTTAATGGATTGGAAACAGTGATCGGGACTTCTTGCAAGTGTAAATAAGTACAAATATATATATTTTCGTCTTTCGCTAAAATAGGATTTTGCGGACTCACAATTTGTAGCATGCATAGATAAAAAAAGGATTGCAACGATCAAATACATCGCCTCACTACTTCTTGGTGCCAACAATTTTTCATGGGATGATCTGGATGAAATATAAATTGATAATCATAATCAAGTTTTTTTCGTGCACCAAAAACTCTTAACTCACCCAAATTGATTACTAAAAAGTGTCATAGCTCCTCTCTATAACACACTCTTGTATTCCTTCCGTGTTAAATCCTAATAATTTTGTGTTATTATGATTTTGAGCGACAATCTCAATTGCAAGGTGGTTGTTAAATTTTTTTTAAAGAACCACCTAATTGGCGATTTTAAAAGAATTTGCAGGAGAAAAAGGAGTGGCTTTGTTATTGCATCTTTCGTCATGTTGTGAAGTTCAATGCTCGCAACATTTATTTTCTGACAAAATTTTGTGTTTTCGCCTACAGTTATAACAAGCATGCATGTGTCTTCAACTTCAATGATATTGGCACCCATGCAATATTTCTTTTATGCCCCCAGCGTAAGTCCATAGTTGAGGCCAGATCCCCTCTTTTAACCTTAATACATCACCAACGGCGACTTCATGTGCTGGAATTTGCATAGGCTATCCAGCTTTGACAACATTGTTGTTGAAAAGTACGAAAGAAAGTGGTCGAATATGGTAGAAGTTTTCAACACATTCACAAGTGATGAGTTGGTTTGAGGTTTGTGAAAGCTTCTAGGGCAAATTTTGGCTTGCTTAAAGATGAAAAAAGAATAAGTGGTGTGCGACTCACCTTTGTTGATTTTGACCTGACTTTCTTAATGATGAAGTAAAGAAGAAATCAATGAAGAGAGGAGGTGGCTTTTAACTTTCTCAATTCGTCTATAATTAGGGATTATGTCTCTTAGTTGAATAACTTCAGGCCAATGTGTGAAATGTGAAATTCATTGTGAAGTCTGGGGTAAAATCCATCCGTTTGAGAAATTCGAAATATGTTTTGTTTGTTTGTTGAATTTCCATTTGTTTGGTTTGGGTTTTCATTTAAGTTTTTTTCTACAAAACAATTTGAAAGGAAGTCTATACTTTGTTTGTAATCTCTCATTTGAATCAATCCCTCAATCTAATTTAGCCTCAAGAGATGTGAGAGACTCAATCCAAAATGTAGAAAACCCGAGTTTGTTTTCGAAATTGGTTCGAAAATTTGTTTGTTGTGAAATCCAAATCATTTTGTTAATTTGTTAGTCGGATTTCCAATTGTTTGTTTGTCGGTGTTTCATTTGTTTTGTCCGGAGTTTTGATTGGTCTCAATTTGTGTATTTGTTTCGGATTATGTATTTGGGTTTCTTTTGAAAAAACAATTTGTCTGAGGGAGTTTGAAATACGTTTGTAATCTGAATCTATTCAATAAAAGTTGTTATTTGTCGTGGATGTAGACGAATTTGCCGAACTACGTAAATCTGTTGGCTCCAGTATTAGTTATTTTGGTTTGGTAATTTCGAATTGTAGTATTTACCACGTTTGCGTGCACAACAATTACTTATTAACTTTTTAAATTATTTATTATTATTTTTTTATCCCTTAACTCCTCCCACCCTATATGACGCCAGTAGGGTTCAAATTCAAACCTTAGACCATTGATCCATCCACCACAAACCTACCTCTGAGCTGGTACACCATTGACAATTGCTTCTTAGTTCATACCTCTCATCAAATTGCTTCTCAATTTTTTCTGGCACGTAGGTATATTTCATATGCCGCCAAGTAAGATATTACATTCATGAAAGTGCAGATCATGAGTAATGGGCAGGACAAAGATAAGTACAACAAAATGAAGGATCGTCCAGGACAAGCTCATTCTTAACATGACCGAAGAGATCATCCAGGACAAGCTCATACTTAACATGACCAAAGAAGGATTTTTTCACACCCAATGGCGCTAGTTTTGCCTGCAATAGATGTTAGAACCAAATGCATTTCGGCAGCAACAAAGATCCCTCACATCTCCTTGAATACCACTCTTGATGTTGGGTTGAAGTTCAACCATGCCATTGACTCCTCCAACTTCACCAATATAGTCATAGTTCCTCTCTTTCACCATATTTGCAAGCTTCCTGAAATTGAGGTTGAATTAATGAGCATGATCTTGTTCGTTTATCTTGAGCAATAGAGGGGGCATCAACTGAAGGAGTTGGAAGAAAATTTATGCGATCAAGGGGATGAAAGCCCTTGCACCGTCTCAATGGCTTGTGGAAAAGGATGGATTCACTACAAAAAAAAATGGACATTAGCGACGGCTAAAAACCGTCGCTGATTGAGCTAAAACCGTAGCTAAAAGGAATCAGCGACGGCACAACATCCGTCACTGTCCCGTAGCTAGATTTATCGTCGCTATTTGATTCAGCGACGGCAAAAATGCCGTAGCTAATTAGCCACGGGATAAAACCGTCGCTAAAGTGTAAAATATCCGTCGCTAACTGATTTTAAAAAAAAAAAAATTTAATTTTTTTTTAATTTAGCGACGGCATTTTGGCAGTGGCTAACTGATTTTAAAAAAAAAATTAAAATTTTTTTATTTTAGCGACGGCATTTTGGCCGTGGCTAACGGATTTTTTTTATTTTAGCGACGGCATATTGGCCGTGGCTAACTGATTTTAAAAAAAAATTTTAATTTTTTTTTATTTTAGCGACGGCATTTTGGCCGTGGCTAACTGATATTTAAAAAAAAAATTAAAATTTTTTTATTTTAGCGACGGCATTTTGGCCGTGGCTAACTGATTTTAAAAATAAAATTTAACATTTTTTTTTATTTTAGCGACGGCATTTTAGCCGTGGCTAACTGATTTTTAAAAAAAAATTAAAATTTTTTTTATTCTAGCGACGGCATTTTGGCCGTCGCTAAATGGTTTTTTTTAAAAAAAATATATATATATTTTTTCGAGATCTGAGATTTCTCCGAGATCTCTGAGATTTTTTTAAAAGATCAGATTTCTCCGAGATTTTTTTTAAAAGATCAGATTTCTCCGAGATCTGAGATTTCTCCGAGATTTTTTTTAAAAGATCAGATTTCTCCGAGATCTCTGAGATTTTTAAAAAATATATATATATTTCAGATCTCGAGAACTCAGATTTTTCAGATCTCCAAGATCTCCGAGATCTCAGGTCTCAGATCTCCGAGATCCGAGATATCAGAGATCTGAGGTCTCAGATCTCCGAGATCTGAGGTCTCAGATCTCCGAGATCTCAGGTCTCAGATGTCCGAGATGAGAGATCTCAGATCTCCGAGAGAGCGGCGGCGGATGAAGGGAGGGGAGAGAGAGGCAGCCGAGATCGGTGTCGAGGAAGCGGCGGACTTCTCCTCAGTGGGTTTCTTCTCTGGAAGATGAGAGAAAAAAAATTTTGAGAGAAAATTTTTGTTTAAGTTGGTTTGTAGAAAAAATTGAAATTTATATAGAGAAAGGTAATTGAAGGGGATTGGTTGTGTTAGTTTCACGCGGATCGATGACGTGGTTTGGTTTAGTGCGTTGGATTGAGCTAAATTTTTTGGTGTTATTAACGGTTGAGATGAGATTTCACGCGGATCGGTGATAATTTTTTAGTTTTTTTTTTTTTTTAAAACCAATTAGCGACGGCATTATGCCGTCGCTAACCTCTTTAGTTTTTTTTTTTAAAATCTTTAATGTTTTTTTTTTTTTAAACCAATTAGGTCTTTTAATATATATTTTTTTAAAATCATGTTAGCTACGGTTATAAAACCGTCGCTAAGCTCTTTTTAAATTTTTTTTTTTTTTAAAAATCACATTAGCTACGGCCTTCAAGCCGTCGCTAACTTCTTTTCATATATTTTTTTTTTTAAAATCACAAAAACCTTAGCTACGGCTGTATTGCCGTCGCTAATTAGTTTACTATATTTTTTTAAAAAAAATCGCGTTAGCTTCGGTCAGAAAACCGTCGCTAAGCTCTTTTGTAATTTTTTATTTTTTTTTTAAAATCACATTAGCTACGGTCTTCAAGCCGTTGCTAAGGTCTTTTAATATATTTTTTTAAAATCACAAAAAAATCTTAGCTACGGTTGTATTGCCGTCGCTAATTAGTTTGTTATATTTTTTTTTAAAAAATCATGTTAGCTACGGTTATAAACCCGTCGCTAAGCTCTTTTTTTATTTTTTTTGTTTTTAAAAAATCACATTAGCTACGGTCTTCAAGCCGTCGCTAAGGTCTTTAAAATATTTTTTTTTTTAATCACAAAAAAATCTTAGCTACGGCTGTATTATCGTCGCTAATTAGTTTACTATATTTTTAAAAAAAAAATCATTTTAGCTACGGTTAGACTACCGTTGCTAACCTCTTTTTTTATTTTTTTTGTTTTTAAAAAATCACATTAGCTACGGTCTTCAAGCCGTCGCTAAGGTCTTTAAAATATTTTTTTTTTTAATCACAAAAAAATCTTAGCTACGGCTGTATTATCGTCGCTAATTAGTTTACTATATTTTAAAAAAAAAAATCATTTTAGCTACGGTTAGACTACCGTTGCTAACCTCTTTTTTAATTTTTTTTGTTTTTAAAAAATCACATTAGCTACGGTTTTCAAGCCGTCGCTAATTAGTTTACTATTTGTTTTAAAATCATGTTAGCTACGGTTAGAAAACCGTTGCTAACCTCTTTTTTAATTTTTTTTGTTTTTAAAAAATCACATTAGCTACGGTTGTCAAGCCGTCGCTAAGGTGTTTTCACATTTTTTTTTTAAAAATCACAGAAACATTAGCTACGGTTGTATGGCCGTCGCTGATTTGTTTTTTTAAATTTTTTTTTTAAAAAAATCACGTTAGCGACGGTTTTTGGACCGTAGCTAGCGAAAAAATTTCTAAACATTAGCTACGGTCGGAATGCCGTCGCTAATGTTCGTATTAGCGACAGTTTTTACCCGTCGCAAAACGGTTAGCGACGGTTAAGTTAATTTATGTACCCAAAACCGTAGCAGAAATTTTAGCGACGGTTTTTTGCCGTCGCAAACCGTTTAAATAGCGACGGTTTTTTAAAACCGTCGCTAATTGCCGTAGCTAATTTTGCTTTTTTTTGTAGTGATTGTAAGAAGAAGAAGAAGAGGATGATGCCATGATGATAAGACCTGATCAACTGATAGGAAATGGAAGCTAGGCCGTTTCCTTGAGGAAGAACAAAGCATGGGAGCTCATAGCTTATATATGGTGGGAGATATAGAACAAATGGTAAAGACGATGCGAGTACATTTTGATTCTTTAAAGTAAAAAAAATTGTGCCGTGAAATTTGAGAGACTTTGCCTCAATTGTCTGATGACTTTTTAATCTATATACATACTTTGCACTTTGTGATCGATATACAGTTTTACGCATTGACCTCTAGAGACTTTGCCTAGATCATCAGATGACTTTGTTATGCATGAAACCCCCAAGGTGCACTTTGTGGAAGACTAACATGACTGGAGAAATAAAGTGATTGAAGTCGGAAGAGATTTTACCTCTGTCAAAACTGCTTTTTTTAATTGTTTGTTTTTCGTTTTGTAGTACCAAATTCTGCAAACATTGCTTTATATATATTCCTGTATGCTTCTTCTGGTTGTGTTTGGGTGTCTTCATTGCATCGGAGAGGATTTAGAGGTTGCATTGCTTGCTTATAGCTTATTTTGGAGAAGATTGTCCAGCATCTTGCTTAAAATCCACGGTAAGCATTTTACTGCTGCTTGAAAGCCAGTTTCTGTATGCATGATTGTGAAATAATCATAGTGTTTCATTAATACAATAACACCCATCACATACATTTAACATGATTATTTCTTTTATAGTTTTATTCATCATTTTAGATGTAGAAAATTGGCTCAATAAAATGTTATTCTTTATTTTTTCTTCAGTTTGATTATACTCGTAGTACTTTGATTGCTCATCTCTTTTTCTAACTTCCACAAAGAGTTTGCATCTTAAGAGTTCTACTTGGAGTTAAAAAAGTTTAAGGAGGTTTCTTGAATAGAAGCCAATCAAAATTATATGGGTAGAAATGGCACTGTAAAATTAGGGAGGTCTATAGTCGAGATAATTTTTGTCAAATACTCTAACTCGCGCAGGAGTTTGAATGAGGAAGTACAAAGTGTATGGAATGTTTGCCAATGAACTCCAAACGTGTAAAATAAAATAGATTTTATTTTGCCAATACAGGGTGTACTACATACATAACACACAATTTCTAACATGCGTAAATAAGAACTATCAGCACAGCGAGATACATCACTTCTCTTATAAACTTCTTAGCGCTGACAATCTTCCAAGGGATGACCTGAATGAGATATAAACTCATAACCATAATGAGTTTTTTCTTCACTCCCAAAAGTGTGTCCCCATCCAGAAAATTTACAACTAGAAGAATGAGTGTGACGAGCAGAACTCGGATAACATACATGACCTTGATTGGTATCATGACTTCATTGCGACCACTAGGCAATTTCAGCAGTTCCTCTTCTCTAATTACTGATTGATCATCAGTTAACCAAACAAATAGTATCGCAATATAAGTGTCCATACAGAATAACATGAAGTCACTTATGGGGGTTTCACCAGAAATAATTGCAGCAGCAAAATTCAGAATGAATACCGGGAAGATCACACCTAATTGAATTTTGGTAAAAGTGATGAAATTGAAATAATAGCGCCTCATCATCTTGAGTGTTGTGACGATGGAAGTGAAACTATCATCCAAAACCAAGAAGTCAGCCATCTCTTTTACTGCCTCAACACTTCCACTTTGCATTGAGAATCCTATATCTGCTTCTTGCAATACACAGACATCGTCTTCTCTGCTTCCTACAACTGCAACAACTTCATTGTTCTTCTTTAGGTACTCTACCAGCTGAGTCTTTTCCATGGGTGAGGAAGACCTCACCATCACACACATTTTTTTTACCAATTCTCCTTTTTCCTCCTCATCCGAGCAATTTCTAAATGCTTCAGCTTCAACTATTACTTCATCTTCATTCTGAGTTGGTGAAACTATGCCACACACTCTTGCAAGCTCTACTGCATTTGATCTATCATCTCCCAACCAAACCATTTTCACCTTAACTCCCATTTTCTGCAGAGACTCCACACTCTTTCTCATGTCGTGTCGTATGCCTACCAACCCTATCAAGGTTAGACCATTTTCTTCCACATCTATCACCTCTCTTCTTATTCTTCCGATAATATCTTCTTCAACTTCTGGTTCTTCACTGGATGTGATTCCATCATCTTCTCCACTGGAGCCTCCACCATTATCTTCTATAACTTGATTTTCCTTGTTGAGACCACCACCTTCTGTGATACAATTGTGAGCCAGAGCAACACATGTAAGTCCATTAGCCTGCATATCACCAATGACTTGCTTCATCTTTTCCCTTTTCCCGACTTCGTTTAAGGATTTCTTCGCTCCATCCTTCTCATGGTAGTAAAAACATTTGGATAATAACTTCAGCGCGTCTCCTCTGCAATGAAGATATCTTGCTCTCCTGGCATTATTTTCCTTCTTTATCAATGTCCAAGTCAGTTTATCCTCGTCTGTTGAAACACAAGTTTCAGTCGTGTAGGTTGACATCAGTTCTGTCTTGTTTATGCCCAACTCGAGCTCACCCCACGAAAAAAGTGTTTCATCAGTTGGACTTACAACGGTTGTACTATTAGAGCTTTGCAAACCCAACCCTATGTGTAATGCTTCAAGGACGTCTGACGGAGTACAAGAGGAAACATTTATGATATCATCGTTTAACCTAAATTCAACAACCTCCATGTGTTTCTGCATCAACATGCTTTTTTCCGTCGATGACAATGGTAGTGACTCTCCCTGAGGTGATCCAGTCAAAAATGTTTGAACTCTCTTTTTTTAGAACAGGATCCAGTACTTTCTTATGCTTGTCTGTGAAAAAAGGCATCACCCAGTTTGTCTCTGTGAACACACAGAGCATATATTTCATTAGGGTTGCCCACAATGTTAGTAGAATTTCAATCGACCCATCCTTGTTGCCCGGCGGTCTTCCAAATAGATTTTTCACCAGCAAGATGGAAGGAATTATAGTCGCAGAGATCAAGTCAACCTTCTCTTTAAGAGAGACTGACTTTTTGAAGTTCATTTGGAGGGGGTTTTTAGCACCTACACCAGGACCTGTCACAGAGGTTATTTTCTTGGCCCAGGATGAGTTTTTTCCCACACAAGTAACTAGCATGCAAGCACAACCATAAGAGACCTTCCCACCAAACAACATGAATGGATTTTCTTGGTTGATTTCGGCACTCATGCCCTCCAGTTGCAAATAGCTACCATCAAGGAACAAACCGTCAGCTGGAACCAGACTGCCTTTTTTAAGTCGTACCATGTCCCCCACGACAACGTCACAGACAGAGATGCATTTCTGTCTGCCATTTCTCACAACTTCGACTTGAGCTTTGACATAATCCTTCAGCCTGTAAGAAGGATGACAATATCGCGCTCTCTCAGCTTGTGCAATTGCAATGCATAAAGTTAGGAGGTAAATCGCCAATCCAACACTCCACCATTCCTTTAGTCCATCAGTTTTGAACTTTATGCACAAGTTCAATGCTTGAGAACACCAAATAGGGAAACATGGGTTACCAAACAAGGCTTTCAGTAGGTACTGCAAGAAGACTCTGTTGTGACTCAACTGAAAGGTGTTTGAGCCAAATAAGCTGATTCTTTGATGAAGATCTGAAACATCTCCAATGATTCCATTTTCCCTATGAGATTTTAGAGCCTCGACGACACTGTCAACTCCTCCAAATTGTTTGCTAAAAGCATCGTAATTCTTCTCCATAACAAGCTTTCCTAGGCCTTCCAGGTCAAATCCTGAGAATCTTGCATCGTTATCATTTTGAACAACAATCTCGACTGGGTGAGATTCACGGTTGTTCATTGTATTTTGTTTTTTTTTAATGAACCACCTGATTGGTGATTTTAGCTGAATTTGCAGGAGAAATAGAAGTGGCTTCATTATTGGATCTCTCGTCATCTCATGAAGTTCAATGCTTGCAACATTTAATTTCTGACCGAATTCTGTGCTTTCGCCTACAGATGTAACAAGCATTCGTGTGTCTTCAACTTCAATAAGATCAGCACCCATGTAATATTTCTTTCCTCCACCCAGTGAAAGCCCATCAGCTGGAGCCTGATCCCCTCTTTTTAACATTACTACATCACCAACAACGACTTCATGCGCTGGAATTTGCAGACGCTGTCCATCCCTGACAACATTGCTTCTGAGTTCATCCCTCTCATCCAATAGCTTCTCGATTTCTTTGGCAACCCGGTATCTTTCATATCCAACCATGAAACAATTTACATTCAACATTATAGTGAAGATCACTGACATTACAATATCACGAGTAATGGGCAGCACAGAGACAGGTACAACAAGATGAAGGATTGCCCAGGACAAGCTAGCTCTTAAGTAGAAACTGAGGAAGGATTTTTTCACACGCCTACGAGGCTGGTTTTGCACGCAATAGATGTTAGAGCCAAAAGCATTTTGGCGGCAACAGAGATCTCTGACATCTCCTGGAATACCACTCTCCATGTTGGTATGAAGAAGTTCAGCCATGCCATTGACTCCTCCAACTTCATCAAGGTAGTCATCATTCTTGTCCTTCACTATATTTGCGAGCTTCTTGAAATCAAGGTTGAAGCCCAAACTCAAATGAGCTTGCTCGTTCTCTTGAGAAATGGAGGGGGTATCAAATGAAGGAGTTGGAAGGAAACTGATGCGATCAATGGGACGAAATCCCTTGCGCTGTCTCAACTGGCTTGTGGAAAAGGATGGATTGTAAGAAGATAACATGATGATGAGACCTGATCAAGTTGATAGGAATTGGAAGCTAGGCCGTTACCTGGAGGAATAACAAAGCACGGGAGCTCATGGCTTATACAAAGTGGGAGATATAGAACAAATGGTAATGATGATGTGAGTACATTTTGATTCTTTCCAAGTCAAAAGAAATGTTTGTGCAGTGAAATTTGGAAGAGACTTTGCCTCAGTTGTCTGATGACTTTTTAATCTATATACATTTGACGTATCTGATACTTTGCACTTTATGATCGATATACAGTTTGATGCATTCACCTCTGGAGACTTTGCCTAAATCATCTGATGACTTTCTTATGCACAGAACCCCCAAGATGAACGTTGTGGAATACTAACATGACTGAAGAAACAAAGCTCTAACCTTTAATAGCACCCAGTGTCATTTGGAAAAAATTAAAAAGTGATTGAAAATATGGTCCAAAGTCGGAACAGATTTTCTAAGAGATAGTAATGATGTTAATACTACTGGAAGTCCGTTAGATAGTGGAACCATTTCATAAGAAATTAGAGGGAAACGGTCTATTTTCTTTGTTTTGTTTCTGGAGTGGTCAATTCTTGGTGTGATTGAGAGTTATTTTACTAGCACACAACTTAATACACTGCTTTGTGATTGTAGTATAGAATAAGTATGGATCATTCTGGATCAGGGATTAGAGGGCTTGCCAATTAATACTAAGAATAGCTAAAAGACAACTAACAACCTAATTAAGTAAATAATGGGGGATTGAATTTTCTAAATTAAATTATGAAAATAACTACGAAAATTACTGCAAAGATAATAAAACTAAAGGGATGACAAAAATGAGAAATTAGCTAAGGATTTATCTCCACACACCAAACATATGTTCATAAATCAATCTTCAATAATCACTTGCTAATTCGTGAGTGACAATGCTCTAGATTAACTGTGATTAGCACTGCATTAATCTTATTATTTTCCCAAGATTAACTGTGTCACTTTCAAACTATTTTTATCATGCTATCTAATCAGGAATCGCAAGTTAGATAACAATCTAATATCATTAAGTTTTGTGAAAAATATGAACACTGATTAGGCAATTACAAGTATGATCAGCATCTTGTTCTTACCTAGGTTTTTACTTAACCTTACCAATGTTCCTTGATATTTACTACTTGTGAGTACGAGATTATAACAATTAGGTAATACTCTCTTATACTCTGTCCCCAGATCCTAGCATGCTTACTAATTTGGCCACCTTAACAAACATATAAAGAAAATTTCTCTATAAAGCAGTTAAGCAAAACACAATCACTAATAGCAAGAAAGATTAAATTCAATTAATTCATAAAACACATGTTCGAGGCTTCAAATCCACCCCTAACTAAGAAGAGTTTAGCTAAACATATTAATTATGTTCAAACAGTAATCCATAATCAAATATCAAACTAAAATAAGTAAAGAGATGAGAAGAAACAAAACAGTAACATTGTCGTCGCCTGATTCGTGGTGGTGTCAGAGGGTCTGTTGGGGTGCGAATAGCAGAGAGGAAGATAAATAAGTTTATCTTCTTTTTTCCTTTTTCCATTGCTCCTTCTTCAATCTTTATCTCCTTTTTCCAAGATGAGGGTGTTAAACCACCACAACCTTAACCATCCAACCAGGCTATCATTGGCAGGTTATATTGACCATTTGCCTATCCTATCGTGCCCGACAGTAAGAAAAAAAAATTATTGGTTGGTTTTATCAAGTTTCCTTTGTTGAGACTTTTCCTCATTGTCTGATGACAATGAAATCTATATACTTTTGACGATTTGACCAAATTCTGATGACTTTGAACATATTTATACAGTTTGATGGATAGAGATTTTGTGAGATGACATTAAAAGCACAGTGGAAAACTGACATTAGCGGAGAAATAAAAGACCTGTGTAATTTATCTGTTTATTTTTATTTAAACTTCTGTTAGAGAATAGAAGTATGTAACATAGGAAAGTGTCACAGAATAGAAATCTACCTCTGTTACAGAATAGAAAAGTGTTACAGAATGGGTTAGGAAGACTTTCCTATTGTATTTTGGTTTCCTAAGTTTGGTTAGATTTCCTATTGTATTTTGGTTTCCTAAGTTTGCTAGGTTTCCTATTTCTATTAGGTTATGTCAAAGTTAGCTCTATATAAGCTTGTATTCTATTCAATGAATAGAGAACAATATTTTCAATATAATTCTTTACAACTTCTGCATTGCATGTATTCTAAATAGTAAATATTGCCCTTAGTATTATTATTAGCATTCTAAGTGAAAGATAGAATGAAACAAAAAATTTGAAGCTTAGATTGAGGAATTTTCATGACTTCCAAACTACAGGAAAAAAATAATAAATGTTGTATTGCCAGTGGGCATGAATCTTACGTGTATCTGTATATCTTTGGCAGAAATTACTTGCACAAAAGAGTGTGGCAGTAGTGATGGTGGTGGTGGTTGTCGAGAAGAAACATACGAAGAAAAGTTATCTTTGAATCGCAATGAGTGCCTATCTGGTTATAGTTGGTTCTGTTACAGGCAGAGAAATGTACATCATTGGGTTTATCGACCTTTTGAATATCCTATCATGCCCGATCCTTACAGTAAGAAGGTTGGTATCTCCAACACTGCAAAAAAAAAAATAAATCATTTGTTGATTATATCAGGTTTCCTTTGTTGAGACTTTGACTTAATTGTCCGATGACTTGAAATCTGTATACTTTTGATGCATTGCCTTCTGGAGAGTTTTTTTTGATAACTTTGAAAATCTCTATATGGACAAAATGATTTTAATGTAGAAACTGTGCTATATAGACAAATTAAAAAATAATCAAAGCAATGATCCAAGTCAGAACAGATTTTCTAATTTATTGAATATAGGTAAGCCAGCAATATCATGGTCGTGATCGTGAAAAGGATAGGGATTATGTGCAAAACGCGTCATTGTTCTGAAGTGCTCAGGAGTCGGGCAATCTCATGTGGATATCTGAGAGATTAGTGCTGACCCTGCAGGTGTTGAAGAGAACTCAAATTTGGAATGCTTGCCTCAGAATTTCAATTCAGAGGACTGAATTCATATTGCAGTTGAATATCGTCAGTGCCCACACAATAAACTTATTGCGTTGGCAGCTTCAGCATATGACGATAATCATATTAATTATATTACGAATCAACTAATCCCATATGATCCTAAATCTGTGAACATGATGGAAACAGGACTGCTGGTGACTATCAGTATTTTGCAGCAGTGTGTTTATTACTCCATGCTAAGAGAAGTTATCTTTGAATCACAATGCGTGCCTATATGGTTTTAATTGGTGCAGTTTCAGCCTTTCAGGTAGACAAGTATACTCTGCTGGGGGTTGTTCGACCTTTTGCCTATCCTATCGGATCCCGCCCATACATTAAGAAAAAATATTGGTTGATTTGATCAAGTTTCGCCTGTCGAGACTTTGCCTTAATTGGCCAATGACTTTGAAATCTATATACTTTTGACGGATTGACCTCTAGAAGATGACTTTGATATTATCTATATAGTTTGGTGGATGGAGACTTTACGATGACTTTGAAGTAAAAGTTAAGAAGTTAAAAAATGCCTTACCCCCAAAATCCTATTCAATAACGACCAAAGTGATTTCACAACTTTGGAATGGAAGATCACTTGAGCATGGTTGTAGGTTTTATCTGTAAGAATAATATTCTACGGATACATATGTATGCTCCATATTGATTTAATGAGAAGAAAAACAATCAAGAATAAAACAAAAATGTACATTGATCCATAATAGCACTTTCAAGCAAGAGATGAGTCTTAGCCTTCTAGTTGATAAGGTATGTTTTCTGTATATTTCTTTGTATAAGGAAACTCCAGAAGAAACAAAACACACGCTTAACTAGGGATCATAACCCTGTATTTATAACCGATTGGGTTATCAGTTATTTTTACCAATTTCTAATTTGGTCCTTCATCAAATTATAAATTGCTTAAGTGTATCTACACATTAATCTCATGATATTTTAATATTTTAGCCCAATTAACCATATTAGATCACAATTCATTGGGCTATACTTTAAGATAGCAATACACATTAAATACATATGTGTGCCCACACATGTTGGATTTTTTCAACAATCTCCCATTTGGGTCACATATGTTACCTTAAAAATTTGTATAACCTAATGAGCTCAAAATTTGCTATCACATATGAAGGTATTTCCAAACAATCTCGTCCATTGACTATACAGATATAGGACTAAAGGAACTTTCGTCACATTTAGCGCAACTAAATCCATCAATAATCACGTATAACCATACAATCAAATGACATAGATCAATCATGGATGCGTAGCATGGAAATTACATGTAATGTGATCTAAACATGCATATCTCCAACTGTTCTGATTTCTTATATGTGAGCATGTAATTCTTAGTTCTCTGTAAATATCTCATAACCCGTTTGGCTGCTTTCCAGTGATCCATCCCAGGGTTGTCTAAATATCTGTCTAGCATTCCAATAATGAATGTCATATCTGGACGTGTACAAACCAGAACGTACATTAGACTCCCAACAGCTGATGCATAGGGAATCCCTTGCATTTCTTTAACTTCAAGTTTATTCTTAGGGGATTGTTTAAGACTGAATTTGTCTCCTTTAGCTACAGGGGTGTCTCTTGGTTTACAATTTTGCATGCCAAATCTTTTAAGCACTTTTTCTATATAGTTCTTTTGCGATAATCTAATAATACCCCGAGAGCGATCTCGGTGTATCTGAATCCCTAAAACAAAAGAAGCTTCACCAAGATTTTTCATATCAAATTGCATTGATAGAAA
This sequence comes from Berberis vulgaris, assembly GCA_963556465.1. Classification (NCBI taxonomy): domain Eukaryota; kingdom Viridiplantae; phylum Streptophyta; class Magnoliopsida; order Ranunculales; family Berberidaceae; genus Berberis; species Berberis vulgaris. The sequence continues at coordinate 110,522,284 of OY747124.1, forward strand.
TCTCTTAGTTTCGTGCAACATGTCTTTGTTATTAGTGGCAAGCAGTATGTCATCAACATACAAAACCAAGAAGATATGCTCACTCCCACTGAACTTATGATACACACAATTATCAATTGCATTTGTCTCGAAACCAAATGAGACAATTACTTGATGAAATTTGTGGTACCATTGACGGGAAGCTTGTTTGAGCCCATAGATGGATTTCTTTAGTTTGCAAACCATATTCTTTGGGTCTCCAGACACAAAGTTTTTTTGTTGCACCATATATAAATTGTTTCATCAATGTTGCCATTGAGAAATGATGTCTTAACATCTATCTGATGTAGCTCAAGGTCAAAGTGCGCAACAAGTGTCATCATTGTCCTAAATGAGACTTTCTTTGAAACTGGAAAGAAAGTCTCTTTATAGTCAATGTCTTCCCTTTGAATGAAGCATTTAGCTACAAGACGAGCCTTATATCTCTCCACATCACCTTTTGAATCCCTCTTGGTTTTGAATATCCATTTACAACCAATGGGCTTTGTATTTTTAGGTAATGGGACAAAATCCCAAACTTGATTGTCTTGCATAGACTTGTACTCCTCATTCATAGCATCTATCCACTGTTGAGAGTTAGAATCTTGCATGGCTTGATGGAAGTTGATTGGATCATTTTCCATCAATCCATCATTTTTCTCATGTTCTTAGAGAAAATTATGTAATCATCCGGAATAACATTTCTCCTTTCTCTCATGGATCTCCTTAATGGCATTTGTCCTTGAGGTTGTTGAGTTTGTTCCTCTGGAACATTTACTTCAATTTGAACAGGGAGTTATTCAACATCGTCTTGCTGAGGTTCCAGATTTGCTTATTGATCAATGACAGGTACAGAAACATGTACATTGTCAAAAACAATAGTAGGAGTCGAAATCGATTCCTCCTCAAAGACAATGTCTCTTACCTTATTTCTCCCCTCGAACTTAACATCCTCAAAAAATGTCGCAGCTCCCGTTTCAAAAATAGACCTAATTGCGGGATCATAAAGTTTGTAGCCCCTAGATCGCCCTGAATAACCAATAAAGTAGTTGCTTACTGTCTTGGATTCCAATTTGTTTTCATTTGGCCTATAAGGCCTAGCCTCAAATGGACATCCCCAAATGTGAAAATGCTTTAAACTAGGCTTTCGGCCTGTCCAAAGTTCATAAGGAGTCTTGGCAGCTGCTTTAGTTGGTATTCTATTCAGGATATAAGTTGTTGTCTTTATTGCTTCTCCCAGAGTGATTCTGGTAAGATAGAATGACTAATCATACTCCTCACCATATCCTTAAGAGTTTTGTTTCGTCTTTCAACGACACCATTCGTGCTAGGTGAACCTGGCATGGTGTACTATGGGACGATTCCACATTCCTCTAGGAATTTAGCAAATGGCCCTGGACGTTGTTCTCCTGATCCGTCATATATGCCGTAGTACTCTCCACCATGATCAGATCTAACGCACTTAATTTTTTTACTGAGTTGGTTTTCATCTTCAGTTTTGAAATACTTGAATACATCCAGTATCGCTGATTTCCCATAAATGAGATAAAGGTACCCATAACGTGAGTAGTCGTCTATGAATGATATAAAGTATCATTGACCATTCCAATAAGTCGTACAGAATGGTCCACAGATATCCGTATGTATCAATTCTAAGACGTCTGAAGATCTATTAGCACTTAATCTCTTTTGTGTGGTCTGTTTTCCCTTGATGCACTCAACACATACATCTAAGTCTGAAAAGTCAAGTGAATCCAAAATGTCTTCTGACACAAGTCATTCAATTCTAGATTTGGATATATGACCCAAACGACCGTGCCATAATTTCGCTAAATTTTCTTTGTTTAACTTGCGTTTAGTACCCCGTGAATCCACATGCAAGGTTTCATTATATGATGCAATAATATCAAGCAAATAAAGGTTATCAAACATACTTAATGAACCGGTACCAACAATATTTGAATTCAATGAAAGACTCAACTGATTGTTTCCAAATGAACAATTATAACCAGATTTGTCCAATAAAGAAACAGAAACCAAATTTTGTCTAAAAGACGGTACAACAAAAGTGTCTTTCAAATCCAAATAAAAACCAGTTCTCAACAATAATCTAAAATGCCCTATTGCCTCAACATCCACGGACTTTCCATCGCCCACAAAGATGTATCTTTCAATATCATTTGGCTTTGGGTAGCTCAAGCGATCCCGCATAGAAACACTTATGTGAGTGGTAGCATCAGAATCTAACTACCAAGTGCTTCTAGATACTGAAGCTAAATTAACCTCAGAACATACCAAAGTAAAGAATGTACATTTCTTTGTACGCCAAGCATGATATACTTACTACATTTTTTCTTTCCATGTTCTAGTTTTCCACAAAAGAAACATCATTGATTTTCCTTAGGTTTTTTTTGCTTTGGACCCTTAGCAGCTTCATTTTTCTTTATTTTCTTGCCCTTATCCTTAGAGGTACTTGCCAGATGAGTACTTTCAAATCTCTTTTGCTTCAACCTTTCCTCTTATTGCACACAATATGAAATGAGCTCGTGAAGAGTCCATTTCTCCTTTTGACAGTTATAACTGACTTTAAACTGACTGAAATGTGCAGGAAGATATATCAATACTAAATGCACGAGCAAGTCTTCAGACAACTCGAGCTTTAGTGCCTTAAGTTTGGAAGCAATGTGAGACATCTCCATGATGTACTCCTTTATGTTTTCCTTGCCTTTGTACTTCATTGAAATCAAGCTAGCTAAAAGCTGATTGTTTCAGCCTTATCGTTTTTTGCAAAACGTTTTTCAATTTCAGCAAGGAAATCACTGGCCTTAGTTACCCCTTCAGATATTGCGCCACTAAAGGCTTCCGAAATGCTGCTCCTAATGATCATTAGACTAATGCGATTAGAGAGTTTCCACTTCTAAAAATTCCTCTTTTCTTCAGAAGAACTTTCAGTTGTAAGAGTAGCGGGTTGCTCTATCCTTAGTGCAAGGTCTAGATCCATGCAGCCAAGAACGATTAAGACGCTCTTTTTCCAATCCTTGAAGTTTGTCCCATTAAGCATGTGTATACTGTTTGCATGAGCAGATATTGTAGTAGCAGACATAATAGCTGTACAAAGAATAAACCTAATGAGCATGCATGTTCACACCATAATTTTAATAAACATTCTTTAAATTCAAACAATTATGGAATACATTTCAAGATACCTAACACAACATTAATATCAAGTCTTTTGACAGTAATATTAACTTGTAAGTGGTACTCTTGGTGTGGTGATCAAATATTGACAATAAATCTTGTCAAACAATAAGTCTATCTTTGGATCGACTTATTATTCACATGGAAACCTTATAAGTGTCGCATATTTATCACTACAGGTGTGTATGCAATTCGGCCAAAATTATCCTTCCTTTGGGCGGGGTAATATTCGCATGAACTCACAAACACAAACATCTTAACATTATCAATAAATTAATCTACATAAGAGATATCACTTTGGTGACATATTATTTTAATTAGTTCAATCAAATGTTAGACAAACTAAATCAGTCATTAGATGTATCCCAAAAAACATTTAAATTTAAAAATTCCAAATAAAGCGCCTTGAGAAAAATTATAAATTAATAAATAACGGACCTAAGTAATGTACCCGATTTAATTTCCTGAAATTTTTTTTATCAGGGAGGCCCAGACAGATTCTGCTGGGTGCAAATAGTCAAAACAGGATGGACCCGTTATCTGAACTGGACCAGGATGACTCATAGGTGTTTTAATTAAGTTATGACTCAATGAAAAATTTCAAATAAAACTTGTTATATACATGGGCCTAATTCTGGTCCAACAACCTAACAGATCAAAACTTGATTCAGGCCTTAATAAAACTTGTTATGCACATGGCCTAATGCAGATCTGAATCTCAACAATTTAACCAAACCCATGGGCCGAATATAGGTTTTGATTTAACAAAACCCTAAATTTTAATCAAGATCAAAACAAAGTAGATCATCCAGATCTAAACGAACGAACGAACCAAATCTGAATGAAGTAGATGCAGATCTGATCGAAGTAGATCAAGGACTCTGTGGCCCAATGGATAAGGCGATGGTCAACGAACCAGAGATTTTGGGTTCGATCCCAAGTATTTATATATATTTATCACACATAGCATCAAGGTCTATGAAATCGTCTAGGGAGCTAAAAAAAACCCTTTTATCAAGATTTGCATCTTATTAGATTATCTATCTACCGATAACATCTAAAGCAAGATGAAACCAAAAAGATAAACTTGATGCACAGATTTACCATAACACAAAATCACAAAACCAGACTATATTAACATGAGATGTACACAATTTCAGTTCAAATAAAGCTAAGAAATCAAAATTAAGCTCTCCAGGAATGAAACTCATCTCATCTATACCTTTTAAAAAAAACCTTGATTTTATGCCAAAAGTTCATCATAAATTTCATAGTCTCTCAAAGAATCAATCATGGAGTAGGCTCTGATACCACTTGTAGGTTTTATCTATAAGAATAATACTCTACAGACACACATGTATGCTCCATATTGATTCAATGAGAAGAAAAACAATCAAGAATAAAGCGGAAGCGTACCTTGATCCATGATAGCACTTTCAAGCAAGGGATGAGTTTTAGCCTTCTAGTTGATAAAGTATGTTTTCTGTATATCTCTCTGTATAAGGGAATTCCAGAAGAAACAAAACACACGCTCAACTGGGGACCATAACCCTGTATTTATAACTGATTGGGTTATCAGTTATTTTTAACAATTTCTAATTTGGTCCCTCATCAAATTAGAAATTGCTCAAGTGTATCTACACATTAAGCCCATGACATTTTAATACTTTAGCCCAATTAACCATATTAGATAACAATCCATTGGGCTATACTTTAAGATGACAATACACATTAAATACATATGTGTGCCCACACATGTTGGATTTTTCCAACAATGGTATCATAAAAGCAATGACTTTTTTTACATCACGACTTTTGCACATGACAATTCATTTAGACAACACTAATATAAAGTTTCTCATCCACTATTCATCTTCTTTTACACCTTCTCTTATCTATTCATAGCAATTGACATAGCTTGCACCACCTCGTGCGCCCCCACCGCTAGCGGCACCACCACGCCACCGTCAACCGCCAACCGCACCACCTTTCCTCTATTCTTCTTCTCATTTGTTGTTGTTGTTCATCTTCTTCTCTCTTATCTTATTTTTCTCCACCACTGACCTTGCCGCGCGTCCTTATTTTATTCATATCTTCTTCTTTTTTGGGGTTTTTTTTTTCCATCTAGCAGATTCGTGTGAGTGAGGATTCCACATTCGCCTAAACCTGTGTGAGGAAAAAAAATTGGCCCTCACGCAGGCTCCTGCGAATTGGGAACCCCACTCACACGAATCTGCTCTAGGGCAGAAAAAAACTAGAGGGGAAGAAGAGGAACATTGAGAACATGAGAGAGAATAAGAAGAAGAAGAGAGGATAATGAAAGAAGAGGTGGTTGGGTGGGGCGAGCAGGTGCAGTCGTAGTGGGGTGAGGTGATACAGTAGTGATGTTGTTCCCTAAGAGAAAAGAGAGGAGAAGAGAGATAATTGTAGGTTTTTCTTTTTATATTGGTAGTGTCTTTTAGCAGGTGTTAGTGTATTTCACAAATTGGGGGAGGATCTAAAAAAAAGTCATTGCTTTTCATATAGAACCGTTTTGAAGAAGAAAATCTCTATGTGCACCTACAACGTCCCCTTTGTACCACCTAAAATGTCCCGCTCATCTCTATCAGGCTTCCCTCTTTTGATCTCTCTCAAACCCTCCCTAGGGTTTCAATCAAAGCACAATCACCTGATAAAAGCTCCAAATTTCCGCTTTCTGGTAATCCCTCTCAATCTGGTCTGCGATTCTCTTTGTTTTCTATACTGCAAAGTTACATTTCGCCCTCCCACTCTGTAGTTGTTGTTTATGAACTCCCATTTACTTATCTGAACTTAAATATCAATTCTTGGTGGTGTTGTTGTTAGCTCTACTGATTGATTGATTTATGAGTGAAATTTTTTAATACCCATTGTTGCGATTATCAATTTATCGCGTGCTGCGTATTGTTCATTGCTTGCTCACTTTCTGTGCACCCAAGAAAATTATTAAAAAAACATTGTTTTTTATCCAGCATCTTGGATGCTTAACAAGAGTTATTATATAGGTTCTCTTCTGTTCTATTTTACTAAGTACTCTGATTGCTCATATTTTCTACTTGGAGTGACAACATTAGGTTTAAGGAGGGTGTTTGAACAATAAACCAGATATTGTAACTCAGAAACTATATAGCTAAAAATGTGGTTGTAAAACTTAGGGCCGTCTATATAATTTGTCTGGAACTTGGACGAGAATTGTATGGGGAAGTACAAAACGTAAGAAGTCTTTGTTGTGAGTTAAATGTTCGTGAATTCTTCTTAATGGACTGGAAACATGTACGAGGACTTCTTGCAAGTGTAAACAAGCATAAATATGATTTTTATTCTTTTCTTTTTCTACTCTTTCGCTAAAACAAGATTTTGTTAGATACATAACAGATTCACTATTTGTAGCATGCGTAGATAATAAGGATTAGCACGATCAGATACATCGCCTCTCTTATAGACTTCTTGGTGCCAATGATTTTCCATGGGATGATCTGAATGAAATATAAACTGATAATCATAATCAGTTTTTTTTGGTGCTCCCAAAATTGTTTCCCCATTCAGAAAATGTACAACTAGAAGAATGAGTGTAGAGAACGAAACCCGAATAATATACATGACCTCGAAAGGTATCATCACTTCTTTGCGACCAATAGGCAATTTCGTCAGCTACTTTTCTTCAATAAGTGATTCATCGTCAGTCAACCAAACAAATAGTGACGGAATCACAGTGTCCAGAGAATATAACATGAAATCACTTATGGGAGTTTGGCCGGAAAAAATTGCTGCAGTGAAATTCAGAATGAATATTGAAAAGATCAAACCCAAATGGATTTTTGCAAACATGATGAAATTGAAATAATAGTGCCTCATCATCTTGAGTGTCATGACTATTGAAGTGAAACTATCATCTAGAACCAAGAAGTCAACCCTCTCTTTGACTGCCTCCACACTTCCACTTTGCATTGAGAATCCTATATCTGCTTTTTGCAATACATGGGCATCTTCTTCTCTGCTTCCAATGACAGCAACAACTTCATTATTCTTCTTTAGGCACTCTACCAGCCGACTCTTTTCCAAGGGTGAGGAGGATCTCACCATCACACACATTTTTTTGGCCATTTTCTTTTTTTCCTCCTCATCAGAGCTGTTTCTGAATGCTTCAGCTTCAACTATTACTTCATCTTCATTATGACCTGGTGCAACTATGCCACATACTCTTGCAATCTCTACTGCATTCGATCTATCATCTCTCAGTGAAACCATTTTCACCTTAACTCCCATTTTCTGAAGAGATTCCACACTCTTTCTCACGCCTAGTCGTAAACCCACTAGACCTAGCAAAGTTAGATTATTTTTTTCCACATCTATCTCCCCTCTTCCTACTCTACCCCCATTATCTTCTTCAAGTTTGGCTTCTTCATTGGACGCTCTTTCATCATCTTCATAAGCTTCGACTATTTCATTGAAACTCCTACTTCACAATTTTCTCTTTTTGCTTTGCCAATGGATCCTTTGTCATCATCTTTTTCAACTTCTGCAGGTGCTCCACTGTATCCCTCTTCTCCTCCGTCTTCATTATATTGGGGTTCTCCACTATATCAATCTTTCTCCATTATCTTCTATAGCTTGATTTTCTTCATTGGCGTCACCTTCTTCTGTGATGCACGTGTGAGCCAAAGCAACACATGCAAGTCCATTAGCTTGCATATCACCAATGACTTGTTCCATTTTCTCCCTTTTACCAACATCATGTAAAGATTCCTTTGATCCATCCTTCTCATGGCAATACAAACATTTGGACAATAGCTTTTGTGCGTCTGCAATGAAGATATCTTGCTCTCCCGACATCACTTTTCTTATTTATCAATGTCCAAGTCAGTTTCTCGTTGTCTGAAGATATCTCTACAATGAAGATATCTTGCTCAACAACTTCCCGATATCATCGATTCATCATTTAACCTGAAACTCAACAACTTCCATGTGTCTGTGTGCGAACAAGCTTTTTTCGTCGGTGTCAATGGTAGCCACCCTTCCTGCAGTGATCCAGTAAAAAATGTTTGAGCTTTCTCTTTTTAGAACAGGATCAAGTACCTTATCATTCTTCTGTTTGAAAAAAGGCATCAACCAATTGGTATCCATGAAGACATATTTCAGTATGTTTGCCCACAATGCTAGTACGATATCGGTCAACCCATCCTCGTTGTCCGGTCTTCCGTGTAGATATTGCACCAGCAAGGTTAAAGAAATTATAGTCACAGAGATGAAGTCAACGTTTTCTTTAAGAGAAAATAACTTTTTGAAATGGGTTTGGAGGGGTTTGTTAGTGCCTAGATCAAGACTTGTCACCGAGTTTATTTTCTTGGCCCATGATGAGTTTTTGCCCACAAGTGACGAGCATGCATGCCCAACCATAAGAAACCTTCCCACCAAATAGCATGAATGGATTTTCTTGGTTGATTTGTGCACTCGTGCCCTCCAATTGCAAATAGCCACCATCAAGGAAAAAACCATCAGCTGGAACCAAACTCCCTTTTCTAAGTCGTACTATGTCCCTCATGACTACATCACAAATACGGATGCATATTTGTTGGCCATTTCTCACAACACCAACTTGAGCTTTGACCTAGTCCTTCAACTTGTAAGAAGGATGTCGTCGTCGTGCTCTGACAACAATGCTTCTTAGTTCATCCCTCTCATCCAATAGCTTCTCAATTTTTTTGGCACGGAGGTATCCTTCATATGCAGCAAAGTAAGTTATTATATTATTGACAGTGCAGATCGATGACACTACAAGATCACGAGTAATGGGCAGGACACAGATAGGTACAACAAAATGAAGGATCGCCCAGGGCCAGCTCACTCTTAAGTAGAAACCGAAGAAGGATTTTTTCACACGCCTACGGAGCTGGTTTTACCCGCAATAGATGTTAGAACCAAATGCATTTCGGCGGCAACAAAGATCCCTGACATCTCCTGGAATACCACTTTCGATGTTGGTATGAAGAAGTTCAACCATGCCATTGACTCCTCCAACTCCATCAAGATAGTATTCGTTCTTCTCTTTCACCATATTTGCGAGCTTCCTGAAATTGAGGTTAAAGGTCAACCCCTCATAATCAGCATGATCTTGCTCGTTCTCTTGAGCAATAGAGTGGGCATCAACTGAGGGAGTTGGAAGAAAATTAATGCAATCAAGGGGACAAAAGCCCTTGTGCTGTCTCAACTGGATTGCGGAAAATGATGGATTGTAAGAAGAAGACATGATGATAAGACCTGATTAGTTGATAGGAAATGAAGCTAGGCCGTTTCCTTGAGGAGGAACAAAGCATGGGAGCTCATAGCTTATATAAGGTGGGAGATATAGAGCAAATGGTAATGATGATGCGAGTACATTTTGATTCTTTCTAGTCAAAAGAAATTTTGTGCAGTGAAATTTGGGAGAGACTTTACCTCAATTGTCTGGTGACTTTTTAGTCTTTATACATTTGACATATCAGAGACTTTACACTTTTTGATCTATATACAGTTTGATGCATTGACCTCTAGAGACTTTGCCTAAATCATCTGATGACTTTGGTATGCATGGATCCCCCAAGGTGCACATTGTGGAAGACTAACATGACTGAAGAAATAAAGCTCAGACCCTTGAGATCACCCACATAGTGTCATTTGGAAAAATTAAAAAGTGATTGAAGATATGGTCCAAAGTGAGAACAGATTTTCAAATAGATAGTAATTATGTAAATATTACAGGAAGTCCAGTACATAGTTCCAAAAGATGGGCTTTCAATACAGATTTTGCCTCTGTCAAAACTGGTTTTTTTGTTTGTTTGTTTTTGTTTTGTAGTTCCTAATTCTGTAAACGTTGCTTTATATTCCTGGTTGCTTCTTCTGAGTTGTGTCTGGGTGCCTTCTTCACAGCGGAGAGGATTGGGAGGTTGCAGTGCTTGCTTTATAGCTTACTTTGGAGAAGATTGTCCAGCATCTTGCTTATAATCCACTGTAAGCATTTTACTGCTGCTTGAAAGCCTGTTTCTGTATGCATGATTGAGAAATAAACATAGTGTATTCATTAATACAATAACACCCATCACATACATTTAACATGTCATTTTTTAACTGCTTGCAATTGAAAACGTGAACAAAATTATTCATTTATACTTTTTATTCATCATTTTAGATGTAGAAAATTGGCTAAATAAAAAGTTATTCTTTAGTTTTTCTGCAGTTTGATTATGCTCGTAGTACTTTGATTGCTCATCTCTTTTTCTAGCTTCGACGAAGAGTTTGCATCGTAAGAGTTCTATTTGGAGTTAAAAAAAAATGTTTAAGGAGGGTTCTTGAATAGAAGCCAATCAAAATTGTATGGGTAGAAGTGGGATTGTAAAATTAGGGAGATCTATAGTCAATATAGATTTTGTCGAACAGTCTAACTCGAATTTGAATGAGGAAGTACAAGTGTGTAGAATGTTTCTCAATAGACTAGAAACATGTATAAAATAAAATAGATTTTTGTTTTATTTATTTATTTTGCCAATACAGGGTGTACTACAGTACATACATAACAAACTCAGAATTTCTAACATGTGTAAATAAGAACTATTAGCACAGCGAGATACATTACTTCTCTTATAAACTTCTTAGCACCGGCAATCTTCCAAGGGATGATCTGAATGAGATATAAACTCACAACCATAATGAGTTTTTTCCTCGCTCCCAAAAGTGTGTCCCCATCCAGAAAATTAACAAGTAGAAGAATGAGTGTGACTAGCGAAACCTGGACAACATACATGAATTTGATTGGTATCATGACTTCATTGCGACCACTAGGCAATTTCTGCAATTGCTCTTCGCTAATAACTGATTGATCATCAGTTAACCAAACAAATAGTGATGAAATCAGTGTGTCCATACAGTATAACATGAAGTCACTTATGGGGGTTTGACCAGAAAAAATTGCAGCAGCAAAATTTAGAATGAATACCGGGAAGATCACCCCTAATTGAATTTTGGTAAAAGTGATGAAATTGAAATAATAGCGCCTCATCATCTTGAGTGTTGTGACTATGGAAGAGAAACTATCGTCCAAAACCAAGAAGTCAGCCCTCTCTTTTACTGCCTCGACGCTACCACTTTGCATTGCGAATCCTATATCCGCTTCTTGCAATACATGGGCATCGTTTTCTCTGCTTCCAACAACTGCAACAACTTCATTGTTCTTCTTTAGGTACTCTACCAGCTGAGTCTTTTCCAAGGGTGAGGACGACCTCACCATCACACACATTTTTTTTACCAATTCTCTTTTTTCTTCCTCATCCGAGCAGTTTCTAAATGCTTCAGCTTCAACTATTACTTCATCTTCATTCTGATTTGGTGCAACTATGCCACATACTCTTGCAAGCTCTACTGCATTTGATCTATCATCTCCCAGCCAAACCATTTTCACCTTAACTCCCATTTTCTGCAGAGACTCCACACTCTTTCTCATGCCGTGTCGTATGCCTACCAACCCTATCAAGGTTAGACCATTTTCTTCCACATCTATCGCCTCTCTTCTTATTCTTCCGATGATATCTTCGTCAACTTCTTCTTCTTCACTGGATGTGATTCCATCATCTTCATTCGCTTCGACTATTTCACTGAGAGCTCCATCATCTTCTCCACTGGAGCCTCCACCATTATCTTCTATGACTTGATTCTCCTCATTAGGACCACCACCTTCTGTGATACAATTGTGAGCCAGTGCAACACAAGCAAGTCCATTAGCCTGCATATCACCAATGACTTGCTTTATTTTTTCTCTTTTCCCGACTTCGTTTAAGGATTTCTTTGCTCCATCCTTCTCATGGTAGTAAAAACATTTGGACAATAACTTCCATGGCTCTCCTCTGCAATGAAGATACCTTGCTCGCCCGACATCATTTTCCTTTTTTATCAATGTCCAAGTCAGTTTATCCTCGTCTGTTGAAACACAATTTTCAATGGTGTAGGTTGACATTAGTTCTGTCTTGTTTATGCCCAACTCAAGCTCACCCCATGAAAGAAGTGTTTCATCAGTTGGACTTACAACGGATGTACTATTAGAGCTTTGCAAACCCAACCCTATGTGTAATGCTTCAAGGACGTCTGACGGAGTACAAGAGGAAACATTTATGATATCATCGTTTAACCTAAATTCAACAACCTCCATGTGTTTCTGCATCAACATGCTTTTTTCGTCGATGACAATGGTAGTGACTCTCCCTGAGGTGATCCAGTCAAAAATGTTTGAACTCTCTTTTTTTAGAACAGGATCCAGTACTTTCTTATACTTTTGTTTGAACAAAGGCATCATCCAGTTTGTCTCTCTGAACACGCAAGACATATATTTCATTAGGGCTGCCCACAATGCTAGTAGTATATCAGTTGAACCGTCCTTGTTGCCCGGTCTTCCAAGTAGAGTTTTCACCAGCAAGATTGAAGGAATTATAGTCGCAGAGATCAAGTCAACCTTCTCTTTAAGAGAGACTGACTTTTTGAAGTTCATTTGGAGGGGTTTATTAGCACCTATATCAGGACTTGTCACAGAGTTATTCTTCTTGGCCGAGGATGAATTTTTTCCCACACAAGTAACTAGCATGCAAGCCCAACCATAAGAGACCTTCCCACCAAACAACATGAATGGATTTTCTTGGTTGATTTGGGCACTCATGCCCTCCAATTGCAAATAGCCACCATCAAGGAACAAACCATCAGCTGGAATCAAACTGCCCTTTCTAAGTCGTACTATGTCCCCCACGACTACGTCACTGACAGAGATGCATCTCTGTCTGCCATTTCTCACAACTTCGACTTTGGCTTTGACATAATCCTTCAACTTGGAAGAAGGATGACAACGTCGAGCTCTCTCAGCTTGTGCAATTGCGGTGCATAAAGTTAGGAGAACAATTGCCAACGCAACACTCCACCATTCCCTTAGTCCATCAGTTTTGAACTTTATGCTCAAATTCAATGCTTGAGAATACCAGATAGGGAAACATGGGTTCCCAAATAAGGCTTTCAGTAGATACCGCAAGAAGACTCTGTCGTCACTCAACTGAAAGGTGTTTGAGCCAAAAAAGCTGATTCTTTGATGAAGATCTGAAACATCTCCTCTGATTCCATTTTCCCTATGGGATTTTAGAGCCTCGACAACGCTGTCAACTCCTCCAAATTGATTGCTAAAAGCATCGTAATTCTTCTCCATAACAAGCTCTCGTAGTCCTTCCAGGTCAAATCCTGAGAATCTTGCATCATTATCATTTTGAACAACAATCTCAACTGTGTGAGATTCACTGTTCATTTTATTCTGTTTTTTTTTCACGAACCACCTGATTGGTGATTTTAGCTGAATTTGCAGGAGAAATAGAAGTGGCTTCATTATTGGATCTCTCGTCATCTCGTGAAGTTCAATGCTTGCAACATTTAATTTCTGACCGAATTCTGTGCTTTCGCCTACAGATGTAACAAGCATTCGTGTGTCTTCAACTTCAATAAGATCAGCACCCATGTAATATTTCTTTCCTCCACCCAGCGAAAGCCCATCAGCTGGAGCCTGATCCCCTCTTTTTAACATTACTACATCACCAACAACGACTTCATGCGCTGGAATTTGCAGACGCTGTCCATCCCTGACAACATTGCTTCTGAGTTCATCCCTCTCATCCAATAGCTTCTCGATTTCTTTGGCAAGCATGTATCTTTCATATGCAATCATGAAACAAATTACATTCAGGAAAGCGAACATCACTGACATAACAAGATCACGAGTAATGGGCAGCACAGAGACAGGTACAACAAGATGAAGGATTGCCCAGGACAAGCTAGCTCTTAAGTAGAAACTGAGGAAGGATTTTTTCACACGCCTACGAGGCTGGTTTTGCACGCAATAGATGTTAGAGCCAAAAGCATTTTGGCGGCAACAGAGATCTCTGACATCTCCTGGAATACCACTCTCCATGTTGGTATGAAGAAGTTCAGCCATGCTATTGACTCCTCCAACTTCATCAAGATAGTCATCATTCTTGTCCTTCACTATATTTGCGAGCTTTTTGAAATCGAGGTTGAAGGCCAAACTCTCATAATCTTGCTCGTTCTCTTGAGAAATGGAGGGGGCATCAACTGATGGAGTTGGAAGGAAACTAATGTGATCAATGGGACGAAAGCCCTTGCGCTGTCTCAACTGGCTTGTGGATAAGGATGGATTGTAAGAAGATGACATGATGATGAGACCTGATCAAGTTGATAGGAAATGGAAACTAGGCCGTTTTGCTGGAGGAATAACAAAGCATGGGAGCTCATAGCTTATACAAAGTGGGAGATATAGAACAAATGGTAATGATGATGTGAGTACATTTTGATTCTTTCCAAGTCAAAAGAAATGTTTGTGCAGTGAAATTTGGAAGAGACTTTGCCTCAGTTGTCTGATGACTTTTTAATCTATATACATTTGACGTATCTGATACTTTGCACTTTATGATCGATATACAGTTTGATGCATTCACCTCTGGAGATTTTGCCTAAATCATTTGACTTTCTTATGCATAGAACCCCCAAGATGCACGTTGTGGAATACTAACATGACTAACATGCATCGTCCATTTTTATACTTGTTTTCTTCTTGGTTTCCTTCTCTGTGTGGTTTCCTTTTGCAATCAGTATTTCTAAATTGTCAATTTGCTCTACTTGGCTTCTATTTTGGAATCTTGTAATTGGAAATCTATACAAACACGAAAATAGAAATTAGTATCATAATTAACAAGTAATAGCCAAAAATATCTATTGAAATATGGTACTAAAAATATCCTAATTATGCTCCTATCAAATTCCCCCACACTTGTCTTTTGGTAGTCCTCAAGCAAATCTAAGAAACAAAAATAAAACACTCAAATGACTTAATTTATACTTTCCAATATTTGTCTCAGAGATTTTCAACGGATCATGACATATTAAGATTCTTTGTAAACACAAGATTAAATCCACATCATTCGAAAAATAATATACGTTCATAGCAATGATATAAAAATTCACAATTAAATCAATCTAAGTGATTGTGAAACTCAAGCGCGTGTCAAGAAGAATTAACCCAAAAACTCACTGGGTGCACTATTTTCTTTTTCATTGATTGTTTGGTAAAATTACTTTTCCTATTCTAGTTATATGTGAGAGGATTGATGTAAAATGGTAACAAATAGCTCACATATGATATAATAAGAAAAAATGCATTTTCTGACCATTTTTTTTTTTTTCAGATATATGATCTCATGGAAGGAATGCTACTAGAATGCAAAAACTAGTGACACCATATGCTCATACCTCATTCGAATCTCCACAACGTGACATTGCACAACACTCTTAATCAAAATGTCTTAATTCAGGTTGTAGTGAGACCAAGAGGTCAAAGGAAGAGAAATAACAGATAAGGAAATTACAAATGGCTTAAAGAAATGATGAAAGCATGCAATAAGATTTGAGACATTAGTAAGGAATGACATGGTTCAAGACATAAGTAGGAAAATGAAAACAGGGAGGTGGCATACTGATAATGAAGAGTTACAACCATTATTTTGTATCTGCTGAATGAAAAGAATTGGATTATTTGTATGCTACTGTAATATTGAATGAATACTGACAAGGGCTTGTATCCCTTCAGTAACTTTGTACCAATTTTTTTTTTTTTTTTTTTTTTTGTAACTATTTTTTCTTGAACTGTCTACCATAAGGATCTTCACTCACACTTGTTTTTCAACATACATTGAACCGCAATAAAAGTCTCTACAAATTAAATTACGATCCACTCTTCTGATTAGGTTAGGGATATAAAATGAGGGTAATAAAACAAAATGTTTACTAACAAGCTCAATGGGGTTAACCTAAAGGACATATATCATGGATCAGGCTTATTTGGCAATGGTGGAAACTAGGTGTCTTTATCATGTCAAACATGTTATGCAATTTCATATGATCTTTTGAACGAAATTAATACAAGTTCTAGTGGTTAATTCTTAATTATGAAAGCAATCTAAGTAGCAACCAAAACAAATAAAATTGAGATCATGCAACGAATTATTATTGACAAAAGAAATAAAAGATGACCTAACTAAAAACTTTCAAAATCAAATGAACAATAGACTCAAAACTCACATATGGGTTCTAATGAATTAAATTCAATTAAGCATGTTACGAGTACTAATTACTCAGTTGATTACATGTGAATTTGCATATGATAGCCATGAATAAGCATTAACCAAAGAATAATATTAAACCTTAAATCATCTTAAAGTCATGCAATTAAAAACTAAATGTCATCATTGTGTTGGAAATTATCTTAAGATTCAAAACAACTATAAAATTTCTTTTTTTAATGACATTAATACCAACAAAGAAAACAAAAATCAATATTTATTTTTATTTTTTTAATGGACTGACACTTTTTATTTTATTATTTTAATATATTTTTTTTTATAATAAAAACAACATTGTTCCCCTCATACTTAAACCTAACATTGTCCTCAATGTTAATAGATTATAGCACATGCAATAAAAGATTTAAAAGTGGAAAAACAAATTATTAACAAACAAAAGAAAAAATAATGAAAAGAAAATAAAGGGATAAATAAAACAAATCTGATTGGGTTGCCTCCCAAGAAGCGCTTGTTTTAACGTCGTGCAGCCTAATGGTATCTTCAATCAATCCTCATGGAGTGATACATCCTCCACGTCATGCTCCACAAATGACTCATAATAGGGCTTAAGTCGATGTTTCACCTTAAACTCCTTACCGGTTGTAACACTCTTAATCTGTATAACACCATGGGGAAAAACATTAGTAATAATAAAAGGATCAACCCATTCAGAACATAACTTACCAGTTCTAAGACATGATTGAAAAAGTAAGACTTTCATTCCAACGACAAAAGTATTTCCATAAATCATCTGATCATGAAAAACTATGGTGTTCTTTTTATAATTGTTTTTACTGTCATAGGCTTCATCCTGAATCTTTTCGAGCTCATTCAACTGCAATTTCTTCCGCTTCTTTGTGTCATAGGGAACTCTATTGCTCTCATATCCAA
Organism: Berberis vulgaris; assembly: GCA_963556465.1. NCBI lineage: Eukaryota > Viridiplantae > Streptophyta > Magnoliopsida > Ranunculales > Berberidaceae > Berberis > Berberis vulgaris. Next base: position 110,539,596 of record OY747124.1, read on the forward strand.
CGGCAATAGTGATGGTGGTCTCAAGTTCATCTTCGTTTATGACGTCTGACAATTTCTGAGCCAAATTGTCATTCACATTAATAGAAAAACAAGAATGATTTTTAATATGATATCTTGTGGCATCAAAGATGTTGAAGCCAATCACATCACCGTTAAATTCTATGGTTAGTTTCCCCGCATGCACATCAATATTTGTCTTCGCAGTTTTCATGAAGGGACACCCTAAAAGAAGAGGCAAAGGTGCTGAAAATTCCGAATCTTCCATCTCAAGCACATAGAAATCTGTTGGAAATATCAAATGGTTAACCTACACCAACACATCTTCCAACAAACCTCGATGATATGCATTACAACGGTCAGCCAATTGAATAATAACACCATCATTTTTTAGCTTTCCGAGAATCATAGAGCGATAAATAGAATACAACATAACATTAATTTAAGCACCTAAGTCTAACATTGCATTTTCAATTTTAGTATTACCGATAACACAAGGGATAGTGAAATTACCCGGATCCTTACACTTCGACGGCAATTTCCTTTGAAAAACTACAGAAACGTGCTCACTCACCAACTTTCTCTCATTCTCGAAGTCGTCTATTTGTTGTGCAAAGCTCCTTAAAAAATTTTGTATACTTAGGCACTTGCTTAATAGCATCAAAAAACAGAATATTGACTTGGACTTTTCGGAAGGTTTCCAAAATTTTCTTATCCTGTTCATCTTTCCTAGATTTGGCAAACCTACCTGAAAAATGCACAAAAGGTGGAAAAAGATTAGCAAAAACTGAATTTGGAATGCTCACCTTCTTACCTTGGAGCTCTGGTGTTTCAACGATGGCTGGCTCGTCCTTCTATAACTCAGCTTCTCTATTTCGACTTTGTTTAGGGACTATTGGCTCATTTTCAATTCACCTACCACTCAATGTAATTGCTTTTGCGATTTCAAACCCGCATTTCGGATTTGGAATGGTAGAACTAGCAAGTTTTCCTTGCTCGCGAATTTGTCCAATAAACTCAGCTATTTTTCTTATCTGTAGCTTCAAATCTGTTATATCTTTTGTTTGGTTCTGCTGAGAAATAGTTAACGATTTCAAAATTTTCTCATAATTAAGGGGCATACCTGAATTGTGTTGAGGTGGTTCTGGTTAGGGGTGGGCATCCCATCCCGCGATCCCGTCCCGTTCCGTCCCGATTTTTTCGGGTCTTAATGGGATTGAACAATTTCATCCTAATCCCGTCCCGTTCCGTTCTATAATGGGATGGGATGGGATGAAGATTTTCAATCCTGCCAATCCCGTCCCATTCCGAGCTAATTTTTCAATATTTATTATTACTATTTTTATTTATGTATTTATTTTAGGATTGCAATATTTGGATGCCCATATAAATTCACTGATGTATATAGCATTTTAGCAATTTGTCTCTCACATACACATCTCTAGATCAATCTCTTGATTCTAATCACTTCATCAGAATTCTGAACCACTTTAAGCAGGTCTTTTGTTTTCTCATTCATTTCTTTAGCTTTAGGGTTACTGAAGAAGAACAACAAAGTGAAGTAGAACAACAAAAAGGAAGAGAAGAGATTCAAGAGGAGAAAGAGAACAAAAAAAACCCACCACACAGCAGCAGATTACGCACAGTCGCACATGGCTCACGACGACGACACACCTCCCTCTCCTGCTTCCGCTTCATCAACAACACCATCAGCAGCAGAACCTTGCTCGTTCCAACTCTTAGACATCTTCTTCTTCGATCCAGCTTGTTCTCGCTCAGATCTAAGTCGGCAAGTCCAACACGCACAGTCGCACACGACACATGACGACGACACACCTCCCCCTCCTGCTTTCACTTCATCAACAACACCACTAGAGCAGAACCTTGTTCGATCCAACTTTTAGACATCTTCTTCGATCCAGCTTGTTCTCGCTCAAATCCAAGTCGGCAAGTCCAACTTCTCTTCGATCCAACTCCCAAGCAAGCCCTCCTGATCTCCCTCAGCCTCGTCGGATTATTACAGGAAGCCTCGTCCTGATTTCCCAAGCAAGCCCTCCTGATCCAACTTTTTTAGCTCTCTGTTGCACAAATCCGTCGATTATTACAGGTAAGATCCAACTTCTTTAGCTCTTTGTTTAAAAAAATTTGTTTGACTCATACCTTATTTTTTTAGGTTTTTAGCTTTCAATGAGATAATTTTATAGTATAATCAGATTATGTTATTATGTTCAGATTATATTTCAGCTTATTATGTTCATATTATGCTCATCCAGTAGATTATGTTTCCAGCATATGTACCACTGTACCAACATATTATGTTTCCAGCAGTAATTTATAATTTTATACCTATTAGATTATCAAAAAACTTGATCAACAAATAGAGCACGCCAATCTCGTCCCATCCCATCCTGAACCTGTTTGGGATGGGACGAGGTCGGGATGAGGTCTATTACGTCCAGTCCCGATCCCGAATGAACGGGATGGGATAGGGATGGGTCCATCTCATCCCATCTGGTCCCGTTCCCACCCCTAGTTCTGGTGGTCCTTGAAAGAAACCAGGGGTGGCCGATTTGAAGCTTGTTGTTGAGGTTGTTCTGAATTTCTCCATCCAAAGCTGGGATGATTTCTCCAACCTTCATTGTAAGTGTTCGAATAAGGGTTATTCTTATAGTGATTTTGCCCCTGAAAACCTACTGCATTGACATTCTCCCAACCGCCATTTTCAATCAGTTGATTTCATTGATCAGATGGATGTCCTAGCTTAATGCACACGCCACGAACTTGTGCAACTCCTAGCACATTCGGCTTCCCTAGAGCTTGAGTCACAAGTGAAGTAAGATTAGCCATTTGAGCTTCCAAACTAGAATTAATACTTACCTCATTGACTTGGCGTGGAGGTTCTCCAATTCCTTCATACTGTTGGGCATTTAAGGCTCGATTTGCAATCAAAGTCTTTGCTGTTGCTAGAGTTTTATCAACCAAAGCTCCTCCTGCCGCTGCATTTAACATCTGTCGCTCAAAATGAAGCAATCCCTCATAAAAGTATTGAATCAGGAGCTCCTCCTTCATCTAATGTTGCGGACATGATGCTATGAGAGTTTTGAAGCGCTCATAGTAAGCTGGATATGATTCTCCTAGACCTTGTCGTATACTACTAATTTTCTTCTTCAACAAGATAATTTTGGAAGTTGGGAAGAATTTCTCTAGAAACACCTTCTTCATGCTATCCCAAGAATATACTGTTCTGGAAGGTAGTTCATAGAGTGAATCCTTAGCCCTATCAGTCAGAGAAAAGAGAAATGCTCTCAATTTTAGGATGTTTTCATCCACAGTTATTGGTGTCATATTGGAGCATACAACTTTAAATTCTTTTAAATTTTTATTTGGATCCTCCATAGAAAGACCATGATACTTCGGAATATGATGAAGTAAGCTGGATTTCAACTCAAATGACTATGTCTTGCCCTGCGCGGCTGTTGGATACTAAATGCACAGGGGTGCGACATTGTCCAAAGTGAATGCCGAAAGTTCTTTAATAGATGTATTGTCTCCCATGTCGAACTCTTCAGATTCAGAGCTAAATGTTTGTCTCTTTTGTTTCTCTCATTCGTCTTCTAAATGTTTTCTCAGGCTCTGAATCATATTCTAATAAGTTTTCGCTGGATCTCCTATTGAGCATGAACTGGTACCTGAGATAAAGACAGAAAGAAGAAAAAATCAATAAAAAGAAAAATAAATAAATAAATAAATAAAAACTAGTGAAGTAATTAACAATTTTACTAATCCCCAGCAACGGCACCAAAAATTGATGCGCTATTTAGTAGCACACAACTTAATACTCTATTTTGTGATTGTAGTATAGAATAAGTAGGGATCGTTTTGGACCGAGGATTAAAGGGTTTGCCAATTAATACTAAGAATAGTTAAAAGACTACTAACAACCTAATTAAGTAAATAATGGGGATTTGGTTTTTATAAATTAAACTATGAAAATAACGACGAAAATTACTGTAAAGATAATAAAACTAAAGGGATGACAAATATGAGAAATTAGATAAGAGTTTATCTCCACACACCAAACATATGCTCATAAATCAATCTTCGATAATCACTTGCTAATTCGTGAGTGATAATGCTCAAGATTAACCGTGATCAACACTGCATTAATCTTATTATTTTCCCAAATTTGTTGAATTAAACTTAGCGTCGCTTTCAAACTATTCTTATCATGCTATCTAATCAAGAATCACAAGTTAGATAATAATCTAATATCATGAAGTTTTGTGGAAAATATGAACACTGACTAGGCAATTACAAGTATGATCAGCATCTTGTTCTTACCTAGGTTTTTACTTAACCTTACCAACGTTCCTTGGTATTTACTACTTGTGAGTACATGATTATAACAATTAGGTGAAACTCTCCGATATTCTTGCCCCAAATCCTATCATGCTTACTAAGTTGGCCACCTTAACAAACATACAAAGAAAAATTATCTATAAAGAAGTTAAGCAAAACACAATCACTAATGGCAAGGAAGATTAAATTCAATTAATTCATAAATTAAAACACATGTTCGGGGCTTTGAATCCACCCCTAATTAAGACGAGTTTAGCTAAACATATTAATTATGTTCAAACAGTAATCCATAATCAAATATCAAACTAAAATAAGTAAAAAGATGAGAAGAAACAAAACATTGTCGTCGCCTGATTCATGGTGGTGCGAGAGGGTCTGCTGGGGTGTGAATAAAAATAAGTTTTTCTTATTTTTTCCTTCTTCGATTTGCTCCTTCTTCAATCTCTATCTCCTTTTTCAATCTCTGTTCCTTGTTGCTGTGAAAAGGGAAATGGATCGATGAAGGACTGAGTGGGAGTATGAGATGTGGCTATAGGTTTGGCGACGATCAGGGAGTCAGGCGAGAGAGAGATGAAGACGGTGACAATGGGTGGCGAGTCTGCAGCTTGCTGTTTTGAGGATGGGTGACGATGATAATGAGTGAACAAACAAGGAGGGAGGAGGTCGACTGCTTGAGTGAAGAGAGGTTGTGCGGGAGAGAGATCTAGACGGTGGAAGCAAAGATAAAAGAAGATGGAGTCGATGGATGGCAAATGGACAGGGGTTGTTGTTGGTGGTTGTTTGCTGTAGCGAGGATGATGAAGGCAAAATGGAGGCTTGTTGCGGCTGCAATGAGGGATGCGTGGATGGGTTAGGGTTCCTGATTTGTGATTGATGGTGATGATGGAAGAATGGACTGTGTGATTGCGAGGAGGGGGTTTACGAGGATGAGGAGGTTGTGGATGGATGACGACTTGTTGTGGTCGCAAGTGTGGATGAGGAGGCTATTGTTGGATGATTTTCTCAAAGAAATGTATCGTCACTTTTTATACTTTTTTTTCTTCTTGGTTTCCTTCTTTTTGTGGTTTCCTTTTGCAATCAGTATTTCTAAATTGTCAATTTGCTTCACTTAACTTCTATTTTGGAATATTGTAATTGAAAATCTACACAAACACGAAAATAGCAATTAGTATCATAATTAACAAGTAATAGCAAAAAATATATATAGAAATATAGTACTAAAAATAGCCTAATTATGCTCTTATCAACCACTTTCTACTTCATTTCTCTCTCAGCTCCTGTCTAACAATGGACTGAGTGCTTTTCAGAAACATTGTTTACGACGGGTCAGTGCTTCCCTGGGGAAGTGTTTACACAGTAAAGTTTCCGTGATTTATTGTACACACATTTTGTTCGATAAAATTTGATGATTATTTTTATTTAGAAAGAAGAAAAGTTTTATACTTTCACTTTTCAGGAAAGGCAATGACTACTCCACACCACCTAAAGTATTGTCCCATACCACCATATCAATTTTTTTTCTCCCACACCATCAATAAAAACTCAAAATTTAACATTTTCTCTCTCCTCCCCTCTCTTGATCTTATTTTCTTCATTTCTTCTCCTTCCTCCCTCTCTTCTCCATCAAACACCGACATTATCACCACCACCCCGCCACCTCTCTCACCTTCTTTGTATCTGAAAACAGGGTACTATCTCTAACTTTGGTTCAACTAATATGCTCGATTGAGACCGATTCTCAAGCTCATAAAAACACGAAAATTTTAGTACTCTGAGTTATATAATAAAAACACAATTTGAATTACCTGAAAATGTTTTGAAATAAGTAAGTTATGGTCATTTTACTAAAGTCGCGCGAATCTGTCTCGCAATGAAAACGGGGTAGAGTCTCTGACTTTCGGCCAATTTATATGTTTGATCGAGACTGATTCTCAAGCACATCAAAACGCGAAAATTGTAGTACTTTGAGTTTATCTAATAAACACAATTTGAATCACTTGAAAATGTTTTGAAATGAGCAAATTATGGTCATATTACTAAAGTCGCGCAAATCTGTCTCGCAATTAAAACGGGGTAGTGTCTCTGACATTCGGCCAATTTATATGCTCGATTGAGACCGATTCTCAAGCTCATCAACACACAAAAATTGTATTACTCTAAGCTATCTAATAAACACAATTTGAATCAATTGAAAATGTTTTGAAATGAGGAAGTTATTGTCATTTTACTAAAGTCGCGCAAATCTATTTCGCAATGAAAATGGGGTAGTGTCCCTGATTTTTGGCCAACTTATATACTCGATTGAGATTGATTCTCAAGTTTATCAAACCCAAAAATTGTAGTACTATGAGTTATCTAATAAACACAATTTAAATCACTTGAAAATGTTTTGAAATGAGCAAGTTATGGTCATTTTACTAAAGTCGCACAAATCTGTCTCGCAATGAAAACAGGGTAGTGTCCCTGACTTTCGGCCAACTTATATGCTCGATCGAGACTGATTTTCAAGCTCATCAAAAAACTAAAATTGTAGTACTATGAGTTATCTAATGAACATAATTGGAATCACTTGAAAATGTTTTGAATTGAGCAAGTTATGATTACTAGGGAATTACAGGCACAGAGAACCCAAGTGTTTCTAAAAGTGAGAGTAACATTTTGAAATGGATTTGGAGAGGCTTGTGTGTACCTGGATCAAGACTTGTCACAGAGTTCATTGTCTTACCCCATGATGATTGTTCACCCACACAAGTAGCAACCATGCAAAGCCAACCACAAGAGACCTTCCCACCAAACAACATGAATGGGTTTTCTTGGTTGATCTTTGTAGTTGTGCCCTCAATTTGCAAGTAGCCACCATCAAGGAACAAAACATCAGAGGGAATCAAACTGCCCTTTCTGAGTTGTACAATGTCGCCCACCACCACGTCACAGAAGGATATGCATTTCCGTCTTCCATTTCTCACAACTCTAACTTGAGCTTTGACACAGTCTTTCAACTTGTGATATGGGTGATGACGACGTCCTAACTCTGCTTGTACAATCGCAACGCACATAGTTAGTAGAAAGATGGCCAAAGCTAGAACCCACCACTCTTTTGGCCCATATTTTTTGAACTTTATCGACAAATTGAATGCTTGAGAAACCCAGACATTCAAGCATGATTTACTAATCATGGCTTTGAGTAGATATGGCAGAAATGCTCTTTTGTGACTCAAGTGGAATGTGTTTGAACCAAATAAGCTGATTCTTTGATAAAGATCTGAAGCGGTTCCATTGATTCCATATTGCCTATCTGATTGTAGTGCCTTGACCACCCCTTCAACTCCTCCAAATTGATTGTTTAGACTCTCATAGTTCCTTTCCAGGGAAAGTTTTTGAATGCCTTCCAGGTCGAGTCCAGAGAATCTTGTATCGTTATCAATTGGAACAACAATCTCGGCTGTTTGAGATTCTTGGCTCTTCTTGCCTTTTTTTTTTTAATGAACCACCAAACATGCAGGAGAAAAATGTTTGTGAAAATTTCCGTCATTTTTCTCTAATTCAATGCTTGCATTGTTCATTTCCTGGCCAAATTCTGTGTTTTTTTTCCAACAAATGTAATGACCATTCGAGTTGCTTCAATGAGATTTGAACCCATGTAGTACGTTCTTTCCGCTTCTAGAGATAGGCCATCAGCGGGCACCTGATCTCCTCTTTTTTTTTTTTTTTTTTTTGGAAAGCGAGCTGGGTTTTAAGGACCCCAAAACCTTTATACAAATGAAACAAAAGCAAAAGCAAAAGCAAAAGCAAAAGCAAAAGCAAAAGCAAAAGCAAAAGCAAAAGCAAAAGCAAAAGCAAAAGCAAAAATAAAAATAAAAAACAGAAACAAACTCTCACAAACAAGAAAGAGAATTCTAGTGAGAGTGAACATGGTTACTAGGCCTATAAAAATCTTCAACTAGCATCGGCCAAAGAAGAAACCTCTTGTTTTTTATCCCTGTCTCCTTTGTTAAGGAGGAAATGATTCAACCTTTGTACTTTTTGTTTGCTTTCTTAGCCCTAGAGGATCTTCGAGGGCAGAGACTAAAATCTTTAGTGCAAGATTTTGAAAACAAATCGCTTGCAACCTCTGCACTAGAAGGATCTTGCTCATGTTCCTCATTACTACTCTGCTCATCTGTTGTGGTGTTCTCTTTGTCCTGAGTCGGTGTGTGTTCATTTGCCTCCACATTAGCACTACGCTCAAGCATTGGGTTGATAAGAATCAATGGTTGTGGACTCTGCGTTATGGCATCACTCTGGTCATCATTTATGTTATGATTTGCCATATTGGCAGCCTCTATACTGGTTACATTCTCTGCTTTTCCTGTGATAGGCCCTGGACTCCCCTCTAAACTGGGTTGAGTCTTCGACTTGAATGTATTTCTACCCTTGGCGATCGTCCAACCATTGGAGTTTTGTCTTTCTAGTGGTTGGGTCCTACCCGTAGCTTGCCATACCAAATGGCCTGGAGTATTAATTTCTTTGCTCTTTGAACACTACTGTTTTGTATGGCCAAAAACTGCACAAGAATTGCATTTAACAAGAATCCATGCATACTCAACTTCAACTATTTTTTTCTTATCTCCATTGGTAACCACAGGGATGTCTTTGGCCACAGGGATCTCCTCTTTTTAGCAGTACAACATCACCAACGACCACTTCGTGAGCTGGAATCTGCAACGTCTGACCATCTCTTACAACATTGCTTTTGGGTTTATCGGTTTCATTCAGCAGCTTCTCCCAATTTTTAACATGGAGGTATATGTGAAGCTCAAATCCCAAACAAGCTGCAGTTAGGCCAACGAGCTTCAGTATCAGGATGGCATCTTGAAAAAAGCAAACAACCGTGACAAGTGTGATAACCGGAAACATGGCGAGGAACCATTGAGTTGTTAGGCAGAAACCAACAAAGGATTCACTTTGTTAGTTGAAAAATTCAAATAAGTTTGTTCATTTGTTCGTGGGATTTCCAATTGTTTGTTTGTCAGTTTTCACTTGTTTTGTTCGGGATTTTGATTGGTCTCAATTTGTGTTTTTGTTCGGGTTTCTGTATTTGAATTTCTTTTGGAAAACCAATTTGTTCGAGGAAGTTTATAATCTCAATTTGTTCACTAAAAATTGTTATTTGTCGTAGATGTGGGTGAGCTTGCCGAACCATGTAAATATGTTGGCTCCACTATTATTTGTTTTGTTTAGTCTCGCATTGTGGTATTTACCACGCTTCTGCATGCAACAATTGCTTCTTAGTTCATCCCTCTCATCAAATTGCTTCTCAATTTCTTTGGCACGTAGGTATATTTCATATGCAGCAAAGTAAGATATTACATTCATGAAAGTGCAGATCACTGCCATTAGAAGACCACTGAGTAATGGGCAGGACAAAGATAGGTACAACAAAATGAAGGATTGCCCAAGACCAGCTCACTCTTAACTAGAAACCGAAGGAATTTTTTCACATGCCTCCGGGGTTGATTTTACCTGCAATAGATGTCAGAACCAAATGGATTTTGGCCACAACGAAGACCCCTGACATCTCCTGGAATACTACTCTCGATTTTGGTATGAAGAAGTTCAGCCATGCCATTGACTCCTACAACTTCATCAAGATAATCATCATTACTGTCTTTCACCATATTTTCGAGCTTCTTGAAATTGAGGTTGAAGGTCGAAGTCTCATAATCAGCATGATCTTGCTCGTTCTCTTGAGAAATAGAGGGGGCATCAACTGAATGAGTTGGAAGAAAATTGATCAGATTAAGGGGACGGAAGCCCTTGCACTGTTTCAACTGGCTTGCGGAAAAGGATGGATTGTAAGACCTGCTCAGTTGATAGGAAGTGGAAGCTAGGCCGTTTCCTTGAGGAAGAACAAAGCATGGCAATGATAATGATGCAAGTACATTTTGATTCTTTCAAGTAAAAGAAAAATTGTGCAGTGAAATTTGGCAGACTTTGCCTCGATTGTCTGATGACGTTTTAATCTATAAACATTTGACGTATCAGATACATTGCACTTTGTGATCGATATACAATTTGACGCATTGGCCTCTATAGAGTTTGCCTGAATAGTAACTATTGCCCTTTAGTATTGTTATTGGCATTCTAAGTGAAAGATAGAACGAAACAAAAAAAATTTAAGTTTAGATTGAGGCAATTTTCATGACTTACAGTGGGCATGAATCTAACATGTATCTGTATATCTTTGACAGAAATTACTTGCAGAAAAGAGTGGCAGTAGTGGTGGTGGTGGTTGTCCGGAAGAGACACACGAAGAAAAGTTATCTTTGAATCACAATGAGTGCATATATGGTTTTAGTTGGTTCTGTAACAGGCAGAGAAATGTACATCATTGGGGGATCCAGGGGGGCTCCTGCGCACAGTGGGCTGGAGGGGGTCCTGCGTAGGTGTCTCAGCCGTTGGATCAAAATCCGACGGCTCATATCAATTGGATTTGAAATGCAGATGTAATTGAATTTTTTGTTTCCCGCCAAAACTCCCTCCTCTGATATGATATGAGCCGTTGGATTTTGATCCAACGGCTGAGACACCTGCGCAGGACCCCCTCCAGCCCATTGTACGCAGGAGCCCCCCCGGATCCCATCATTGGGTTTATCGACCTCTTGCATATCCTATCATGCCCGATCCTTACAGTAAGAAGGTCAGTATCTCCAACACTGCAAAAAAATCATTTGTTGATTTTATCACGTTTCCTTTGTTGAGACTTTGATTTGATTGTCTGATGACTTGAAATCTGTATACTTTTGATGCAGTGCCTTCTGGAGATTTTTTCTGATAACTTTGAAAATCTCTATATGGACAAAATTTTGCAACGACTATAACGTAGAGACTGTGCTTTAGACAAATTAAAATATAATGAAGCAATGATCCAAGTCAGAACAGATTTTCTAATTTATTGAATATAGGTAAGCCAACACTCTCATGGTCGTGATCGTGAAAAGGATTGGGACTATGTAGCAAAACACGTCGTTGTTCTGAAGTGCTCGGGAATCGGGCAATCTCACGTGGATATCTCAGACTGCTTGCATATATTCGGAGATTTTCAATGAGACTAACTACTTTGATTGGCGAGTCAATGATATCCCATCTTCTTGAATCTTTTCGCTCTTGTCCTCGGGTAATTGCAAGATAACCCTTGCTTAGTGATAAATGCGGTCCCAATAGGACGTACAGTGTCTTGGACATCAAAACAAAATTTCTAAATGATTGAATATAATGTTATCTTCTTCAACTCTGTTATAATTTTTAGTCTAATTTTACTTGAACATGTGCATCAAAAAAAGAAAAGAAAAAAAGAAGTATACATCTAACATATATTTGTATGTTGTGGATAGAAATTACACAAAAGAGTGTGGCACTAATGGTGGTGATGATTGTCCAGAAGAAATATGCGAAGCAAAGTTAATCAAATCACATTGAGTACCTATATGGTTATAGTTGTTTTGTTACAGGTGAAGAAATGTGCAGGAATTTATAGACCTTTTGCCTATCCTGCTATGCCTGCTTCTTGCATAAAAAAAGGTTAGAATCTTCAACAATGTGCAAAAGACGTGTGATGGGAAACTTATGTTACAAAGCTGGTGTGCTCACTAATTGTGATGGGAAACTTATGTTACCCAGGATGAAAGTCTTGTTGAGTATTTTTGCTATTTGCGTCATGTATTGGACCACCCGCAAAGCAGCGTCTCAGTGGTCTGCCCGAGGACGTTGCATAAATTGAGATAAAACATGAACACTATAAGATAATTCGGGTCGAGTAAAACACAAATAAATTAGCCGCCCCACCAAGCGACGATAAGGCTCGGGATCAGCGAGCTCTTGACTCGTAGACAAGGCGAGTCGGTGATTCTGTTCCAGTGGCACAGCCGCGGGCCTTGCCCCTAGCAATCCGGCCTCAGAAATGATGTCAAGTGCGTATTTGCGTTGACAAAGTACAAATCCATCTGGTCCACGTGCCACTTCTACCCCCAAGAAATACTTTAAAGGACCCAGATCTTTCATGTGGAAACAAGCACTGAGGTAACCCTTGAATTTCTGTATATCAACCGGATTATGCCCAGAGATGATAAGGTCGTCGACATAAACAAGAACACTGAGCTGAACCGCACCTCTCTGTAAAGTAAACAAAGAATAATCTGAATAAGATTGTTGAAAACCATAATTCTTCAAAGCAGTTGACAGTTTAGCGAACCAGCATCGGGGTGCCTGCTTTAGCCCATATAATGATTTCCTAAGCTTGCACACCTTCCCGGAAGTCCCCACCTGAAAATCGGGTGGTAATTTCATGTATACCTCCTCCGTAAGCTCACCATGTAGAAATGCATTATGAACATCCATCTGATGGACTTCCCAATTCATGGCAGCCGCAACGGCAAGAAAGACCCTCACCGTAACCATTTTAGCTACTGGAGCAAATGTCTCTGTATAATCAATTCCTTCAATTTGATGATTCCCAAGAATAACCAGCCGAGCCTTCAATCGCTCAATGGTACCATCAGAATTATACTTGATCTTGTATACCCACTTGCATCCGAAAGCTTTCTTTCTTGGTGGCAATTCTGTTACAACCCAGGTTTCATTAATGTCAAGAGCCTCAATTTCTCGTCGCATGGCATCTCTCCAGCGGCTGTCTTTCACGGCCTCAGAATAGCACACAGGCTCCCGATTTGCTGTCAAGGCTGCAAGAAAATGTCTATGTCGCATAGAAAAATTATCACAATTCACATAATGTGCTATAGGATAGGGTGTACCTGAGGAATGCCGTGGTACGGGTGAAGGTGGTACGGATGGACTCATTTTCCGAATGGTATGAGTAACATAATCACGGAGTCGTACCGATGCTTGCCTTCTGCGTTGACCCCTGCCCAACACATCTTCCTGACTTGCGTCCGGGTTGTCCTCCTGGTTCGCACAAATCGGCTGCCCAGCAGCCTCATCCGGCTGTACAAACGCCTCGGCACCAGCATTTGCCCCATCCTCGGCACACACCGACTGCCCAGCAGCTCTATTTGGCTGAACAAACTCCTCGGCACATGCCGACTGCCCAGCAGCCCTATCCGGCCGTACAAACTCATCGGCACCCCCCTCAAAACAAGCGTAAATGTCTCCTCAAAGTCCTCTTGAACCGCCTCGATATTAGACAGACCATCGTGGTCTAAATTAAAATTATCTGCAAAGGGAAAAAATCCTTCCGAGAATACAACATTACGAGAAACAAAGAAATCGCGTTTCTCCAAGTCATACAAACGCCACCCCTTTTTTCCATAAGGGTACCCAACAAAGACGCACCTTCGACTTTTACTGGCAAATTTATCCCCCGTCTGCACATGCGCATAACACAAGGACCCCAAAATGCGCAAGTGATTGTAAGTGGGTGTGCTGCCATACAAGACACTATAAGGTGTTTTCCCATTCAAGACCAAGGAGGGAGTCCTATTTATCAAGTATCCAGGCGTCAACACACATTCTCCCCAAAACTCAATAGGAAGAGAGCCCTGAAAACGCAGCGCCCGAGCTACGTTCAAAATATGTTGGTGTTTCCGTTCAACCCGCCCATTTTGTTGAGGTGTTCCCACACAGGTCGTTTGAAAAACAATCCCATGATCAAGAAAATATTGTCGCAGGCAAGTGAATTCAGTGACGTTATCACTCCTCAAATTTTTTACCTCTTTATCAAATTGTCTCTTAACCATCGAGAAAAACATTTGAAGAGTATGAGAGACATCTTTCTTATCAACAAGTAAATAAATCCACACAGCACGGGAAAAATCATCAACAATGGTCAAAAAATAAGAAGCACCACAAGAAGAAGTTGTTCTATAAGGTCCCCATAAATCAGTGTGAATAAGTTCAAAAATAGTCGAAGCTTTATGTTCACTAACAGGAAACTTATCTCTACTTTGCTTTGCCCTCTGGTAGACATCACAGTTTTTATTCAAGCGATTTTTCGTTTCACTAAAACTTACTTCGGGAACTAACTTTGTTACTTGTAGAGATGGATGACCCAGTCGCTGGTGCCATAGATCAAGAGACACCAGACTATTGGCCTTTATTGCGTGAACCTGTGGCAGCCCTCGAAAGTAATAGAGTCCATCGCGTCGTTCACCCGCACCAATCAGCATCCTCGAAGTGCGGTCCTGTATAACACACAGATCATTAGTGAATTGGATAAAACAGTTATAGTGATCAGTCAATTGCGACATAGAAATTAAATTGCAAGTTAGCCCTGGCACATAAAGAACATTTTGCAAACAGAAATTTTTGTCAAGAATGACCGTCCCCTCTTTAGTGGCGATAACGCTACTCCCATCTGGCAATCCCACGGGACATTGAGCAATCGCCCTTAAGTCACGGAGATCCCCGATCGTGCCAGTCATGTGATTCGAAGCTCCCGTGTCAATAATCCAAGGCTTACCAATCATCTTATCGGTCGTTGCGGATTTTGACCTGCCCAGCATTTGGAGAAGTGTCTGCCACTAAGTGGTATTCAGCCCGGGCAGTGGAGATGCATCTGTTTCAGTCACTCCTGCCCCAGAAGAACCTGTCTGAGCAGCGTTAGCACCGCCAGCCATGATCGGTGTTTATGAAGCAGAGGGAGTGGTGCCGAAGAGAAAGAGTGGATTCAAACACCTACACCTTCAAATACCTACACCTTCTGCTACTGCTGGCAAAACAATGAATTCAATTCAGAACGCTTCTTTAACTGCAGCAGCAGGAGCTACTACCGCCAATGGAGTTGAGATTATAAAGGGACAGAACTTGTCCACTCATCAGAGAACTCGTCCCTTCTCTCTGTTCTTGTTCACTCTCTCTCTCGAGAGACACCTCCAAATCGAATCTGCAATCAAGATCTGGCTTGAAGATCGTTGAAGATCTGTTTGAATCTGCAATCAAGATCTGCGAGACTGCTATTTCCAAAGAGCCAGAAATTAGGCAAGCGGCTTTTGAATGTCTCGTTGCAATCTCGCCTATGTATTATAATGTGCTTGAGCCTTATATGCAAACACTGTTTGAGCTTACATCAAAGGCAGTAAAAGAAGATCAAGAACCTGTTGCACTCCAAGCAATTGAGTTCTGGAGCACTATCTGTGATGAAGAGATTGAACTTCAAGAGTTTGAAGGAGATGAAGCTGGTGACTCTGCTTCTTCCCATTCCCACTTCACAGAGAAGGCTCTACCATATTTAGTTCCAATGTTGCTTACAGGAAGAAGACCAGGATCAGGATGATGGCGTTTGGAATCTTTCTGTCCCTTCTCGCTATTCTTCTTCAGATCAAGATCTGTCTACAATCAAGATCTGTCTGCTTCAGATCTGTAATCAAGATCTGCAATCGGCAAGATCTTATTCAGATTATCGGCACAGCAGGAGCTAGGATCAAGACTTCTGGTTTTGGGCAATGGTCTGAAACTGTAACCATGTCTAATAATCCCGGTGCACTGCAAGATGATACTTCATCAAGCTCAAGGGAGGATTTGAACACACAAAATGGTTCTAACAAGCGTCGCTCCACAACATCTACTTTGGCTCTGATACCATGACAAATAACACTGAGAATGATGCTCTGCTCTTTTCATTGATCTATGTTGTTTATATACAAGTTATTCTGCCATTATAGGCAACTCCTAATCACCCTAACAATCTGCTAACTTCTTTATACAAAGCAATCATCCTAATGTACTATATTACATAATCAATACCATATTCAATAGCATAATCATGAGAATATTCTCAATGCCATATTCAATAGCATAATCATGAGAATATTCTCAATATTGTGTTTCTTTCACTCTGTGATGGGAGGTGATTGCGTGGAGGATGACGGCGGAGATGGAGGAGGCGGATCTGATCTTCACGCGTTTTGAGCCCTAAGGTTTCCTTGTGTTTCTTTCACTCTGTTTTTTACACTTAATTCACTCTTTTTTTTTTTTTTTTTGCTTTTGATGAGGTTGCCACCAGGCATGTGCCTGGTACCATCCAGGCATGGACCACCAGGCATCATAGAACTGCTCTTATAAACTCTCTTTCACCCACTATTTACCTTCTTCTCCACCTACCATTATCTCTTCACAGCAACTGACAGAGCTTGCACCACCCTGCCCGCCTTGCCACTATCGACCGTAGCTTCACGCCACACCCCGCTACAAACGGTCGCACCACCCTCGCAACTTCCTTTCCTCTCTTATTCTTCTCTTGTGTTCTCATTCTTCTTCTTCCTTTTCTCCTCTCTTCCTCTTATATCTTCTCTTATGTTCTTCTCCACCACCAGTAGCATTAGGGGTGGGCATCCCATATCAAGATTTCGATCCTATTCCGTCTTAATTTTTCGGATCCTATTGGATCAATCCCAACCCGATCCCGTCCCATCGCGATTTAGAGTGGGATGGGATCGGGATGAATATTTTCAATTCCGCTCATCCGTTTCATCCCGAACCGATTTTTTTAATATTTAATATGAAATATGTAGTATGAAACTATTTGTTGACATGACTTTTATTTGTTGTTTTATTTATTGATATAGCTATTTTATTCTCACAAGCTTTCATGTGACCCACCTAGATAATGAATCTAACTCAAACCCTTTCCCTTCTTTTTTTCATCTTCCAAATTTTTGACAACAACAATATGTATTCCTCGTAGTTTTTAAATGACAAACCCATTGGTCATTTTCATTAGTAACGCACAAAAAATGGCTATCTTCAATAGTGGTTCTAAAAAAATGAGTAAAAGCTAATGAAATGGGGAAATAATAATTAATGGCTTAAAGTTATATAGTTGTTCTTAGAGTTGTGTGTTTGGTAAATCCAAAATTTTTAATCTTGTATGTTAAATTTTCAATCCAAAATTTAGTACATGTTCATCCCGTTCTGAACCCGTTTGGGATGGGATGAGGTCTATTCTGTCCCGTCCCGATTCCGAACAAACGAGATGGGATAGGGATGAGGTCCATCCCGTCTCATGCCCACCCCTAAATAGCATCACCCGACCTCCGCATCCTTATTTTCTTCATCTCTTCTTATCTTTTGGGTTTCTTTTCCTACTCTCGAGCATATTCGTGTGAGTGGGGGTTCCCCATTCGCAAGAACCTGCATGAGGGCAAAAAGAATTGGCCATTGTGCATGCTCCTACAAATTGAAAACCCCCACTCCACACCCACTGGCACGAATTTGCTTGAGGCCAGAAAAAAAAACAGAGGAGAATAGAAGAAGAAAAAAGGAACGTAGAGAACAAGAATAGAAAAAAAAAAGAATAAGAAGAAAAAAAAATGAAGAAGAAGAATAAGAGAGGATAAAGAGAAAAATAGGAGAGAAGAGACGGTCGAGCGAGGCGGTGCGATGAGGCGAGACGGTGCAGTGGTGGTGTTGTTCCTTGAGAAAAAAGAAACAAGAAAATAGGGAGAGAAATAGGTTCTGGCGATTTATTTATTTATATTTATATTTATATTAGTAGTGTCTTTCAGTAGGTGGTGGTGTGCTTAAAAAAAGTGGAGGTGTGCTTCAGAAAGTAGAGGAAAGTAGGGGTGATGGTGTTTTTCAGCAAAAATGATGGTCTCAAAAAGTCACTGCCTTTCATAAAGAACCGTTTTGAAGAATAAACCTTTTACTAGGGGTGGGCATCCCACCCCGTGAACCCGATCTCGTCCCGATTTTTTGGGGTCATTTTAGGATTGATCAAACTCATCCCGTCCTGATTTAGAGTGAGATGAGATCGGGATGGAGATTTTCAATCTCGTCCCAAACTTATTTATTTAATATTTATTGTTATTAATTTTAATCAAACTACTCTTCTAAAGGAAAATTTTGGATGTGTTGAAATTAAATCAAAACATCTATTGTTCGAAAACTTGTTTGATTTTATATTTTTTGTTTAGATAGAAATTTTAGTTTGAATATTTTAGGTCAAATATAACCCATGAAAAAATTTATGTATTTTAACATTTTAGATTGATTAATTGTATCACAAAGATGATGCTTAACATAAATTTCATTGGTGAATTGTATCACAAAGATGATGCTTAAACATAAATTTATGAAAAAACTGTAAGTTTATTGGACCATAAACTTTATATGACATTTAACATTGTTATGATGAAAGTTATATGCACATAAATTAGACATCATTTGTGTGTGAGCAATGTGAGATGAAATTTTTTGTTATTCTTCATTGGAGGACTACTTCGTACATGCTCATCCCGTCCCGAACCCGTTTGGAATGGAACGAGGTCGGGATGAGACTATTCCATCCCGATCCCAAAAGAACGGGATAAGATAGGGATGAGGTCTATCCCGTCTTGTAGGAGTGTTAATTGGTTTGAAATTGAATCAAAACCGAACCGAACCGATTTGTTTCGATTTTTCCTTTTTATTTTCTATTTTTTTATCCTCTATTTTAGTTTTACTGAAACAATTATGCGTTGTCATTACCATACAGCTAAACCTAAACACAAAGATAAAACATTTTCACACGTACAAATTTCAAATATTCAACAAGATTATATTAAAAAAAAAACCAATTTTTCTATTATGATAAAAGATATTAGCATTATTGCATTTTGATTAAACAAACTCGAATGACCATACAATTCGACAAAACCCCCAATAGGACTAATGCAAAGAAAACTAGTCGAACAAAAAAAAAAACAGGCTCAGACACACGGTGCCCAAGGAGTTCCCGAACCTCCGCCCAACCTGGCAGTCGAAATTCAAGACCCGATTTAGCATGAGCTTCAAAGAGTCACATTTCTCGGCCTATTTGATCCCTCTACGGAACCCTTGGTGGCATCGAGAATGGTGCCGGAGAGATACATGTTGCCTTTGTAGTAGCTGATGTTCTTCGACCATGTGTGGCGCTGGCGGTGACTTATTCGGCGAAGAAAAACTCTGGCTATGTTGGGAGATTTTTGACATATATATACAACAACTCTACAAACAAGATGATCAAGATCACATGAAGATTATTTGTATCCAGTTGTTATAAAGTAACATAAACTCTTTTCAACAATAGAGCTGAAGAAAGTCTCGAAATAAAGCTCATTTACATTAACAATAATGGATCTTAGCACACCAGACTCACCTTTATCTATGACATCCATGGAGGACCTCTTTACTTCTCTAGTTGAATCCAATCTCTATATATTCACCTTAGCTGAACTAAATCGGGTAGGTGAAAATTAAATGAGGCTAGGTGAGTTGGGAATTGAGTTGGTGGGGTTGGAATATGTGAATTAAATAAGGGTTGGGGTGAGAATTGAGTTGTTTGTGGTGGGGCTGAGAGTTAAAAAAAAAAACAGATAAAAAAATTAATACAGTTCG
This sequence comes from Berberis vulgaris, assembly GCA_963556465.1. NCBI lineage: Eukaryota > Viridiplantae > Streptophyta > Magnoliopsida > Ranunculales > Berberidaceae > Berberis > Berberis vulgaris. Next base: position 110,559,300 of record OY747124.1, read on the forward strand.
GTTTGATTTATTCGGGGCTGAAAAAAACTATAATCGAAGTAACTCGATTCGGTTCAGTTTTGGCAATTTGGTTTTGATTTTTTCGGCTCGGTTTGGTTAATTCGATCCGTTTACATGGACACAAATTAACACCCCTACCGTTTTGTGCCCACCCTACCTTTTACATAACCGTGCCAAGTAGTGGAGAATCAGCGACTATGTGCACCTACAACGTCCACTTTGTACCACCTAAAATTTCCCGCTCATCTCTATCAGGCTTCCCTCAATTATAGTGACAGAGATCAAGTCAACCTTCTCTTTAAGAGAGAATAACTTTTTGAAATGGGCTTGGAGGGGTTTGTTAGTACGTGTGATTACCACATTTGAGATCCACTGTGCTTTGAGCATCAAGAGCAATGAATTTATGTTTAACTTTGAAAGGATCAAGAAACATATAAGGCCCCTTTCATAATCTGAAGGAAGTTTTTAGATTCCAAAAAAATTGGCTCTTAAGAATTTATGTTTCCTAGTAATCAAAGTACCAATGAATCACACCATGCTTCCAGCTCTACCTGATTTTCTTATTTGTTATACTCTCAAAGCCCTGAACATTTCACTTTGGTAACGGTGGTGTGGAGTAGTAATGACATTTTACTTATATGGCCCAAGTGGTAATGACCTGAATGAGATTTTCTATATATGAATTATAGCAGCCTTGAGATATGCCTAGGTGGTAGTAATGGTTATAGCATGGTGTCAGTGGCAGTTTGGTTGGGGAGGCAAAGTCGTGGTTACTCAATGGTCAGGCATATTGAAAAGTTGAAATGGTGAATTGAATTTTATAAAGTAAGGGAGTTGCTACTTGTATTCGATTATTTGGTTTGGTTCTACTAACTATTTGTTGCACCGATATTTTGAGATGTTTCGATTTTATTGTGCCAACCTAAAAGATGTAATATCAATAAAAAATAATTTTTTTGTTTAATGGAAACCATTTTTAGTGATGAATTTTTCTCGTTTAGGAATGTAAATAAATAAATTATAAGAAATGTAAGTGGCTGTAACTATTAAAAAAAATGTATTCGTACCCAAGAACTCTACATCAAAAAATTTACAATAAGAATCATCCGTACAAAGTCCTAAATCAACAACTTACCATAGTATTTGTTATTTGTCGTAGAACTTATGATGATGGTTAGTGTATCTTTGATGTTTGTATGCAAATTTGAAAGTTAATAATTTGTGACTGAATTTTAGTTTTATCGATAAAATTTATTTTTATTTTTTTTCGTAAAAAGCAAATTAATGCTCACAAACAAGAAAATTTAACCACCAAATGATTTTTATTAATAAAAAATGTAAGTCGGTGTTACATATTTTAAGTTAGTGCAACAAAGTCGAAACATCTAAGATGTCGGTATAACAAAAACTTAATGCAACCAAAACAAATAGTTAGATACACGTAACAACTCCCTAAAATAATTCTATGATTTTTTGCCCATATTAGAATGTATAAACACGAAACTTCGACAAATAAATCAAAGTTGTACCAAAGACTAATTTTTGCCAAAACCCAAATCCATAAACCTATTTTCCTAATCTTACACCTCGAAACCCCAAGATTTGCCACAGATTTTATTTTCTTGTCTTTCACCATATTTTTGAGCTTCGTGAAATTGAGGTTGAAGGTCGAAGTCTCATAATCAGCATGATCTTGCTCGTTCTCTTGAGCAATAGAGGGGGCATCAACTGAATGAGTTGGAAGAAAATTGATCAGATTAAGGGGACGGAAGCCCCTGCACTGTCTCAACTGGCTTGCGGAAAAGGATGGATTGTAAGACCTGCTCAGTTGATAGGAAATGGAAGCTAGGCCGTTTTCTTGAGGAAGAACAAAGCATGGCAATGATAATGATGCGAGTACATTTTGATTCTTTCAAGTAAAAGAAAAATTGTGCAGTGAAATTTGGCAGACTTTGCCTCGATTGTCTGATGACATTTTAATCAATAAACATTTGACGTATCAGATACATTGCACTTTGTGATTGATATACAGTTTGACACATTGGCCTCTATAGAGTTTGCCTAAATAGTAACTATTGCCCTTTAGTATTGTTATTGGCATTCTAAGTGAAAGATAGAACGAAACAAAAAAATTTAAGTTTAGATTGAGGCATTTTTCATAGACTTACAGTGGGCATGAATCTAACATGTATCTGTATATCTTTGACAGAAATTACTTGCAGAAAAGAGTGTGGCAGTAATGGTGGTTGTCCGGAAGAGACACACGAAGAAAAGTTTGTCCGGAACAAACTAGTTGGTTCTGTTACAGGCAGAGAAATGTACATCATTGGGTTTATCGACCTTTTGCATATCCTATCATGCCCGATCCTTACAGTAAGAAGGTCGGAATCTCCAACACTGCAAAAAAATCATTTGTTGATTTTATCACGTTTCCTTTGTTGAGACTTTGACTTAATTGTCCGATGACTTGAAATCTGTATACTTTTGATGCATTGCCTTCTGGAGACTTTTTTTTGATAACTTTGAAAATCTCTATATGGACAAAATTTTGCAATGACTTTAACGTAGAAACTGCTTTAGACAAATTAAAATATAATGAAGCAATGATCCAAGTCAGAACAAATTTTCTAATTTATTGAATATAGGTAAGCCAGCACTCTCATGGTCATGATCGTGAAAAGGATTAGGACTATGTAGCAAAACACGTCATTGTTCTGAAGTGCTCGGGAATCTGGCAATCTCACGTGGATATCTCAGACTGCTTGCATAGATTCGGAGATTTTCAATGAGACTAACTACTTTGATTGGCGAGTCAATGATATCCCATCTTCTTGAATCTTTTCGCTCTTGTCCTCTGGTAATTGCAAGAATAACCCTTGCTTAGTGATAAACGCGGTCCCAATACACCCTGCTGAGGACGTACAGTGTCTTGGACATCAGAACAAATTTTCTAAATGATTGAATATAATGTTATCTTCTTTAACTCTGTTATAATTTTTAGTCTAATTTTACTTGAACATGTGCATCAAAAAAAGAGAAGAAAAAAAGAAGTATACATCTAACATATATTTATATGTCGTGGATAGAAATTACACAAAAGAGTGTGGCACTAATGGTGGTGATGATTGTCCAGAAGGAATATGTGAAGAAAAGTCAATCAAATCACAATGAGTACCTATATGGTTATAGTTGTTTTGTTACAGTTGAAGAAACGTGCAGGATTATAGACCTTTTGCCTATCCTGCCATGCCTGCTTCTTGCATAAAAAAAGTTAGAATCTTCAACAATGTGCAAAAGACATGTGTGATGGGAAACTTATGTTACAAAGCTGGTGTGCTCACTAATTGTTTATTTACCCAGGATGAAAGTCTTGTTGAGTATTTTTGCTATTTGCGTCGGACTGGTTGTTCCCATAAGAATGGAGAGATTAGTGCTGACCCTGCAGGCAAGTTTTGAAGAGGACTCAAATTTGGAATGCTTGCCTCAGAATTTCAATTCAGAGGACTGAATACGTATTGCAGTTGAATATCGTCAGTGTCCACACAATAAACTTATTGCATTGGCAGCTTCAGCATAGGATTATAATCATATTATTTATATATATTATGGATCAACTAATCCCATATGATCCTAAATCTGTGAACATGATGGAAGTAGGACTGTTGGTGACTATCAGTATTTTGCAGCAGTGGGTATATTATTCCCCGCGAAGAGAAGTTATCTTTGAATCACAATGCGTGCCTATATGGTTTTAGTTGGTGCAGTTACAGGTAGACAAATATACTCTCTTGGGGTTATTTGACGTTTTGCCTATACTATTGTGCCCGGTCCTTACGTTGAGAAAAAAATATTGGTTGATTTTATCAAGTTTAGTCTGTTGAGACTTTGCCTTAATTGGCCGATGACTTTGAAATCTATATACTTTTGACGCATTGAACTCTAGATGATGACTTTGATATTATCTACACAGTTTGATGGATAGAGACTTTACTATGATCTGAAAGCATGCTGTGGTCTGTGGAAAATGTAATAAAAGTTCAGAAGTTAAAAAATACCTTACCCCAAAACCCTCTGCAACAACGACCAAAGTGACTTCGCGGCTTTGGAAGATCACTTGAGCACGGTTTCGTAAAAGCAACAACTTTTGATACCGCCACTTTTGTTAAAGGACACCACCACCTCTTTATTTTATTTTAATGTTTTGAAGGACACTACCATTATAAACTCCGAAAATTCTACGCTGCCTGGTGGTCCATGCTTGGATGATACCGGGCATGTGGCTACCTTGACAAAAAAAAAAAAACACTTTAATTTGTCAAGAAAGGGATCTGCAAAACGAATTCAGTCCTCTGAACGAATATCAGATCTGCAAAACCCTCAGACTATATCAGATTTGCAGTTTTCCACTCTCTACTGTTGTATTTAAACAAAAACTTAAGACTCTAGTTGATTAAATGGAAACAAGAAGAATAGAAACATACCTTGATCTATAGCGCTTTCCCCTTTTGATTGTGATTGGATCTTTCGATTGATTCAAGCGTTTCCTTAGATTCTCTGTTGAGAAGATACAGAAGACAATGCCAAATGTTATCTCTTTTAACGCACAACGCTCTCAATCGGGGACCAATCCATATTTATAATGCCCATAAGTCATAACCCTTCAATTTATGGGCTGTGAATTTCCAATTCTGCCCCTCATTGAATTAGAAATTACATCTTTATTTACACCATGTTATTTATTAATATCTTATAGTCCAATACCCCTATTAGATCACATATTCGATGGATTACACTTTAAGATAGCAATACATATTATATTACATATGTGTGCCGACATTATTGAATTTGTCCAACATCTACATCTCCCACTGCACTATCCTCTTCCTTTCTTTGTTCTTTTTTACCATTCCATCATCTTTTGCCTTGGATTCCCACTTCTCCCTTTGTCTTCCAACTTTTACTTTACCACCTAGAGGGATTGAGAACAGAGCAGACTATAGTCTCAAAAATCATGACTAGAAATCCTAAGATTAAAGATTGTAACGTCAGATTCGTTGCTGCTGTTGTGGGCATTGTTGAGAAAGGTTGTTGTTCATTGTTGTCCACATCTTGTGACAAGTCTTTGAAAAACTAAAGTGAATTTGTTATTGTAATAGTTGACACACCTTTGGCTTGCATGTGTATTGCTCTGCAAAAGCTTTTACTTCTTGTTTCTGTCATCCTAAATAAAGTGATTTTACTTTTGTTGTTTTCACTGTTGGATAATCGAATTTTGAGGCATAAAGTCCCCAACTTTGAACCGGATTGTGTGAGAACACTTCCATGGAACAAATGCTAAACCACAAATGAAAAACTTTCATCGAAGAAAACTTCTAAACAATAAAGATCTACCATCAACTCCCAACAAACTCCTAGAGTTTTGTTACCTACACAAATCATTGTGATCATGTCAATTTTCATTCAGAAGTTACCGTTGGTTATCTCTAACTAAAGTAAAACATCTTAATTCAACTCCATCTAAACATGAAAATATATCTTGTTAAGTTCATGAATTGATTAAAAAGTTCGGTAGTAATTAACATATTCAAGTGTTAATTAACCGGCACCACTATTAAAATCTTATATAGTTTGAAGACTTGCAAGCTCCATTGGAGAAAAAATAAACCCTACTGAGTTGATAGATGCCAATTATTCATTGTTATGATTGAAAAGCCTGGACAATCAGCTAAGCTGCTCCATTTCACTTCAACCTCCAACCTTTGGAGCCTTTCTTTGTTCAATCTAGCCAGTTAATGGGCACTCCATCTCTGTCATACTAACTGGCAGTCTGGCACCCTTATCCTACATGCTCTACAACACCTAATTTGTTCTCTGCTGTAAATATATAATATGCTTGAGCATCTCCAAGTAAGAACTAGAGCCTTAAAAATGTCTCAAAGGCAAAAACACAAGTTCACAACCTTATCTGTTTCTGTTGCCAGAACATATTGGGGTTGGTCTCATTTTTCTTACTCGTACGAGTCCTAATACATACTGTAATTACACTCCTCCATAATTTTCTTTATTGATAGTACTAGCTAGTTAGTTGTCTTGAGGGCATTTTCAAAATAGGACTCATTGCCTTGCTACTCCTGTTGATTTGTTGGTAGCACCTATTAGTTAGACCAAGCATATGAAAATTAAAAATGAATGCAAGAAAAAAAAATCGCCGCACCCTCAAGTACATGCGGAGTGGTGCAATTAGAATATCTAAAACCTAGCTACATACATACATTGGGGGATTATAACATCCAAACAGAACATGGTTACAACTTACAAGGAAAGAAGATTGAGAAGGGAAGCAATATTAGTTTACAATTCCTACCACAATACAGTACTGAAAATCTGCTCAGTCTATCCTACTTGGAATTCAAAATATATTACAACTCCATAAACAAGTTGTTGCATCAATGTCCATTGTGGTTTTCTTCTTATCTTCTTCTTTGTTGCATGCATGGAGTCTACCATGGAGTACGACCCCTGTGGGGATTTTAACTTGAGTTTTCTTTAACTCAAATTCTCTCCTGGGAAGCTTGACAGAAATACCAAATCTACAGAACCAAAGTTGTCCTTGCAGCCAAGAACATAATCCCGAGCTGTATTCACTTATCAAACAACAGAAGTTTAGTTTCAACCTTGTTTTCAGAAGGAAATGTTGATTGCCAAACAAAAGAAACCTCATTTTACATCCCCCCAAATATGGGAATATATACAAGATAATGTTCAACTAAGTTCCCCAACTTCTTTTACTTGGGGTGTTTTGATAAAACATGTTCAGATGATCCATGATTCTAGTACTCAGCATAGAAAATGCTACTTGGAGGCACAACGTTTGTAACCCAGAGAGTCCAGCCCACAGGGCTTACTACAGCATCAATATGTTTGCATGATGACAGTGGTTGAGAAGTTCTTCCATGGCCTACCCAAGTAAGTTTTAGGTGTTACAGTACCTAATGGCGTGATGACACAATCTTGAATCAAAATCCCAGTGTTCCGATTGGGGTCCTTCTTTCCCTGGGCAGTGATTGTGATAAATTGGTTGGGCATTGGTTGTCTGGGTTGGATATTACACTTTTGGAAAATAGAAGCTACATTTACACCTAAGGTTTCCTTGAGTGGCAAATGACATTGAGAATGATGCTCTGCTCTTTTCATTGATCTATGTTGTTTATATACAAGTTATTCTGCCATTATAGGCAACTCCTAATCACCCTAACAATCTGCTAACTTCTTTATACAAAGCAATCATCCTAATGTACTATATTACATAATCAAGACCATATTCAATAGCATAATCATGAGAATATTCTCAATGCCATATTCAATAGCATAATCATGAGAATATTCACAATACCCCCCTCAAGTTGGTGCATGGAGATCCCGTATGCCCAACTTGCGAAGGAGATACTCATATTGTCGTTTGCCCAATGCTTTTGTGAAAATGTCAGCGAGTTGCGCATTGGACGGGACAAAGGTGGGATTGATATTTCCGGCAACAATGTCATCACGGACAAAGTGACAATCGACCTCAATGTGTTTTGTCCGTCCATGAAATACGGGATTTTGAGATATATGGAGAGCCGCCTGACTATCATAATGAAGAGACATAGGACGTGTATGGGGCATCCCGAGGCTAGCTAAAATAGCTTTTAGGCATTTCAACTCACATGTAGTCATAGCCATAGACCGGTATTCCGCCTCTGCGGAGGAACGAGATACTGTATGTTGCTTCTTCGTCTTCCAAGATACCGGCGAGTTCCCAAGAAACACTAACCACCCAGTGAGGGACCGCCTAGTCAATGGGCATCCGGCCCAGTCAGCGTCACACCACCCATGTAACTGCATGTCACACTTACTATTCAAATGTATACCTTGACCCGGATTACCTTTTAAGTATCGGACCACCCGCAAAGCAGCGTCTCAGTGGTCTGCCCGAGGACGTTGCATAAATTGAGATAAAACATGAACACTATAAGATAATTCGGGTCGAGTAAAACACAAATAAATTAGCCGCCCCACCAAGCGACGATAAGGCTCGGGATCAGCGAGCTCTTGACTCGTAGACAAGGCGAGTCGGTGATTCTGTTCCAGTGGCACAGCCGCGGGCCTTGCCCCTAGCAATCCGGCCTCAGAAATGATGTCAAGTGCGTATTTGCGTTGACAAAGTACAAATCCATCTGGTTCGCGTGCCACTTCTACCCCCAAGAAATACTTTAAAGGACCCAGATCTTTCATGTGGAAACAAGCACTGAGGTAACCCTTGAATTTCTGTATATCAACCGGATTACGCCCAGAGATGATAAGGTCGTCGACATAAACAAGAACACTGAGCTAAACCGCACCTCTCTGTAGAGTAAACAAAGAATAATCTGAATAAGATTGCTGAAAACCATAATTCTTCAAAGCAGTTGACAGTTTAGCGAACCAGCATCGGGGTGCCTGCTTCAGCCCATATAATGATTTCCTAAGCTTGCACACCTTCCCGGAAGTCCCCACCTGAAAACCGGGTGGTAATTTCATGTATACCTCCTCCGTAAGCTCACCATGTAGAAATGCATTATGAACATCCATCTGATGGACTTCCCAATTCATGGCAGCCGCAACGGCAAGAAAGACCCTCACCATAACCATTTTAGCTACTGGAGCAAATGTCTTTGTATAATCAATTCCTTCAATTTGATGATTCCCAAGAATAACCAGCCGAGCCTTCAATCGCTCAATGGTACCATCAGAATTATACTTGATCTTGTATACCCACTTGCATCCGAGAGCTTTCTTTCTTGGTGGCAATTCTGTTACAACCCAGGTTTCATTAATGTCAAGAGCCTCAATTTCTCGTCGCATGGCATCTCTCCAGCGGCTGTCTTTCACGGCCTCAGAATAGCACACAGGCTCCCGATTTGCTGTCAAGGCTGCAAGAAAATGTCTATGTCGCATAGAAAAATTATCACAATTCACATAATGTGCTATAGGATAGGGTGTACCTGAGGAATGCCGTGGTACGGGTGAAGGTGGTACGGATGGACTCATTTTCCGAATGGTATGAGTAACATAATCACGGAGTCGTACCGATGCTTGCCTTCTGCGTTGACCCCTGCCCAACACATCTTCCTGACTTGCGTCCGGGTTGTCCTCCTGGTTCGCACAAATCGGCTGCCCAGCAGCCTCATCCGGCTGTACAAACGCCTCGGCACCAGCATTTGCCCCATCCTCGGCACACACCGACTGCCCAGCAGCTCTATTTGGCTGAACAAACTCCTCGGCACATGCCGACTGCCCAGCAGCCCTATCCGGCCGTACAAACTCATCGGCACCCCCCTCAAAACAAGCGTAAATGTCTCCTCAAAGTCCTCTTGAACCGCCTCGATATTAGACAGACCATCGTGGTCTAAATTAAAATTATCTGCAAAGGGAAAAAATCCTTCCGAGAATACAACATTACGAGAAACAAAGAAATCGCGTTTCTCCAAGTCATACAAACGCCACCCCTTTTTTCCATAAGGGTACCCAACAAAGACGCACCTTCGACTTTTACTGGCAAATTTATCCCCCGTCTGCACATGCGCATAACACAAGGACCCCAAAATGCGCAAGTGATTGTAAGTGGGTGTGCTGCCATACAAGACACTATAAGGTGTTTTCCCATTCAAGACCAAGGAGGGAGTCCTATTTATCAAGTATCCAGGCGTCAACACACATTCTCCCCAAAACTCAATAGGAAGAGAGCCCTGAAAACGCAGCGCCCGAGCTACGTTCAAAATATGTTGGTGTTTCCGTTCAACCCGCCCATTTTGTTGAGGTGTTCCCACACAGGTCGTTTGAAAAACAATACCATGATCAAGAAAATATTGTCGCAGGCAAGTGAATTCAGTGCCGTTATCACTCCTCAAAATTTTTACCTCTTTATCAAATTGTCTCTTAACCATCGAGAAAAACATTTGAAGAGTATGGGAGACCTCTTTCTTATCAACAAGTAAATAAATCCACACAGCACGGGAAAAATCATCAACAATGGTCAAAAAATAAGAAGCACCACAAGAAGAAGTTGTTCTATAAGGTCCCCATAAATCAGTGTGAATAAGTTCAAAAATAGTCGAAGCTTTATGTTCACTAACAGGAAACTTATCTCTACTTTGCTTTGCCCTCTGGCAGACATCACAGTTTTTATTCAAGCGATTTTTCGTTTCACTAAAACTTACTTCGGGAACTAACTTTGTTACTTGTAGAGATGGATGACCCAGTCGCTGGTGCCATAGATCAAGAAACACCAGACTATTGGCCTTTATTGCGTGAACCTGTGGCAGCCCCCGGAAGTAATAGAGTCCATCGCGTCGTTCACCCGCACCAATCAGCATCCTCGAAGTGCGGTCTCGTATAACACACAGATCATTAGTGAATTGGACAAAACAGTTATAGTAATCAGTCAATTGCGACATAGAAATTAAATTGCAAGTTAGCCCTGGCACATAAAGAACATTTTGCAAACAAAAATTTTTGTCAAGAATGACCGTCCCCTCTTTAGTGGCGATAACGCTACTCCCATCTGGCAATCCCACGGGACATTGAGCAATCGCCCTTAAGTCACGGAGATCCCCGATTGTGCCAGTCATGTGATTCGAAGCTCCCGTGTCAATAATCCAAGGCTTACCAATCATCTTATCGGTCGTTGCGGATTTTGACCTGCCCAGCATTTGGAGAAGTGTCTGCCACTGAGTGGTATTCAGCCCGGGCAGTGGAGATGCATCTGTTTCAGTCACTCCTGCCCCAGAAGAACTTGTCTGAGCAGCGTTAGCACCGCCAGCCATGATCGGTGTTTATGAAGCAGAGGGAGTGGTGCCGAAGAGAAAGAGTGGATTCAAACACCTACACCTTCAAATACCTACACCTTCTGCTACTGCTGGCAAAACAATGAATTCAATTCAGAACGCTTCTTTAACTGCAGCAGCAGGAGCTACTACCGCCAATGGAGTTGAGATTATAAAGGGACAGAACTCGTCCACTCATCAAAGAACTCGTCCCTTCTCTCTGTTCTTGTTCACTCTCTCTCTCGAGAGACACCTCCAAATCGAATCTGCAATCAAGATCTGTTTGAATCTGCAATCAAGATCTGCGAGACTGCTATTTCCAAAGAGCCAGAAATTAGGCAAGCGGCTTTTGAATGTCTCGTTGCAATCTCGCCTATGTATTATAATGTGCTTGAGCCTTATATGCAAACACTGTTTGAGCTTACATCAAAGGCAGTAAAAGAAGATCAAGAACCTGTTGCACTCCAAGCAATTGAGTTCTGGAGCACTATCTGTGATGAAGAGATTGAACTTCAAGAGTTTGAAGGAGATGAAGCTGGTGACTCTGCTTCTTCCCATTCCCACTTCACAGAGAAGGCTCTACCATCTTTAGTTCCAATGTTGCTTACAGGAAGAAGACCAGGATCGGGATGATGGCGTTTGGAATCTTTCTGTCCCTTCTCGCTATTCTTCTTCAGATCAAGATCTGTCTACAATCAAGATCTGTCTGCTTCAGATCTGCAATCAAGATCTGCAATCGGCAAGATCTTATTCAGATTATCGGCACAGCAGGAGCTAGGATCAAGACTTCTGGTTTTGGGCAATGGTCTGAAACTGTAACCATGTCTAATAATCCCGGTGCACTGCAAGATGATACTTCATCAAGCTCAGGGGAGGATTTGAACACACCAAATGGTTCTAACAAGCGTCGCTCCACAACATCTACTTTGGCTCTGATACCATGACAAATAACACTGAGAATGATGCTCTGCTCTTTTCATTGATCTATGTTGTTTATATACAAGTTATTCTGCCATTATAGGCAACTCCTAATCACCCTAACAATCTGCTAACTTCTTTATACAAAGCAATCATCCTAATGTACTATATTACATAATCAATACCATATTCAATAGCATAATCATAGCATAATCATGAGAATATTCTCAATGCCATATTCAATAGCATAATCATGAGAATATTCTCAATATTGTGTTTCTTTCACTCTGTGATGGGAGGTGATTGCGTGGAGGATGACGGCGGAGGTGGAAGAGGCGGATCTGATCTTCACGCGTTTTGAGCCCTAAGGTTTCCTTGTGTTTCTTTCACTCTGTTTTTTACACTTAATTCACTCCTTTTTTTTTTTTTGCTTTTGATGAGGTTGCCACCAGGCATGGACCACCAGGCTTCGTAGAACTGCTCTTATAAACTCTCTTTCACCCACTATTTACCTTCTTCTCCACCTACCATTATCTCTTCACAGCAACTGACAGAGCTTGCACCACCCTGCCCGCCTTGCCACTATCGACCGCAGCTTCACGCCACACCCCGCTACAAACGGTCGCACCACCCTCGCAACTTCCTTTCCTCTCTTATTCTTCTCTTGTGTTCTCATTCTTCTTCTTCCTTTTCTCCTCTCTTCCTCTTATATCTTCTCTTCTGTTCTTCTCCACCACCAGTAGCATTAGGGGTGGGCATCCCATATCAAGATTTCGATCCTATTCCGTCTTAATTTTTCGGATCCTATTGGATCAATCCCAACCCGATCCCGTCCCATCGCGATTTAGAGTGGGATGGGATCGGGATGAATATTTTCAATTCCGCTCATCCGTCTCATCCCGAACCGATTTTTTTTAATATTTAATATGAAATATGTAGTATGAAACTATTTGTTGACATGACTTTTATTTGTTGTTTTATTTATTGATATAGTTATTTTATTCTCACAAGCTTTCATGTGACTCACCTAGATAATGAATCTAACTCAAACCCTTTCCCTTCTTTTTTTCATCTTCCAAATTTTTGACAACAACAATATGTATTCCTCGTAGTTTTTAAATGACAGACCCATTGGTCATTTTCATTAGTAACGCACAAAAAAATGGCTATCTTCAATAGTGGTTCTAAAAAAATGAGTAAAAGCTAATGAAATGGGGAAATAATAATTAATGGCTTAAAGTTATATAGTTGTTCTTAGAGTTGTGTGTTTGGTAAATCCAAAATTTTTAATCTTGTATGTTAAATTTTCAATCCAAAATTTAGTACATGCTCATCCCGTTCTGAACCCGTTTGGGATGGGATGAGGTCTATTTTGTCCCGTCCCGATTCCGAACAAACGAGATGGGATAGGGATGAGGTCCATCCCGTCTCATGCCCACCCCTAAATAGCATCACCCGGCCTCCGCATCCTTATTTTCTTCATCTCTTCTTATCTTTTGGGTTTCTTTTCCTACTCTCGAGCATATTCGTGTGAGTGGGGGTTCCCCATTCGCAAGAACCTGCATGAGGGCAAAAAGAATTGGCCATTGTGCATGCTCCTACAAATTGAAAACCCCCACTCCACACCCACTGGCACGAATCTGCTTGAGGCCAGAAAAAAAAAACAGAGGAGAATAGAAGAAGAAAAGAGGAACGTAGAGAACAAGAATAGAAAAAAAAGAATAAGAAGAAAAAAAAATGAAGAAGAAGAATAAGAGAGGATAAAGAGAAAAATAGGAGAGAAGAGACGGTCGAGCGAGGCGGTGCGATGAGGCGAGACGGTGCAGTGGTGGTGTTGTTCCTTGAGAAAAAAGAAACAAGAAAATAGGGAGAGAAATAGGTTCTGGCGATTTATTTATTTATATTTATATTTATATTAGTAGTGTCTTTCAGTAGGTGGTGGTGTGCTTAAAAAAAGTGGAGGTGTGCTTCAGAAAGTAGAGGAAAGTAGGGGTGATGGTGTTTTTCAGCAAAAATGATGGTCTCAAAAAGTCACTGCCTTTCATAAAGAACCGTTTTGAAGAATAAACCTTTTACTAGGGGTGGGCATCCCATCCCGTGAACCCGATCTCGTCCCGATTTTTTGGGGTCATTTTAGGATTGATCAAACTCATCCCGTCCTGATTTAGAGTGAGATGAGATCGGGATGGAGATTTTCAATCTCGTCCCAAACTTATTTATTTAATATTTATTGTTATTAATTTTAATCAAACTACTCTTCTAAAGGAAAATTTTGGATGTGTTGAAATTAAATCAAAACATCTATTGTTCGAAAACTTGTTTGATTTTATATTTTTTGTTTAGATAGAAATTTTAGTTTGAATATTTTAGGTCAAATATAACCCATGAAAAAATTTATGTATTTTAACATTTTAGATTGATTAATTGTATCACAAAGATGATGCTTAACATAAATTTCATTGGTTAATTGTATCACAAAGATGATGCTTAAACATAAATTTATGAAAAAACTGTAAGTTTATTGGACCATAAACTTTATATGACATTTAACATTGTTATGATGAAAGTTATATGCACATAAATTAGACATCATTTGTGTGTGAGCAATGTGAGATGAAATTTTTTGTTATTCTTCATTGGAGGACTACTTCGTACATGCTCATCCCGTCCCGAACCCGTTTGGAATGGAATGAGGTCGGGATGAGACTATTCCATCCCGATCCCAAAAGAACGGGATAAGATAGGGATGAGGTCTATCCCGTCTTGTAGGAGTGTTAATTGGTTTGAAATTGAATCAAAACCGAACCGAACCGATTTGTTTCGATTTTTCCTTTTTATTTTCTATTTTTTATCCTCTATTTTAGTTTTACTGAAACAATTATGCGTTGTCATTACCATACAGCTAAACCTAAACACAAAGATAAAACATTTTCACACGTACAAATTTCAAATATTCAACAAGATTATATTAAAAAAAAAACCAATTTTTCTATTATGATAAAAGATATTAGCATTATTGCATTTTGATTAAACAAACTCGAATGACCATACAATTCGACAAAACCCCCCAATAGGACTAATGCAAAGAAAACTAGTCGAACAAAAAAAAAAACAGGCTCAGACACACGGTGCCCAAGGAGTTCCCGAACCTCCGCCCAACCTGGCAGTCGAAATTCAAGACCCGATTTAGCATGAGCTTCAAAGAGTCACATTTCTCGGCCTATTTGATCCCTCTACGGAACCCTTGGTGGCATCGAGAATGGTGCCGGAGAGATACATGTTGCCTTTGTAGTAGCTGATGTTCTTCGACCATGTGTGGCGCTGGCGGTGACTTATTCGGCGAAGAAAAACTCTGGCTATGTTGGGAGATTTTTGACATATATATACAACAACTCTACAAACAAGATGATCAAGATCACATGAAGATTATTTGTATCCAGTTGTTATAAAGTAACATAAACTCTTTTCAACAATAGAGCTGAAGAAAGTCTCGAAATAAAGCTCATTTACATTAACAATAATGGATCTTAGCACACCAGACTCACCTTTATCTATGACATCCATGGAGGACCTCTTTACTTCTCTAGTTGAATCCAATCTCTATATATTCACCTTAGCTGAACTAAATCGGGTAGGTGAAAATTAAATGAGGGTGGGTGAGTTGGGAATTGAGTTGGTGGGGTTGGAATATGTGAATTAAATAAGGGTTGGGGTGAGAATTGAGTTGTTTGTGGTGGGGCTGAGAGTTAAAAAAAAACAGATAAAAAAATTGATACAGTTCGGTTTGATTTATTCGGGGCTGAAAAAAACTATAATCGAAGTAACTCGATTCGGTTCAGTTTTGGCAATTTGGTTTTGATTTTTTCGGCTCGGTTTGGTTAATTCGATCCGTTTACATGGACACAAATTAACACCCCTACCGTTTTGTGCCCACCCTACCTTTTACATAACCGTGCCAAGTAGTGAAGAATCAGCGACTATGTGCACCTACAACGTCCCCTTTGTACCACCTAAAATTTCCCGCTCATCTCTATCAGGCTTCCCTCAATTATAGTGACAGAGATCAAGTCAACCTTCTCTTTAAGAGAGAATAACTTTTTGAAATGGGCTTGGAGGGGTTTGTTAGTACCTAGATCAAGATTTGCCACAGATTTTATTTTCTTGTCTTTCACCATATTTTTGAGCTTCCTGAAATTGAGGTTGAAGGTCGAAGTCTCATAATCAGCATGATCTTGCTCGTTCTCTTGAGCAATAGAGGGGGCATCAACTGAATGAGTTGGAAGAAAATTGATCAGATTAAGGGGACGGAAGCCCCTGCACTGTCTCAACTGGCTTGCGGAAAAGGATGGATTGTAAGACCTGCTCAGTTGATAGGAAATGGAAGCTAGGCCGTTTTCTTGAGGAAGAACAAAGCATGGCAATGATAATGATGCGAGTACATTTTGATTCTTTCAAGTAAAAGAAAAATTGTGCAGTGAAATTTGGCAGACTTTGCCTCGATTGTCTGATGACATTTTAATCAATAAACATTTGACGTATCAGATACATTGCACTTTGTGATTGATATACAGTTTGACACATTGGCCTCTATAGAGTTTGCCTAAATAGTAACTATTGCCCTTTAGTATTGTTATTGGCATTCTAAGTGAAAGATAGAACGAAACAAAAAAATTTAAGTTTAGATTGAGGCATTTTTCATAGACTTACAGTGGGCATGAATCTAACATGTATCTGTATATCTTTGACAGAAATTACTTGCAGAAAAGAGTGTGGCAGTAATGGTGGTTGTCCGGAAGAGACACACGAAGAAAAGTTTGTCCGGAACAAACTAGTTGGTTCTGTTACAGGCAGAGAAATGTACATCATTGGGTTTATCGACCTTTTGCATATCCTATCATGCCCGATCCTTACAGTAAGAAGGTCGGAATCTCCAACACTGCAAAAAAATCATTTGTTGATTTTATCACGTTTCCTTTGTTGAGACTTTGACTTAATTGTCCGATGACTTGAAATCTGTATACTTTTGATGCATTGCCTTCTGGAGACTTTTTTTTGATAACTTTGAAAATCTCTATATGGACAAAATTTTGCAATGACTTTAACATAGAAACTGCTTTAGACAAATTAAAATATAATGAAGCAATGATCCAAGTCAGAACAAATTTTCTAATTTATTGAATATAGGTAAGCCAGCACTCTCATGGTCGTGATCGTGAAAAGGATTGGGACTATGTAGCAAAACACGTCGTTGTTCTGAAGTGCTCGGGAATCTGGCAATCTCACGTGGATATCTCAGACTGCTTGCATAGATTCGGAGATTTTCAATGAGACTAACTACTTTGATTGGCGAGTCAATGATATCCCATCTTCTTGAATCTTTTCTCTCTTGTCCTCTGGTAATTGCAAGAATAACCCTTGCTTAGTGATAAACGCGGTCCCAATACACCCTGCTGAGGACGTACAGTGTCTTGGACATCAGAACAAATTTTCTAAATGATTGAATATAATGTTATCTTCTTTAACTCTGTTATAATTTTTAGTCTAATTTTACTTGAACATGTGCATCAAAAAAAGAAAAGAAAAAAAGAAGTATACATCTAACATATATTTATATGTCGTGGATAGAAATTACACAAAAGAGTGTGGCACTAATGGTGGTGATGATTGTCCAGAAGGAATATGTGAAGAAAAGTTAATCAAATCACAATGAGTACCTATATGGTTATAGTTGTTTTGTTACAGTTGAAGAAATGTGCAGGATTATAGACCTTTTGCCTATCCTGCCATGCCTGCTTCTTGCATAAAAAAAGTTAGAATCTTCAACAATGTGCAAAAGACGTGTGATGGGAAACTTATGTTACAAAGCTGGTGTGCTCACTAATTGTTTATTTACCCAGGATGAAAGTCTTGTTGAGTATTTTTGCTATTTGCGTCGTGTATTGGACTGGTTGTTCCCATAAGAATGGAGAGATTAGTGCTGACCCTGCAGGCCGGTTTTGAAGAGGACTCAAATTTGGAATGCTTGCCTCAGAATTTCAATTCAGAGGACTGAATACGTATTGCAGTTGAATATCGTCAGTGTCCACACAATAAACTTATTGCATTGGCAGCTTCAGCATAGGATTATAATCATATTATTTATATTATGGATCAACTAATCCCATATGATCCTAAATCTGTGAACATGATGGAAGTAGGACTGTTGGTGACTATCAGTATTTTGCAGCAGTGGGTATATTATTCCCCGCGAAGAGAAGTTATCTTTGAATCACAATGCGTGCCTATATGGTTTTAGTTGGTGCAGTTACAGGTACACAAATATACTCTCTTGGGGTTATTTGACGTTTTGCCTATACTATTGTGCCCGGTCCTTACGTTGAGAAAAAAATATTGGTTGATTTTATCAAGTTTAGTCTGTTGAGACTTTGCCTTAATTGGCCGATGACTTTGAAATCTATATACTTTTGACGCATTGAACTCTAGATGATGACTTTGATATTATCTACACAGTTTGATGGATAGAGACTTTACTATGATCTGAAAGCATGCTGTGGTCCGTGGAAAATGTAATAAAAGTTCAGAAGTTAAAAAATACCTTACCGCAAAACCCTCTGCAACAGCGACCAAAGTGACTTCGTGGCTTTGGAAGATCACTTGAGCACAGTTTTGTAAAAGCAACAACTTTGGAAACCACCACTTTAATTGGACACCACTTTTATTTTTTTTTAACTACCATTATAAGCTCTCTTTCATCCACTTTAACTGCCGGCCTTGCCACTGTCGATCGCACCACCACGCCACACCCAGCCACAAACGATCGCACTACCTTCGCAACTTCCTTTCCTCTCTTATTCTTCTCTTGTGTTCTTCTTCTTCTTCTTTGTTCTTCTTCCTTTTCTCCTTTCTTCCTCTGATCTCTTATCTTCTGTTCTTCTCCACCACCAGTAGCATTAGGGGTGAGCATTTCATCCCAAGATCCCGTCCCGTCTCAATTTTTCGGATCCTATTAGGATTGATCAATCTCATCTCGATCCTGTCCCGTCGCGATTTAGAGTGGGATGAGATCGGAATGAAGATTTTCAGTCCTGCCCATCATGTCTAGTCCCGAACTGATTTTTTAATATTTAATATGAAATATGTAGTATGAAACTATTTGTTGACATGACTTTTATTTGTTGTTTTATTTATTGATATAGCTATTTTATTCTCACAAGTTTTCACGCGACTCACTTAGATAATGAATCTAATTCAAACCCTTTATATTTTTTTTCCCTCTTCCTAATTTTTGACCACAACAATATATGTTCCTTTTAGTTTTTAAATGACAAACTCATTGATCATTTTCGTTAGTAGCGTACAAAAAAAATAGCTATCTTCAATAGTGGTTCTAAAAAAAATGAGTAAAAGCTAATGAAATGGGGAAATAATAATTAATGACTTAAAGTTATATAGTTGTTCTTAGAGTAGTGTGTTTCGTAAATTCAAAATTTTCAATCGTGTATGTTAAATTTTCAATCTAAAATTTAGTAAATACTCATCCCGTTCCGAACCCGTTTGAGATGGGATGAAGTCTATCTCGTCTTCTTCCAATTTCGAACAAACGAAATGGGATAGGGATGGGTCCCGTCTTGTGCCCACCCCTAAATAACATCAGCCGGCTTCCGTCACCTTCTTATTTTCTCAATCTCTTCTAGGTTTCTTTTCCTGCTCTCGAGCATATTCGTGTGAGTGGGGGTTCCTCATTCGCAAGAACCTGCACGAGGGCAAAAAAATTTTCCCATCGCGCATGCTCCCACGAATTGAAAATCCCCACTCCACACCCGCTGGCATGAATCTGCTTGAGGCCAGAAAAAAAATTAAAAAAAGAGGAGAAGAAGAAAAGAGGAACGTAGAGAACAATAAGAGAAGAAAAAAAGTAAATAAGAATAAGAATAATAAGAGAGGATAAAAAGAAAATAGGAGATAAGAGACGATCGAGCGAGGCGAGGCGGTGCGATGGGGCGAGACGGTGCAGTGGTGGTGTTGTTCCTTGAGAAAAAAAGACAAGAAAATAGGGAGAGAAATAGATTCTGGTGATTTATTTATTTATTTATATTTATATTGGTGGTGTCTTTCTGTAAGTGGTGGTGTGCTTCAAAAAAAGTGGAGGTGTGCTTCAAAAAGTAGAGGAAAGTAAGGGCGATGGTGTTCTTCAGCAAAAGTGATGGTCTCAAAAAGTCACTGCCTTTCATAAAGAACCGTTTTGAAGAATAAACCTTTTACTAGGGGTGGGCATCCCATTCCGTGAACCCAATCTCTTCCCAATTTTTTTGGGTCATTTTAGAATTGATCAAACTCATCTCGTCCTAATTTAGAGTGAGATGCGATCGGGATGTAGATTTTCAATTCCGCCCATCCCGTCCCGAATTTATTTATTTAATATTTATTGTTATTAATTTTAATCAAACTACTCTTCTAAAAGAAAGTTTAGGATGTGTTGAAATTAAATCAAAACATCTATTGTTCGAAAACTTGCTTGATTTGATATTCTTTGTTTAAATAGAAACTTTAGTTTGAATATTTTAGGTCAAATATAACCCATGAAAAATTTTATGTTTTTTCACATTTTGGATTTATTAATTGTATCACAAAGAGGATGCTTAACATAAATTTCATTGGTTAATTGTATCACATTTTTAGATTGGTTAATTGTATCTCAAAGAGGATGCTTAACATAAATTTATGAAAAAACTGTAAGTTTATTTGACCATAAATTTTACATGACATTTAACATTGTTATGATGAAAGTTATATGTATGTAAATTAGACATCATTTGTGTGTGAGCAATGTGAGATGAAATTTTTTATTATTCTTCATTGGAGGACTATTTAGTACATACTCATTCCGTCCCGTCTTGAACTCGTTTGGGATGGAACGAGGTCAGGATGAGATCTATTCCATCCCGATCCCGAAAGAACGGGATAGGATAGGGATGAGGTCTATCCGGTGCCCAACGAGTTCTCAAACCTCCGCCCAGCCTGGCCGCCGAAATTCAAGACCCGATTTAGCATGAGCTTCAAATAGTCACATTTCTCGACCGATTTGATCCCTCTACGAAACCCTTGGCGGCACCGAGGATGGCGCCGGAGAGATACCCGCTACCTTTGTAGTAGCTTATGTTTTTCGACCACGTGTGGCGCTGCACGGTGACTTCTTCGACGAAGAGAAACTTTGGCTATGTTGGGAGGTTTTTGACATATACATACAACAACTCTACAACAAGATGACCAAGATCACATGGAGATCATTTGTATCCAGTTGTTATAAAGTAACAAAAACTCTTTTCAACAACAGAGCCGAAAAAAGTCTCGAAACAAAGCTCATTTACAAGATTATCAATAATGAATTAATCTTAGCACACCAGACTCGATCACCTATATCTATGATATTCATGGAGGACCTCTTTACTTTTCTAGTTGGATCTAATATCTATATATTCACCTTAGCTGAACTAAATAAAGTGAGTGGAAATTAAATGAAGGTGGGTGGGTTGGGAATTGAGTTGATGGGGTTGAAATTTCAAAATTAAATAGGGGTGAGAATTGAGCTATTTGTGGTAGGACTGGAAGTTAAAAAAAAAACAGATAAAAAAAATTGATACAGTTTGGTTCGGTTGATTCGGAGTTGAAAAAAAAAACTCAAACTGAAGTAACTCGATTAAGTTTTGGCAATTTGATTTCGATTTTCATTCAGTTTCGATTTTTTTTTTCTCGGTTCAGTTTGGTTTAGTTAATTCGGTAAGTTTACATCAACAAATTAACACCCCTACGTCTTGAGCCCACCCCCAGCCCCACCTTTTACATAAGCATGCCAAGTAGCGAAGAAGCAGCCACTATGTGCACCTAGAACTTCTGCTTTATACCACCTAATTTTTCCCGCTCGATCAGGCTTCCCTCTTTTGATCTCTCTCAAAACCTCCCTAGGGTTTCGATCAAAGCAAAACCACCTGATAAAAGCTCCAAATTTCCGCTTTCCGGTAAGCCCTCTCAGTCTTATCTGCGATTCTCTTTGTTTTCTACACTGCAAAGTTACATTTCGCCCTCCCACTCAGTAGTTGTTGTTTATGAACTCCCATTTACTTATCTAAACTTAAATATCAATTCTTGGTGGTGTTGTTGTTAGCTCTACTGATTGATTGATTTCTGAGTGAAAAAATTTAATACCCATTGTTGCGATTATCAATTTATCGTCGTGTGCTGCGTATTGTTCATTGCTTGCTTACTTTCTGTGCACCCAAGAAAGTTATTAAAAAAACATTGTTTTTTATCTTTCATTTTGTGCGTTAAAAGTTGGTGAATTCTTCTTAATAGAATGGAAACAGGCATATGGGGACTTCTTGCAAGTGTAAATAAGCATAAATATGATTTTTTATTCTTTTCCTTTTCTACTCTTTCGCTAAAACAGGATTTTGCTAGATACATAACAGACTCACTATCTGTAGCATGCGTAGATAAGGAGGATTAGCACGATCAGATACATTGCCTCTCTTATAGACTTCTTGGTGCCAACGATTTTCCATGGGATGATCTGAATGAAATATAAACTGATAATCATAATCAGTTTTTTTCGTGCACCCAAAATTGTTTCCCCATTCAGAAAATGTACAACTAGAAGAATGAGTGTCGCGAACAAAACCCGGATAATATACATGACCTCGAAAGGTATCATCACTTCTTTGCGACCAATAGGCACTTCCATCTGCTGCGTTTCTTCAATAAGTGATTCATCGTCAGTCAACCAAACAAATAGTGACGGAATCACAGTGTCCAGAGAATATAACATGAAATCACTTATGGGGGTTTGGCCGGAAAAAATTGCAGCAACAAAATTCAGACTGAATACTGAGAAGATCGTACCTAATTGGATTTTGGCAAACATGATGAAATTGAAATAATAGTGCCTCATTATCTTGAGTGTCGTGACTATGGAAGTGAAACTATCATCTAGAACCAAGAAATCAGCCCTCTCTTTTACTGCCTCCATGCTTCTACTTTGCATTGAGAATCCTATATCTGCTTCTTGCAATACATGGGCATCATCTTCTCCGCTTCCAACGACAGCAACGACTTCGTTATTCTTCTTTAGGTATTCTACCAGTTGACTCTTTTCCAAGGGTGAGGAGGATCTCACCATCACACACAAGTTTTTGGCCATTTCCCTTTTTTCCTCCTCATCAGAGCAGTTTCTGAATGCTTCAGCTTCAACTATTACTTCATCTTCATTCTGACTTGGTGCAACTATGCCACATACTCTTGCAATCTCTACTGCATTCGATCTATCATCTCCCAGTGAAACCATTTTCACCTTAACTCCCATTTTCTGAAGAGATTCCACACTCTTTCTCACGCCTAGACGTAAACCCACTAGACCTAGCAAAGTTAGATTATTTTTTTCCACATCTATCTCCCCTCTTCCTACTCTACCCCCATTATCTTCTTCAAGTTTGGCTTCATCATTGGACGCTCTTCCATCATCTTCATAAGCTTTGACAATTTCACAATTTTCTCTTTCTGCTTTGCCAATGGATCCTTTGTCATCATCTTTTTCAACTTCTGCAGGTGCTCCATTGTATCCCTCTTCTCCTCCGTCTTCATTATATTGGGGTTCTCCACTGTATCTTTCTCCATTATCTTCTATAGCTTGATCTTCTTCATTGGCGTCACCTTCTTCTGTGATGCACGTGTGAGCCAAAGCAACACATGCAAGTCCATTAGCTTGCATATCACCAATGACTTGTTCTATTTTCTCCCTTTTACCAACATTATGTAAAGATTCCTTTGATCCATCCTTCTCATGGTAATACAAACATTTGGACAATAGCTTTTGTGCGTCTCCTCTGCAATGAAGATATCTTGCTCTCCCGGCATTACTTTTCTTATTTATCAATGTCCAAGTCAGTTTCTCATTGTCTGATGAAACATAATTTTCAATCATCGAAGTTGACATCACTTCTGTCTTGTTTATGCCCAACTCAAGCTCACCCCATGAGAAAAGGGTTTCATCAGTTGGACTAACGGCAGACACACTATTAGAGCTTCGCAGACCCAGTCCTAGGTGTAATGCTTCAAGAACATTTGCCGGAGTATCAGAGGAAACAATTATGATATCATCATTTAACCTAAACTCAATAACTTCCATGTGTTTGTGTGCCAACAAGCTTTTTTCGTTAGTGACAATGGTAGTCACCCTGCCTGCAGTGATCCAGTCAAAAATGTTTGAACTCTCTCTTTTTAGAACAGGATCAAGTACTTTATCATTCTTCTGTTTGAAAAAAGGCATCAACCAGTTGGTATCCATGAAGACATAAAACAAATATTTCATTATGTTTGCCCACAATGCTAGTACTATATCGGTTGACCCTTCTTCATTGTCTGATCCTCCGTGTAGACGTTGCACCAGCAAGGTTAAAGAAATTATAGTGACAGAGATCAAGTCAACCTTCTCTTTAAGAGAGAATAACTTTTTGAAATGGGCTTGGAAGATTTGCCCACAGAGTTTATTTTCTTGGCCCATGACGAGTTTTTACCCACACAAGTAACAATCATGCACGCCCAACCATAAGAAACCTTCCCACCAAATAGCATGAATGGATTTTCATGGTTGCCCTCCAAGTGCAAGTAGCCACCATCAAGGAACAAACCATCAGCTGGAACCAAACTGCCCTTTCTAAGTCGTACTATGTCCCCCACAACTACGTCACGGATAGGTATGCATATTTGTCGGCCATTTCTCACAACTCCAACTTGAGCTTTGACATAGTCCTTCAACTTGTAAGAAGGATGACGACGTTGTGCTCTCTCAGCTTGTCCAATTGCAATGCATAAAGTTAGGAGAAAAATGAACAATGCAATAATCCACCGTTCTTTTGCCCCATCTTTTTTTAACTTCATGCACAAAGTCAATGCTTGAGAACACAAGATAGGAAAACATGGGTTACCAAACACGGCTTTGAGCAGGTACCGCAGGAAGACTCTGTTGTGATTCAACTGAAAGGTGTTTGAACTGAATAAGCTGATTCTGAGATGAAGATCTGAAACATCTCCCCTGATTCCATTTTGCCTATGGGATTTTAGAGCCTCAACAACACTGTCAACTCCTCCAAATTGATTGCTAAAAGTGTCATAGTTCCTCTCTATAACACACTCGTATTCCTTCCATGTTAAATCCTGAGAATTTTGCGTCATTATCATTTTGAACTACAATCTCCATTGTGTGGTGGTTGTTCGTTATTTTCTGAATTTTTTGAAAGAACCACCTGATTGGCGATTTTAAAAGAATTTGCAGGAGAAAGAGGAGTGGCTTTGTCATTGCATCTCTCGTCATCTCGCGAAGCTCAATGCTCGCAACATTTATTTTCTGACCAAATTCTGTGCTTTCGCCTACAGATGTAACAAGCATGCAAGTGTCTTCAACTTCAATAATATCGGCACCCATGTAATATTTATTTTCTTCTCCCAGCGCAAGTCCATCAGCTGGAGCCCGATCCCCTCTTTTTAACCTTACTACATCACCAACAATGACTTCATGTGCTGGAATTTGCATAGGCTGTCCAGCTCTGATAACATTGCTTCTTAGTTCGTCCCTCTCATCCAATTGCTTCTCAATTTCTTTGGCACGTAGGTAAATTTCATATGCAGTAAAGTAAGATATTACATTACTGAAAGTGCAGATCACTGGCATTACAAGATCACGAGTAATGGGCAGGATAAAGATAGGTACAACAAAATGAAGGATTGCCCAGGACCAGCTCATTCTTAAGTAGAAACAAAAGAAGGATTTTTTCACACGCCTACGGGGTTGGTTTTGCCCGCAATAACTGTTAGAACCAAATGCATTTCGGCGGCAACAAAGATCTCTGACATCTCCTGGAATACCACTCTCGATGTTGGTATGAAGAAGTTCAACCATGCCATTGACTCCTCCAACTTCATCAAGATAGTCATCGTTCCTGTCTTTCACCATATTTGCGAGCTTCCTGAAATTGAGATTGAAGGTCGAACTCTCATAATCAGCATGATCTTGCTCGTTCTCTTGAGCAATAGAGTGGGTATCAACTGAAGGAGTTGGAAGAAAATTGATGCGATCAAGGGGACGAAAGCCCTTGCGCTGTCTCAACTGGCTTGCGGAAAAGGATGGATTGTAAGAAGAAGACATTATGATAAGACCTGATTAGTTGATAGGAAAATGGAAGCAGGACCGTTTCCTTGAGGAAGAACAAAGCATGGGAGCTCATAGCTTATGTAAGATGGGAGATATAGAACAAATGGTAATGATGATGTGAGTACATTTTGATTCTTTCAAAGTCAAAAGAAATTTTCAGCAGTGAAATTTGGGATAGACTTTGCCTCCAGAGACTTTGCAGTGAGATATATGCATTTGATTTGACGTATCAGAGACTTTGCACTTTGTGATCGAATACTGTTGATATACAGTTTGCTGCATTGACCTCTGGAGACTTTGCCCAAATCATCTGATGACTTTGGTATGCATGGAACCCCCAAGGTGCACGTTGTGAAAGACTAACATGACTGAAGAAATAAAGCTCTGACCTAAGAGCACCCACATAGTGTCATTTGGAAAAATTAAAAAGTGATTGAAGACATGGTCCAAAGTCAGAATAGATTTCTAATAGATAGTAATGATGTAAATATGACAGAAAGTGGATTGTAAAATTAGGGAGATCTATAGTCGATATACTTTTTGTCGAACAGTCTAACTCGAATTTGAATGAGGAAGTACAAGTGTGTAGAATGTTTTTTCGAGTGAGGTTAGAGAGCGAGGAAACGAGCGAGGAGAGTGACGTGGTGGGGTGGGAGCCGCCCACTCCGCTCGGGATGCGTGCTGCAGTTTTTTGTGTGCACATCCCGAGTGGGATGGACGGCTCCCACCCTGCCACGTCCCTCTCTTCGCTCATTTCCTCGCTGGTTTCCTCGACATTTAGAATTCCCCGTTTCTCAATAGACTAGAAACATGTGTAAAATAAAATAGATTTTTATTTATTTTGCCAATACAGGGTGTACTACATACGAGCTTTGCTACAGAGCGAGGGAGGGAGCGAGGGAAAGGGGCGAAGGATGGGTGGTAACCGCATCGAGATAAGCGCATCAGATTCAAGATGCACAATGAAGCTCATCTCGAGGCGGATGGGTGGCTTCCACCCATCCCTCGTTCCCTCCCTCAACCCCTAGAATTCTCCACTACATACATAACAAACTCACAATTTCTAACATGCGTAAATAAGAACTATTAGCACAGCGAGATACATCACTTCTCTTATAAACTTCTTAGCGCAGACAATCTTCCAAGGGATGATCTGAATGAGATATAAACTCACAACCATAGTGAGTTTTTTCCTCGCTCCCAAAAGTGTGTCCCCATCCAGAAAATTAACAAGTAGAAGAATGAGTGTGACTAGCGAAACCCGGACAACATACATGAATTCGATTGGTATCATGACTTCATTGCGACCACTAGGCAATTTCTGCAATTGCTCTTCTCTAATAACTGATTGATCATCAGTTAACCAAACAAATAGTGATGAAATCAGTGTGTCCATACAGTATAACATGAAGTAGTAGTGCTCCTTATGGGGGTTTGACCAGAAAAAAATTGCAGCAGCAAAATTCAGAATGAATACTGGGAAGATCACCCCTAATTGAATTTTGGTAAAAGTGATGAAATTGAAATAATAGCGCCTCATCATCGCGAGTGTTGTGACTGTGGAAGTGAAACTATCATCCAAAACCAAGAAGTCAGCTCTCTCTTTTACTGCCTCGACGCTACCACTTTGCATCGAGAATCCTATATTCACTTCTTGCAATACACGGGCATCGTTTTCTCTGCTTCCAACAACTGCAACAACTTCATTCTTCTTCTTTAGGTACTCTACGAGCTAAGTCTTTTCCAAGGGTGAGGACGACCTCACCATCACACACTTTTTTTTTTTTACCAATTCTCTTTTTTCTTCCTCATCCGAGCAGTTTCTAAATGCTTCAGCTTCTCTTCATTCTGATTTGGTGCAACTATGCCACATACTCTTGCAAGCTCTACTGCATTTGATCTATCATTTCCAAAAAAATTATATGCTCGATCGAGATCGATTTTCAAGCTCATTAAAACACAAAAATTGTAGTACTCTGAGTTATCTAATAAACACAATTTGTATCAATTGAAAATGTTTTGAAATGAGCAAGTTATGGTCATTTTACTAAAGTCGCACAAATCTGTCTCTCAATGAAAACGGGGTAGTGTCACTGACTTTCGGCCAACTTATATGTTCGATCAAGACCGATTCTCAAGCTCATAAAAACACGAAAATTGTAGTACTATTAGTTATCTAATGAACACAATTGGAATCACTTGAAAATGTTTTGAAATGAGCAAGCTATGGTCACTAGGGAATTATAGGCAAGTGTTTCTTTAAGTGAGAGTAACCTTTTGAAATGGATTTGGAGAGGCTTGTGTGTACCCGGATCAAGACTTGTCACATAGTTCATTGTCTTACCCCATGATGATTGTTCACTCACACAAATAGCAGTCATGCAAACCCAACCACAAGAGACCTTCCCACCAAACAGCATGAATGGGTTTTCTTGGTTGATCTTTGTAGTTGTGCCCTCAATTTGTATGTAGCCACCATCAAGGAACAAAACATCAGAGGGAATCAAACTGCCCTTTCTGAGTTGTACAATGTCGCCCACCACCACGTCACATAAGGATATGCATTTCCGTCGCCCATTTCTCACAACTCTAACTTGAGCTTTGACACAGTCTTTCAACTTGTGATATGGGTGATGACGACGTGCTATCTCTGCTAGTACAATCGCAACGCACATAGTTAGTAGAAAGATGGCCAAAGCTAGAACCCACCACTCTTTTGGCCCATATTTTTTGAACTTTATCGACAAATTGAATGCTTGAGAAACCCAGACATTCAAGCATGATTTACTAATCATGGCTTTGAGAAGATATGGCAGAAATGCTCTTTTGTGACTCGAGTGGAATGTGTTTGAACCAAATAAGTTGATTCTTTGATTTGAAGCGGTTCCATTGATTCCATATTGCCTATCTGATTGTAGTGCCTTGATCACCCTTTCAACTCCTCCAAATTGATTGTTTAGACTCTCATAGTTCCTCTCCATGGAAAGTTTTTGAATGCCTTCCAGGTCGAGTCCAGAGAATCTTGTATCGTTATCAATTGGAACAACAATCTCAGTTGTTTGAGATTCTTGCCTCTTCTTGCCTTTTTTTTTTTGAATGAACCATCAAACATGCAGGAGAAAAATGTTTGTGAAAATTTCCATCATTTTTCTCTAATTCAATGCTTGCATTGTTCATTTTCTAGCCAAGTTCTATGTTTTTTTCCAGTAGATGTAATGACCATTCGAGTTGCTTCAATGAGATCTGAACCCATGTAGTACGTTCTTTCCGCTTCTAGAGATAGGCCATCAGCGGGCACCTGATCTCCTCTTTTTGGCAGTACAACATCACCAACGACCACTTCGTGAGCTGGAATCTGCAACGTCTGTTGATAGGGGCATAATTAGGTTATTTTTAGTACCATATTTCTATATATATTTTTAGCTATTACTTGTTAATTATGGTACTAATTGTTATTTTCATGTTTGTGTAGGTTTCCAATTACAAGATTCTAAAATAGAAACTAAGTGAAACAAATTAGCTACTAGTTGCACAAGGAAATAACACAAACAAGGAAACCACCAAAAAAGGAAACCAAGCAGAAAATAATTATAAAAAGGTTGATACCTTGCTTTGGAGAAACCATCCATCTAGCCTCCTCATCCATGGCCACAGTCGCCATCGTCCTCCTTCACAACAGCCGTCAAACCATAACCCATCCATTGTAACGCACACACCCATCCTCATCCACTGTTCATCGCAATCACACAACCCTAAACCCAATCGAGACCCATCGTCCTGAACCCACCACCATCATCAAATCCATCCATCACCCTCCTCCTCGAAACAACCTCGCCAAACCCTAGCCATCGTCTCAGTCCCTCTTTTTTCCCTCTTCGTCCCTTCTTGTTATCAGCCAAAGCCTTCATAGCCGTCCCCCTCGCATCCTCTTCTCACTGGAGCAGAGACCGAAGAAGCAGAGATCGGGAGGAAGGGATATCTTCCTTTGCGCTATTCGCACCCCAGCTTCTACTCGGTACCACAATGGATCAGGCGACAATGTTTTGTTTCATCTCTTAACTCTTTACTTATTTTTAGTTTGATATTTAATTATGTATTGCTATTCGAACACGATTAATATGTCTAGCTAAACTTCTCTTAGTTATGGTGGATTTGAAGCCCCGAATATGTGTTTTATAAATTAATTGAATTTAATCTTCCTTGCTATTAGTGATTGTGTTTTGCTTAACTGCTTTATAGAGAATTTTTCTTTGTATGTTTGTTAAGGTGGCCAACTTAGTAAGCATGCTAGGATTTGGGGCTAGAGTATAAGTGAGTTTTGCCTAATTGTTATAATATTGTACTCGCAAGTAGTAAATACCAAGGAGCACGTTGGTAAGGTTAAGTAAAAACCTAGGTAAGAACAAGATGCTGATCATACTTGTAATTGCCTAGTCAGTGTTCATATTTTCCACAAAACTTAATGATCTTAGATTGTTATTTAACTTGTGATTCCTGTTTAGATAGTATGATAAGAATAGTTTGAAAGCAACGCTTAGTTTAATTCAACGAACTTGGAAAAATAAAAAGATTAATGCAGTGCGGTCACAGTTAATCTTGAGCATTGTCTCTCACGAGTTAGCAAGTGATTATTGAAGATTGATTTAAGCATATGTTTGGTGTGTGGAGATAAACCCTTAGCTAATTTCTCATATTTGCCATCCCTTTAGTTTTATTATATTTATAGTAATTTTCGTAGTTATTTTCATAGTTTAATTTAGAAAATCCAATCCCCCATTATTTAATTAATTAGGTTGTTATTTGTCTTTTAGTTATTATTAGTGTTAATTGCCAAGCCCTCTAATCTCCGGTCTAGAACGATCCCTACTTATTCTATACTACAATCACAAAGCAGGGTATTAAGTTATGTGCTACTAAAATAGCGCATTATCTGTCCATCTCTTACAACATTGCTTTTGAGTTTATCGGTTTCATTAAGCAGCTTCTCCCAATTTTTATCATGGGGGTATATGTGAAGCTCAAATCCCAAACACACTGCAGTTAGGCCAACGAGCTTCAGTATCAGGATGGCATCTTGAAAAAAGCAAACAACCGTGACAAGTGTGATAACCGGAAACATGGTGAGGAACCATTGAGTTGTTAGGCAGAAACCAACAAAGGATTCGCTTTGTTAGTTGAAAAATTCAAGTCAGTTTGTTCATTTGTTCGTGGGATTTCCAATTGTTTGTTTGTCAGTTTTCACTTGTTTTGTCCGGGGTTTTGATTGGTCTTAATTTGTGTTTTTGTTCGGGTTTATGTATTTGAATTTCTTTTGGAAAACCAATTTGTTCGAGGAAGTTTATAATCTCAATCTGTTCACTAAAAATTGTTGTTTGTCGTAGATGTAGGCGAGCTTGCCAAACCATGTAAATATGTTGGTTCCACTATTATTTGTTTTGTTTAGTCTCGCATTGTGGTATTTACCACGCTTCTGCACACAACAATTGCTTCTTAGTTCATCCCTCTCATCAAATTGCTTCTCAATTTCTTTGGCACGTAGGTATATTTCATATGCAACAAAGTGAGATATTACATTCATGAAGTGCAGATCACTGCCATTAGAAAATCACTGAGTAATGGGCAAGACAAAGATAGGTACAACAAAATGAAGGATCGCCCAAGACTAGCTCACTCTTAACTAGAAACCGAAGGAATTTTTTCACATGCCTCCGGGGCTGATTTTACCTGCAATAGATGTCAGAACCAATTGGAATTTTGCCACAACGAAGACCCCTGACATCTCCTGGAATACTACTCTCGATGTTGGTATGAAGAAGTTCAACCATGCCATTGACTCCTACAACTTCATCAAGATAATCATCATTACTGTCTTTCACTATATTTTCGAGCTTCCTTAAATTGAGGTTGAAGGTCGAAGTCTCATAATCAGCATGATCTTGCTCGTTCTCTTGAGCAATAGAGGGGGCATCAACTGAATGAGTTGGAAGAAAATTGATCTGATTAAGGGGACGGAAGCCCTTGCACTGTCTCAACTGGCTTGCGGAAAAGGATGGATTGTAAGACCTACTCAGTTGATAGGAAATGGAAGCTAGGCCGTTTCCTTGAGGAAGAACAAAGCATGGCAATGATAATGATGTGAGTACATTTTGATTCTTTCAATTAAAAGAAAAATTGTGCAGTGAAATTGGGCAGACTTTGCCTCGATTGTCTGATGACGTTTTAATCTATAAACATTTGA
This sequence comes from Berberis vulgaris, assembly GCA_963556465.1. Classification (NCBI taxonomy): domain Eukaryota; kingdom Viridiplantae; phylum Streptophyta; class Magnoliopsida; order Ranunculales; family Berberidaceae; genus Berberis; species Berberis vulgaris. The sequence continues at coordinate 110,591,500 of OY747124.1, forward strand.
CGTATCAGATACATTGCACTTTGTGATAAGAGGAGTAAGATGAGAGGCGGAGTTGAGAGATTACAGAATGAGAGAGGGTTTGAGAGGGAGAGAAAATATAAGAGAAAGAGAAGAGGAGTGAGTGAGAGGGTTGGTGAGGGTGGGTTTGCTGGGAGTTAAAAAAGAAAAAAAGTCTTCGTTGGGTTCGAAAAACCACGTTCAGGGGTAAGTTAGTCTTTTCAAAAAAAATTTGCCCCCTTTTGTCAACAATCTTGGCTCCGCCCCTGACTAGTTGTTCCCATAAGAATGGAGAGATTAGTGGTGACCCTGCAGGCCGGTTTTGAAGAGGACTCAAATTTGGAATGCTTGCCACAGAATTTCAATTCAGAGGACTGAATTCGTATTGCAGTTGAATATCGTCAGTGTCCACACAATAAACTTATTGCATTGGCAGCTTCAGCATAGGATTATAATCATATTATTTATATTATGGATCAACTAATCCCATATGATCCTAAATCTGTGAACATGATGGAAGTAGGACTGTTGGTGACTATCAGTATTTTGCAGCAGTGGGTATTATATTATTCCCCGCGAAGAGAAGTTATCTTTGAATCACAATGCCGGCCTATATGGTTTTAGTTGGTGCTGTTACAGGTAGACAATATACTCTCTTGGGGTTATTTGATGTTTTGCCTATACTATTGTGCCTGGTCCTTACATTGAGAAAAAAATATTGGTTGATTTTATCAAGTTTAGTCTGTTGAGACTTTGCCTTAATTGGCCGATGACTTTGAAATCTATATACTTTTGACGCATTGAACTCTAGATGATGACTTTGATATTATCTACACAGTTTGATGGATGGAGACTTTACTATGATCTGAAAGCATGCTGTGGTCCGTGGAAAATGTAATAAAAGTTCAGAAGTTAAAAAATACCTTATCGCAAAACCCTCTGCAACAGCGACCAAAGTGACTTCACGGCTTTGGAAGATCACTTGAGCACAGTTTTGTAAAAGCAACAACTTTTGTAACCACCACTTTTGTTAAAGGACACCACCACCTCTTTTTTTTTATTTTTTTTTATTTTATTTTAATGTTTTGAAGGACACTACCATTATAAACTCTGAAAATTCTACGCTGCCTGGTGGTCCATGCCTGGATGGTACTAGGCATGTGGCTACCTTGACAAAAAAAACACTTTAATTTGTCAAGAAAGGGATCTGAAACTCGAGACTGTCTGCAGGGCAAAATCCTTAGGGCTCAAAACGAAAATCAGATCCTTAGGGCTTAAAATACTTTAATTTTAATGTTTTGCAGTTTTCCACTCTCTACATCTCCCACTACACTATCCTCTTCCTTTCTTCGTTCTTTTTTACTATTCCATCATCTTTTGCCTTGGATTCCCACTTCTCTCTGTCTTCCAACTTTTACTTTACCACCCAGAGGGATTGAGAACAGAGAAGACTATAGTCTCGAAAATCATGACTAGAAATCCTAAGATTGTAACATCAGATTCGTTGCTGCTGTTGTGGGCATTGTTGGTTGTTGTTCATTGTTGTTGTGACAAGTCTTTGAAAAACTAAAGTGAATTTGTTATTGTAATAGTTGACACACCTTTGGCTTGCATGTGTATTGCTCTGCAAAAGCTTTTACTTCTTGTTTCTGTGATCTTAAATAAAGTGATTTTTACTTTTGTTGTTTTCACTGTTGGATAATCGAATTTTGAGGCATAAAGTCCCCAACTTTGAACCGGATTGTGTGAGAACACTTCCATGGGACAAATGCTAAACCACAAATGAAAAACTTTCATCGAAGAAAACTTCTAAACAATAAAGATCTACCATCAACATCCCAACAAACTCCCAGAGTTTTGTTACCTACACAAATCATTGTGATCATGTCAATTTTCATTCAGAAGTTACCGTTGGTTATCTCTAACTAAAGTAAAACATCTTAATTCAACTCCATCTAAACATGAAAATATATCATGTTAAGTTCATGAATTGATTAAAAAGTTCGGCAGTAATCAACATATTAAGGTGTTAATTAACCGGCACCACTATTAAAATCTTATATAGTTTGAAGACTTGCAAGCTCCATTGGAGAAAAAAAAAACCCTACTGAGTTGATAGATGCCAATTATTCATTGTTATGATTGAAAAGCCTGGACAATCAGCTAAGCTGCTCCATTTCACTTCAACCTCCAACCTTAGGAGCCTTTCTTTGTTCAATCTAGCCAGTTAATGGGCACTCCATCTCTGTCATACTAACTGGCAGTCTGACACCCTTATCCTACATGCTCTACAACACCTAATTTGTTCTCTGCTGTAAGTATATAATATGCTTGAGCATCTCCAAGTAAGAACTAGAGCCTTAAAAATGTCTCCAAGGCAAAAACACAAGTTCACAACCTTATCTGTTTCTGTTGCTAGAACATATTGGGGTTGGTCTCATTTTTCTTACTCGTACGAGTCCTAATACATACTGTAGTTACACTCCTCCATAATTTTCTTTATTGATAGTACTAGCTAGTTAGTTGTCTTGGGGGCATTTTCAAAATAGGACTCATTGCCTTGCTACTCCTGTTGATTTGTTGGTAGCACCTATTAGTTAGACCAAGCATATGAAAATTAAAAATGAATGCAAGAAAAAAAAATGGCCGCACCCTCAAGTACATGCGGAGTGGTGCAATTAGAATATCTAAAACCTAGCTACATACATACATTGGGGGATTATAACATCCAAACAGAACATGGTTACAACTTACAAGGAAAGAAGATTGAGAAGGGAAGCAATATTAGTTTACAATTCCGACCACAATCCAGTATTGAAAATTTGCTCATACCATCCTACTTGGAATTCAAAATATATTACAACTCCATAAACAAGTTGTTGCATCAGATGTCCATTGTGGTTTTCTTCTTATCTTCTTATTTGTTGCATGCATGGAGTTTACCATGGAGTACGACCCCCGTGGGGATTTTAACTTGAGTTTTCTCTAACTCAAATTCTCTCCTGGGAAGCTTGACAGAAATACCAAATCTACAGAACCAAAGTTGTCATTGCAGCCAAGAACATAAAGAGAAAATACGAGAGAAGAGACGGTTGAGCGAGGCGGTGCGATGAGGCGAGATGGTGCAGTGGGGTGTTGTTCCCCGAGAAAAAAGAAACAAGAAAATAGGGAGAGAAATAGGTTCTGGTGATTTATTTATTTATATTTATATTGGTGGTGTCTTTCAGTAGGTGGTGGTGTGCTTCAGAAAGTAGAGAAATGTAGGGGTGATAGTGTTTTTCAGCAAAAATGATGGTCTCAAAAAGTCACTGCCTTTCATAAATAACCGTTTTGAAGAATAAACCTTTTACTAGGGGTGGGCATCCCATCCCGTGAATTCGATCTCGTCCCGATTTTTTTGGGTCATTTTAGGATTGATCAAACTCATCCCGTCCTGATTTAGAGTGAGATGAGATCGGGACGGAGATTTTCAATCTCGTCCCAAACTTATTTATTTAATAATTATTGTTATTAATTTTAATCAAACTACTCTTCTAAATGAAAATTTTGGATGTATTGAAATTAAATCAAAACATCTATTATTCGAAAACTTGTTTGATTTTATATTTTTTATTTAGATAGAAACTTTAGTTTTAATATTTTAGTTCAAATATAACCCATGAAAAAATTTATGTATTTTAACATTTTAGATTGATTAATTGTATCACAGAGATGATGCTTAACATAAATTTCATTGGTTAATTGCATCACAAAGATGATGCTTAACATAAATTTATGAAAAAATTGTAAATTTATTGGACCATAAACTTTATATGACATTTAACATTGTTATGATGAAAGTTATATGCACATAAATTAGACATCATTTGTGTGTGAGCAATGTGAGATGAAATTTTTTGTTATTCTTCATTGGAGAACTATTTCGTACATGCTCATCCCGTCCCGAACCTGTTTGGAATGGAACGAGGTCGGGATGAGATCTATTCCATCCCGATCCCAAAAGAACGGGATAGGATAGGGATAAGGTCTATCCCGTCTTGTAGGAGTGTTAATTGGTTTGAAATTGGATCAAAACCGAACTGAACCGGTTTGTTTCGATTTTTCCTTTTTATTTCCTATTTTTTTTTATCCTCTATCTTAGTTTTACTGAATAAATTATGCGTTGTCATTACCATACAGCTAAACCTAAACACAAAGATAAAACTTTTTCACACGTACAAATTTCAAATATTCAACAAGATTATATTAAAAAAAAACCAATTTTTCTATTGTGATAAAAGATATTAGCATTATTGCATTCTGATTAAACAAACTCGAATGACCATACAATTCGACAAAACCCCCAATAGTACTAATGCAAAGAAAAGTAGTCGAACAAAAAAAAAAAAAAAAAAACAGGCTCAGACACACGGTGCCCAAGGAGTTCCCGAACCTCTGCCCAATCTGGCATTCGAAATTCAAGACCGGATTTAGCATGAGCTTCAAAGAGTCACATTTCTCGCCCTATTTGATCCCTCTACGGAACCCTTGGTGGCATCGAGGATGGCGCCGGAGAAATACATGTTGTCTTTGTAGTAGTTGATGTTCTTCGACCATGTGTGGCGTTGCGCGGTGACTTATTCGGCGAAGAAAAACTCTGGCTATGTTGGGAGATTTTTGACATATATATACAACAACTCTACAAACAAGATGACCAAGATCACATGAAGATTATTTGTATCCAGTTGTTATAAAGTAACACAGTGTTCTAAAAATCGCTAGGTGCTGGGCGGGCGGCGAGCAGGTGCCTAGCGCCCAGGGGCCTAGGCGGCACCTAGGCGGTCTTAGGCTTTGTATTATTACTTTAATAATTTACAAGTTAAGCATAATACATTATCAATTACATCCAATTTAATGCCAATATACATATTTAAAATTTTAAAATATGAAAAATTACCAATCGTGAACAAAATTTATTAAAACTCAAATGACTGAAGTTGGTCATGATGAGTACTTTATATAAATTTGAATGTGTACTCTTTTATTTTTCTTCAAATTGCATGAATAACCTCAGTTATGTTTGATAAAATCTAAATTAGTAAAATTGGTACCGGCAGATCATTTGAGAATTCCATTAAGTAATCATCATTTGCTACATTTAGACATATACTGAATAAAAAATAATTAAATAGTTTATTTCTAAAAAGTAGGAAATAAAATAAAATAAGAACACAATCAGCCATATTAAAAAAAATTTTAAAAATTTAAAAAAAATAAAAATCGCTCAGACCGCCTAAACCAGCCTAGACCCCGCCCAGACCCGCCCAGACTGCCTAGAACCGCCCAGACAGCCCGCCCAGCCTAGACCCCGCCCAGACCCGCCTAGACCCGCCCAGACTGCCCAGAACCGCCCAGACAGCCCGCCCAACCATTAATCTGGGCGATTTTCCACCTTCTAGCACCTAGGCGCATCCTAGACCGATTTTTAGAACACTGGGTTAAACTCTTTTCAACAATAGAGCTGAAGAAAGTATCGAAATTAAGCTCATTTACATTAAAAATAATGGATCTTAGCACATCAGACTCACCTTTATCTATGACATCCATGGAGCATCTTTTTACTTTTCTAGTTGGATCCAATCTCTATATATTCACCTTAGCTGAACTAAATGGGGTAGGTGAAAATTAAATGAGGGTGACTAGATTGGAAATTGAGTTGGTGGGGTTGGAATATATGAATTAAATAAGGATGGGGGTGTGAGTTGTTTGTGGTGGGGCTGAGAATTAAAAAAAACAGATAAAAAAATTGATACAGTTAAGTTCGATTTATTCGGGCTGAAAAAAACTAAAATCGAAATAACTCGATTCGGTTCAGTTTTGGCAATTTGCTTTTGATTTTTTCGACTCGGTTTGGTTAAATCGGTCTGTTTACGTGGACAAATTAACACCCCTACCGTTTTGTGCCCACCCTACCTTTTACATAACCGTGCCAAGTAGTGAAGAATCAGCGACTATGTGCACCTACAACGTCCCCTTTTACCACCTAAAATTTCCCGCTCATCTTTATCAGGCTTCCCTCTTTTGATTCTCTCAAACCCTCCCTAGGGTTTCAATCAAAGCAAAATCACCTGATAAAAGCTCCAAATTTCCGCTTTCCGGTAAGCCCTCTCAATCTGATCCGCGATTCTCTTTGTTTTTTATACTGCAAAGTTACATTTCGCCCTCCCATTCTGTAGTTGTTGTTTATGAACTCCCATTTACTTATCTGAACTTAAATATCAGTTCTTGGTGGTGTTGTTAGCTCTACTGATTGATTGATTTCTGAGTGAAAAAATTTAATACCCATTGTTGCGATTATCAATTTATCGTGTGCTGCGTATTGTTCATTGCTTGCTTAATTTCTGTGCACCCAAGAAAATTATTAAAAAAACATTGTTTTTTATCTTTCATTTTGTGCGTTAAAAGTTGGTGAATTCTTCTTAATAGACTGGAAACACGTATGGGGACTTCTTGCAAGTGTAAATAAGCATAAATATGATTTTTTATTCTTTTCCTTTTCTACTCTTTCTCTAAAACAGGATTTTGCTAGATACATAACAGACTCACTATCTGTAGCGTGCGTAGATAAGGAGGATTAGCACGATCAGATACATCGCCTCTCTTATAGACTTCTTGGTGCCAACGGTTTTCCATGGGATGATCTGAATGAAATATAAACTGATAATCATAATCAGTTTTTTTCATGCACCCAAAATTGTTTCCCCATTCAGAAAATGTACAACTAGAAGAATGAGAGTCGCGAACAAAACCCGGATAATATCCATTCACTATTTCTTAAGTCACCTAGTTGAGAACAAGCATCTTCCCATCCCCATGTCTTCTATATGACTATGTCCATTCGTCATTTCTCAAGTCACCTAGTTGAGAACAAACGGACAAAACCCGAACAAGAGTAAAGCTATCAGGCCTTAAACCCATCTCCAACATCCTCTTAACCATATCGATCGCCTCATCAAATCTCCCAAACCCCATATACCCACTAATGATTGTGGTCCAAGAAACAACATTTCTCTCATCCATTTCATCAAAGGCCCTAATAGCATCCTCCAAACACCCACATTCTGCATACAAACATACCAAACTAGTCTTCACAAACACATCCTACTCAAAGCCCAGTTTCACTAAGTCACTATGGATCTTCATCCCCATTCCTAGATCCAAAAGCCTCGCACATGCCTTTAGAACAAAATGGGAAAGTAAAGTTATTTTTGAAACAAGCCTTGTCTTCTCATGCAACTGTAGTGGTTGGAAACAAAGCCTTGGATCATTATATTCCAGAAGTAGATATTCAGGTCTTGGATTGGAATGAAAACAAGACGAACGTGGGCTGTGTTTCCCAATTCTAAGCTGGAATGCAAGATCATGTTGATAAAGTAGTTCTCTTGGACGGGCTTGAATATGCTTGAGGTGGTTGAAGGTGTTGCATCCTTGAAGGAGGTTTTTCTTGATCTCTAGAGCTTTTGAGTATAAAGGAGATGCTTGGTTTGCAAATATAGCCATGCCCCTACTCTTCTACCTCAAGATTCAACAGAAGAGAGACCCGTTTGTTCCCAATTGCATAGAAACGATCAAAGGTGTTTTCTTGTCACACCCCATGGTTTTACTACCAGTTTACTTGGGAGATTCTTGGGGTGAGAGGGGTAAGAGTTTCTTAAGGGTAGGGCATAAAATAGACTGTTCAATTTTAAACTAGTATACCGCATGGCGGTCAAGACCGAATGAGGTTTGAAAAAGCTGCAAGAGAGAACAAAGTAAAAATCAAAAGCAATATTCTTCATACCCTTCAGCCATAATGTTTGATCAATTTCAAACAAAAAAGAATTCATGAATGCCATAAAATTCATTCACTGCAGTGGTGAAGAAAATCGAATTTCCCCTCATATTTCTTACTTTGAATTTTTTTCCTCAACAAAACAAACTAATCAGGATCAGCAGTGGATTTCAATCAGTTTAGTCAAAATACTATAACAGGGGATAACAATTAACAATGGGTTTCCAGCCAAATACACTGCAATGGTGAAAAAAATTGAGTTTCCGCAACACAGGCAACTCATTAATCAGCTAGTAAATGTCAACAAATTTCGTCCAATAACTATACAGATACTTGAGAAGATAATCAAGTCAGATGAAATGAACCCATTGCCTAGAACACAAGAATCAACCAACCCACAAATAGGAACAAACTAATTCAGTAAAACAAACATAATACAATTTAACAAGTTAAAAAAAATGCCTTACCCCCAAAACCCGCTCTGCAACAGCGATCAAAGTGACTTCACAGCTTTGGAAGATCACTTAAACACACTTTCATCTACACAAAAGAACCGTGGTGAAGAAGAACCCTATTACATAAGGGACACGTGAAAGGCGCATGCCAAATAGCCAAGAAGCAGCGACTGTGCACCTACAAGTTCCAATGTGTAGTTTTTGTTTATGATGAACTCTCATTTACTTGTCCATCATCTTAATAAGAGTTCTTATTTAGGTTTTCTTCGGTTCTATTTTACCGGGTACTTTGATTGCTCATATTTTCTACTTGGAGTAACAAAATTAGGTTTAGGGAGTGTTGCGAGACAATAAATCAAACATTGGCCAACGGGGTACTAGCTTAATTGATAGACTTGTGAAAGATAATATCACAAATACAGGATTCGGACCCGCCGAAGGCTTTAAATGGTTCTGAGATTAATTCTGCTCACCTTTCAAAAATAAATAAATCAAATATTGCAACTAAAAACTGTATATCGGAAAGTGTGGTTGTAAAACTAAGGAACCTCTATATAATTTGTGCGGAACTCGCATGGGAATTGTATGGGGATGTACAAAATGTAGGAAGTCTTTGTTTTGCGTTAAAAGTTGGTGAATGCTTCTTAATGGACTGGAAACAGTGATCGGACTTCTTGCAAGTGTAAATAAGTATATACAAATATATATAAAACAGGATTTTGTGGGCTCACAATTTGTAGCATGCATAGATAAAGAAGGATTGCCACGATCAAATACATCGCCTCTATACTTCTTGGTGCCAACGATTTTCCATGGGATGATCATGATGAAATATAAATTGATAATCATAATCAAGTTTTTTTCGTGCACCAAAAACTCTTAACTCCCCCTAATTGATTACTAAAAAGTGTCATAGTTCCTCTCTGTAAACACTTTTGTATTCCTTCCGTGTTAAATCCTGATAATTTTGTGTTATTATCATTTTGAGCGACAATCTCAATTGCAAGGTGGTTGCAGTGACGGAGCCAGGATTTTTGTCGAGGGGGGGCGGAGTGATGTCATAATTAATTAAATATAATATAAAAATTAGTTACTTTAACACGATTTTTTTTAAATCCGAAATTCTTCCTGGCCTGAAAAAACCAGTGAGGTTGCTGCTTGGGGAGGCAAAAATACACGTTTGCCCCCTATTTAACAACCTTTTTGGAAAAGGTGTTTAAAGAGGAAGGGGCAAAAGTGTAGGCAGCAAACCAAGCAGGGGGACCCAAGCCTTGTAGAATTACTACTATATTCATTGATTACTCTATAGCAAAAAGGGGAGTACAACAAAGACAGTCATTGAAGATGATTACTATTATATTCATTGAAGATGATTACTACTTATAGAAACATAACAGAAGAGAAGGGTTTGAATCGTTGATTACTACTACATGAAGAAAATGAGGAAGAGATTGAGTTGCTTACGATTTTTTTTGTGGAGATGACCAACTCAGTGATTAATGAAGGCACCTGGTACCTAGAAGAAGAAGAATAAGGTGGTTTGGATCCTACTGGATCTTGTGAAGATGAGCTCAAATAACTCAATAGTTATAGATCTTTGAAGATGATGAAATATAGGGGTTTCCCTCATCTTATCCAATCGATGGAGTGTGAAGGAGAAACTGTGAATTTTGGGGGGGGGGGGGGGGGGGCAAAGATGTATTTTTGCCCCCCAGGCAGTGGTTTCCCAGGTCCGCTAGAATTTCTGTTCTTTGAGGGATTTAACCTCTATCTCTAACTGTAAAAGTAGAGTTTGAATTTGATATGTACATGATTTGAAGGATGAAGTCCTGGTTGAAGTGAAAAGTGAGAATAGATGAGCAAATTAAAAACTAATTGAGAGACAAATAAATTATTAAAAAAATAAAAATCTCAAAAGTCAGTGGGGGCTGCCCCCACCTGAATCTGTGCCTGCCTATCGAGGCCATGTCATCATATCGTCAATCGTGTGTGGTTTAATGTTGATTTATCATTCTTGATTTGGTGATGACAAAGACTAATGAAAGGGAAATGGACAATACCATTGTTAGAGCTTTGAGCAACAGCAGAACACAAAGATGAAGGAGCTTTGAGCCCGCAAGGAGTTTGTAGCTATTCTAGAGTTTTAATTAAAGTGGAAGACAGACAGGACTACTGCAGCCAAAATTAAAAAGAAAATCTACTTGGGGATTTGGGGTATACAAAAAAAAAAAAAAAAAAAAAAAAATTCTCAAAAAGTCAGTGGGGGCAAGTGCCCCCACTTGCCCCTACGTGGCTCCGTGCCTGGGTGGTTGTTAATTTTTTTTTCTGATTTTTTTGAAAGAACCACCTAATTGGCGATTTTAAAAGAATTTGCAGGAGAAAGAGGAGTGGCTTTGTCATTGCATCTCTCGTCATGTTGTGAAGTTCAATGCTCGCAAGATTTATTTTCTGGCAAAATTTTGTGTTTACGCCTACAGTTATAACAAGCATGCACGTGTCTTCAATTTCAATAATATTGGCACCCATGTAATATTTCTTTTATGCTCCCAGCGTAAGTCCATAGTTGGGGCCATATCCCTTCTTTTAACCTTAATATATCACCAACGGCGACTTCATGTGCTGGAATTTGCATAGGCTATCCAGCTCTAACAACATTGTTGTTGAAAAGTACGAAAGAAAGTGGTGGAATATGGTAGAAGTTTCCAGCACCTCCTCAAGTGACTTGACTTGAGGTTTGTGAAAGCTTCTAGGGCAAAGTTTGGCTTGCTTAAAGATGAAAAAAAGAATAAGTATGTGGTGTGCTAGTCACCTTTGTTGATTTTGACCTGACTTTCTTAATGATGAAGTAAAGAAGAAATCAATTTGAACAAATTAGTGGAGGTAGCCGTGTATGTTGACTTTGGTTGTTTACTTAAGAATGAAGCAATGAAGAGAAGAGGTGGCTTCTAACTTTCTCAATTCGTCTATAATTAGGGATTATGTCCCTTAGTTGAATAACTTCAAGCCAATGTGTGAAATGTGAAGTTCATTGTGAAGTTTGGGGTAAAATCCATCCGTTTGAGAAATTCGAAATATGTTTCGTTGGTTTGTCGAATTTCCATTTGTTTGGTTTGGGTTTTCATTTGAATATTTTTCTACAAAACAATTTGAGAGGAAGTCTATACTATGTTTGTAATCTTTCATTTGATTCAATCCCTCAATCTAATTTAGCCTCAAGAGATGTGAGAGACTCAATCCAAAATGTAGAAAACCCGAATTTGTTTTCGAAATTGGTTCGAAAATTTGTTTGTTGAGAAATCCAAATCATTTTGTTAATTTGTTAGTCAGATTTCCAATTGTTTGTTTGTCGGTGTTTCATTTGTTTTGTCCGGAGTTTTGATTGGTCTCAATTTGTGTATTTGTTTCGGATTATGTATTTGGGTTTCTTTTGAAAAACCAATTTGTCTGAGAGAGTTTGAAATATTTTTGTAATATGAATTTGTGCAATAAAAGTTGTTATTTGTCGTGGATGTAGACGAGTTTGCCGAACTATGTAAATTTGTTGGCTCCACTATTAGTTATTTTGGTTTGATAATTTCGAATTGTGGTATTTACCACGTTTGCGCGCACAACAATTGCTTATTAACTTTTTTAATTATTTATTACTATTTTTTTATCCCTTAACTCCTCCCACCCTATATGACGCCAGCAGGGTTCAAACCTTAGACCATTGATCCATCCACCACAAGCCTACCTCTGAGCCGGTACACCATTGACAATTGCTTCTTAGTTCATCCCTCTCATCAAATTGCTTCTCAATTTTCTTTGGCACGTAGGTATATTTCATATGCAGCCAAGTAAGATATTACATTCATGAAAGTGCAGATCATGAGTAATGGGCAGGACAAAGATAAGTACAACAAAATGAAGGATCGTCCAGGACAAGCTTATTCTTAACTTGATACCGAAGAAGGATTTTTTCACACCCAATGGCGCTAGTTTTGCCCGCAATAGATGTTAGAACCAAATGCATTTCGGCAGCAACAAAGATCCCTCACATCTCCTTGAATACCACTCTTGATGTTGGGTTGAAGTTCAACCATGCCATTGACTCCTCCAACTTCACCAATATAGTCATTGTTCCTCTCTTTCACCATATTTGCAAGCTTCCTGAAATTGAGGTTGAATTAATGAGCATGATCTTGTTCGTTTATCTTGAGCAATAGAGGGGGCATCAACTGAAGGAGTCGGAAGAAAATTTATGCGATCAAGGGGATGAAAGCCCTTGCACCGTCTCAATGGCTTGTGGAAAAGGATGGATTGTAAGAAGAAGAAGAAGAGGATGATGACATGATGATAAGACCTGATCAACTGATAGGAAATGGAAGCTAGGCCGTTTCCTTGAGGAAGAACAAAGCGTGGGAGCTCATAGATGGTGGGAGATATAGAACAAATGGTAAAGATGATGCGAGTACATTTTGATTCTTTAAAGTCAAAAAAATTGTGCAGTGAATTTGAGAGAGAATTTGCCTCAATTGTCTAATGACTTTTTAATCTATATACATTTGAAGTATCAGATACTTTGCACTTTGTGATCGATATACCGTTTTACGCATTGACCTCTAGAGACTTTGCCTAGATCATCAGATGACTTTGTTATGCATGAAACCCCCAAGGTGCACTTTGTGGAAGACTAACATGACTGGAGAAATAAAGTGATTGAAGTCAGAACATATTTTCTAATAGATCTAATGATGTAAATATTACAAGAAGTCCATTACATAGTTCCAAAAGATGGGCTTTCGATACAGATTTTACCTCTGTCAAAACTGCTTTTTTTAATTGTTTGTTTTTCGTTTTGCAATACATATTAGAACCAAAAGCATTTCGGCGGCGACAGAGATCTCTGACATTTCCTGGAATACCACTCTCGTTGTTGGTATGAAGAAGTTCAGCCATGCCATTGACTCCTTCAACTTCATCAAGATAGTCATCATTCTTGTCCTTCACTATATTTGCGAGCTTTTTGGAATCGAGGTTGAAGGCCAAACTCTCATAATCTTGCTCGTTCTCTTGAGAAATGGAGGGGGCATCAACTGATGGAGTTGGAAGGAAACTAATGTGATCAATGGGACGAAAGCCCTTGCGCTGTCTCAGCTGGCTTGTGGATAAGGATGGATTATAAGAAGAAGAGGACATGATGATAGGACTTGAGTTTGTGGGAAATGGAAGCTAAGCTGTTTCCCTTGAGGAAGAGCAGAGTGTGAAGCTCCTAATTTATAAGGTGGGAGATAAGCAACACATGGTAATGATGAGTTCAGCACACTTTCATTCTTTCAAGTCAAGAGAAAATTTCTTCAAGTTTCCTCTGTTGAGACTTTGCATCAATTGTTTGATGCCTTTGGAAATCTATATACTTTTTTCTGGTGATTTCAATTTTTTTTGTATAGATAGAGACTTTGCAATGGCTTTAATGTAGAAATAAAGGTTTGTGCCCCTTGGAACATCTCGTTAGAGCACGCCATTGTAGTCCGTGCCTTATAAAAAATTAAAAAGTGATCGAAGCAATTGTCCACTTGATTCAATATAATGTTGTCTTCTATGATCTTCGCATAATTTATTAGTCTATTTTTATTTGAACATGTGCATTGCATGTATGCTACATAGTAAATATTGCCCTTTGGTATTATTGTTAGCATTCTAACAAAAAAAAAAAAAAAGAAAAAAAAAAAAAGGTTTTACACTTTAAGTACTAAAGATTGAAGTATTTCATCATTTCCACAGCAAAAGGAAAAGGTAAATGTTGCATCTCCATTGGGAGCGGGAAAAAATATATGAATCTAATATGTATTTGTATGTCTTGGACAGAACTTGCTTGCACAAAAGAGTGTGCCAGTAGCGATGGTGGTGGTTGTCCAGAAGGAACACACGAAGAGAAGTTATATTTGAATCACAATGAGTGCCTATATGGTTTTAGTTGGTTACAGGTAGAGAGATATACATCATTGGGTTTATCGAACTTTTGCATATTCTATCGTGCCCGATCCTTACACTGCAAAAAAATCATTTGTTGATTTTATTAAGTTTCTGCTGTTTAGACATTGCCTTTATTGTCTGATGACTTTGAAATCTATATACTTTTGACGCATTAACCTATAGATGATGACTTTGAAATTATCTATACAGATTTTCTAATTGATTGAATATAAGTAAGCCAGCACACTCTCATGGTCGAGATCGTGAAAAGGATAGGACTATGTGGCAAAACACGTCGTTGTTCTGAAGTTCTTGGGAGTCATGCAATCTCTTGTGGATACCTGAGATTGCTTGCATGATAGGGTATATTCAGAGATTTTTCATTGGGAGAGCAATGGGACTAACTACTTTGATTGGCAAGTCAACGATATCCCATCTTCTTGAATTTTTTCACTCTCGTCATCTGAGACGGCAGAGTTTCTTCAGGTATCAAATCACAACGAGTACCACCTATATGGTTATAGTTGTGTTGTTACAGGCGAAGAAATGTGCAGGATTATAGACCTTTTGCCTATCCTATTCCTACCATGCCTGCCCCTTGCATCAAAAAGGTTAGATCTTCAACAATGTGCAAAAGACATGGTGTGATGGGAAACTAATGTTACAAAGCTGGTGCGCTCACTAGTTGTTTATTTACTTAGGATGAAAGTCTTGTTAGAGATACATCTCAGCCATCCAACTACATCGCATAAGTCTATAGATAGAGTGAATTTTCTATTTCACCAGCACAATTTGTTTTAGTTATTTATGTTTAGAAAAGGGGAGAGTCTCCCACATTCAGTTGTCAAATCTTATGAGTTATTTAAATTCAGTCACTGCAGTTGTCATCATTCATCCAAATTTTTGTTATTGTTCTAGTATTTTAAGGTTTCATATTTAGCTAGCCTTGTTAGGGACTTCCACAGCAAGATTAGTCGAGATTGTGGGATTTGGGGGGAATCAAGTGATTTCTCCCCCATTATTTTAGTTTTTATTGTCCAAAAAAACTCGGGAATTTTTTATGCACCAAAATAATATATTTCCAAGAGTCATACTCTTTCAAGATTCTTATGCTGCCTTGCTACTTAGAATATAACATTTTTTGTGGGAAGAAAGCCTTCATGCTTGAGTGTTTTTGCTATTTAGGTTGTGTATTGGACTTGTTATTCCCCTAAGTATATGTTCTGACCCTGCAGGTGTTGAAGAGAACTCAAAATTTGGAATGCTTGCCCCAGAATTTCAATTCAGAGGATTGAATTCGAATTGCAGTTGAATATCGTCAGTGTCCACAGAGTAAACTTATTGCATTGGCAGCTTCAGCATATGATTATAATCATATTATTTATATTATGGATCAACTAATCCCATATGATCCTAAATCTGTGAACATGATGGAAGTAGGACTGTTGGTGACTTGCAGCAGTGTGTATATTACTCCACGCGAAGAGAAGTTATCTCTGAGTCTGAATGAGTGCCTATATGGTTTTAGTTGGTGCAGTTACAGGTAGACAAATATACCATCTCTTGGGGGTTATTTGATCTTTTGCCTATCCTATCGTTTGCTTACATTAAGAAAAATATTGGTTGATGTTATCAAGTTTCCTCTGTTGAGACTTTGCCTTAATTGTCCAATGACTTTGAAATCGACATACTTTTGACATATTGACCTTTAGAGATTTTTACTAATGACTTTGAAAATTGACCTCTATAGATTTTTTCTGATGACTTTGAGATATCTATACCACTTGATGGAAAGAGACTTTGCAATGACTTTGAAAGCGCGACGTGGAACTGGCATTAAAGTAGAAATAATGGTCTGTCTGTAACACCCATACTTTTTTCTATGGCCTTAATAAATATTTTAGTCTATAAAGTTATAAATTAATATTTTTGTTCCCTTATTTAAATAATACAGATATACTTACTTAGTAGCCTCGTGTTGCGCATGATTGGTGTGTTGCTCTATATGATGTAAAATTCACGGATAATTTTTCATCTGAAATTGTATTTTAAAAACTTTATTTCTTTTACCAAGTTGTATTTTTTCGATATTCACTTAATGGTCTTACTTTTCGAATCTCGGGACGAGATTCCTTTAAAGGTGTGTATAATGTGAAGACTTCGTTAAAAATAACAATAAAAAAATGTAGATTTGTATTCCCATGTCATTTTTGAATTATTATTATTATTTTTTAATATTGTTTGTGTTAGACCAATATCTCATACATAGTTATATTAAGCATTGTTTTAAAAAAAATAATGAATGAGTTATTTTAAATAAATGATAAAATTATCACTTTGGTATTTGAACTTTATCATAGTCAGTTAATAATTTATTTCGTTAGTGTTTTAAGTAGTTTGAAAATTTATTGGGGTGTAATTATACTTTGCCAAACCCTCGCAGTAACGAGTTTTACCATATTTATAGCTTTGTTAGTGACGGGCCTGACGGCAAGGAGAGAGTGTGTGGATGGCGGCCAACATGATAGTTTTCTTCTTGAAGAGATTGAAACAAAGAAGGGAGAGAGAAGGGAGAAAGAAAAAAGATAAAGAGGTAGAAGAGAAATAATTAAAGAGAGGACAAAAGAAGGGAGAAATATTGCATCTCCATTGTGAGCGGGAAAAAATATATGAATCTAACATGTATTTGTATGTCTTGGACAAAAATTACACAAACGAGTGTGGCATTAATTGTGGTGGTGGTTGTCTAGATAAATACTCGAAGAAAAGTTATCAAATCTAATGAGGGCCTATATGTTTATAGTTGTGTTGTTATAGGCGAAGAAATTTGCATCATTGAGGGATACAGACCTTTTGCGTATCTGACCATGCCTGCCCCTTGCAGAAAAAATGTTAGAATCTTCAACAATGCGCAAAATACATGGTGCTATGGAAAACTAATGTTAAATAGCCGGTGCCACCCACTAGTTGTTTATTTACTTAGAATGAAAATTTTGTTAGGGATGCATCTAAGTCGTCCAACTACATGCCATAAGTCTATAAATAGAGGTTATTTTTTAAAAATCTCGTGTACACAGTTTATTTTAGGTACTTTGTTAGTGAAGAAGGGAGAGTCTCTTACACTCAGTTGTTAAGTCTCGAGAGTTATTTAAATTCAGTCACTGCAATTTTCTTTATCTTTCTAGTATTTGAGGTTTAATATTTACTTTATTTCCTTTTTATTAATTAGCCATGTTAGGTCTTCCTTAACAAAATTACATAGAGATTATGGGATTTTGGGGGACTAAAGTAATTTGTCCCCCGTTATATTAGATCTTATTGCCTGAAACTTTGAGTTTCAGTGCACTAAAAAAAAGATTTGTGTAAGATTCATATTTGTTCAAGATTATTAATGGTGCCTCTCTCTCTCTTTTTTTTTTCCTTCATAATGGTGCATTGCTACTGAAAATATAACAGGGATGAAGGTCTTCATGTTTAAGTCATTTTGCCATTTTGGTAATGTATTGGACTGGTTGCTCGCCTAAATATGTTTATATGCATACACACACACATATATATAGTGAAAACTAGGTTCAAGTAGTGCATAATTTCAGGACTTAAGAGTCGCAAGATAAACTTTTCTATTTCAAGGATAACTTTTATATTGACCTTTATTTTTAGAAGAGGCTTCATCTAAATTGCTTATTTTCTCCTAGGCTGCATAACATCTTCTTGCTTTATTTCTTTTTTGCTTCATTAGGTGTTGTCTATATTCTAGTTCTTTGTGCGATTGGAGTTGAATCATCATTTCCACTTCTAATTTTGTTAAAATAAATATTAAACCTCCTTTGTTTCACTCCTCTCTCAATACTTGGTGTGATTGGAGTTGAATTGCCATGTCCATTTCTTCTACTTCATTTATTGCTCGATTCTTGTTTGACAATGAACTGAGTGCTTTTCGGAAACATTGTTTATGACTGGTCAGTGCTTCCCTAGGGAATTACTTGTACAGTAAATTTTCCGTGAATTATCATACACACAATTTATTCAATAATATTTGATGATTATTTATTTATTTATTTTTGAGAAAGAAGTAAAGTTTTATATTTCCACTTTTCAGGAATACATTTGAGTTGCAAACCTCTACTTACATCACATTCTACTATAGAGCCCCAACTTTCTTATTTGATTTCACTACTGCCTTACTGAAGTTCTCCTTCAGGTATCCGCTCTTTCTCTCGATCTATTTCCGATTACTTTCCTGCATCCAGACTGCATTACCTCCCTTTTGCTTTTCAATCTTAATTTAAAAATCATTTTTTTAATAATAAATTGAAATATATTAGCATAGTAATATACATCATCATTTTGATAACTATCATAAGAAAATATGTACAAAAAGTGACAACTATCTAGAATCAAAGTATTTTTTAAAGATTTTTTTATAATAAATTGAAAATATCAGCATAGTAGTATACATCATCATTTTGATAAGTATCATAAGTAAATATGTACAAAAAAGTGACACAACTACCTAGAATCAAAATAAAAATATAATAAAGTTGCATAGCATAGCGAAAAGATGCACTACATTAGTGTCAAGTAACTTGCAAACATCCACTAAATTGTTAAAAATCAATAATCTTGAAAGAACAAAAACTTGAGAATATTGAACATTGTTAGAAGAAATTGTTGGTAAAAATCCATAAATATAATCACTATTGGTATTCCAAAAGCATAAAAATCATTGAAGTAGGCTATGAAAAATCAAGATAAATGTTGATCAAAACATGGTATGTTTTCTCAAAAAAATAATATAAAAAGTGTAACAAATTTATCAAAACTTAAAAATGTTTTATCTTGTTTTTATCAAATTGATCAAATATTAGACCAAGAAACATAAATCCTTATTATAGAGTGGGTTGCAACCTCTTTTTACTGTAATTAGGCTGCAATTGGGCTGGCTATAACCAGCTTTTGGGTTGAGGCGGTCTGAGGCGGACGCCTCATTTCACCGTACCGCATTGCCTCACTTTGAGGCAAAATTT
Source organism: Berberis vulgaris (assembly GCA_963556465.1). Lineage (NCBI taxonomy): Eukaryota > Viridiplantae > Streptophyta > Magnoliopsida > Ranunculales > Berberidaceae > Berberis > Berberis vulgaris. The sequence goes on from OY747124.1 coordinate 110,610,744, forward strand.
TGTAAAAACGCCTTAAGGCGCATCTGCGCCTTGACTACACTGATCTGGAGTACTTCACTTCATTTCTTCCGCAGTATTGGGCTTTGGTGGTATTTATCATTCACTTATGGGACCCAAAACTCTTGAAGAATCTTTTCCATTTTTCCATCATGTATGGAAAGATAGAAATAAGATGACCACCATTTTGGGTATTCACTTAATATAGAAAAAAAAAAGTACCATTCTTGAAGTACAATTTGTTACCTTTACAAAGTATTAACATTCTTGTAGCAGATTTGTTACATTTACAAAGTATTGACTATGGGAGGTCATGTATACACAAGAAAAGGTGAAAATCCTATCTAGAATGTGTGTGACTACTGCTCCGATTGAATTTTATCGATCAGAGTTTCCACGTGAGGTAGCCGGATATTAAATCATCCTTAGCATAAAGAACAAGAGTAAAAAAGATCATGAAGAGCAGTCGTTTCGCAAACACTTTGAGGTCACTTTTCTTCCATGGGAAGTTCTGGACTAGAAACAAAACTACAAGCATAAGGAATTTTTTCCTTACACACCAAAGTGTTTCTCCAGGAATAAAATGTAGAAATAGAAGAATGATTGTCAGGAGAGAACCACGAACAACCCCGATGACCTTAATTGGTATCATGAACCCACTGCGACCAACAGGCAGTTTCTTCAGCTGCTCCTCTTCTGTGATACCTGATTCATTAAAGAGGCCCCAGGCGAGTGACAAGCGAAACACATTACCAAAACAGAGCAAAACATGGTTACCTATGGGGGTTTGACCAGAAAAAATTGCTGCTACCAAATTGAGAATGAATCCAGGGATGTTCACGACTAGTTTGGCTTGGGTAGATTTGATGAAATTGATATAATAGTACCTCATGAACTTGAGTGCCATGACTAATGAAGTGAATTTATCATCCAGAATCAAGAAATCGGCTCTTTCCTTAATCACCTCAGCGCTTCCATGTTGCAGTGAGAACCCAACGTCAGCTTCTTCCAATACATGGACATCAGTTTCATGTCTTCCAATGAATGCAACAACCTCATCATTCCTTTTTAGGTACTCCACCAGCTCACTTTTATCCACTGATGAGGAGGATCTCACCATCACACACATTTTTCTGACCATTTCCCTTTTTCTCTCCTCATCGGAGCAGTTTCGAAAGGCTTCAGCTTCCACCACCACTTCATCTTCGTTCTGATTCGGTTTGACTATCCCACATTCTCTTGCAACCTTGACTGCATTCAAGCCATCATCTTTCGACCAAACCATTATGACTTGGACTCCCATGTTTTGAAGAGAGTTCACACTCTTTCTCACTGAGGGACCTAAACCCACAATTCCTAGCAAAGTTAGATCATTTTTCTCCTCATCTACCTCCCCTCCTGTTCTTCCACCATGATCTTCTTCAGCTTTTTCAGTATTGGATTGTTCTTCTCTGCCATCGTCTTTAACTTGAGCTTCTTCATTGGATTCCATGATATGCCGATGAGCTAGAGCAACACAGATAAGGCCATTAGCCTTCATATCACCAATAACTTGTTCAAGTTTGACCCTTGTATCTACATCCAGGGGTTTCTTCGTTCCATCCTTTTCATGGTAGTTCGAACAATTAGACAGTATCTTCTCCGCATCACCTCTACAATGAAGGTATCTTGCTCTCTCCGCATTGTTCTCTTTCCTTGTGAATGCCCAAGAAATGTTCTCATCTGATGAATCAAAATTTTCAATTATGTAAGTTGACATCAATTCTGTTTTGCTTACACCCAACTCATGCTTGCCCCACGAAGAAAGTACTTCCTCAGTTGGGCTAACAACAGATGCATTCGGGTTTTGCAAACACACAGCCAACTGTAATGCTTCAAGAAAACCTGCCTGGGTTTCAGAGACAACATTTGTGATGATGTCCCCATTTAGCCTGAACTCGAGAATCTCCACGTGATTCTGCATGAGAATGCTTTCTTCATCAGTGACAATGGTAGTTACCCTCCCTGCTACCATCCAATCAAACGTGTTTGAACTCTCGTTTTTCAGAACTTGATCAATTCCTCTCCCAAATTTGGATTTATATATAGGACTGGACCAGATGAGGTCCGCGAGAATGTGAAGTAAATATTTGATTGTTGCTGCATACAATGCTAGTACTATATCAATCAGAGAATCTTCATCGCTTGATCTTCCAAGTAAACATCGCACTAGCAATATTAAAGGAATTATAGGCACAGAGAACAGGCCAAGTGTTTCTCTAAGTGAGAGTAACCTTTTGAAATGGATTTGGAGAGGCTTGTGGGTACCTGGATCAAGACTTGTCACAGAGTTCATTGTCTTGCCCCATGATGACTGTTCACCCACACAAGTAACAACCATGTAAACCAAACCAGAAGAGACCTTCCCACCAAACAGCATGAATGGATTTTCTTGGTTGATCTTTGTAGTTGTGCCCTCCATTTGCAAGTAGCCACCATCAAGGAACAAACCATCAGAGGGAATCAAACTGCCCTTTCTGAGTTGTACAATGTCGCCCACCACCACGTCACAGAGGGAGATGCATTTCCGTTGCCCATTTCTCACAACTCTAACTTGAGCTTTGACATAGTCTTTCAACTTGTGATCTGGGTGACGACGACGTGCTATCTCTGCTTGTACAATTGCAACGCAAATAGTTACTAGAAGGATGGCCAAAGCAAGAACCCACCACTCTTTTGGCCCATATTTTTGGAACTTTATCGACAAATTGAATGCTTGAGATACCCAGACATTCAAGCATGATTTACTAATCATGGCTTTGAGTAGATATGGCAGAAACGCTCTTTTGTGACTCGAGTGGAAGGTGTTTGAACCAAATAAGCTGATTCGTTGATAAAGATCTGAAGCGGTTTCATTGATTCCATATTGCCTATCTGATTGTAGTGCCTTGACTACCCCTTCAACTCCTCCAAATTGATTGTTTAGACTCTCATAGTTCCTCTCCATGGAAAGTTTTTGAATGCCTTCCAGGTCGAGTCCAGAGAATCTTGTATCGTTATCAATTGGAACAACAATCTCTACTGTTTGAGTCTGTTGGTTCTTCTTGCTTTTTTTCATTTTTTGAATGAACCACCGAACATGCAGGAGAAAAATGGTTGTGAAAATTTCTGTCATCTTCGCTAATTCAATGCTTGCATTGTTCATTTTCTGGCCAAATTCTGTGGCTTCACCAACAGATGTAATGAGCATTCGAGTTGCTTCAACTTCAATGAGATCTGAACCCATGTAGTGTGTTTTCTCCGCTTCTAGAGATAGGCCATCAGCTGGCACCTGATCTCCTCTTTTTAGCAGTACAACATCACCAACGACCACTTCGTGAGCTGGAATCTGCAGCTTCTGTCCATCTCTTACAACATTGCTTTTGAGTTTATCGGTTTCATTCAGCAGCTGCTCCCAATTTTTAACACGGGGGTATATGTGAAGCTCGAATCCCAAACACACTGCGGTTAGGCCAATGAGCGTCAGTATCAGGATGGCATCTTGAAAAAAGCAAACAGCCGAGACTAGTGTGATAACCGGAAACATGGTGAGGAACCATTGAGTTGTTAGGCAGAAACCAACAAAGGATTCACTCACACGCTTACGCGGCTGGTTCTGCCACAAGTAGGCGTTGGAACCAAATGTATGACGACGACGACGAAGATCACTGGCATCTCCTGGGATACCTGTCACCGTGTTACTACCAAGAAGTTGAGCCATTTGGTCCACTCCTCCAACTTCATCAAGATAGTCATTGTTCCTATCCTTCACCATATTTGCGAGTTTACAGAAATCTACTTTGATATTCCAACTCTCAGGATCATCATCATCATCATAATCCAGCTCATTTTTTAGCCTAATGGAGGGGGCATCAACAAATTGTGTCTTAAATGGACCAAGGTTGGCATCAAGGGGACGGAAACTACCCTTGCGGTGTTTCAAGTGGCTCCTTGAAAGGGATGAACTATAAGATGAAGAAGAAGACATAGGTAGGAGTGGGACTTTGAGCAGGTTGATCAGACAAAAGGAAATGGAAAAAATATTTCTTTCATTTGAGACTTGACAATACAAATGCTTTGGAGATCTTACTAAGACAAGAAGATGAACTTTTGATTGTAAGAAATACTTGGAATGAGTCACTCTGCCTTGTTCATATTTCTTCTACAGATGGAGGACTAAAGAATGATGCTAACTTACTCTGACTGATGCACGTTGTTCTCAATCAGGGATGACTAGAAATTGGTTTGAGTCCTAACTAACTTGCAAAGTATAGTGTCTTACCAAGAAACTCAGACCTCGAAGTAGACTAAGAAGTATAAGTAAACAGCCTCTTGTACTTTTAATACATGCAAGTAGTAGAATTATGCAAAGTTTTAGTTTTCTATCATTATTTGTTCCTTTCAATCCAAGTCATATGAGCTATTAATTATTTAGTTGTTTAAGACCTTGAATATTCTTTTATATACATGCATGGAGACACTCGTCTTTGATGAGATCCACCCCTTGTAGACCATCGGATGAACAATATACTCACATCATTGTCATTGGTCGTATGATCGTATACACAGGGGTCCTACCATTGTTAGTATATTCAATTAGTTCCATCCATTGACCTGCAAGTCTTCAATGAAACTTTGACAGTGTTATGGTGTCTTGAGTCTGAATCTTTATCTCTCTATTAAGAAAGGATTTATCCTTAGCAGTGGCCAAATCCAGTGCAGAAAGAAGCGGAATGTGGAATCTTTCATAAGAAATTAGAAGGAAATTTTCAATCATCTTTGTTTTTGTTTCTGGAGTTGTCAATGTGAGCCCAACTCTAATTTCGCCCTATAAGATGGGTTGGACTGACTCCTTTGTTTTCATTTTCTTAAATTGACAACTTGTCATTGCAGGAAACTGATCAAGCTAACAACGCGAACCTTCATGGTAGCAGTAATAGTCACATTGGTCGTCCGTCAAATAACTACAGGAAAAAAACGACTGCAAATCATCCATGCATGGACTTGAAAATGGTCTTATCTAGTAATTTTTAATTTGCTTATTTCTTCAATACAATTTGCAGGCCATGATGAATGCTGCATCTCCTGGGAAAGCAAACTTAAACGATCTTCATCAATCATCCACTGTTGCAAATGCAGATTGGCTAGCTAAGCAGGGTGCCCAATGAAGGGTTTTAACTATATAATGTTCACAGGTCATGCCTCGTGATTATTATAAATGCGACGAAATTTCTCTGCATGAAGGACTACAAGAATGGTTCCATCTTAATGTTACTGATGCATGTGGTTCTCAATTAGGGGATGACTAGAAAATGGTTCGGTTCTAATTTGTGAAGTATAGTGTGCATTACAAGAAAATCAAACCTCTAATTAGACTAAGAGGCCAAAACAAATGATTTTAGTTATATATTTTAGTTATTATGCTCATTTTCCCTTCATAAGGTTATCGATATTGTGATTTTATTTTGCCTTAAAATTGGATTACAATTGGATTCAATTTGGTATATGCAATGTACTTTTCGTTGTAAAAATATGAAAATTTTGATAACAGACGATTGCTAGTTTTGTTGCGAGACTAAAATTAGGGTCGTCAAGTAAGTGTTTACAGAGACGCTGTTATCGTTTTCAAATCCACTGAAAGACATCAAGAACGAAACTCCTAACAGTATCTCTTCTAAGTTCATTTTCATTAGTGAGATAAATATCCAACTTGCGATAATCTGACCAATTAGATTTTGAAATTTTGTTGAATATTAAGTGATTTTTACCTGTTCCGGGAAAGGAGTTAGGAAAAAGAGATAGCTTTTTTACTCCAATAAGGGTGTTCACAAATCGGTCTTTTATAAATTATATATTAAAAAAAAGTGTATTAGCAGGGAAAAGGAGTTTTTTTTTTCTCCACAAAAAGGGTTTTTAAATTCGGTCTTCTATAAATTATATATTAAAATTCGGTCTTCTATAAAAACAAAATTCTCCACAAAACAAATATATATCCCGCACCATTTTGAACACACAAGACAACCAAATCTCGAGTGCTCGACTGAAGTGTACTTACACAGCACCATTTTAATCAGCGATATATAACAAGAACAATTACAAAACAGAAACCACTTAAGATGGTCTAAATCAAATATTAACAAGCTCTTAAGATGAAGTTTAGGCAAACCAACTTCTCACCTGTGCTCAGTATTACATTACAAACTCATACATATAGGTGCAGTACACCTTTCAGACTGTATTTTGGATAGACGAGATGCCATCTCAAGTCCCATTGACTGCACTGTAGGAGGAATCATAACCAGGACTGGTCGGACGACGCAGTTTTCTCCCTTCCTGGCAGAGGGTGACACACAAAGTGTGTTGCAAAGTCGCACACTGCTCCTTAATTTATCAAAACATTAGTCTTAGTCTCAGTTGACCTAACTTTGAATTGTCACTTCCAAGGAAGTAGGGACTTTAAACGTATGCTGTGAAGGCCCTTGATTAGGAACATTCCTATGAGACATCAAATTCTATTTTCATTTGGGTTTATCACTGAAAAATGATGACAATAAGTCGTCATCCTAGTGTCTCAAATTTACTGCCAGATACCAAGGCTGAATGTGTTTTTTTTTTTTGGAAGACGAGCTGAGTTTTTAAGGATTCCATAACCTATTAATTGGGCGACCTATAAGTCAACACCCATTAGAAAGTAATCATGCCGCAGATGAGAGATTTGAAGGACAAACTCATACAGTCCTAACCACTAGGCCATAACACCGTTGACCAGAGCTGGATATTCAAGTAAAGAAAAGAAGATATATTACCTTTAAAATTCAGTGAATATCTGAAAATTCAGTTTTCTACTCATTCTTTGGATAGAAGTGTTTATCTCAGAATCTGAGCCACAATGAGTGCCTATATGGTTTTAGTTGGTGCAGCTGCAGGTGGACAAATATACCATCTCTTGGGGGTAACTTGATCTTTTGTCTATCCTATCGTTTGCTTACATTAAGAAAAATATTGGTTGATTTTATCAAGTTTCCTCTGTTGAGACTTTGCCTTAATTGGCCAATGACTTTGAAATCGACAACATACTTTTGACATATTGACCTTTAGAGATTTTTACTAATTTTGAAAATTGACCTCTATAGATATTTTCTGATGACTTTGAGAGTATCTATACCGCTTGATGGAAAGAGACTTTGCAATGACTTTGAAAGCGCGTTGAAACATTAAAGTAGAAATAATGGTCAATATGTAACGCCCATACTTTTTTCTATGGCCTTAATAAATATTTTAGTCTATAAAGTTATAAATTAATATTTTTGTCTTCTTATTTAAATAATACAGATATACTTACATAGTAGCTTTGTGTTGTGCATGACTGGTGTGTTGCTCTGTATGATGTAAAATTTCTCAGTGAATATGAGGCTCAGATAAATTTTCATCTAAAATTGTATTTTAAAAACTTTATTTCATTTACCAAGTTGTATTTTTTCAATATTCACTTAATGTTCTTACTTTTCAAATCTCGGGACGAGATTCCTTTAAAGGTGTGTATAATGTGAAGACTCCGTTAAAAATAACAATTAAAAAATGTAGATTTGTAGTCCCATGTCATTTTGGATTTTTTTTTTAAATATTGTTTGTGTTAGACCAATCTCTCATACATAGTTATATTAAGCATTATTTTTTTTTTAAATAATGAATGAGTTATTTTAAATAAATGAAAAAGTTATCACTTTGGTATTTGAACTTTATCATAGTCAATTAATAATTTATTTCGGTAGTGTTTTTAGTAGTTTGAAAATTTATTGGGGTGTAATTATACTTTGCCAAACCCTCGCAGTAATGAGTTTTACCCATATTTATAGCTTTGTTAGTGACGGCAAGGAGAGAGTGTGGATGGCGGCCAACATGATGGTTTTCTTCTTGAAGAGATTGAAACAAAGAAGGGAGAGATAACAACTCTGATTGTAGTGGGTTTAACAACTGGATTAAAAGTTTCTTCATAATCAAAACCAGCAATCTGTTGAAATCCCCTAGCCACCAAGCAAGCTTTGTATTTATGAATTGTGCCATTTGAATTTTCTTTGGTCTTGAAGATCCATCTACAGCCAACAATGGATTTATCTTGGAAAAGATTCACTAGTGACCAAGTATTGTTCCTGAATAATGCCATGTATTCCTCTTGCATAGCAGCAAACCAATGAGGAGTGTCTAAGGCCTCCTTCAAACTAGTCGGTTCGGCTTGGGCTATGTACACCTTAGGCTTGTAGATAACTACCTTGGACCTGGTTACCATTGGATGTCCAGGAACAGGAATAGGCTCAGTATTAGCTCCAATAGTAGGACCAGGAGGGGCACCAGTTGTAGCACTAGGAGTAGGACTTGTAGTAGCACCATTTGTAGTACTTGCAGGAATAACATCAGTTGCAGGAATAACATCAGTTGCAGGAATAGCATTAAGAGTACTAGAGAGAGTAGGAGCAACAGTAGGATGAGCAAGAAATTTTTTATCTTGAACAGACAAACAAGGTAGGGATGAACTAGGAGAAGTGACCATTGGTCTAGAAGGAGAACCAGTGACTGAACCAGTATTGCTAGCTGGTTCATTGCTGATACTGTTGCTAATATTGGAAGACATTGATGAATGTGGAAAAGAGGTTTCATTAAAAAGAACATCTCTTGAGATATAAATCTGACCATTAGGAGATAAACATTTGTACCCTTTATGTTGCAAACTATAACCAAGAAAAGTACACTCAATAGACCTGAATTGTAGTTTGTGAGAGTTGTATGGTCTTGTATTTGGAAAGCAAGAACAACCAAACACTTTGAGATTTTGATAATCAGGAACCTTGTGATATATAGCTCAAAAGGAGAGAGGCCATGTAGAGCAGAAGAAGGAACTCGATTAAGCAAATAAACTGATGTTCTTGCTGTCACATCCCAGAACTTCATGGGAAAAGAAGCATGAGCAAGAAGGGTCAATGTTGATTCAATTATATGTCTGTGCTTCCTTTCAACAACCCCATTTTGCTGATGGGTAGTAGGACAAGCCAACCGATGTCTAATACCATGTTGAGCTAAAAACTTTGAAAAAGACATATACTCTCCTCCCCAGTAAGATTGAATACACTTGATAGAGAGCCCAAATTCTAATTAAACCTGTGCTTTAAACTTAATGAAAATAGGATAAGCATCAGACTTGTTCTGTAACAGATACACCCAAGTGAACTTGCTATATGCATCAATAAAATGGATATAATACTTATATCCAGAAGAAGAAACAGTGGAAGAAGGTCCCCAAAGATCTGTATGAATTAGCTCTAATGGCTTATTGTACACAGTAGAAGAGCTAGAAAATGGAAATTTATGTATTTTTCCTAAACAACATGAAGAGCACAAACCAACATTATTCTTGTTTGAAATAGAAATATTACATCTGGTAAGGATCTTGTTCACAAGTGCGAATGAAGTGTGTCCTAGTCGAGCATGCCAAAGATGCAGAGAAGAAGAGGAATCAGAAGTGGTTGTATGAACTGACACAGTTGTATTGAAATAGGAAGAACTTGTATTAGCTGAAAAGCTTTGATTACAAATAGAAGACAATGGTTCTTGTGAAGAAGAAGACTCTGATTCTCGGCCAGTAAGAGACATGGATGGGAAGACATAAAGCCCCTTGTTAAGCTTCCCTTCCAAGAGAATTTGATTGGTGACCTGATCCTTGACAAAACACAAGTCAGGATGAAATTCAAAGAAGACTCCATTATCCCTTGCAAATGTAGAAACACTTAACAAATTTTTAGTAAGTTTAGGAACTTGAAGAATGTTCGTAAGAAGCAGTTTCCTTGAAGAATTTGAAGAGTTTAAGAAAGACTGACCGATATTCTGAATTGGCAATGCAGTACCATCTCCAACAAGAAGTTGGTCATTGCCATGATAAGGTACTGAAGATGCCAAATTCTGAGCATATGGAGTGCAATGATCTGTTACACCAGAGTCAGGATACCACCTTCGATCAGCTGATGTGGAAGAAGCAACACCAGATTGCATTGAAGACTGAGACTCTATTCCCCCTGACTAGAGGAAGCAGAATAAGCACACCTAGCTAGGTGCTAGATTTCCTGTTGGAGGAGTTGTGCCTGAAGAAGAGGTTTGTGAATTGAAGTTCCAAGGATTTGACATACCATTGTCAAACCGATTATAGCATTTGAATGCAAGATGGCCAAGATTGCCACAAATTTGACACTGAGGTCTACTAGACTGATAGCCAGATGGCCTATACCCCCTCCCAGATCCAGGTCTTGCTCCTCTTGGTGAGTAAGTCTGTGAATGGAATGGATACCTTGCACCTCTAGGTGAATTACACACAAAAGATCTTGGTGATGGTTTGTATGATGTGTGAGCTACATTGACGGAACTAGAAACATCAAGATCTTTCAAATGTCGTTCAATTCTTGTTTCTTGTGCAAGCAACAGAGACTTGACCTCTGCTACACTATAAGCATCAGATCTAGAGCTTACTGAGACTACAAAAGTGTCATATGATTGTGGTAATCCATCAAAAATTGCATTAATATGATCTTTTGAAGAAAGTGGATGCCCAACTGATGCTAATTGATCAATGATAGACTTTAATTTCAGGAGATAATCATTGATGGATAGGTCTCCTTTCTTGAAGTTCTGTATTTGATTTCTGAACTGAGAGATCTTAGTTACAGTCTGAGAATTGAAGTAGGTTTCAAGAACATTCCAAATATGTTCTAATGTTTCACATCCTACTAACCTTGTGAGCAATGGCTGAGTCATAGAGGAAAGAAGCCATGAAAACAGGAGTTGATCTTGCTGCTCCCAGTGTAGGAACTCTGGATTAACAATCCTATTTGCTTGATCTTCAGCTGATAAGAATTGTGATGGAGATGAACCTTTTTCAATAAACTTACTGAAGTTTATGACCTCTGATTATTGCCAACACTTGTTGTTTCCACAACAAGTAGTTGTGTTCATCAAGTTTTACAGACAAAACATGAGTGAACATTACTGGTTTGGACTCTGTCATGACAAAATTGGTGAGAGATGTAGCATTCGAAGAGGTTGCATCAGCCATTGATACTACTAAGAAAACTTGAAATGAAGAAGAAGATTGAAAAGAAGAACAAGAGAAGAAAATGAGAAAAGAAATGGCTCTGATACCATGTTAGAAAACTAAGAGAAAGTATGATAATTCTGTATTCTCATTCATGTTCTGTAAATGTACATTGATCATACTTATATAGACAGTTCTAATTCTTGTAACAACAACATCAGTAACTTGCATCAGTAACAAACTAACAATATTGCTGACTACCTATCCATGCTTAACAAAATCACCCAGCATTGCTAGCTATCTATTTACATTTAACACTCATGAACTTGAGTGCCATGACTAATGAAGTGAATTTATCATCCAGAATCAAGAAATCGGCTCTTTCCTTAATCACCTCAGCGCTTCCAAGTCACACTGAGAACCCAACATCAGCTTCTTCCAATACATGGACATCAGTTTCATGTCTTCCAATGAATGCAACAACCTCATCATTCCTTTTTAGGTACTCCACCAGCTCACTTTTATCCACTGATGAGGAGGATCTCACCATCACACACATTTTTCTGACCATTTCCCTTTTTCTCTCCTCATTTGAGCAGTTTCGAAAGGCTTCAACTTTCACAACCACTTCATCTTCGTTCTGATTCGGTTTGACTATCCCACATTCTCTTGCAACCTTTACGGCATTCAAGGCATCATCTTTCGACCAAACCATTATGATTTGGACTCCCATGTTTTGAAGAAAGTTCACACTCTTTCTCACTGAGGGACCTAAACCCACAATTCCTAGCAAAGTTAGATCATTTTTCTCCTCATCTACCTTCCCACCTGTTCTTCCACCATGATCTTCTTCAGCTGCTCCAGTATTGGATTATTCTTCTCCGCCGTCGTCTTTAACTTGAGCTTCTTCATTAGACTCGGCTCCTATAATATGCCTATGAGCAAGAGCAACACAGACAAGGCCATTAGCCTTTTTTTTTTTTTTTTTTTTTTTTTTTTAAATTAACCTCCAGCAGGGAGGGGCAACTATGGAATGCCAGACCTTTATTACTTATAAAAAATTGACTTACAAACGCTACGGGGGTACATTACGACGTTACCTGTATTAAAAACCAAAACAAAAATAAACATGTTCTTAAAACATTTGCCCGAAGAGAAACAAAACTTAAAACATCAAAAAGACTTGGGACCAAAACAAAAGACCCCAACCAGAGTGTGTGCAAATCTGCCCAATCAGCCCGCTCAAGCGCTCTCTGAAGAATCACACTGAAAAACACTAAAAAAACAGCAATCAGGACAGCACGCAGAATCGTAGCAACACGAAACTCTGTTTCGCAGCAGCGTCCCGTAATCCTCCCTCGGGTCCACCATCTCGACACTGCCTCAACAGTCGCTGCATCTTAGCAGGCCGCAGCAACTCCAGGCCGCAACACAGGTCGAGCAAAAAACTCCAAGCCGCATAATCTCGACACCTAGCCAGGAGAAAAATAGGGTACACTCTATTTTGCAGTAATGTGCCCAACCAGCAACATGTTCCAGTGCCTACATCTGCCCATCATTTCTGCATCTACAGCAACCCCAGGCCGCAGAAAAACAGGGTACACTCTGTTTTGCAGCAGAGTGCCCAGCCAGCAACCTGTTCCAGCGCCTACATCTACTCATCATTTCTGCATCTACTCATCCCCGTGGTGTATGTACGCCGTATGCCAGCGGTCAAGCACAGTCAAGCCTGCCACTCTCCTAGGGAGATCATTCGCATCGAAAGAGACAGTCCTATGGTCTCGTTGTGCTCTATTTGCTAAAGCATCCGCCACCGCGTTGGCTTTTCTATAAATATGGTATCAATCTAACGTCATTTGTTCCGCCAACATCTTAATTTCTTTCAAAATATTCTCAAAATGCCACGGTATTTTAAAATTGTCCTTGAACCACCCACAAACAATTTCCGAATCCATCTGAACAACCACCTGTTTAAAACCCAATGAGAGGCAAAGGCGGAGGCCCTCAGCTAGAGCCAAAATTTTCGCTTTATTATTGGAGCCTGCACAAAAAAAATTTGCTTTCCCACTACACAAAGACCCTTAGAGTCTCTAATGATCACACCTCCGGAAGCCATGTTCTTACGGGAGGATCCATCCACATTAAGAGCAACAAAATCTGGCGGAGGGGGATGCCAAAAAACAATTCTACTTAGCTTTCTCAGAACTGGAATCTCTTGTAACCCCAAAGCCCGTAATGGAGCCTTATGCCAGCTGACTTGCTTAGGAGTTATAAAATTGTTTGCTAAGTGCAAATTGCGCTGAATATTCAAAATCACAAAAGCAGGATTTGAAGAAGCATTTTCATATACACATTTGCACCATTGTTTCCATAATTCCCATAAAATGAACATGGGAGTGAGTAAGGATAACACACCTGTTTGCGTATTCATTTTGGCTCGCTTGAACCAAATGACAAGGGCCGTGGAGATTTTTGCCGATTTTCTGCACATCAAAGATCAGCTCAAAATGGCGCCACACCTGCATCGCCAGTTCTCCATCCAAAACAAATGATTCAGAGATTCTCGCTTCGACGGGTTGCAACATCTACATCTAGAGGCCAGACTAAATTCGCATCTGTACAACTCCCCATCCACTTGTACCCCTCTACGGAGTAATTTCCACACCAAAACTGAGATTCTGGAAGGAAGAATGTCATGCCAAATCATTTTATAGAGGCCATTTACTGTCCCATATCTCCGTAACATTTCATATGCCGACTGAAGGGAGAAAATCCCATCTGGGTTCGGAACCCATACACATTCATCATCTCCATAGTCCTCGCCACGTAATCTATCGGCAAATAGTCTACGTGCCAAATGTCTAAGTTCTGGGTTAACCAATTCAAAATTGGTTGAAATCACCTCATTTACCGAAGCCCAAACACCTTGACTGACCAAAGCCTCCGATCTTCTGAAGGAAACTACCGTGTTCCAATTCTCCTCAAAAAAACTGATATTTCCCTTGCCAATGCGCCAAAGCGAATTGCTCAGAATAAGGGATTTACCAAGCATGATCTCTTTGAAAAAAGATGAAGACCCACTTTTCACAAACTGACCATTCAACGCAACCCCATGCAACCAGTATTTACTTCTCATGAAGGTAGCCCAAAGCGAATCCGAAATAAGTAGTCTCCAAATAGCCTTGAGGCGAAAAACCCTCATCACCACCGTCAAGTCTCTCACACCCAAACCTTCTTCTTCCTGTGGAAAACAAATATTAGTCCATGACACCCAATTTTTCTCCAGTCTTCCTTCACAATCCCCCCAAAAGAAGTCTGCCAACAACATCTTAATCCGGGATAAGACTTTCCTAGGAACACACATGGTACTAAGAATATAAATTGGAATCGAGCTAAGAACATGTTTAATCAAGATTAATTATCGGCCTCCCAGGGATAACAATTTCGCCATCCAGCCCTGAATCCGCGATTGAATTTTAGCAATCAAATCTTCAAAATATGAAATTTTAACTCTTCCTTGGAACATTGGCCCTCCCAAGTATTTCAAAGGGGCATCTTGGAACTGGAATCCTGTGCAGGTTTTGAAACCTACAATTTTCTCCGCAGCTGCCTTGTCATCCAAAATAAAAGAGTTTTTGCCTTCATTTATTTTCTGTCCCGAAGTCTTACAGTAACGTTTCAAAAACTCCATGCATCCCAGAATAGAATACTTTCTTCCATTTAAGAAAATGAGAGTATCATCTGCATAGAAAAGGTGTGAAATATGACTGCATGCCCTGGGAGTATAAAAATATCCAATTTTTCCTCTATCAAATGCCTCTTTTAGTCCCATACTCAACACTTCGGAGGCAATAATAAATAAAAACGGAGACAAAGGGTCGCCTTGCCTTAAACCCCTGGTAGTTCTAAAAAATCATTTGTAGGCTCCTTGAAGCAAAACTGAAAAACCACAAGAAGCGATACAGTTGGAGATGATGTGACAAAATCTACCATTGAAGCCAAATTTTTTAAGCACTGCGAACAAAAAGTTCCATTCCATTCTATCATAGGCTTTCTCCATGTCAATTTTCAAAACCACATTACCGCCGAACACCTTCCGGTTAATGTCCCTAATCAATTCCTGCACAAGTCCAATATTTTCTCCAATGAACATTCCTTTAACAAAAGCCCCCTACTCTGGAGAGATAAGCACGGGCAAGAGATCTGCCAGTCTATTGCATTGGATTTTACTGAAAATATTATAAATCACGTTGCACAAACTGATTGGGCGAAATTCAGAAAAAGATCCTGGATTCTCAGTTTTAGGAATCAAAGCCATGAAATTAGCCGAGAAAGAAGCCGACATCGCCTCCCCTTCAAAAAATTGAATAGCTGCCTCCCAAATATCCATACTCAAAATCTCCCAACAGGACTGAAAAAAACCAGCAGTAAATCCATCCGGTCCCGGTGCAATATTCTTGGGGATGTCAAAAACAACATTTTTTACTTCCTCCAGAGAAGGACGTTTGACCAAAGTGTCACATTGACCGGAACTCATCAATTTCAGAATACAATTCAACAAATCTGCATCCACCATACATGAACCTTGGGAAGACAACAGAGTAGCAAAGAACTCAGTGGCATTATTAAGAATCTCACCAGGGTCCGAAATAGTCCTACCGTATGGTAAAGTAATCTGATTGATAGCTCTTCATTTTTGTTTAGACTTGGTGGAGGCGAAAAAATATTTGGTGCAGGCATCCCCCTCCTTAAATTTTTTTCACCTGATTTTTGAATCCAATAGAGCTCCTCCTGTTTGAGAGTTAATCTGTACTCAACCTGACAACGATTTAAATTGCAACTAGCATTAGTATCCCAGCTGGCATCAACATTTAGACCATTATTGCTTCCATTATCAAAACCCGTCAAAAGAATAGTTTCCCATTGTTGCATTTCGTCCTCTAGAGCACGGATTCTGCTAAACACATTTCCAAATACCGTCCGGTTCCACTAT